>CAWUHX010000065.1:90507-690414 GCA_963922205.1 Romanomermis culicivorax
AAGCAGTGGTATCAACGCAGAGTACTAAATGCGGTCATTTTACACTAACCGTTCTTCCCTATGGGTGCTCTTTACACGAACATTTACACGATCATAGTAAACAATCGCGACACTGCCTAATCCCTGACTAAGCTCAAAGAGATCTCACGTGAAGTAGGAGGTCGAAATAAAGAAACAAAGTCATTCTCATCCAAGTTTTATTTGAGAAGAACCTCATCGAAATAAGCAAATTGATTCCTGCAGGTTATTGAAAAAAATTATCAGTCGGTCTGTTTGTTGCCGATTGACGAAAAAATTTTCTCATCGATTAAAATGATGAGCTTAATATTTCTTTCAAATTTCAAACTGCATATGGGTGCAATTTTAAAAATAATAGAGGGCAGCATTGATTGTATTTGTATGAGCTGTATTTCACGAGCAGAGTGGGGGTCGAATCGTCGTGGGTTAATCGAATTTGACCTCTAAAGGACTAACCTCTACACAACTTTTCAATAGGAAGTTTGCATTTATGTGCAGCGACAAATTAGTTTGAGTAAAGCACTGCATGTTATTCTATTGCAAACTAGTGTATTGACGTACTCGCATTATCTGAAAATTGCGTTGCAGTGAAGAAATTATTGCACATCGTCGTGTCCTACCAATTATGATCTCTTTGAAACTACCTACAGTAATTTTTTGTGTATAAACAACAATCTTTATTGCAGGCGTCATCTTACCGCAGCAGACACCAAACACAGCGAATATGAAAAGTGAAGTTCCCTACAAAATCGATCATATCTCAGAAAATGTATTGAACTAAGCAGCATGACTACAATTTCATCGCTTGTGCTATTAATTCTTAGATGTCTGAGACCTCAGAGTTTATGCAGATTAGCCAACGTCGACGCCCAGAGAAAATGACGATAATTTGCATGGAGAAAACCAAGAGTTGATCATCAATGCAATTGTGATTCTTGGTTCATTTTTGGCGACGTGAAAAACTGCAGGCTATGTGGGGGGTGGGGGGATTTATGCCCTGCCATAGTGGACATTTATTTTATTACTGTAGCAGAAGGACCACAGGTTATCTGCCAGCCCTGTGTGAAAATTCACATTTGCAATTTAATTCTATAGTCTCTTTTTCTTGAACTGCTTCTAAATAGTGAAAGTGGAAAGCAAGTAGTATTTCAGGGGCCGGTTACATCAAAGCGACTTAAGCTACAGCTGATTGCAGCTTAGGCTGTAGCATAACTCTATATGTTATACCATTATCGTTAAGCTGCAGCTCAGCTGTAGCTTAACTCGTACACACAAAACATATCGGGAAAGTCAAGCTGCAGCTGAGCTGTACCTGAACGACAATGTTATAACATACAGAGTTAAGCTATAGCTCAGCTGCAGCTTAACTTTCTCGATATGTTTTGTGTGCATGAGTTAAGCTGCAGCTGAGCTACAGCTTAACGGCAATGTTATAACATATAGAGTTAAGCTACAGCTTAAGCTACAGCTTAAGCTACAGCTCAGCAAAGCTTAAGTCTCTTTGATGATACGGGCGCCAGGTTTTCACGATTTTCTGATAATCAATATATCATATAGCACTGGAAATTCGTCAGCATACTGAGCTCACCTTTACAATTTTTTCGAGAGAGAAATGGTACGGTAAGAGCTCTATGTAAACGATTTTCACGGTAGTACTAAATTTGGGTCACTTTTCTATTTGAAAGCATTTTTATAAAAAAACAGACTATATTTGTCTCTACTCGTGATTAGCCATTGGTTGAAAGTCGTCTGGTTCAGAGAATGTTGTTTGAGTCATCTCAAGTTCAACAAGACTGTAACACATGATCTGTAAAAATCAGAAGTATTGGAGTAACAATTGGGTCATCTATCTCTACAGTAACGAAAGTTCCACTTTTACACACATCCACAACAGTTTTAACTGGAATTCTTTTGCTAATGGTTTATCGATTCGCACGTATTTTCTATACTATTCGTAGCTTTTGGGATAATTCAATAATAATGGACCTTTGAAAGTTTTTGCATGTTTTATTGTAATGTGATGAATGTTGTACTCATTTTTTTTTGTTGCACTGTAAATACGATCGTTGACGCAATTGTAGTTAGTGATGCAAAAGATCAAAAGAACAATCATTCTGCCATTTTACTTCTTAAAACATTGAGCACGATAGGCACTACAATAGAACGTCGTTGGGACGTGAGCGAGCCCATCGAGTACAGTTTCGACGGTTCATTAAGTACAAAATAATTAGGTGATAAGTTATCTGATGTTCCAAACATTTTTCTCTTGATCGAAAAGCTACCAAGGAACAAAACTACATTAAACTGGCCGTGGAATACTGGCAAAATGGTACGTGCCCTGAATTTCGATCTCAGGGACGATGTACCCCATTGGAATCGAGTGTTTTCCAAAAATCACCGCTGTAATTCAATGATCGGTCCATTGCCAGGCAATGATGTTCAATTTGTCAATTTGATAGTATTTGCAGTGAAAAAGTAAGAAGTGTTAAATTCCGAAGAATAAATGAATTGTTGTAGCATATTGTCAGATTGGATATGTTGCGCACGAAATTGGACATTTGTTAGGACTTCAACATACACATGTACGTATGAATATTAAGTTTTTTGTATTTAAACAATGAACTATTCTCGAGTAAACCAGATCTAGGAGTTGTATTGCAGGAAGGGGTTTTCTGCATTTTTCCTGACGTTTGAAGGTTTGAAAGGTCATGTAACATCAAGCAGGATATTCGTCAACCAAGTCAGATATGAAATTATACTTTCTTTCTTTCTTTCTTTCTTCTTTCTTTCTTTCTTTCTTTCTTTCTTTCTTTCTTTCTTCTTCTTTCTTTCTTTCTTCTTCTTTCTTTCTTTCTTTCTTTCTTTCTTTCTTTTCTTTCTTTCTTTCTTTCTTTCTTTCTTCTTCTTTCTTTCTTTCTTTCTTTCTTTCTTTCTTTCTTTCTTTCTTTCTTTCTTTCTTTCTTTCTTTCTTTCTTTCTTTCTTTCTTTCTTTCTTTCTTTCTTTCTTTCTTTTCTTTCTTTCTTTCTTTCTTTCTTCTTTCTTTCTTTCTTTCTTTCTTTCTTTCTTTCTTTCTTTCGTTCTTTTCTTTCTTTCTTTCTTTCTTTCTTTCTTTCTTTCTTTCTGTCTTTCTTTCTTTCTTTCTTTCTTTCTTTCTTCTTCTTTCTTTCTTCTTTCTTTCTTTCTTTCTTTCTTTCTTTCTTTCTTTCTTTCTTTCTTTCTTTCTTTCTTTCTTTCTTTCTTTCTTTCTTTCTTTCTTTCTTTCTTTCTTTCTTTCTTTCTTTCTTTCTTTCTTTCTTTCTTTCTTTCTTTCCTTCTTTCTTTCTTTCTTTCTTTCTTTCTTTCTTTCTTTCTTTCTTTCTTTCTTTCTTTCTTTTCTTTCTTTCTTTCTTTCTTTCTTTCTTTCTTCTTTCCTTTCTTTCTTTCTTCTTTCTTTCTTTCTTTCTTTCTTTCTTTCTTTCTTCTTCTTTCTTTTCTTTCTTTCTTTCTTTCTTTCTTTCTTTCTTTCTTTTCTTTCTTTCTTTCTTTCTTTCTTCTTCTTTCTTTCTTCTTTCTTTCTTCTTTCTTTCTTTCTTTCTTCTTTCCTTCTTTCCTTTCTTTCTTTCTTTCTTTCTTCTTCTTTCTTCTTTCTTTCTTCTTTCTTTCTTTCTTTCTTTCTTTCTTTCTTTCTTCTTTCTTTCTTTCTTTCTTTCTTTCTTCTTTCTTTCTTTCTTTCTTTCTTTCTTTCTTTCTTTCTTTTCTTTCTTTCTTTCTTTCTTTCTTTCTTTCTTTCTTTCTTTCTTTCTTTCTTTTCTTTCTTTCTTTTCTTTCTTTCTTCTTTCTTTTCTTTCTTGTCTTTCTTTCCTTCTTTCTTTCTTTCTTTCTCTCTTTCTTCTTCTTCTTTCTTTCTTTCTTTCTTTCTTTTCTTTCTTTCTTTCTTTCTTTCTTTTCTTCTTTCTTTCTTTCTTTCTTTCTTTCTTTCTTTCTTCTTTCTTCTTCTTTCTTTCTTTCTTTCTTTCTTTCTTTCTTTCTTTCTTTCTTTCTTTCTTTTTTTCTTTCCACTGCTCAGAAACAGGCCTCAGTTAAACATGTACACTAATTGTTTTAGCAGCAGCAATATTTTCTTTGCAGCAAAGAGCAGACAGAGACAACTTTATTGAAATCAAGTGGAGCAATATCGAGGAGTCTCTTCATCAAAGCTATGAACTGACAAAGATTCGTTATTCGACCTTCATAAAATACCCTATGATTTGGTTCGATCATGCATTATACGGGATATGTAAGAATTGAACTTTCCAAATTTTATCATTATCTCTATGGTTTACCTATAGCGAACAGAAAATCAATGGACACAATCTATAAAAACTAAAATCGAGGCATATCAACTAACAATTGGTGATAGGAAACATTTGTCATTCTATGATCTTAAAGCAGTGAATTTTGATACACAAATGTGAAAGTATGCACGCGCATGCAACGGTTTCCTAACGAAATTTGACACTTTGTTCAGATTTATGCCCTAAGCAGCTTGTATGCCAACGAATGGATTTGTCAATTCTAGAACTTGCGACAGTTGTTGGTGTCCAGAGGGCTTCACGGGAAAATTGTGCGAAAAGACCATGCCATCAGTCGGTAAGTTTTGTTAACCCATACTTGTCGAAATTGAATATGCTGATCTTGTATTATGGCTAGTTACCGTCAAAACCATAAAAATTATCTACCTTTGGACAGTAGCGAGTAATTTTTTGGGATGCCAAGTAATTTTTAGTCAACGCCAATCACCCAAAAAGTTTCCACAAATGTTAAATGGCTATTCCAGCAGTTTATCATTGATCTAAACGAGACCTCACGAGTGTTACCTAACCGAATGAATTTTGTCCGCCTTGATAAGGCCCTATTCGGGTATGGACATACAACCGTCTGGGTGAAGTCAAGCATTAGTTGTTGCTTATAACCTTTTTGTAAGTTTTGTGAGAATTTCATGATCATCTTGATCTTCATCATACGTTTCTTCGGGTGTTCTGGGAAATCCCTTTGAGGTGTCATGTTTAATCGCCGCATGCTAGGCTTCTAGCTGATTCCTGCTGGGTACTAAATAAAACAATATACTCACAGGACAGTAGGTCCAGTAAACCATGGAACTTTACAAGGTGAATCCAGTGCTTCCCTGTCAATGCATACTTCTCCTCATAACGTCAGAATAAATAATATAATAAAGAATTATGTAAGATAATAAAATAGGTGTGGCCTTCCCGTTTATTAGAGGAACCAGCAAAATAACAATACTGACCACGGACGATGCACACGAGACAAAAAAATGAACTGCAAGAATGAAAATTGCATCACTCCGCCTCATTGTGGGGTCAGTGCAGTTTGAATGACTGCTACGTTAAGAGAATTCTCAGAATGAAAATCGCGATCATTCTTCCTCTCTATGGCATCGTTCCAGTCTTTCAATTCTGAATTGGTCGTTTAGTGGTAAAACTGTTGACTCCACCATTTATAGATTCACCGAGGTTTTTTCGCTCCTAAGTCATGGAACTGAACTTCTATTGATAGTCTAGGTGGGGATGCCCGAAAAAAGTTTTAGTTTTCATTTCCAGTTTGTACGCAGCGAGTGTGGTAGGAGTTTATTCGATCCTCCTTAAATTTCTGTTGCCGACAATTAAATCCTGTATTTTCACGTTCTCATTACGTGACTACTGTTCATTTATGTGTTATAGTGTGCAATGAACTTGCAGCAATCTGAATGTTTTCGGACCTATGATAGTCAGAATCCGCAAATCTTAGATCATTATATCGGGCAAAAATTATTCAGCAGAATAAGTTATAATTTTAAGTTGTCAAAACTCAACGAATGCGAGAAAACAGGTCGTCTAGTCATGTTTCACTCAGTTTACAATAATCGAACAATCAACAATATCATTTCTATAGACTATAGTGTGACAGACATGCCTATGCGATCGAGGAATAAGAAGGTTCACTATGACTCTCACGAAATTTTCGTAGTTAAGGAACTGCATAAATATAGCATTTGACTTCTTCGAAACTGTTGATAACTAGTGTTCACTAAATTTTTCATGCATTACTTTGGACTTTTCCATAGTCTGTTTTTTATGAAATGCTTCCAAATAGAGAAGTGACACCAATCAGTACTGTTGTCAAAATCGTTTACATAGAGCTCTTACTGTAAAATTTTTCACTCGAAAAATTGTTAAAGGTGAGGTCAGTATGCTGACCAATGTCCAGTCCTATATGATATATTATTTATCAGAAAATTGTAAAAATCTGAAATACTACTTGCTTTCCACTTTCAATTTTTTAGTAGCATTCCAAGAAAAACAGACTAGTTAGTGAGTTGCGTTTTCAGGTTACAACGATCAGTAAACAGTAATATGAAATGGTACTCGTGCATATAGAACATGGTGATTTCATGTATTTTTTGAAAATGAGGTTATGATAAATTGTTATGATGAAGAGTATAAAATTTTTAGGAAGGCCATGCAGAGGCGCTATCAAGATAGAACTCCGATTTCCTGCTATAGGAACTCCAGGGTGGCCACACTGGCCTGGCAAAATGCTAGAAAAAGGTCAAGAGTGTACCTGGCTACTGAAAGTGAATATCATAATGTCTGAATTATTTCCATACTTTTCTGACCAATGCTGTTTCAGGCCCCGGAGAAGAAGATAATCCGGTTTGCTTTCAGACGGAATCCACGATCTTTCCTTTCGATGAATCTAGGTTTACGACATGAGTCAACTTATCGTTCTTGGTTCGAAGAAACAAATGAAGAAAACTATTGAAAAGATTATGTTGAGGTCAAAAACTCGAGCGATCTGGCAAACACAGGAATGAGGTTACACTGCATATTATGTGGGAAGAATTCAAATCTTTAAACCTTAATAAAAGGTTTCTTACAGATTTTGCGGATATATCGCCCCGATCGGACCTATCTACTAACGAAATGATGGTACTATTCCGGTCTAGGCACGGTCGTTCACTGGGCTTTAGTGCAATAGTGACCGCGTTAGACCCAAACAGTATACTCAATGAAACATTTAAAATGACTTATTGACCACTGTTTCGACATCACATTTTGTTAAAATGGTTTACAATATATTCCGTACATAATTATAGTCTGCTTTTTATAATATCTTTCCAAATTGAAAAGTGGCGCCAATCAGCACTGTAGTCAAAATCATTTAAATATAGCTTTGACAGTTCTACTCGAAAACTTGTTAATTATCAGTTCAGAATGCCCTCGAATTTCCAGTTCTATGTAACATACTGTTTATCGGAAAATCGTGAAATTTTGAAATACCACTTGCTTTCCACTTTTATTATTTAGAAGCATTTCATGAATGGTGCTAAAATTTCAACTTGATTTGCAACTCCAAAATTATATAGGGTAGTGTGAATTAATGGACGGTCGACTGAAAGTGAATCAGAGTACATCTGTCACTTGTGCACTCAGCGTGCAATAAGAAAACTTTGCATATTTTAAATAAGCAGACTATTTCGACTAATTTAAAACTCTTTCTATGGCTTTGAACGAGTCATCTCTGACCAATTTTATAATAATCTAGAAATTGTTCGTGCACAACAACACCTTGTATTCGCGAATTGACTGTACAGCATTTCGACCTATAAAGCAGGTTTATCGTCTACTCACTTATTTTTATTGATTATTTTGGCTGTCGAAGCAGACAGTGCCTTTGATATTTAGGTAACAAATTTCAAAATTGTATCGAAAAGTTCTATTATTCTGCCACTCTTAATGATTGTCGATGTTTTTCATTTATAGAACTATTGTCTGTTTTAGTAGAATGTGTCTGGGTCGAAAATGGCAAAAATCAGTATTTTCTTCATGATTGTTACAAAAAGAGAAGTTCAATATGATCCGAAAATTCTGGACGTGTGTGACATATAACTTTTCAGAAACTCAAAGAAGTATGGATCGTGGCTAAATTCCTTCCCCAGAACGGTAATAGCCAAGATCATTAGGAAAAACATCATGTTTATTCACTGTCGATTTGTACAGAACTCCGCGTCAATATCTGCGTGCTATTGGAGAAATTTGGATCACTTTAGCAGGTTATGGAAAGACATTTCTAGCTGTTCTGTTTGACGCTCGCTGACAGAAAAAAAATTCTTCCATTGTAGAATAAGTTTACTAGTTTTTCCGTATTAAGCGGACTTTCCTGTGCTCGGTGCATCGATCGTTTCAGAATAAATGGAATATAGTTTCATTGCTATATCGATCAAGATTGGTCTCAATGTCATATAGATGTTTTGATCATTTGTTGTGGAAAACTAAACTTTTTCAAATTCCCTTGACTTTCTACTTAGTTTTTGTATATTCGTAACTGCTAGAGTAGCTCTCTAGCTTTCACTTGGACTTCAATTTTGAATTGTGATCTACAGTTCATTGAAATGCACTTCTTTGATGGAATATTTACTCGCACATATTTTTTACATAATTCACTGCTTTCACAATAATGTTCCGCAATAACGAACGTTTTGAAAGCTGGTGGATTCTCACTTTTTAACGAATTCTAATGAGATTTGTACGGATTATCACTACGCTGGTTGGGGCATTTGTAGTTGGTAATTCAAGAAAACCAGACATATCGATTTTTACCATTTTTATTTATCATTAAAGCGTCAAATACAGATACTCCAGTGACGAAGAATCAGCTTTGGGATGTAGACGAGCCCATAGAATATAGTTTTGATGGTTTATTCAGTAAGAATTGATTAGGTTAAGGATATTCTGCTTTTCAAACGTTTTTTTCTATGTTGAACAGCTACTAGGGAGCGAAATTTGATCAATTTGGCATTGAAGTACTGGCAAAACACTACGTGTTTGAATTTTGAGCTCAGGGATGATGTGGCGCATTGGAATCGGGTCGTTTTCTAAAAATCATCTACCTGCCATTCTGTCGTGGGTCGGGTTAAAGGTAATGATGTTCAATACATCCATTTGGACAGCAATTGTAGCGCAGAAGTGAGACACGTATGTCAAATGTACAAACTTTTTGAACTTTAGTACAGAATGTTTAGATAGGGAATATCGTTCACGAAGTCGGACATTTGTTGGGACTACAACACACACATGTATGTATTTTATTTAAAGAATGTACAGTACATACTTTCTAGCAATAATTATCTCACATGAGCTCTTCGTATAATTTCCAGGGGGATGTGGACAACTCGCTCCAAAGACTAATTCACCTCAATAATTCGCACCCCGTAATTCGCCTCCCAAATGCGTACTATGTTATGCAGGGAGGGACAAGCTATTCATGATAATAATACCCGACCGAAGATGGTTTTTCAAAAAATTTGATCTATGCCTTCATAGTGCAAGGAAGGCTTCACGGGGCGCCATCGGCAGCGTTGCCCACAACGATCAATATATGTGTCTTCGGAGTAATGGTTGTGTTTGGCAACACTAATTTTGCCTTTGTTACGCAAAATATGTCCATAAAATGTAAAAATATAGAGAACTCAAAATCATTCAAAAATAACAACGAAAATTAAAAACGCACCAGAAGTGTGGACAATGAGACGAACGTTGTAATTAAGGCCTGCGTATACCCTCGGCTACCTGGATGCGGTTCTTGGGAGCTCCTATCTGGTTCTAACCCCTGACGCCATCCTGGCGAGATTTATGGTAGAGATAGAGAAACACAGTACATAGCCAAAGACGTGTAGAATGGAACGAGTTTATTGTGGTAGAAAACAAGATACAAAAGAAGGTTAAGAGAAAATTGCAAGGTGCCAACATTAAACTGAATGCCACCCAGGTCCGCACAGAGTCACAGGACGCTGGATCACTCTGCCCCAATCCAACACCAACTCTTCCAGAAGGGAAGCTAACACAAGAAATATAATTGAACAGATCCTGAGGGACAGAATAAAACTGTCCGACAAAGGAACCACTCACTACTGCCATATCAATAATAAAAAAACATGGCAAGCGTCGCCAAACATCAACAAAAAACGTCTATGCAAAACATTCTTATCCATTTTTTAGTTTTTGTACCCAAAATAATGTGACACAAACCATGTTGAAAGGTTTGTTTACCTAATAAAAAGTAAACCTACTTTGGCAACAAAGAAATTTGGAAAATAGAAATGATAATAAATAGAGGACCAAAGGTCAGAGGAATTGACCCTCTGACACGAAAAAGCACAGAAAAATTGAAAAATGGAATTCAAAAACACGTGTGTATGGAGCAAGAAATGTAGAAAAATGGAGAACAGAAAATAGGCAAATAAATAAACCAAAGAAAAAAGTCATTATTAAAAGAAACAAAGAATTATTTCGAACAAATATACTTCTAACATTTCTGTCAGAAGTCCACAAAATCAGTTTTTCTCGTGAAAGTAAAGCTGGAAGTTTGCAGTGAAGGGGTACACAATCATCCACTAAGACAGCTATTTTTATTCGAATGTGGATATCTGTGATCCATTTCAAGCACCTTAGATAGGGGTAATATTTCCTCATGTCTGATTCTGTTGTCCATGAGAGTTTCATATGCAAACAACAATACCTACATGTCTTCCATCTCATGCAATTGGTATTTTACAATAATACATTTCTTGTCAATTGAATTTTTGTAATTATGAAGACGCAATGATAGTAAAATTCAGATGCAATTTGCGTGGAGGGAATCGCACGAGGGACAAGTTGTCAGGGCGAATGATCGAGGGCTAATTACTGGGGACGAATCACTTAATGCGAATAGCGCCAGGCTGTGAATTATTAGGTCAGAGGCTAATTGCGGCAGGGGCTCATCTACGGCCGACGAATTGTCTGTGACGAATTATTGGGGGCCAACTACGGGAGGGAGAATCGTTGTAGAACTGTTCTAGCGTGCTTATCGACGTCTGCGTCAAGGAAAAGCTGTCCCTGTCACGGTCATCTACTTTAGAAAAGACTCTGAATCAGATAAGCATCAAGTATATGTTAAGCCTTCAGGAGGTGTAGAAAAGATATCTAAGTCTTAAGTTCATGGCCGACAAAAAACTTTATAGTATAAAAATGGTTATAAAAAAGTCGAATAGGCTATAAAAAGCGGATCGGGAACCAGCCAACCGTGCAAACGTTATTATACATTGTTATCTGACGTCAGTTATCAGTACATTTTATGAATCAGTCTGTCATAATTATTTCATGAATTTTTTGAAGACTATTTAATGTTGTTGGAAGCATAATGTCCTAAATTTAGTAACTGGCCAAAGTGAAAGGAAAACACAAACTCTGGTAAGTTCTTTAGAAGAAAAATATCTATGCTCTGAACTAAATCGATTTTGGATCTCTTTATAATCTCGGACATGAAAGTTGATGAAACTGTATTAATTACTAACAGTAGCAATAATATTTACTGTGCAGCAAAGACCCGACAGGGATAATTTTGTTGAAATCAAATGGGATAACATCGAAGAGTCTCTTCATAGTCATTTTGAATTGATGAAGGACTTTCCGTATGACTTACGTAAAATACCGTACGATTTCGGATCGCTCATGCATTACTCAGGATACGTAAGAATTGAACCTTCCATATCTCATCAATATATTCAAAGTTTGTTCATAGCGCAGAGATAATCAACAGACACAATCCATAAAAACTAAAATGGAAGCGTATCAATCAACAATCGGTGACACCAAACATTTGTCATTCTACGATCTTAAAGCGGTCAACTTAATGTACAAATGTGAAAGTATGTGTATACACAACATGTCATGTTTTCTGGCGAAATTTCGCTGTGCAGAGTTATGCTCCAATCAGTTGGTGTGTCAACAAAACGGATTTATTAATTCCAAAACCTGCGACAGTTGTTGGTGTCCGGACGGTTTCACGGGAAGATCGTGCGAAAAAATTATGACACCAGTAGGTGGGTTTCACATTCTCGATTTGAAAAATTTTAAATTTGAAAAGAAAAAAGTATTAAAAAAGTAATTTTTTATGAAAAGTATTTAACTTTTCGTCATTCCATAAATGACAGATTACTGTTAAACGAGTTTCATCGGCGTGGAATTTGGTAGTTATACAGGGTGATCCAAAAAAAGGCGACCGGTACTGACTTCCATAGTTTTCGAACGAGTGAAGCTTTTCTAATGCGGTTTTCTGTCTCGATAGATAAAACATCTGGCATAAAAACTGCAAAGTTTCAGCCATATTTTTCGAATATTGACCGACTTGAATCAAAAATACTAAACGTCGGTTTTTTGCAAATAAATTTTGAAAAATTTACAAAAATTGACGAAATCAACATGTTTTACAACAGAAAAGTACAATAGATCCTACCATGAGAACCATATAATAGCTGAAGACTACAAAAGAGCCGTTTTAGTGTGTCCTACTTTCCGTTTCATCAATAATTTTAATCGTTTTTCGATCTGGTCAATGACAGATTTGATTTTGTTCTGATTTTGCTTTTTTCCAATTTCAAAACAAAAGCTCTGGATTTTGGTGAAATTTCGCCCCATATTGAAACAGGTAGTTAATGACTTAAAATTACGTGTGACTTACAAATCTGGGTGACTTTTGGAATATTATTGGGTGTAAAAAGCTTTACAAAACTTTTCTCACAATAGGACAATTTTTACTTTGATTTGACAATTTTTACTTCTTGAAAAATGATCACTTTTACTAAATTCCTGTTTGTACAGTAACCATAAAAGCTAGGAGCATAAAACTTCATCTTTGTAGCAAAGATAAACAGGGCATTCTAATGCAGCAATCCGCATCAAAAAAAGCTTCATCTGTTCAAAAGTTTTTGAAGTCAGCACCGGTCGGCTTTTTTTTGGCTCACCCTGTATATCATTCAGAAACAATGGTCTTATCCAGGAAGTTGTTGATTCCATAGAGACACATAGTGTCTTCTTACAAAATTTTTGCAGATTTAAAGGGATTACTACTGCCAAAATTGTTTTCTCACAGTTTCTATCACAAATTCTTTTACTTGAAGATTGTTGAAAATTATTTGAGTATGATTTAAAATGTTCGGTCTTATATTATCCATGCTTTCGCAGAATATCGTACTCAAATATGAAATAGCACTATTTTTCAGTTTAACAATTGATTGATCTCGTTAGTATGTATCGAAAAACATCATAAAAAAGTTTTTCTGTAGTTTCGATGGCACTACGGGCTGAGCTACTCCAGATTTTGTTTGTTCTTACGATATCAGCGTCAACAGGTTCTCATTCGGTGCTGACTCTTCGGTTATCTATGGTGACACTACGGCTTACATATCCGAATCAGGATATCTCATACCCATCCACATGATATACGAGCATGACGAACATTGATTTCAAAAAACATTTAATCAATCTTAACAAAGTCGCAAGTGCATATCAGACATTGAATGTATAGAAATTCTGATAAGACTTTGAAAAAGAAGATGAATTTCCAAAAATTCTTTAAACCAGGAAGAGATCAAATGGCACATTGAGTTATAGTGCCGTGGTTTTATACGTACCTTAGGCGAACTGCAGGATCTAAAGGCTTCGATTTTAACGAAGACCTTCCATCCTTCAATTGAATTTAGAATTTAACAGAAATAATCATTTTAACACTAGCTATGTTTCCTTTAGCTTGTCCTATAGGCCAGAGTAAGCCTAACTAGAAATCTGCCCAACTCTGAGGCCGATTCCGCAAGGCTCACAAAAATTTCCTAAAGAACTGTATTTCGCCAGTGAACTAACTTCGTAGGCAAATTGTTTTATTATGATTTGCAGTAATCTCGATCACGCGATTTCGCTGCTTTGCTCAAGCGCCTATTGTTTAAAAGCGCCTTTTAATCTTTTGTTTATTCCGTCAATTAACTTGCTTTTTGTTTGATTTCATTTCTCCTTCTCAATCAGAAAATATCTTTGTTTTTCTAAATAAAATAGTTTGGATAATATAATTTTAAAAACTGAAATATTTTTGTGGTTAAAAGAAAATCTCTCAGCTCGATTCCACCTCCTCAAAATAGTAAAAATCCCTTTTCCCGTAATTGCTCGCACAACGCACTCTTCCACTCTAAAGTTCCAAAATCATTGAAGCTCAAATTTAAAAATAATATAATTTGAGAAGACAAAACTTATTGATATTTGTCATCCTCACTTTGCACAATAGAACCCTACTTTCGTGAGTATTAGAGAGCTGTGAACCTCTCTAGCTTCTTTCTCATCCATGAAGTGAAAGTTTCGTAAAGAAAATATTTAGGAACCTTTGTAAAACTCGAAGCCATTTTTCGCCTTATGTCAACGACCGTCAGGATTACTCCTTCCTTTCATTCCTTCGGTTTAAGACCATCGAACAAACTATAGTCTGTTTTTCTTGAAATGCTCCTAAATAATGAAAGTGGAAAGCAAGTAGTATTTCAGATCTTCACGATTTTCTGATAAACGTATATTATCTAGGACTGAAAATTTGTGACCATACTGACCTAACCCTCGACAATTTTTTGAATGAAAAATTTTACGGTAAGAGCTCTACGTAAATGATTTTGACGACAGAACTAATTTGTCTCACTTTTCTATTTGTAAGCATTTTATAAAAAAACAGACTATAAAAAATCATTTCTATGCGTTAAAATTTGACCGGACACGGCTATAGATGAAATGTTCGTAGGATGGAAAATGCCTGAATTTAGTCGTTTCTCCGGATGAAAAAATAATTTTTTCCTGCATTACTCAAAACTTTTCAGCAATTGAATTTCGTGATTTCATAATATGGCAAAAACACAAATTTGAGATGGTGCTTATGCATATCTTGTGCAATAATGTTTTAAAAACAGATTTTCGATCAAGTTATGACAGGGTATTCACTTTTCAGGAAGGAGGCCATGTGGAGGAAAATTCAAAATTCAAAGTCAATATTCCGCTATTGGTACGCGTGGATGGCCGCACTGGCCTGACGAAGAGCTTGAGAAAGGTCAAGAATGTACATGGCTACTAAAAGTAAAAATTTTACCGTGATGCACTTATTTTTCGAACTTTCCATCTAGTGTGCCGTTTTAGGCCCCGGAAAAGAAGATACTTGAATTCAGATTCGGATTAAATCCAAAGTGGCTCGTATATTATACAAAAATAATAGTCGAGTCTTCTCGTAAACCTTGGTTTGAAGCAACAAGCGAAAAAAATTACTGCAAAGATTATGTAGAGGTCAAGAACTCGAGTGACCTGGCAAATACCGGAATGAGGTTGCATTCATATGTTGCAGCAAGTCCAAATTTTTAATTTTTATAAAGTTCACTGCAGGTTTTGCGGATACGTCGCCCCAAGCGGACCCATCTATTCCGAGACTAACGAAATGATGGTGCTCTTCCGGTCTAGGCATGGCCGTTCATTGGGTTTTGCTGCAAAGGTAAGAGCGATAGATCCACAGAATAGATCCAACGAAACATTCAAAATGACTTACTATTATTGATCAGTGTGACATTTTATTAAATTCAACTTTTTTATAAAACACCTATGCACCATTAAAAATGCATTGCGTAATGGTAATGCAAGAACTCAATTTTTAGATCCACAATTACACAAATCACGGGACATGGTGTGTTACAGTATTACAGCCTTTATTTCAGCTTATTGCAAAAGTCCGTGGTTTATCAAGGACAAGGTTTGGAAGACTCCAGCAATGTCGCAAAAAATTGAGAGAAATGATATCAGGATATCCGTTCGTAGTTTCAAATGGAAAAGGCTCGGGGAGCTTTTGTTGAGACCAAATTATGGATTCCTTTTCAGCTTCAGTTAAAAAAGCACTGAGGACTAAAAGCTGCAACTTTCCTGGTAGCACTAAATTGGTTCATGATTATCGGAAATCAACGTCTTTAGCTTAAAAAAAACGTTCATTATTCCAAATATTCAGTTTTAAAATTTGGCTGTAGTATTTTTCATTAAATTATTGATTATCACCGTTTTTTAGATTTTCCAATTTTTCCTGATGCTTCAAAACATGCACCACTGAACTAACAAGAAACACTCTTAGGCCTCAAAAGCCTTTTGAATTCTGTTGAGGGTCTACCAAATTTCTTATGGGTGTTTGCGATATCAGAACACTACACAATTATAGCGGTTTTTTCTTCATTCTTATTTTCCACACTGCACAACGACTTATTGCGTAGTTTTCAGCTACTGTCTGTTTATCATCCCACCTGTCGCTACCATTCAATTGGTATTTCATGAATTGCGGTTCAATCTAGCAATGTTCATGTTCCACCTCCTTGCTCTTTTGATAATTTATATTGTTGGATTTTCATCAAAATCGTAGCTAGCACGTTAGTGCTAGACTGCAATATGTTTCGTTTTGGGCACGCCGATTTTCACGTTTAAGGCAAGATTTCTAAAAAACTATAAGACATCCAAAGCTGAAATTTGACAACAATATAGAACTCAATGCGGGCTACAACAGGGTACCACTTAGAATACTGCAGACATACTGTAGCCAAAGTTATGAGACACACTAGAGTACTGTTTTGCCACCTTTTCATAACTAACGATTATTTTACCGATTAGCTCGATTGTGGTATTAATATCTTCAGTAGGGTCATATCTCGGGACCACCACGAAATTTTTTCGAAATATGCAAATGCGACCTTATTTCAGTGTGAAGAAAAATCTCAAAACTCCGACCAGTAATAACTTTGCGAATATTTAGTCTTTCTAGACGATTCTTGTTCTGTTGGATGCGGCTCCTCGAGTTGTACAAGATATTGACGGGCGGTTTGGAAATTTGCAGTATAAACTTAATTATCATGGAAAATATGCAAATTTTATCGAGTTGGGGTAGATGACCGCACAAATATCTCGAGTTGTATAAGTCGTAGAAAGCTAATTTTTTTTTGTTCGATAGCTGAGTATAATTCCCAGAGTAAACTACCTTAACATCTAGTATGTGCAGTGCAAAGAAAGTGTAAACAAAGCGAACATGTTCATTTAAAAAATTTTTTTTGCGATTTTCAGATTTTTTGTTGCACCCTTGAAACGAGCTTCTTTTTCTACCCCCCAGTTTTGATATTTGTTTTTTGTAAAAATGTATAGTACGTTAGAAATTTGCATAAATGTTGTTTACAAAAATTTTTTTCGATTCATCGATTTTAAGTAGCGCCGTTGCAAAGAGCATACTTTGTTGTCCCTGATGCATATTTTTGTTTTTCGAAATATCACAACGTACGCTAAAAATTTGCATAAATGATATATGCCAAAAAATGTAAAATTCGCCACATTTTAGTGGCGTTTGTATTATACTTCGAAAATACACTTTTTCAGTAAAAAATTTTTTACACCTTCCTTGCAGGAGCTTGAAAGTACGATATTTATCTGAAAATGCCAGGAAATGGCAAAAAGGAGAATATGTTTTTCCTTTTTGCTTGTTTCGCTGGCTTAAAAGTTCGATATTAGGCCTCCCCATCATTTCATTTCAGCAAAATTCTAACTGAAAAAAACTTTCCATTTTCTGAGAAACATATACGCGCCCAGTTTTTTAAAAGACAAAACGTTTTTAAGCCACTGCGCATGAAATTCACTTGTCTTGTAGCAATTTTTACAATCTACATGATTACTGTATGTACAATACATACTTCGTTTTCATGATAGAACACACGTGATGCCTCTAACTGCATGTATAAAATTCATTACAGGCTTGTACAAAAAAGTACTATAATTGACAAGAACTATACAGAACAATAACCATTCTCTAATACTAGGAAGTGGCAAAAGATGAATATGTTTCCCCTTGTCCCATATTTCACTGAGTATAATACTATACTTCGTTTCCGAGAACCCGGTTGTAAACTCACCGTATTCTTGATTCACACGTATTGTTTTTTCCGAGTTTAAAACGCGAGAATTTAAATCTCTAATACGATTAATGCTAGTTTAAACTTATTTGAAACTATGCTTTGGCTAATTTCACTCAAATAATGTTCGCCAGTCTCCCAAAAATCGCCATCAACAAAAATTTAGCTGTTTACCAGCAATTAATTTTTCGAATTTGTTTCAAATTGTGTAAATTCGTTGTCTTGCGAATCAGGAATACTGTGGGTTTGCCACCTGCTTTTCGGAAACAAGGTATAGGCCACTGCATTGTACACAGTAATGAAAAATTCTAACAAAGAATGGCACATAAGTAATTACAAAGATTCCGGGTTTTTCATTAAACCAAAGTTTTTTCTTCTGTAAAAATCAACTTTAATAACTGATACTGAAATTTTTCAAAGATTTGTCCATTTTTGCGCAGAGGCATTTTCAGAAATGACTACAAAACTGGGCGCGTATATGTTTCTCAGAAAATGGAAAGTTTTTTTCGGTTAGAATTTTGCTGAAATGAAATGATGGGAAGGCCTAATATCGAACTTTTAAGCCAGTGAAACAAGCAAAAAGGAAAAACATATTCTCCTTTTTGCCATTTCCTGGCATTTTCAGATAAATTAGATAAGGAGCATCAAATCACAGAGGGCAGAATGAATTAAGTGTGAAGGAGCCGAGCAGTGGCCCAGTCATGGAGACAGGACATATGTTATCCTCATACTTTAGTTGACTTTAGGGTACTCGTACTCTTTCAATCAGTATCAGACGTTTTTCTTATGTCTTCAGCAATTTGAAAATCTGAAGTTTAAAATCTCTGAAAATCTCAATGGTTCGGGCTGTGCACCAGCCTTCTGACTCTAGAAAAAATGTGACCCGCAGATTGTTCAAAAATTTCCATAAAGAGATAAAGTATTTGAATTCCCACCCTGGACCGAAATCCCGGTTATGTAAGGCAGTTCTGAATTTACTCAACCCATTTTCTGCGCGTTGACAATCAATGTTCTGATTTTACAATTATTACGAGTTCCAGTTTGGCTTGATTCTAAATCTATTTCACAGTACATGACCAGCATTATCTAAGGTGAAAAAATTAACCAGAAGCAAAATCATATATAAGTGAATCACAGTCTATGTTTCACATTTTGTATTTTATATTTTCATCTATTACACTGTTTCTTTCGCATCCTCCGTCTCTGAACCCATCAAGTTCCACTTCATACCCACACCGCCGTACAATAATGCTGTGACAATCTGGGGGTAAAACCGGCGAAGTGACGCAAACCGGTCTCACCGTAGTAATTTTTGTAACCGCCTAGTATGGAGCCTCTGTCGTACCAACTTTTCCACTTGTAATCGTCCCACTTCTTCGAATCGGCTTGGTAGTAGTAAATTTGGCCAGTCGTGTATGACGGCCTGTAAGATGCATCGTAAGACGACAGGTACGACGGTGCATAGGCTCGGGTCAATATGGGCTTCAGGGTTGTAGTCAAGGAGTGATTGTCGAAGTAGTGATCTCCCGAATATGAATAGGTGCGGAAAAAATGGGGGTTCATGTATTTGTAGAGTGGCGTTGACCAGCCGCTGGGCACGTAGATGTTGTATTTGGGGTTGCTACGGAACGGTCGATCGTCCAAAACGTGCGTGCTAACCTGGAAAGATGAAATTTCTCAACGGCGGCATTGAAACAAAAAACTGCTGATCCGAAAACTGTATAGCTAGCTATATTAGCAGTCTTGATGATAAAAGAACGCCGTTGATAGGGATGTTTTTACGGTAAGAGCTATCCCATATATGCGAAAATGTGGGACGGAACGACGCCATGATTTGAATGAAAACGTGAAAGAGGAACGACGCCATGAATCTTCGTCTTAATTTTACTTCAGTATTGTGCGCATCACCCGTCCGTTCATCATTGTTATTTTATTTCTAAATAATAATTTATTATTAATATTCATTTCTTTCTGTATAAGTAGGAGTGAAACCGATGTTGGCCACTTGATGTTAACATTGGAGGAACTCTTTATTGGACGTTGGAATGATCTTCCATTTCCTAAGTAGAGCCTGCAGGGAGCAGCTTAAGCAAACACCGTACAATTTTCTATTGCAAGTTAATGTCTCTACTTCCACTTAGAATAGACAATTTGATTTAAAATAATAGACGCCGCAAAAGCCGAAAAGAAGTTCAGCTCAATATGCAACTTTCACTTAGGGGAAAACTTTATACTGCTGACAACCCCTGTAGTTCTTCATGAGAATGGAAAAGGTCAAAATCATTGAAAATACGTCATGCTTACTCACTGTTGATCTAAACTGACATCCGTCAAAACTTGAATGAATTTTTTTTGGGCACTTAACCAGTGTATTCAACGAAACTTTCGGCTATTGTGTTCGCCACTAGCTGGCGAGAAATTTTTTCCATTGACTACAGTAATAAGCTTACTAGTTTTTTTATTGAATTTAATTAAGTGGGATCACTACATCATCATTTCAAAAGGAATGGAGTATAGCAAACTTAAGTTATTCTGTGACTGAAGGTTGGATTTGGACTGTAAAGAAAAGTCCAGCTGTACAAACTATCACACATAAGAAACTCTTTTGGGTGACTTACAGGGACACGCAGTTAGCTTTGTATCATGTCGCTGAGATCGACTGACCTAGAGAGACTAAACACACACATATCAAAATACCACTTCAAGTCATGAAAGATTGATTCTAATCTGCTACAGAATTATGGGACTCCAAACTTGATAAGGTTCTTGATCCTATAGTCTGTTTTTTATAATATGCTTCCAAATTGAAAAGTGACACATATCAGTAGTGTCGTCAAAATTGTTTACATACAGCTCTTACTGTAAAATTTTTCGCTCGAAAAATTGTTAAAGATTAGGTCAGTATGCTCACAAATTTCTAGTCCTATATTATATATTGTTTGTCAGAAAATCGTGAAAATGTGAAATACTACTTGCTTTCCACTTTCATTATTTAGAAGCATTTCAAGATAAACAGACTATGTACTTCAGGAACTTATTATTCAGAAACACTCCAAGAAAAACATACTATGTTAAAACTGAAAAAAGTATCATTTCATAAACCAACATTTTTCTGCTAAACCATTATGTCAACTAGAACTCGACCCAGGATGAAAAAAATTCTGTAGCAAAGACTTCGTGTAAACTATTTTGACGACAGTCCTTTTTCAACTTAAAAAACTTGAATACAAAAAAATCGTTTGTTTTTATCTCTTGCTCTTTCCGTTTTCTTTTAAATATGTATTGAAATTTGTGAGTTGAAAAAGCCTGTATACAGAAAAAATTTGTGTGACATATTTACGACGGAAGGTTACCAGGTGTAGTTTGCAAATATTATGCAATGATGCATTCGAAAGCTTAAAGGCAGTAATGCTTCGCTAATCTTCCTGTTTAAATTCTACTTTTACACTAAAATTTACATAAATGTTATTCATATATTTCGTTTTTCTTCGTTTATATCCGATAATTCGTTTATATCCGATATTAGCGATGGCCAAAGTTTAGAAAATGCTGAGTAATACATTAGTCAAATAACTAGAAGCATTCATCTCGAACTCTATGAAATACAGAATTGACGAAGTTATATACACGTTACAGTTCTTGACAACAGACATGAGTAAACTTTCGATTGTATCACAGTTATGCGAATTTTCGGGTGAAGAATGCTTATAGACAAATATCCAGTGTGAAATCAGCCAGGTTGCTGTTGGCCATCGAATACACTATGACCCAAAGAATTTCACTTAACATCTGTGTGGCTTGCTCGAGTTTTCAAACGCACTATGGCATGTGACATTTAAGAATAAATAGCTATTGAGGACCTCCTCTATTTAGTGACGAGCTCTCTACAGTAAAGTTCATACATCGACGTGGTGGAGTTCGGTTGGATTAAAGTCTGTTTTTTATAAAATGCTTTCTAAAACGAAAAATGACTCATGTATGTGGTGGACTCAAAATCTTCTACATGAACCTTTTACAGCAAAATTTTTTACTCAAAAAATTCCTTAGTGTTAGATGAGTTTTGTCACGAATTTTCGGTTCCATATGATCTACGGCTCGCTAGGAAATGCTTGAAATATAAATAGTACTTGCCTTCCAGACTCATTATTTGGAAGCATTTTGAGAAAAACGGGCTATAGTAACATCATTTATAGTCTGTATTCCTGGAAATGCTTCTAAATAATGAAGGCAGAAAACAGGTAATATTTCAGATTTTCACGATTTTCTGATAAGCAATATGTCGTATAGGACTGGAAATTTGTGTGCATACTGAGCTCACCTTTAGAAACTTTTCGAGTGAAAAATTTTATGGTAAGAGCACTATGTAAACGATTTTGACAACAATACTGATTTGGGTCAATTTTCTATTTGGAAGCATTTTATAAAAAACAGACTATAGATAGGTGTTTGATCCCATTCGAATAGTGACTTTTCATATTTGAGCAGGAAATTTTTCATCGAAAACAACTAATTGGGTATCAATAGTACATCATTTAACATCGTATACCGTTTTTGACGGAGGTAAGTGTGATTCCAGTTTTGTTGGAATTCGATGAACCTACCTGAGTTTTCTTGCTGGCGATTTTTAATGGTTAAATCAAGAAAAAGAAAACTCTGGCGGAAGTTAACCGAAGTTTGACCGAATTTTAACCAATCCCGTCTCAATCAGAAATAAAGTTACGATATTTTGGATCATATTCTAGAACAGATATGAACGAGATTTATCCATTGATACTTAATACTAGTTTATTAGAAAATACCCCGATGGGGCAGAAAAAAGGAGAATATACTTGCTTCGACAGTTGCCATGGTAGAAAAAGAAGTGGACTAGACTTTTGAGAACTTGGATCAAAGTTGGAAAAAATTCACTTTCTTTATATTGAATTTTCATTCTTTCTCAAAAAAAAAATTTCCATGTCTGTGAAAAAGTATATTCTGCAGCATCGTGCATTTTGTCCTTCAACTGGCATCAACTACAGTAAAATTTTTCTATATGAAAATTATATGCACCTGACTTCAAGTGTAAAGAAATGGTAAACCGATAGCATTCTAACTTCCGACCAATTCAAAACTCTTGCCTTTCACACTAGCTGAAAAAAGTGAGGGAGGCATATTATAGTCATTTTCAGAACGATAAAGGAACCTGAGGTTCATTGCACTAACCCAACATGCGGATAATCTCAACACCGGGATTAAATAGATGATCCTGAGTGTAAGCTATTCACAATGTCCAAATTATTTTCTTCCAATGCACAAATCATTCTCACTTCAGGATTAACTAAAACTGAGGGTTAAGTTCGAGTTTGGGAATCACAGAAATTTTCATATTTATTTGCTTTAGAGACAAGCAAATTATGCGAAAATGTCACTTGATTCTCTTTGTTGACACCAAATTCAGTGGAATGTTTAACACTATTGGAAGCAGACATGTGTGAGAGGAGACACGGGAGTACAAATTTCCACAAGGGTTTTGAAACTGGAAAATTTGTAATGCAAAAAATTTTTTGGTCAATTTTTTTTGAATTTTTTGTCTCACAAAATGCTAAAACACCAAGGTCCACGCCTGTACTCTCCTAAAAATTTCAGAGATGCACATGCTTGGTTGGAAAGTGCGTTGATGCACTGAGCTGCAGAATATACTTCTTCACAGACAAGGAAAATTTTTTTAGAGAAAGAATGAAAATCCAATATAAAGACAGTGAATTTTTTCCAACTTTGACCCAAGTTCTCAAAAGTCTAGTCCACTTCTTTTTCTACCATGGCAACTGTCGAAGCAAGTATATTCTCCTTTTTTCTGCCCCATCGGGACATTTTCTAATAAACTAGTCCACCTCTTTTTAGTGGGCCTCAACCATGCACGAAAACTTTCATAAAAGCACATTGAAGTCTTAAATTTGGTCATCTGCACTTCAAAAAAACAATAAAAAAAACTTCAAGCAACAAATTCTCACTTCCGGCAAAAGTAAAGGATGTGTAAACCGCGTAGTACTTAAAAAACGGTGTAAAGATACTGAAATGTGACCATATCTATTGAATTCCTCATGGTTTAGAATCCTTCAACCCAAAAAATCGCAGGAATACCTTTGTTTACACAAATGACTTTTTTCGTGTAAATTGACTCCGTCCATTGAATTTCCCATGGTCAGAAACATCTTCCCTCAAAAATCGCAGAAATACATTTGTTTACACTCAATATGAATCGATGTGTAAAGTGATCACTTTCATTAAATTCCCAGTGGTCGAAAACCCCTCCCACAAAAAAACTCACGAAAATAGGCTTGGTTAAATCCGGAATAATTTTTTGTGTAAAGTGACACATCCATTGAATTCCCCGTAGTCGAAAACCCTTTCCATAAAAATGACGAAAATACGCTTGTTTGCACCCGCGATAGTTTTTTTGTAAGATGATCGCATTCATCAAATTCTCCGTGATCGAAAACCCCGCCCACCGGGAAATCACGAAAATACGTTTGTTTACACACGGGATAATTTTTGGTGTAAAGTGATCACATTCATTGAATTCCTCGTCGTCGAAAATCCCCTCCACAAGAAAATTACGGCAGTACGCTTGTTTACACCGTGGATAATTTATTTGTGTAAAGTGGGGACGTCTATTGAATTCCCCGCAGTCGAAAACTCCCTCCACTGAAAAATCACGGAAATACGCTTGTTTACACCTGGGATACTTTTTCGTGTAAAGTGACCGCATCCATCCAATTCCCAATGGTCGAAAACCCTTGCAGCCCAAAAATCCCAATAAGGCTACAGGTTTATTTGAATCGGCTAAAAAATTAGTAGTGCATCATGCTGCAAATTGAACCCATAAGTATTATATGACAAAATTGGGGAATTTGGCGTTTTCCGGCACTTTGGACAACCATATAATTGAATTGAGGCCATATTTCAAAAAAAAAAATTCGCATTTGAGATTACACCCTCAAGATGCTTAGGTCGAAGTATGGAGGTTGGATATGGCACAGCGATTGCTGGGCATGGTCGAACTGGGGGGCCTAAAAAAGTGCGTTTTTTACCTGTTTTTGAGGCCCCACCGAGCACCACTTGCAGATAGAAGCGAAATGACAAAAGGCACCCCATAGTTTGCCCCTATGCCCGATATTATGCAAAAAACCCGAAGGTTCTAGCTCTTACCGTTTTGGCTCTAGGGGGGGACATGAAATTTGGGGGCCAAGTATATTATAGGTTGACGCTGTCGCGCCACCTATGATATAACGTTTTGGGAAAAAACTAGAATTCGTCTTGGCGCGTGAGGTCAAATCCCAAACCCCATGCCGGTGCACGGTTGTCTGTTAGTTCTCAAACTGATATTTAGAGAAATTTTCAATCTCACTCGAAACGGATTGCTCGAGCCTTCCCTGTAAGTTGAATAGAAATAATCGGACGCTGTATCCCTGCGGGCCAAGCGCGGCACGTGATACTCGTACGGCGGTGTGAAATAGTATTGGTGAGCAGTTTCGGACAATTTTTCCCGAGCCGGCGTGAATGATCGCCGAACGTGTTGATCGTACGAAGCGAAAGAGTCACTACGTCGAAAAATGTATGGGTCGAAAGACAGGCTGCGACGGATGCGGTAAGAAACGGGGCTGCGACTTCGGCAGCGTACATAGAATCTGTCCGTGGACATGGCAGACTAGTTTCTAAAAGACAAAAGAACAAAGTATAATTGAAAACTACTTAGTTTTTTAAATGCTGCTAGCTTCTAGATACACCGCAGTCGTTTTCCTTGAAATGCTTCTGCGGAAGTAAAAAGTAAAGTATGATTTTGTACGTCTGCCATGTTACTAGATTTTTTCAGGTGAATATTTGTGAAAATGAGCGGAGAGCTTGTTGAAATCTGACGTTGTTTAATAAGCTGATTTCAAAAATACAAGTCTCATCAAAATTGATTGCTTTAATTGAGTTACGGCGGTCAGGGTCAATTTCTCAAACTATTTGCTCTAACAACCGGAGTTCTGTTTGTAGATGATTTTAGAGTTTCCACAAGATAAGTCTGTTCGCACTGGGGTGTGTGTTTATTACATTTCTCGGCCTAAAGTTTTGGGCTCGTTGCCTGTTTTCTGCATAGAAATCAGACGTATTGAGTGAACATTTTTCATTCTTTTGTCTATAGTTGCTGATAATTCATTTTTCACATGGCACGTTTTGGTTGTCCTCATGAGCTAGTCGTTTTTCACGTATGTTCAGTGTTGGTGGGGCCTGCAGATCTGTATTCTCAGCAACAATGCACGTTTCGTGTTGACTTAGACCACTTAGCGTCTATTCCTTCATTTAGTTTTGTTGAAATATAATCAAGCCAAAAAAACTGACCAGTATCGTCGACTTGTTGGGAACAGTGATCATCACTCTTAGAGTGACCAGTGAATATTCTTTAAGGTTAACTTGCGTCCTTTTTTTGCCGATGTGACAACCAGATTGGATATCGCACAACCGATGCCAGGTTGAGGAAGAACCAGAATATACGAGTCACATATGCAACATTGGTGACCGCCCCATGGACTCTCGTGTTGCTCCAATGGGACGGAGTGTTGCAATACATTATTTCTCTTATTCGACTGATGCTTCATCCAGTCCACAGTTTTATAGTCAAAATGCATTCGTTTTTGCAAGAACTGAAAAAATCAGTTCATTAGGATTTTTCTGAGGAGCATAGTCGTATGTCGCATACGTCTGAAATATCCTGAGCATACACCTTAAAGCTTCGATAACTTTTTGAATTCAAAATTAAATGAACTGTCCGTTCCGTACTAATTTTCGAAAATTTTTATTTTATGAATATTGAAAAAACAGAATGAATACGGAATCCAAGAAGGATTATGATTTTCTATCGCCGTACGAGTTTAAAACCTAAAGGTCATGTGTGGAATTCCTGCGCAATGTACTTTATGAAACATGTTGTTTTGCAATATTCAACGTGTTGACGAAAAATACAAGTTAAAAGTGCAAACCCGATTTCAAAATTTCACACACGAGAAATAAGGGTGAAACTTAAATTCAAAAAAATTCCGTTCTGCTTTGATTTTCCTTAGAATTTACGTGGGAGGTTTTTTCTGTATGTTGAATCCAATGCGCATGTTGGTTTTTCGCTGAAAGGATATTATTAGGAAATTTTCGAGAACAGCGAATGCTGTTTTTCGCAACTGATGTATCGAACTTCTGTTTTAATTTCTCGACATTTGCAACGTGCTCAGAATCCTGACCATACGTGCTCATGGGGGATTTGGGTGGTGTGGATCCCCAGCAGATTCTCGCTAACTTTACGCAGATTCTGCTCCCCAGCATCGATCAGTGAGATGATGAAGGAAAATGAGAAAGAAAACAAGATAAAGACGTCATAAGAATGAAAATGATGCCGTAGCTTAACGGTTTTCCTGAACAAAGCATACACGATTTCAAAGGTGTAACATAAAACCTTTTAAAATAGCAAGCCGAAGGAATCCAGTCCCTTTCGTGGTTGAACCTCAGCAGAATTTCCGTGCTGTGCATGTATGATCCTGACTAAGGGAACCGTTTTTGACAATTTTTCGAAAATATTACAGTTATTGTGACACAAATTGCCCTTCATTCGATATTAGAATCTCGACAATTCAACAATCTCAAAACGTGCCACAAATGGAATGTGAAAATTTAAGGAAAAACATGACATGTCAAATTCTTTGACCTATACATTAGACCAATCTTCATACCAGCTAAGCGCCTCGGATTATTAGTATGATCTAGTTCACACAGCATAAACGTGATAAGGGGAATGCGGTAAAGATGAACAAAATGGTTCCAGGTTACTCAGTTTTTACTCAACAATTCCGGTCCTGCTCTAGTTCTTAGCGTTCTTCTTATAATGCATCCTCTAGAAGTGCATGAAATCGATGTTGTTTCGATCTAACGAATTTAATACAAGGTCTAGAAGGGTTCTGAAACAAACGATCAGTAGAGTAGTGCTTCATGAATTTACGAGTTGTAAAATCATTACCTCCGGTCCCTGTGAGGCAAAAGATTTTGACCGTTCCCATATTGTGGAAGCGTGACTACAAAATCGACCGTCATTCATATTTACTATGAAGTAAAATAAAAGTTTGATTTTTTTAAATGCATGTTAATTTGAAAATGACAAAGTCTTTCATTGTAGATTTTTTTCTAAAAACATTGACAAGACGGTATACTCATAAGTTAAGCACGTGATATTATCGTTTAGTACATTCAGATTTATTATTTGGATACATACAGATCAAGCGTCTGTGAAATAGGAACCTATAGTCTATTTTTCTTGAAATGCTTGCAGACATTCATAGTAGAAAGCGAGTGATTTATTTTTAATATCTCCTACTAATACGTGTCATATATTATTGGAAATTTGTGAGCCTACTCAACAAGGACGTATCATTCTTGGATAAATAGCTCGATGTAAACAACCTTAAGGCCAGTACTTATATTTTGTCATTTTTCAGCTTACAAGCATTTTGTAAAAGTAATTGAGATACAAACTTTTCCGAACAAAACATCGAGATCTATCAGAAGTTCAGAGAGTATATTATCATCATAATTAATTAATCGTTACCCCTAGTAGATTGATTCAAGAGCGTTCGATCTCCAGTATACCGGTATGGAGACCCACGTCATCTGACTGAGGTATTGAACTTCCCCATGCGCCTTCTTTACACAGCAATTTGCATAAACATACAGAACAAAGACAACTTAACTCAAGAAGATTCAACTATACAAATGAACACCTTCGATAGAAGTAGCTGTGTTATCAAAAAAATTTTTCGTGAGTGGATAAACTGATTTTATCATGCTACGTAGTCATAAGCTACTAAACTTCGCAAAAATTAAGAATTCAGAAAATATCAGAGACAGGATTTAATTTTTTTTGCTTCCGTTTTCTGAAGGTTCTATCAAATATATTTTTTGTCACGTCAGCTCCAATGATTGATCGCATCGGATATTGTGAACTTGCCATTACATACCAGATTTTTTCAAATTACCGTGTAATCGAAATTTACATAGAAAATTAATAGTTTAAAATTATTCAGATCTGTACAAGTACCTGATCCAATGAATTTACATTCGAATTTTTGTTTTGTTACATGTGAAAAATGTGTAATAATGAAATTGATCAGGCTCTTAATATCGATTATTCCTGTTTATCAGCGAGTCTTTATAAAATGTTCTCTTCGTCGGGTAAGTATTGTTCAGAGAGTTGGTAATATTTTTTATGTGAGAACACATGGCGTTGAAATTGGAAACAGACTGCAAAACTAGAAGTTCATAGACAAGTGTTAAGGCGCTTGTACTGCTCTTATCGTCGGGTCCGTAAAACTTTGTCGATACACTCCTTTTTTCACAAGTATTCTTGACTCAAATGAGTAGGAATTTCAAAAATGACATGATATTTGATAAATCACGAATAAAGTTTTGAACTAACTTTTTTTGAGCCAGCATGCACACTATTCACTGCGCACTATGTTCCGTAAATAGTGCACTTTGCCATAGGAACAGTGCGTAGTCATTAGATTAAACTTAATTCGCTGAACCAGGACTAAAAATGCGAAGCAAAAAGCACATATTTGCGTCAGCAACATAGAAAATCCGGGGGCTTTCACTCAAATTCAACTTAGTTGAAGATGGAGATCAGTCATTTTGGATCAATTTTTTGGATGTATCTTCCCGAGATCTATCAATTTATGTCCTCGCCTCAAAATGTCACTATTTTAGTGGGTCCAAACTTCAAACACCTATCTGCTTGATGTCAAACACTTTCTGTGAGCCCAAACTCATCAATATATGTCTGCGTACACTATCCATACATCAACACTACTTCAAAATTAAATAGCTCTTCACTTTTCGAATGAAATTGCGGATCGACTCTTTGTCAACTTACACAAAATTAAAAAAGTATTCCGGAAAATTTTTCGAACCCAAACAGCAAAAATGTATATATAAATCGTTCGCTATATAGGTATCAAACTTGCAAGAATGTTTCCTTAGGATCGGGAGAGGGTAAAGAAAGCGAGCTTCTTTTTTATGATAATATAATTCCCGTCATTAAAATTCTAACTCTCGAAACCTACGCAGTAAGGTAGAGAATCTTGAGAATCTTTTTCCCCCACCTCGATCTCCAAATTTTTTCTACCCAAGATACCTGAGAATCTAGTTTTTGGTGATGACGTCAATGTTCTTTCTTTAATGAGCAATGAATGAAGTACATTCTCGAAAAGATGATGTAGAATCTTCCCACGTTATTCTCTATTGAGTTTTCTGACATTAAATTTGCAAATTTCAGTGAAGAAGTCATTGATGTAGTCCGGGAAGGGACGCGTCAGCAGCAAGGGAATTCTGTGGGAGGTCGACGAATGTTAACCAGAACAATTCTTTCTCAATCGAAAATAAAGAAACAACGCTATGAATCATATTTTTGGAAGAAACTCCACGAGTTTTGCTGTCCACTGGTTTCCAAAAATTTTGTTGGAATAAAATATCCCTGTCTGAAAGCATCAAAAAGTGACTTGTCTAGCGATCTCAAACTCAGATGGAACAAGAAGTGATGATGCTCTTCAATGAGTATTTTTTGGTCGACAGCTAAAAATCCGTTATAGCGTGCTTCTCAAACTGAATACCTGGCAACGCCAATGGTAGGAGTCAAAAAAGGAAATATTTTTTGGATGGAAGGTCTGTATGTGCAACCATAGGTAAGTCACATGAAAAAAAAGAGTATAAAATCAGCCTTGGAACTTATGTTTCTTTTAATTGCACACACAGACGAAATAGGTTTCGCAAACGCAGACTGCACCGGACGAGAATATCATTAGTCTTAAGGCCCTGTCATACTTCACCGCGCGGCGCCGCGCGGTACCGCCTTTGAAGTATTAATAGGTTTTTGTAATTTTTGCGGCGCCCCGTCAGGTTTCAACTAAACCAATACACATTTTTTGAGAAGAGCAAAATCCAAAAGTAAAAAAGCGGCGCCGTACGGCGCGGCGCGGTACCGCGCGGCGAAGTATGACAAGCCACCGCGCGCCGCCGCCTGTTAGTATGAATAGGACAACCGGCACCGCGCGGCGAAGTATGACAGGGCCTTTATACTATTTCTATAAAAAAATTATCGAGGTTTGAATATTGCATGAAAAATTTCTCTGATACTACACTGTATTTGTTTTGAAATGATCGATGCAACGAGGTTGCAGTCAATCTTCAATTAAAAATTATGGAAGGTTTGATTTTTCTATTCAATAAATTTTCTTTCATTATACAGACTCCTTGTTGATCACTCTTTTCAACCATTCCAAAATTATCGAAATAGATTTCTTGATTTTTTGCTAATAAAACTCTGATCGTTGCATCGATAATCTCAAAATGAATAAGGTATAGTCATACCGGTCAAAGTGTTTTCGAGCGGAACTTATGGACTTCCCTGCATCTGTCATTTCAAAATAGACGAAAGTCAGTACTAGAAATGTCTATATAGACAAAGCATTACACAACGGGGGTCATTTCAGCTACTGGATTCCTTTGGGACTTTTAAGTCGATCATTCCGCCATCACTTGTCTATAGAATGTGTCTCTAAAAAATTATTAATTATAGACGGTAGACTGACCTGCCTAAAGTGCGCTTTTGTGCATATTATCATAAACTAGAAATCAAGCATTTATGGCCTGTTTTTTTATAAAATGCTTCCAGATAGAAAAATGAAACAAATCAGTACTGTCGTCAAAACGGCTTACATAGGGCTCTTGCTATAGAATTTTTCACTCTAAAAATTGTTAAAGGTTTGATGAGTATACCCCACAAATCTCCAGTCCTACATGATATATTGTTTACCAGAAAATCGTAGAAATCTGAAATAATGCTTGCTTTCCACTTTCATTAATTATAAGCTTTTCACAAAAAACAGACTATAGTTGCATATGTTTAATTTTCCCTGCTAAACGTAACGTCATATGAGACTGACGACGTACAGGATCATACAACTAAGCCCCATCGATTCCTATTCTTTTTGCAAACAATGTTGAAGTCAGTACAGATCTCTTTCATTTTTACACAGTCATTTTATGAAAAATGCAGGAAAATGTGCAGCACATTATTTCCAATTAAAAGTGGTAGTTCCAATCATGCTGGCTACTGTGACATCCTTAGCATCAATAACACTAAACGAGGATCGCTTGATAGTTACTAAATTGTATATTCGTAAAATTAATTGATCGATTGTTTGGTAAAAAAATTTAGTACTGAATTGATTCAGCGACCAAATTGAAGCGTTTCACTAGCAGAAGTACATGAAGTGATGACTGAATCGACACTCTGTTTTAAAAATCGTCGAAGCAATTCAGTGGGTAAACGAAATGGAAGGTTGAATACGACGGTGGCAGAAGTGAAACTGGATACACAATTAGAACGAATGGCAAATGGTATATTGAAATTTATTTTGCTGACTTTTCGCAAGTATAAGTAAACGACACTCTCGGATAGTTTATTAGTTAGATCCAAGCTGATTTTCTGCTGTAAAAGCAATTGTATCTCGTGTCATAGAGTATATGCTTTAGATATCTCAATGATTGCTGCAGTAGTAATGCGCAAAAAGACTATTCATGTAACTTGATATAATGGGGAATTTTGTACAAAAACAGCACGAATGCTTAAAATGCTCAGTATTTTTTCATACTGGATAAAATATAGACAAAACCGATGAATTTGCGTAGTTTGAAATTTACCAGGTTTAGATTGTATCATTTCTGTGATTTTATCGATCTGTGCTCGAGGTTCGAAAACGAAATGAAATTTCGCCTGCAGGGTGAATGGAAAACAGTCGCCGTTCTATACCGGTTTACTTTGCATCCCACGATCTAAAAAACCAGAATATTTCAATGTGTCGTGTACATTATCTTGCCAACCATTTAATTCACAAGGCAGAACAAAATCGATCAACTTTTGTGTGTGTGGATCAATGACGCCCCTGACGATGTTGAGCATTTTTTGGTGAACTGTGGACAACAACACCATTAGTACGGTAAAAATATGGGTATGTATTGTTTTCAATTAGAAATTGTGTTATTGAGCGTAGTCATTATCAAGGTAAGCATGAACAGATTTTATGGCCCATAGAGATAAGATGACAGATGGAATTATATTCGGGTGAGGATTATTCTTACATTGTCACTGTGAAAATGCTTGTGAAACTTCATCGTCAACTGATAAAAAGATCAGTCATTTATGGGATATACTCGCATTCATCCGAAATGCATAATTAGAGCATGCAATGGAGTTACTATGCTCTATTCTGAAATGATATATGCAACTTTTATTTAAAATTTTGAAGAGCTCGTTGACTCTAAGCGATAAATTTTTCCTGAATGATACAATTTTCATTTCGAGATTAGCGAAAATGATTTCCCAATCTCTAGTGAGGCGGCGTCTTCCAAAACTCAACCCACTGCATCGACCATTTCAAAATGAATGGAGTATAGACTCCTTTGAATTATTTATGCATTTTTCAGCTATCGATAAATTTCGGAGCTTTCTCGCTAGTTAATTTGGCACTTGATACACGATGTTTTCACCTTATCAAGTTCAACGGAAACGCGTTCATGTTGTCCAAATTATTCTAAATTTTTATTTCAAAAGTTCCCGGTAACACTCTTTTTTACGAAATGTTTTTACCGTGCAAGTTCTGTATAATTTCTGATAAGATTGTTCAGTAGTAAGTCGACATTGCGCTCACCCTTTACTCGAAACAGCTTAGCAATGATGTTTGATGACCTTGAGGAAAAGTCTAAAATCATTGAATGTTCTGCAAACAAATTTTTTTCTCAACGTACCGCCAAACTCCGCCTGATTTAAATGATACCTTGGTGTAGGGGAGAGAAAATTACTGTCGAAAAATGAACATTCATTGTTTTATTCTGTAATACTAATCGACAAAGTAGAACATATAGGATTTTTATAATATTAACTATCATTTGAATACATGTTGATCAAAAGTGAAAATTCCGACCAGTTGAACAAAATTACTTTATCGAGAAGTTTACATCAATTTACATACCTGTCAAAAGACATGCCATATTTACACTAAAATTTGCATAAATGTGGTCTACGGTGGTAAGTCGGCCCAGAGTTCCGAGAGGGTTTCATCAAAGAGACTTTGGCTCGAGTTGAGCTGCGACTTAAGCTGTAGCTTAATGCTATATGTTACACCGTTTCCGCTGAGGTGCAGCTCAACTGCGGTTCAACTCCTACACACAAGACATGTCGATAAATTTACGCTACAGCCTGAGGTGTAGCTCAGCTGGAGCTCAAGTCTCTTTGATAAAACCGGCTAGTGTTCTCAGCAACGGAACAAGTTTGAAAGATGCAGAAATATGCATTAGATAGATAATTGTGAAGAATATAATAAGTCTATTAGATAATTTGTTCATTTTTGATGCCATATAAAATACACCGTTCTGAACTTTGATAAAAGTCAAGAGCTCACAGAGATCAATGAGCTCTTTAGAATGTGAAGGAAGGTTTATTGGGGGAAAATATTCAGTGTAAGGTGATCCAGGTTGCTTTTAACTGTCCAATGCAATATACCTCAAAGAATTTTAGAATTTACGCTTGCAAATTCTCTTTCGTAAGCAGACCCATTTCCAGTGATATGCTATCATGTAAATTAGTAACAATTTTAATTTTTTCGATTTCTAGAAGTCCCAAACTCAAAAAGTCATTTGCGATTCTTGCTTTAACGGTTGCCCTTCGATCGACAATTGCGACTGCAGTCCACGCGACACGAACCACACATGCACAGGAGACTACTGCTTCGTGGATCTTCGTAGTGTCGCATCGTCGAACGCCGCCACTATTTTCAAAGGTTGCGGTACAAAATCTGATGACAAGGATCTGGATCCTGAAATAATTGGTTGCAATTATCAAGAAACGAAGAATATTATCAGATGTTACTGTAAAAGCAATTTTTGCAATCGACGATCTAGCTTGAACGATTACAAACCGAAACGTCGGAAATCGGTCGAGTGTTGCGCCTGCGATGCTCAAGGGCAAGACGACGATGTCGGTTGCGCTCCCGGCGTCTGTAATAGAAATTGCACGGGGAACTATTGTTTTGTAGACATGGCCAAGCAAGCTCAAGGATGCGGCTTCGGGCTTCCAAGCTTGTTGGAAGATTTCAGAACTGGTAATAATACGTCCATTGTGCATTTGGGAGTTTAGTGAAACCTGTAGTACGTGAATTAGATACTAAGAGATTAGATTCTGTAATGGGACTGGTACACCCATCAGTGTAGCGGATTAGGCCTAACGAAGAAGATGTTTGACCTCAACGCATTCAACTGCTTGATCCAAAGCAGATAGTGAAGTTCCAAGGCGCCCGTGAATTGGACGATTCAAAAACGCTGCAAGTTTGGAACCAATTTTGTCGAAATTAACCTGAAAAAATATTTACCACTCGAAAATCGCGTCTTTTCTATCCAGGTTTTAGCCATGTGCTGGAAATTTTTTTGAGTGATAGTTTTCTCCTCAATTTTATTCCCATTGAATTTTTTACGATATTGTCAGAAAGAGCTTTTCAAGATAACTCGATATACGTCACTTGGGCTGCGATTCGTTAATTTACAAAGGAGATATGACTGTTCAGTTATTCTGAATGTACAGATTAGGTGTAAAGACTATATCTGGATCTGACGTTTTCTTATCATATTACAATCAGACAAGCTTCTTGTTAAAGAATGACACGGTGATAGCACTGCTGTCGTAATACAATGCATCAGCCACAATTCTCAAAAACGTTTTGGAATATCATGCATCGGAATATCATGTGAAAAAATGACTCTAGAGAAATGAAAATTTTTTGCGATACACTTCCCCTCAGCTAATAATGATTTTGAACCTCGTTTACGCTTAGCGGCTTGAAAAACAGTCAAAAACTTGAGCAATCAAACTGTTTTTGTGCGCTTTTGGATCAATCAAACTGCTTTTGAGCGCATTTGTGCGCAAACTACGGAAAACTACTCAAATTTTTTTGGCCAATTGTATAAAATGGTTAAAAAATTTTAGTCAAACCAAAGAATTTCGGTCTGAATAGGTCATTTGGCTAAAAAAAACACCGGATCACAGTCGATTATCTTAAAATGAATGGAGTATAGAAGTAAAATTGGAGCACGTAGTCGATTTTTCGTGATTTCTGTTTTGCACGTGGCTTTTCCGCAATTTTTCATTCATGACGCAGTGTTTGTTTGCATATGATGAAAAAAAATCGACCACAATAAAATGTGTTGACCAATGTGCGGCAGGTATAGTAAGATCTTCAATGCTTTTCCTGCCCCTAATCTACTATTCATTAAACGTATGTTTTGGCACAAATTTCAAATACTTGGGCTCCACTTTCGCTCATACTCTGCTCCGAAAACGCTTCAAACTTACTTGCTCCATCTTCTGTAATTCCGAACAAATTTCTTTACAGAAAATAGCTGTAGGCTTATAACAAAAAGAGCTAAAGAATCCAGAAGCAGAAGTAAAGCAAATACTCCAAGATTACTCCTGCATTTATTCTTACTTCGCTCCCACTAATTCTTACTCTCTGCTTTCTGTGATGTAGCCAAATTTATCTCATAGTTACCTTGATTATTATCGTGTGTGAACAAAGAGTTGCATTAAGGTTGAGTAACACTAGCCTCATTCGATTTCAATAGAAAATTTAGAAGTTTCATGACTGCGTTCTCATTTGGGGTATGACACGGATTTATTATCATGACGTTCATGATTAAGCAAGAAAGTATGCAACATCATCAAAAAGAATTTCAACACTAGAAATAATTTCAATATCAAAAACCGTCTAGCAGATTTATGACCTGAATACTGGCACCTGTTTGAAGACAGCTTTTCAAAATAATCTTAAGACTGGTTCGAAGCTATGGCAGTAATGTAATATACATTGCATACGCTAACATATGTTTCCAAGTGTGAAGAAATTGAATATACTATGGTACATGCAAATAGAGTACTGCTTACAGTAACCATTTTTCCCATTGGGCCATCTTTACAAGAACTTTGCGTAAATTGGCTAAACAATAGAAAGTTGGCCTGCACTTGATCTATGGAAGATATGAAAATGCAACTATACAACATTCATTTTGAAATGATCGATGCAGCATGCGGAGTTTCAGCAAACACAGCCCTACTAAAGATCGGGAAATCAATTTCAATGATCTTGAAATGATTGAAGAGAGTGATCATCAAAGACTGTTTATCATCAAGGAAAAAAATATCGAGTAGAGCCAGCGAGCCTTCCATAAAAGTTTGGCTGCGACGTCGACGCATTGATCATTTAAAAATGAATTAAGTATAGTCTCACTTGATAGACCCACCTTATATCGAAAAAGGATCTCATGTGACGAAAGACTGACTTTACATCGCTATGAATTTATAATCTTTCGTATTTCACAAACAATTGGAAGTCGATGATTAGTCACATGAACATTATTGGAAGTTTTAAAATTATCTGTCAAACACATGCTTTGTAATAAAATATGCCGCAGCAGTTTCTGAGTACAGACATAGGGAAAATTTAAATGGTTTACCAAATTCATGCAAATTTTAATGTAAAGAATCACAGGGGAAAACGTTATTGTAACAAAGTCCGATTGCTGTGAGCTTATGCAATTACAAAATTTACACTTGGAAACATTCCATCTGGTCTCAGAAATTTTTTGACTTATGCACATATGGCTTCCTTTCTACGAAGAATTTTTTGTCGTACCGCCATTCTGTCATTGTAGATTCTTCGTCAATGTGGATTCCTGAGTTTGATCAATCTTGCGGTCTAGAACTGGCTGGCGACGTCGGCCCGTACTGGAAACGGTCTTGTCAGTGTAGTTCCAACCATTGTAATGATATTCAAGCTGCCTACGACCGCGATAAGAACCATACCCAACGAGCGAATGTTAGGGAGATTTATTGCCACAATTTTTACAACTCGAGTTCCGAACCACCGAGCTTATCTTCGTACAAGGATTCGCACTATTGCGAAGGTCACTATTGTTTTTTGACCTTCAAAACGGGAGTGGAGTCCCGAGCGTCTGCCAATGGACCTTTGCTTAGTGTGAAGTACGAATTGGCAGCCGGATGTTTGATGAGCGACGATCCGAAAAAAGTTCGATCGGGCTGTACAACCGAATATTTGGCTGGTTCGACTGCACCTTACGTCAAAAGATGCATTTGCCAAGACGATTACTGTAACTTGTACAATTTGATATCGGGTGAATCGCGGGACCAGTGGCTTATTTTTAGGACCAATGGGGCTTTGTTGGAGAGACATAGTTTTTTGATCTTTGGACTTGCAGGGCTTGTTCTACTCTATCATTTGTCAGATGATACTTTGGCGAGACTTGTAATTAAATAAAGCGGGGTTAAATCATTACACATATAAAAAAATCTACTCAGTCTCATGAAATCACCTTCCTATCCTGAAATTGATTATCTCGTTGCGTATTTGACAGCCTATAGTACATCACTAAATATTCTGTCTAGAAGACGATGTACACTACAGTCTGTTTTTTTATCAAGCGCTTGTAAATATAAAATGACGAAAATAAAGATTTCCCTCAAAGTCGTTTGCACGAAGCTTATGCTGAACAATGTTTTCTTTAAAAAGTTGGTGAGGCTTAGCCAGACCACTCGGAAATCCGTACAGCTCTCAGCTATTTCCTCTATGGCATGTAGTCAATATGACAATGTAGAAATATTGAAGCGATTTTTCTAGGCGTTATGTAATAAAACCATGTCCCCCTTATGGAACGTTGGGGCTTTCGTGCAGTCATATTTTGTAGTTCATGTTCAAAAAATCTCACAATATTACCACCGACATCATACAGCTGTAGTCTGTTTTTTAAAAAATGCATCGAAATAGAAAAGTGACACAAATCATTACTGTCGTCAAAATCATTTACATACTGTAAAATTTTTCACTTGAAAAATTGTTAAAGTTTAGGTCAGTTCGCTCACAAATTTCCTGTCCTATTTGATATATTGTTTATCAGCAAATCGTGCAAATCTGAAATACTACTTGCTTTCCACTTTCGTTATTTAGACGTATTCCAAGAAAAACAGACTATAGATCACACGTGAATAATAACATAATTAATAATACAAATATACTTGACTGGGAATCATAACATTAATTAAAATGAAAAGCATTCTGGGGGTATTTTCATGTGAGCGATTCCCATGCGAGCGATTCCCATGTGACCGATTACCAAGTGAGCAATTCTCAAGTGAGCGATTCCCTAGGGAGCGATTTCCAAGTGAGCGATTCCCAAGTGAGCGATTCCCAAGTGAGCAAATTTCCATATGAGCGAATTCCCAATTGAGCGAATTCCCAAAAGAGTGAATCCCTACTTGAGCGATTCCCATGTCAACGATTCCTCATTGACCAAATTCCCAAATGAGTGAATTCTCAATTGAGTGATTCCCATGTGAGCGATTCCCATTTGAGCGAATTCCCAGTTAAGCGATTTCTCCATTGTGTGATTCCAAACAAGCGATCGAGAATGTAATAACACTTTCTTCATATTTTCCTTCTTTACCTCAAATTTTTCTCTGCATGTATTTTTTTCTTCCGTTTTCTACGTGTATTGCTTATGTTTTCGTTTGTATATGTTTTCACGTTTTCACTTTTGTTTGTGCTTTCTTTCATTTTCTTCCTTCTTGTCATCTAATCTTTTCTTTTTTTGCTGATAATACAATACATTACAAGTGATTTTAAATAACCGTAGTCTTCCGTATAATTCTTGTACATTTCGGCATGCTTCAGTCTTCCATCGTTGTGAGTGGAAAAATCTCCATAAAAAACATAAACAAAAGAAAGCTGGAAGAAAGAAAACATTAAGAGAAAAGAAACGTCAACAAAAATAAAGACATTTATACTGTTTCATGAGCAAAAACAAAAAAGTAGATGACAAGAAAAAAGAAAATGAAAAAAAGCAGAGACAAAATATATACAAAGAAAAATATACGGTAAAGAAGGAAAATCTGAAGAAAGTGTTATTACATTCTCTATCGCTAGTTTAGAATCGCCCAGTTGGAGTTCGCTGAATTCGACAAATATACAAAAGACCACGCGCAGCTAAGTCATCGCCAACAGAGGCGCAACAACAATCGTTTGTTACCAGAATGTTAGTTTTCTTCTTTTGTTGCTCGATTCATTTGCATGCTGTTAGCAGTCAGCCGTTTGTGACAGTTTCTCATGTATTAGAATAGCACCCTCCATTCAAACAATGTTGTTTTCGTCAGCTAGTTTCTAATCCAAATATCGGCTAATAAAAACCATTTATTTTGCTGTCTATTTCCAGACAAGTGTTTGTTTTTGTTTTTGAAGAAAACTTCATGAAAATTGTCTGGATCAGCATTCGGTAATTGGGAATTGAGGACTGCAGTTTAACGGATTATAGTTTCAACTATGAGTGTTGTTGTGAAAAGGCTCTATAAGTAAGTTCACGAGGAACATCATCTTCGTCATTTCTCAATTTACAAGCATTTTGTAAAGAAACTTTAGTGCATTGAGGTTGACGTTAAACCGTCTCTCGAATGCTCATTCACTATATCAACTGATAGAAATAACGCATATCACGTCAAAGGACGAACCAGTATATTTGCATTGTGCTATTTTATATGTCAATAGATTTTATACAGTTTTTGTGTCCAGACGTTGTTTTCAATGTGCTTCATTCGTGCAGACAAACATCATGCAATAGTATCATTTTCAGAGGATTATATTGCTTGCTTTCATCAAATATGGATGCAGAAATTATTGAATCGTTGATCAATGACAACTTAGACGATTTTTATTTTAGCTCTCAATTAGAATCTGATTTACTTAAATCTAGTACTTTAAATTTGGAACAAACTTCGCTAAAAGCCGTGAATTATCGAAGCTATTATCTGCATTTTCTATTGGGATCGATATTGTCGCTACCGAGCTTTCCAAAATTGATGGACAAATTGCGAATCGAAGACATATTTTTAAAATGGCACATTTCGCAAACGAGTGGATCAGAAAACGGAAAAGATTACGTGTTGAAGCTAGCCATAACAATGAAGAAACAAAATAATGAGAGAGCCATTGTTTACAGATCTTTTAGCTTTGATCCTAAGCTATCATCAATGTTCGAAAGTTCCGAAGTCTCAGACAACGACGTCAAGGATTTGGTCTTGGCTTTGAGAAACAAAGATCGGAAAATAGACGATTATTCATTCGATGATATATTTCACCATGCCATAGTGAAACCGGAAAATGATCGACCTTACAGAATAAGGCAGGAATTCAACGTTATTATGGAGAATTCTAAAGCCTTCAAGTTTTTAGATACATTCCAAACATTGTCAAGTGCAAATTCTCCAGTGAGAATTTTCGAATTGCCACAAATGTTTGTAAATATGCGCCAAAAATTAGAAGAATACAAGACTGCTAGATATGATATACAAACTGATCATTTTGTTGATGTCATTAGTCACAGCAAACTTGGAGATTTGGATCATATTTACTCTACAGAAGATATGGTCACTTTTTTGGACAGAGTCGCCGAGCTTTACCAAATTTACGATAAAGTATTCAAAATGAAATTTTCTTCTTCTCGAATAGATCATTGCGCATTCCTCCACGGAATTCTGCTGATAAATATGAAAAATAGATATAATTTGCAAATTAACGTGGAAAATGGCGAAATTATGAACTACGATACAATCCAAATGGTTTTAAAATCAAGTTCGAAAAATATTCATGACAGTGCCGCCATTCTAGAAAAGCCTTTGGTCTTGGAGTTTCAGGTAATAAACTCTCCGTAGGCTAGTAGCACAGGGTAGTACCCTGAAATGGTTAACAATTCTCTAAAATATTCTCCAAAAAAGGACAACGCGAAGTTATGTAGCTCCTACATGAATCCGAACTGCGCACCTTGAACACTAAAACCAGCCCTTTTCCGCAACGTTCTTCTGCATAAATCTGCTCGTTTTTTATATTCACCGTACATTATTGCACATTTTCTGCAAACTTTTTTTGCACATAGGCTACTTCCCGAGTGTGTTCCAGTATGACAAAAAGTAGAGTAGTGGATGAAGTGCTACTAATTGGCATAAATAGTCAAATAGTGACTTGCAAAATATGAAAAGGAAACGTTGCATATTTTTGTAATAGACTTTGTCTCTTTCTGATTTTTTTTATTTACAATATTTCCTTCCATTTTCGTCATCAATTAAATGTCAGGTAAATGTCAAAATTAAATTGAAAATTAAATTAAAAATTAAACTAATTAGAGTTAAATAATAATAAAAATGAATAAAAATGAAAAATTGAATTAAAAATCAAACACGAACTTTGTGTCAAGCTAAAGTGATTTGAACTTGTGATTGGCCACATCGTACAGTGTCTAATGCCCGGTTTCAGCATCGAACTTTTCCACTTTTCCGTCAAGACAGAAAAGTAATTAAATCCATATTTATTATGTACTAAAATGGTGTTATTCAAACCATTACTCCTCCCTGGTGTTGAAAACAAGAAAAAACATATTTTTTTGCTACCATTCACTTAACTCTTCTTTATTCTGTCATACCGAAAAAAGAAACTGAGGCCTAAAACGCGACACAATGTGATAAAAGTCCAACAAATTAATTTTTAACTCAAATTGAAAACTTCATTGAATTTCGATAATTTATCGTTCCACCTTCAATCAACACTGAATCAGAACAAAAAAAAATTTAATTTTCCTCCTGAACTGCATTGCAATCAGTATTACTGTTGACTTTTGTTGAAAACTTTTACAAAAAATAAAGCTTTTCTGTCGTAAAAGGTTTTGGCTCAGCTGAACACCTATAAAATCTAAGACGGATTTTATTGAAATAAACACACTAATTTCACCTTTCTCGGAGAACATGCTGTAAGTTCGACTATAGGATTTCTTTAAAAAATGTCGTATGGTTTTTTTTGCTCACTCTCGGTATTGATTTCAAAGAGGTAAAGCTACCAAAAAATAAGGTACACAATGCACGTGAAAAATACATTCAGTTGGAAAAATTGGAAAAACACAAATTTTCAGTCCTCTTTTGAAACGCAGTTTGATAGGAAATCGTAAAAATATGAAATGGCACTTGCTTTCCACATTTCTCTATTTACAAAAGAAAGAAGACTATAAGGCGCACTTCTTATTTTAGGATCAAGGTGGCGAAACTGGGGCATTGAACATCATTTCGAAAATCAGGAGGATTGGTTACGTTAAACTTTTACCGCAAATTCAAACGCTGGCCAAAGAATGTACCTTTTTCGCCGTCAATTTCATTTCACCATTCGCCCGGGTGAAGATGATCCAAATACCACTTCGTAAATTGCAGCCCGATTCTTCGAACAGCATACTGGAGCTGATCAGGAAAGCCGCTCGTGATTTGTTCTCTGTAGAACAAAGAGGTCGTGATAACGACTTAATCTTAAAAGAAGACATAATGAAAGAATTTTTATGGAAAATCAGGAACTTTGTGGAAACTATACAAAGTGGAAATATTTTGTATCGTGTACCGGACGATGTGCGATATTTGAGCCGCTACATAGTGGGTGAGAAGAGAAACACCCCCATACTCATACATTAAGTACAGGCTCGGTTTTTCACTCATGTGTTTAACAAGTCACACCTACTTAAGAAGATAAACATGCTTGATTCAATTTATCAGGCCATGTTTAATGTCCAAGTTAAATGTATTGTGGTCTCTTGGCCCTACCTGAAAGTTGAGCCCCTGTTTATACTTTGTGCAGCATGCATGCAGATAGACATGTTCAACTACCAACATGATGGAACACATGAACAAATTCAATCTGAAATGACGTTTTCTAATATTTTTCGTCCAATTCAATTTTGTCTTACTATATTTTGGAATATATTGGAATACCGGAAAATATTTTGACTAAACTAAGAGCATTTCACTGGATGAGAAACCGACCCCTAATAGTAGACATATTGTCGGACATTCGTATGCATGTTTATTGTGTAGTACGAAGCTGAAGTTAATCAAGATGTTTTTAACATAATAATAATTCTTTTAATTCACTTATTCTTCGTTTATTAAATACTTCAGAATCAAATAAACTGTAGTCTGTTTTTCATAAAATGCTACTAAAACGAAAAATAACACAAATATTAGGTGACTTGAAAATCCTGTAAACTAAGCTTCTACTGTACATTTTTCCACTTGAAAAATTTCTAAGGGTTAGTTGAGTGGCGTCACAAAATTTTACTTCCATGTTACGTACGGCTTGGCAGAAAATGCAGAAAATATAAAATAATACTTGCTTTCTAGATTCATTATTTTGGAAACAAACTGTAGTTCAGATAGAAAATCCAAGTCTCTGCACAGGCCCTATAGGGGAAACCATATTCAGTACAAATGTTGTTACGCCTCAAAGTCCCTATATATTCCAGCATGGTTTGTCGAGATTGGGAGTTTACACTTCGAAACCTTGCCTCGAAAGAAATATAGATCATAACTCACAAAATTCACATTACGAGCGAAGTTAGGAAGCCGTTTGAATAACCTATAGATGAGCACTATGCTCAACTCATTTTGAAATGACCGCTATAGCGGGTGGAGTTTCAGAAAACGAAGCCTCAGAAGTGGTTACGAAATCAATTTTAATTATCTTGAAATCATTAGAAAGGGTGATCATCAAGGACTCTGTATCACCAAGAAAAAATTTATTCATTGGAGTCAACGAGCCTTCCGTAATTTCCAACAAAAGCTAAGCTGCGACCTCACTGAATCGATCATTTCAAAATGAATGAAAATATTGTATTTTCGCACTTTTCCGAGTGTTCCCATGTGTAAATTCTGAAATCATACGTTTTTCAAAACCCTACAGCAGTCTAAGTAGAGTTACACTGACCCTTTTACAAATCAAATTTGAATAAATGTGCCAAAACAATCAACAATTTACATATGCCTGATCACAGGAACTGTGACAGATATGGACAAATAAAAAATCACATTGTAAAAATCTGGCTGATATAAGAAAATTTGCACAAGCTCTCTGATCTGGCACAATTTTCGATTTGTGGTATTAAGGTAAGGTAAATAAATTAATGTATTAATGGGGTATTAATTATAAAAAAGGGTATCAAGATTTCCATTTATTCTAATATTTTGCTACACACAATCACTTATATGTCTCATGCATTTGTTATAGCTCAGATTTAAGCTTTCACGATGCTGATGTCGGATCAAATGTAGGATCACTTTAAATCACATTTATGTCACTTTTAGTCAAGTAGGAAAAAAGAATATTGTAACGTTATTCGCATGCCTCTAGGCTACCGAATGCCGTATAACATGTAGATAATATATTAAATTTACACAAACACACATTCCCTCGTCAGGTTATCTATATGCTGTGGGACGAAATTTAACATGTCTACAGAATTTTTGAGTCGCGTCTTATTCAAAGCATACCACTACTCATCGGTGAAACGTTTTGCACCAATAGCGGACAGGAGACTATGAACTATATGCCAGTTTTACTTCACGGATATTAATCAACATAGGAAAAATGTTGGCAAATATTTTGATTCAAGTGTCCTTTTGATCGTTAAGTTTCAATGTTTCCTCTAGTCGGAAAAAGTTTCAATGTTTCCTCTAGTCACTTTATCTCCGGAGAGTGTCGTTGATATCTAAGCAATCTTATGAAAGTCGACGTCCAAATGAAGTATCCTCATTCAGCGTTTTTTGAATCAAAATTATACTTTTCGACTCTATTCTGAAACCGTAAAAAATCATGAATGCCGAAACAAAAGCATCTGTAGTTCAACGCCATCCAATTCCTGTTTTCTAACTATAACTTGAGAAAATGGAATCATCTGTAAATGCAGTAACTTTCTGTTCCATGTCACGACAAAGACTCATTGAGGTTTTTTCTTCAGGAGAAGCAGCAACATCAAACTTGCCCACTTATGTCGTCGACTACTCTGACTATGAAATGGACTATTTCGATTGTATTACGACGTTTGTAGTATGCACAGAATCGACCGACTACGACATCATTCTCAATATATTCGAAGGTCCGAAGAGCATGTCCAACGTGAACATGGATTTCCTATTGAAAAAATCAAATTCGAAATTGGCGAAACGGCTACAGATAGATCTACGTCTATTTCCCCGTCATGAATTGAATGAATTTCAATATTCGACGGATTTTCAGATGAAAGACTTTATCGACAAGCTGATTACGATTCATGAATTTTACGATATTTCTGGTGACAAGACCGGCAGCGCCCCTCTCGTTAGGATACCCGAAGTCCGCAATCTCCAAATTTCACATCTGAGCCCCGAACACCCCAGCATACCAAATATGGTATCTAGATTAACAAAGAATTTTTTGTACATCATGAGGGATACTATAAGCGATGAGAAAAATTTAGAAGCTATGTTCAGAGGAATTCTCCATAAGCACAATATTGTCAGTATTAGTGACAACTTCCCCGATCAAAGATCTCTGATTTCTGCTGATGAACATTCGAAATTGATACGACTCCGATTTTTCGTGTCAAATGGCAAAAGTCAACGACTATTGCAACGTACTGCAGCATTAAAAATCCACCAAAATCACGTTCACAAAACGTACAGTATAATTTTTAACAAGGATACAGAAAGCGTGCGGGATACTGTAGCAGTCGTGCACGATCGGGGAAGCCAAACAAAAAATTTACAAAAGTACGTAGCTGAGTGCAAAAGTGCCTCGAAAGTCAAAAGATCGAGGAACTGCATCAGAATTTTAGATACCAAATTTGAGAAAAGCACTTCCAGGCTGAAACAAGTTCTTCACAAGATGAACACATTTTCGAGCATAACTGCCCATGGTATGCTTGCAAAAGATATGATAGCTGATCTGATAAACGGTGAATGGACCAGTTTGGCCGTCAATGTGGGTTTAGTCGCATCGGGATTCGTCTTATCCCGCGGAGCCGATGAGCTGGCGAAAATCGCCATCGCTGGAAAAAGTGCTCTGTCCTATGCCGTAAAACTGGGGGCGCCTTTTTTGAGGCGCCTCACTTCAGGTTTTGTTATATACGATCTCATACAAAATATGCAGGATACTAAAGACGAAAATTTTGCAGTGAATATCGTCCAAGATTCAACTTTTTTACTCGTCGATACTGTGGACATTGGACTAGAAATAGCTGAGACAGTAGGCTTCACAGCTTCAGAATATTTGGGACCTGTGGGCATGGCTGTAGGAGTTGCTGTTTGGATAGGAGGCGATATTTACAAAACAGTGAAAACTCTGAATCGTCTCGACGAACGACTAAACTTGGACGCAGTACAAAAACTTCAAATCGGCGCAAGACTCTTCTTTCATTTGAATATTGAATCAAACATTAAGGAAATTGAACTGTATAAAGTCAAATTCGAATCAGCAAGAAAAATAATCGAAAGTCACAAGCAAATAATATACTACGTCACTAACCTCGATCCAGATCTAGAAACCGTGATTCGCTTCAATGATCGTGAGTTTGAAAAACATAATTACAATGAAATGGAACTTATATGTCCATCAAATGAGAATTTCCAACCATACGGAACTTTCCTCGGCTCGATAATTTGCCAGAATGCATTGGCAGTTGAAAATAAGCATTACAATGAACCAGGCGTCGTTTTTGTGAATGTGATGAATTCGAGTGCTCAAGTTTTATGTTCCAGACATCACATCAATCTGATTACAATCGGGAATGGCAATTATAACATAGTCGGGAGAGACCCGGATGATATTTTTTCAGTGAGTGGCACCTTTATCCAGGGTATTCTTGATGGTGGTTCAGGTTTTAATACTCTAGACATTGGCCAAGTTTCTTCGGACGTCAAAGTGGATATTGTTCCGGGTATCCTCGAGATTAACAGCTTTAGTACAAATTTTAAAAACATACAAATTATGAGAGGTAGATCGAAGTGCTCAGAATTCCTCGAAACATGGCCCGAATTGCACAACATTGATTTGTTGGGGGGAAAAAATTACACCAATCCTGATATAATTGATATCAACAGTCATACAAGACTTGACTTAGTAATAAGAAATTTCACAAATATCCTTTTTGGCGCAAATATCACGGGAAACTTTTACGTCTTCTTTCCCGATATGACATACTTCACAAACGTAAAAATAAGAAAAAATTATCGAAATGCATCTTTTGAATTCAATATCGATGTTGAATCCAATAGAGCTAATCTTAAGCTAAGGAAAGGAATTTTATACTTTCAATTCAATAAAATTTCAGGATGTCTTAATCAACTATGTACATTAAAATTTAAGGATAATTTGACTGTCCACACTAAGAATATGATATCAGAAGTTAGTACAAATCTATCATTTATGGAAATTATGCATACATACGAAAAATTACACGTGCAGTTGAAAAGCTTGTTGATTGTACAAATGATACAAGCGAATACAGTTATAATGTTTGCGCATCATCTTTTACATTCGAATTTAACAATCTTGCAAAACGATCCGTCGAAGATGACTCATTTTTTCCAAGGCCCCGAGGAAAATGTCTTCGTTATAAATTTCGTGAGTAATCGAATACCATCCTTCAGAGATGTGACAATTCACAGACCAAGACATTTTGAAGAAAGTTTCGCCGATGTCATTGATTTAAAAATGCTGAGAACTGTACAGCATAAAGTTTCATGCTTTTCACATGGAGAAAATATTATAATAAGGATATGGATCCAAAACTGGTACTTATCAAAAATCATACTCAAAAACTTCGCGACCAACGTCCGACTGTTCGAAAAAACTTTGCTCCGAGTTGGCAATGTGCCCATGAAAATTCACTACAACGGAACCTTCGCTCTAGTTCCAGTGCCACTAAAATTCAATAGAAATGAGAAGATGATAATAGTCGATACAGTGGATGTGGAGTATGGCCACTTGATTTATATCGATCGGCGTATTACTCGATACCATTTGTTCCATATCCATAAAAATGATATGTTGTTGACCAACGATTTGTTCAATGTTCATAATAGAGCACGCTTTTTGTTAATCTTGAGAAACTTCTACCAAAACGATAAAATGCGAACCATAAAACTGAACTTTTTGGAAAGGCAGTTCGACATGAGCTCTTTGGAGTTCAACGTAGAAGAAGCGTTTGATCTTAAATTTTTGCTGTACTATTTTCAATAAATTGGGGCTGTCGCACTTCTGCATCATTTGTGATCACTGCTTTGTGAAGGAGAATGTAATGAAAAGGACGCAAATGCTGTAAACTCAAGGGGCTACAAGCATACATGCACAGCATAAAAATTCTGCTGGGGTCAGACAGGACAGGGGGTGGAATACATGATAACGAAAAAAGTCTTAGATAGGTCTTCTAACATCCAGGCAGCATATTCTGCATTTTATATTAGTCAAATATGTGAAATTATTTGCCTAGACTGCACTTTTTAAAGTTTTAATGTTACTTTTTTAGACTTCAAGTATGCTTCGTTTAGAAAAATTGTTAAACTACAGCATCATTTCCATTTTTATGATGACTTTCTATTTTATCTTATTCATTTTCCATCGTCATCTTCTCGATCACTGCTGGGGTAGTCAAATCTGCTAAGGTCAGCAATAATCTGCTGGGGGTCAATCAAAGTCTGCTGGGGGTCAACCCCTCCCCAAACTTCCCCCCACGTGCATGTATGGCTACAAGTTGAAATCTTCCCTCCAAAGAACTCGAAAAATGATAAAAGACAGAAGTAACAACGATCAAAATTACATATGAACCGAAAAATAATATTCTGATTAGAATAGAAAATACGACTAACAAAAATTTCGCTTGACCAGCATGTTCACTTGGTCAGGGTACTCACTTAGCCAGCATAACCAGATAACCAGCCAGTACGTCCGTAAAGCCGGCATACTTCAGAATAATGTGACCCTAGACGTAATGAGAACATAGGCAAATTACTTGGCAGTATTCGTGAATATACAAAAAAGAAATGAAGAAAATTGAAAAACTTTTCAACAGGGTCCTAAACAAAGAAGATGTAGCAACCACAAAGTGGAAAAAAATCAGCCCCTCTCCCCACGCACTGAAATCATTCACCTGACTATTAACTGTGGTTAACTTATATAATTGGAAAGAAACACCAACAGAAATCGTCTAGGAGCTGTTAATTCAGGGTGAGTCATTGGAATAAACATCGTTCGTTTTTAAAATACCTCAAAACAGTCTTTGTACCCCATATGACTAATCCCATGCGTTTTCTTGATTTTTTAGACGAATAAAATAGATTTATCAAGATGCATTTGTTTTCTAGCACTATTTTATAGATGCATCTTGCGATCTGACTATGCTAGCCATATAAACACGCTGACCGAGTGAGTACGGCAGCCAAGTGGCACCCAATCTAACAGACTGGGGGGGGGAGGCAGACTACCGCCTGCCGACCAGCTGAATAGTGATGGTCTAGAATCATTAGTCTCAACGAATCCACCTCATAGTACGATTTGAGGGAAGTTTTTCAGCAAACTTTTCACAGCATTTTTCACCTAATGTTGTTTTTGACAGCGGTTGTAGATCATTGACCATTGCCAGCTTTGAGTGCTGTCTAAGACACCCCAAAATATCCATATTTTAACGCTTCTTGGTCTAATAATTGAAATTACCCAGTGCCATCGAGCGATCACGCTGTTATGTTGTGCCATTTCTTGTGAACTGATAGACATGCTTGCTACGGACTTAATAATGGGAGAACAGTAAGCTATGAAATAAGAAAAAGAAGATCAATATCGTCTATAGTTCTAGTTTGAAGATTTTTCAGGTTTTGTCCCCGAAATTTCTACGCATTTTCTCTTTTTTTTACCACCAGTCAGATTTAAGGTCTACCAGCTATAAGCATCGGCTGCAGGACTCCGACATAAAATAATAAAATATGCAACAGTGGAAGTTTCAGCAAATACTGCCGCACTAGATCACGAAATCAATTACGATAGTCTTAGAATGGCTGAGAATCTTAGAATTTACAAGCGTTTTATAACAAAATAGACTTCAGTTTTTTCTCGTGAAAGGAAAATATCGCTTCGATTCGAATTACCAAGTACTATTCAGTATTTCGGGACTAAATTCAGCAGAATCGTTAGATAGGTGACTTAATTTTAATGTATTGATGCCAATCATACACATTTAACGCAGTTGCCTCACCATCACACATTTTCCCACATTCTATATTTTTTTCAAACAAAATTAAATCCACGACTCGAATGACAATTTTCTATCGTCTGTTCGTCAATGTACGGCTCATTGAAATTTCATTAACACTAGTGTGAATATGGCCAAGAAAAAACTGGTCTCTGTTGCTCATGAGTATACTTTTTAGGGGACCGTATACTCAAAAGAAATTTGATCAAAATGGCCGCTATTTGCTTACCTTTTCTCAGGTTAAGGATGCAACGTGGGGCGAGAAAAAATTTTTTCCTCTCTAATCTTGGGTACGTACAACGTGACAGATGGCTGTTGTGTCGTACTTTTAGGATTGTCATATTTGAATAGTTTTGTGACCATGTACATATACAGCAAAAACCAGATTTTTCTGTGCCTGTTTGTGTGTTGTCTGTGTTCATTGCCACTTGATCCAAAACTGAGATAGGCGGTGACCGCCTGGTAATGTACCGTAGCGCCACATATTTCCTTTCATTTTTCCAAAATCTAGAAAGTATGCTACGTATTTGTGCGGGGTTACTATCTTACTACAAAAATTGTTTTGCTGCAACCAACGTAATTTTGTGACATACAAATACCTATTTTGTTTACCTTGCCTTGGAACTTTTGTTTCAAAGTACACAGTATCACGTATACTGTATTCGACTTTTAAGAGAAATGGAATACCATTCGTCGCCATGCGAAACGGAATTTTCGTCATGCATACCGCGGATTATCGTATGATTTAGAAAACTTTTGGAATTATTCCAAAGAATTATTGCCGATTTTGGCTTCAGAAGTGAGATTAAGAGAAAATTTTTTTCTGTGCAGCAGTGCACTCTTCCCTGAACTGTTTGTGTGCTGAATTGAGCTCGCAGACGTCAGACCACGGAAAGATTAGCATTTTAGACAACATAGTCCAGAGAGTATATAGATTATATTCGAACTATGCATAATAATTGAATTATTCAAAATTCAGAGTCAATATCAGCCTGAGGGTTTTGGAGAGTTTTGACCATACGCAAAAAATTTTTTAGTCTATCCCAAGTAAATATTTTTCAAGATGAGCAAGGGTTTTGCTAACAAAACTCGACAAATATAGTATCAATCGATATATTTTGCTGAGATCTATATAAAAACATGAGTTAAAGCGGTGCATTATTTTCGATAACATAATGAGTGATTTTCTAGTCAACTGGTCGACTCCTTGTTCAGTCAACATTTCGTAACGTTCGTCGCTAATTAAGTAGCTTCTAGCTTTCAGTCGGGAAAATTATTTTTAGTTCATTGATTGCTCTTCATTCTGAATCTATGGAAGAATAGATCGAAACCGATGATGACTATGATAATTTTGTGGATAACTGATACATAAGTTCACTGACACGAACAAAAGCTCTGCTCATGAGTTCATCCAAATTATTTTCTATGTCAAGGTCGATTCGTTTTGCAGACTTTGCAACAGTTCAGTCTAAACGATAATAGCTCTGATAGAGACGGACAGGAAATATTTAGAGTTATAGACTTTTACTTTTCCTGAAATTATTCTAAATAGTGGAACTTTTCTGTGCTAAAGAATATGTCACATATGAACTAATAATTTGTGAGGATATGCAATAACGAACATTCAACAACTTTGGTGCAAAATTGTTTTGTAAAAACCTAGTCTGAACAATTTTGACAACATTCTTGCTATTTTTCATTCAGGAAGCGGGTCAAAAGCGTGTTTTTAGGTCTGTGTATCAGTCGACATTCTTCAGATCAGTCCTATAGGCTAATTCATCATTGTTGACAACGTTAATGCAAATTTTACTACGAAGAAGCCCCACTGACTGGAAAAAATCCTTACTAACGTTACATCTGAAGCACTTGGTTGGTCATATACAATTTTCATAGATATTCTTCAAAAAATTTCCTTGTTATAGTTTTTACATCATATCAGATTTGTAGTGATTCATCTACTGTTTAATTCTGCCAATGCCATTTCAGCCACCATTGATGAAGCAGTCGTTGGGCTGCTGAATCATATGTCGATTAAGCTATTAAGCGAATCTGTCACTTGAGCTTTTTAGTCACTGTTCCTCTATAAATGAAATAATCGCATTTTTTAAAGTAATGACTTTTTAAATGGCGCAGGGAAATTTTGAAGAGCGTCATGCACAATGCTTATGTCGTCTAGTAAAAATTATGAAAGACAAGCGTCAGCTGAGAGGGGTTTTTTCCGCACCGGTCGTTCCGCATCTTGCGGAAATCGGCCAGAAAAATTTCCGCAACACCATTAAGACCACTAAAAATATTAAAAAGTTTCCGTTCCGTGCGGAAAACTCGCCAAAAATTTTCCGCACGACCCCAAAAAATCCGCACTGTGCGGAAAAAGAGCCAAACGCACAGTTTGCTTTTTCACAACTTATTTTGCGTATTTAACACGAACAGAAATTGAAAATTGGCATTTTGCATATCTAACACGAATAGAAATTGAAAATTGGCATTTTGTATATCTAGCATGAACAGAAATTGAAAATTGGCTATGAACGAACATCAGCAGCTAGGAAAATCTGTGAAAATCAACCAAATTTTATACAAACCTTAACGACTCGTAACACCGCCAAAAATACATTTTAAATCATGTTCATGATAAATTTCGTCCAACACGAAAATTCCTGTTCGCCTCGAAAGGTGGGGTCATAACATATCTTGTCGATGTCAACCCGCCAGTCGCCCTAGGCTGATGTGTGTTCAAGAAACGGCCGATTTTTTTAGCTTTCTATTGTCTGTTTTTCTTGAAATGCTTCTAAATAATAAAAGTGGAAAGCAAGTAGTATTTCAGATTTTCACGATTTTCTGGTAAACGACGCATCATATAGGATTGGAAATTTGTGAGCGTACTGATCTAACCTTTAACAATTTTTTGAGTAAAAAATTTTACAGTAAGACCCCTATGTAAACGATTTGACGACATTACTAATTTGTGTCACTTTTCTATTTGGAAGCATTTTATAAAAACGGACTATAGTAGTTTTTTCATCTGAGCCCAATGAATAATCATCGTCCGAATTCTATAATAACAGTGGCTGAACTGATATCATATTAAATTGACATGGTAGTCAAAGCGACACACAATCATCATTATCCAGAAGCACAATACTTTGCAAAAGAACAGTTGCAGTTCTTATTCTTGGCGGATGAAGGCCACACTATAGCTGCCAATTCAAGATGCTCAGTCTCATGGTGGAATGAAAAAACAATGCTGTATGAATTTTTTTGTAACATGTAATACTGTCACATTCCACGCCGAAAGTTCAAGTTCAATTTTAACATCCAGTTCCTTCGCATATTGAGCATAAAAAAGACATTTCGCTAAGCCATTCTCATCTTACGTAACACAAGACGACGTTTCACATTCCACCAATCTTGTGACGTGTGTGAATCATCGTCCTACGTTTCTCCCTATCATAGTATTTGTAGATCAAAAAGTTTGGCAACCAAAACTCCGCTAACAAATACTTGTGCCGGTTTCTATAATGAGCTTTAATGATCTCACAAAAAAATTCAAACCGGTTTTTGTTTCTACTAGAGCTTGGTTATTGTGTTCTTTCGAAAATAAGTGCTAGTTTTTCCTTTTTTTGCCCGCCGAATGTTATTCTTTGCATTCTCTAGGCCTGTCGGTAAATTTGTCTTTCTTTGATAAAGATAGTATTCAATTATTAGTCTATTGAAAGCCCGACATTTATCGGTGTTTCTGGATGTGAATCCTACGGTAAAATTTGAAACTAATTTTCGAAAAGGACTTATTAACACAATTCTGTCGAAACATTCTGATGAGTGCTGTTTTGTGCTCGAAGACAAAGTTTTGATTAAAATCTTACATACTTACAATTATATTACAATATTAATCATACAACATACGACCCAAATGATCATTCACATTAATAAGAATATTTCATTTTTGCTCATAGGCATCCTTAACATTCAAATTTGCATTAATGTGCCCAAAAAATATCATAGGTTTATCACAACAACTATCACAACAATCCTATTTGACGAAGCTCGCTGTCATACAAAACGTTTCTCAGATGAAGACAATCTGATTTTTTTTATCTGTGAGCTCATTAACTTCATTAATATTCGAAACTATTTATTTCATAGGACATTAGAGGTGAACGCTTCTTCCAACAGATATTATAGCAGTGCTCAAAATTGCCTGTCTGGTGCATGTCTCAGCATATTTTAAACATTCCCCGTTGCTCAGATGAGGCAAAGATAACTTACCACTGTTCATCATGTTTATGCAAATCATACTGTAAATACGGTCTATGCATTCGTTTGTGTTTTTATTTTGCACTTCTAATGACGAAAAACTATTGACTACGGAATACGAGAAGGGCAACTTGAAAAAAATTGTCATCGCATTCATTTCATTTCATAAGATTTCATTTTTCGTCATCGGCTGTTCTATTACCATTCTCTGTGTGTCCAGGAACTTGACAAAAAACCAAAGATCGGATGATTTTCTGAAATTAATGAATTTTGGTGAAAAACAAACATTCTTGACTTTTTTGAGAAATTTCGGAAAATAAAATTTTTTTATGAAAAACCAATATGTCTATCGGATTCCCCGTGTAAAATAACCCGCCTCTCCCTCAGCAAGACCTCATGATTATCCGAAAAAAATTGTGATATTGAAAAGAAAGACGAATCGAAAAACTCCCGCATTTTGAAATCTTTGCGATGCATCATCAAAGAATGTTGTAAATCATGTTCTAACGTAACGATTTCCTTCAAGTGGTGACGATTTTTTTCAAGTGGCCATACAATCGAAAAGCATTTCAGCAAAGTTGCAAGATCAATTATAGTGAATCCCAGAATGATTAACTAAAATGTGTCGATTATAGAACCGATCAATATTTTTTTCTGTTTTTAGAAGCATTTTTGACAACCAAACGATAAAAATCTTCCTGAAATATCACTTCCTAATCTTTATCTGAGTTTGCTGAGCTTTAAATCATATGAAACATGCATCTTCGTGGAATACCTGATGAGACAACGTTCTTGGACTAATGCCGGAACTACAATAAGCGACACATTGATTGTATGAGATAAAGACTTGGATCTTTTTGTGAACAGTCAGGGTTTGATCAAACCAACGGCATTTTTATGCATTGAGTCAGTTACGTTAGTCCAACTTTCATCAATATTATTAAAATGTCTGTGTGTGGAGCTGTGCTGGAAATTTCTTGTTGATCCCATTCAAAATTTTAATTGTTTATTGTCAGAAAAACTTGGGTAATGCGTAACGCGTAAGCAAATGACCACACATCGTGTAACGATACTTTACTCCATAGTTTACACCATATTGACTTCCAGAATGACGATTTCCTCCCTGCGAAATTTTGAATTGCTCGATGAATGGTTATCTCAAAGTTTTTGGATGAACCCTTTTAAACGATAGACAAATATCGTAGGCCTAAATCCATGTGTTCTGGCAACAGAAAAAACAGCCCTCACTGAGGAACTCGAACCGTCAGCCAATTCAGCCGTAACCAATCAGGTTGTTCCACGAAAAATTGACGTTAAATTTGATTACTTGCATGTCACGCTCACTGAAACTCAATTGGTCAAGACAATACATGTACAACATAGAAATTTGGGGGGGGGGGGGGCGTGAGACCTAAATTTTTGATAAAAGTGCTTAGAACTCAGTCAAACAGTCAAACCTGATCAGAATGCTTTAGAACTTCGCTTTTTTCTCAATGTGCTCCGCTGATTTTTTTTCTTCAAATGACCCTATTTGTGGAAAAAATATCCAGAATGTGGAAAAAAGTCTTTCCACAAATGTGGAACAAATTTTTGTGACTCTTGAATATGTCCATCGGATTTCTCGTGTAAAATAACCCCCTTCTCCGCTAACCCCCATGAAAACCATTTTTTCAAGTGGTAACAAATTTTTTCGAGTGGTAACAAATTTTTTCAAGTGGTAATGATTTTTTTTCAAGTGGCCCTTCTCGTATTCCGTAAAATGATGTTTATTTTAAGCTTAAAAAATCAATAGGAAAGGGATGTTTGCAGTAGCCAGTTGAGAAAAAAATTTTCTCCTATATTTCATGGTATAAAAAAATGTAAAAAATAAAAATTCTAGGGGTTCAGCCGGGGTTCTTTTCTGACAGGAGAACGGTGCAGCACTACTACTTATAGTCTGTTTTTTATAAAATGCTTCCAAATAGAAAAGTGACACAAATCAGTACTGTCACCAAAATCGTTTACATAGAACTTTTACCGTAAAATTTTACACTCGAAAAATTGTTAAAGGTGAGCTCAGTATGTATGCTCAGAAATTTCCGGATCTATATGGTATATTGTTCGTCAGAAAATCATGAAAATGTGAAATACTACTTGCTTTCCAACTCGTATTATTTAGAAGCATTTCAAGAAAAACTGACTATAACTTCATTTCTGTGCAAACATAAGTTCTTTTTCTAGACATGCCTGGTCAACCAACTCCGTTGTGCCGTTGCCGAGTGCTCTACATCGGCAGCGCAGTGCCCTTAAAATCTAAAGACGGCTTGCAAGGCATTCAAGAGCCTTTGAAACAATTATATCCGGCCGACTTGTCGCCGAACAGCCCGCCGCCGCAAATCCCGCAGCCCGGTGCAGCAGCCGCCGCGGAACCCAAAGGCGTCGACGCTTGGCTCAGCGTTTGGATCAACGGCCTGGTGTTGGAGTACACAGGCGACAATGACAAGGAGCAATTTTTCCCCATCCAAACGTTGCACTATTGCGCCGCCGTCCGTTACGTTAACGTGGCCGGCTATGCGCTGGAAGGCGGCGGCGAAAAATTTTTGCCCTTGGACTCGCCGTTCGCCAATTTACCCGACACCTGCCACCCGCCCATTTTTGCGGCCATCCTGCGGCGTACGCAAGGCGTTCGGGTTTTGGAATGCCATGCGTTCATTTGCACCAATGAAAAAGCGGCCAACGCTCTGGTCAAGTGTTGTTTCAATGCTTACGCGGACAGCATGTATTTGGACATGTCGAATCCGGAAAATTCTCAAAATGGTGAGGAATGGATAACCTGGGAAAAGGTTTTGCCCAGCCAAATCCGACGATTTTTGGTGTAAAATCCAAATTCCTTGCACTGAAAGCCTGTGCTTTGTACCGAGCTCATTTTTTTGACCGCGATTGTATTCACTATTCTCCACTCAATTTAAAATGATCGATGCAGAAAGAAAGGGTTCACGAAAGAAGATTCATGGAAAACTGGCATGGAAAACATGGAAAACTGGCAAAACTTATCTCTGTGATGTATGGAAAAAATTTCAACTCCAAGCGCGGTAAACAGAACAGCTGAAAATTTCCTTCAATAACCTCGTTAAATGCTCAAAATGTCTCAAGCAACATTCAGGTGCCAAACACAGATCTTTCCAAATCAAAAGTGGATAAACATCGTTCTTTTTTCTATGATGTCCTCCCTCTCATTGTCACGGGGAAATTTAATGTTTTTCTGCAGTATCAAGTTACTCATTCAGTGAAAATTGATTGAATCTTTTTTTGGTCGCCGCTGCGTCTCTCATTTCAAAGTAAATCTTCTACTGTGTGGAATAAAGTTTTGGTGTCGAGTCCTGAAAAATTTCTTTTTCCTGCGTTCTAGAGTATAGAAATTCCAAAATTTTCAATCGATCCGCGTCACATTGTTAAGACGTTATAGAATCAGCTGCTTCTCAGGTTATTTATTGGACTTGAAGAAATACCTTGATTTTATTATTCTGATATTATAAATTCAGTTTATATAGAGCTCCACTATTGATCAAACAACAAAAATGTCGCTTACTGTTCTTAGAAGCTCATAAGGTCGACAAAGTGTCACTGAGCAGTCTGACAAATCATTTTTCCAGTATTTTTAGCTGATTGTAATTTTTTGAGGACTATAAAACGGTAGGTTTTGTATTTTTTTCAAACCCGTGAAGCAAACAAATAGGTGTTGTGCAGTAAAAATTCGAGACAAATTCAGTGGATTCTTTACTGCCATAAAATGTACAGTTTGTACTTGGAAGACGAAAATATAAAATCGTGTCAGAACGTTGAAATACAACAATTTTCACAAAACTGCGATCCGAGGAGCTTGTTCGCACAAAAAGTACATGATTAATTTCTATGTAAAACGATTTTGATCCAGTCGTTTCCACTGAATTGACACAATGTTCGAGCTCATGTTTTGACGAGAAGATCGGCCTTCCATTGTTCAGCCATAGTTAGAAAATACGTGCTCCTCAGAAATTCATACTTTGAATAGTTACTGGCGCTAAAAACATTTCGTTCGAACATTAACACTGGAATTTTTACTAGAAAATTATGTGCAAGAGTCAAAACAGAAAATAATTTGATCGAATTTTATTTTTTAACACTACACAGAGCGGCTTTCCTACAGTGCCATTTTGTATAGCCCATTCAATCTATAGTCTGTTTTTTATACAATGCTCCCAAATAGAAAAGTGACAAAAATCAGTACTGTCGTCAAAATCGTTTACATAGAGCTCTTAGTGTAAAATTTTTTACTCGAAAAATTGCTAGAAGTTAGGTCAGTGTGCTCGCAAGTTTCTAGTCCTATACGATATATTGTTCATCGGCAAATTCTGAAAATCTGAAATACTACTTGTTTTCCACTTTCATTATTCAGAAGCATTTCAAGAAAAACAGACCATAAAATGGTAAACGCAGCGAAAGCTAAAAAACGGGTTCAATTTCATATTTCATGCATATTCAATTTCCATAACTTTATACTTTAGAAATTTCTCTGTGACAATAAGAAAGGTTAAATTTATTTAAAAAACATTGTGCTTATCCACTGTCGATTTGGATAAAACTGCGTGGATACCCGGGTGCTACTCGAAACATTTTGACCACTTGATCAGATTATGAAAGGAAATTTTCAACTAAAGTGTTTGCCGCTCAGCGAAGAAGTTTTTCCATTGATTACGGTAATAAGTTTACTAGATTTTTCCGTATTGAACTTACTTTCATGGGGTCGCTGCATCGATTATTTCAAAATAAATGGGGCACAGATGTTGAAATCAATCACCGGTCTGAGTTCAAAAATGATCACTCGTTTCTCTCTTGCATTATTGGAATCACAAAGAAAGAAACATAGTGTCTTTTGATGATTATGTTCACCAACAAGAAGTATAACTATTGTCCCGAAACTGCTTGCCGCACAAAAGAAAGGGTAACCCCTAACAAAAAGTACTTTGGGATATCAAGATTGCTTGTAGTGTAAAGTTAGAATGGAAACTCCAATTAAATTAGGTCTTATTTTGGCTTTAGTAATTCCTTTCGAGCATGCAATATTCTCCAGTAAAAATTACGAAAAAACATGACTCTTGACACTCTATAGTTTCTCCATTTTCTTTCTTGCCATTTTTCATTTTTCTTGTTCAGGGGTTTTTTCGACCTCTTTTCTTATGAAAAAGGTACTTCAGCTTTACTATCAAACTTCAAGATTGTAACTCAGAAACCTGAAATCAGTAAAGTATTTTTTTACCTTACATTGAATACCTGAATACCGTAATTGATATTAGAAAACATTGGTTCACTAAGAAGGAGGTACGCACTGTAGGTACAAATATGAAATTTCAAGCTGAGAAAATAGCTTAGGTAGTCTAATGAGTTAATTCTGAGTAATCTAGCTTGAGTGCCTGATGTACTACTGGCTTTTTAGGCTAACCTTTATTTTTGACAGCCTGTGAATTCTCCAAATTTTATTTTTAACGTAATCTGGAAATTGTAATCCAGCCTGTGAAATAGTTAAGTCAGGAAACGTAACCGTTCTTGGTAACCGTTCACGTGTCACGGAAACACTTTTAACGCTGCCTAAATCATACTTATTCAATCATATCAATTATTATTCAATATTCAGTTATTCAATCTTGATAATTTATTTATCCTGGCTTATTCAATCTTTTAAGGGCACGCCATTGAAACTACTGAAAGTTCCTTGATGGGTACAATTAAAGAACAGTCAAAATTCCGAAATGGCGCCCACGATTTGGACAGTTTGAGCCCCAAATCCGACGATCCTGAGAAAGCTGGTGGTTATCAAGATGTTGCTAATGGATCGCCCAGGATGGACGACGATATGGCTACGACGAAAAGTGATACGGAAAAAGAGCAGCAAAAATGGTCGGAAGCGAAGGCTAAATATAATTGGCAGCAGAGACAACAACCGGGTGACTACGAAACGGCCAGTATTTCGTCCAGTTTAGCTGGAAAGTATAAGAAAAAAGAACAGAAGAAAGAGCCATCGACTCCTAGAATGGCCGCCAAGCATCAGAGGAGACCACCTAGCGTAGCGGCCAGCTATTCAAATGCTTTGGTTCCCTACGGGCAGCCAAGACAGGAGGAGACTTTGGTTAGACGTAGAGCCAGGAGTGAAATAGATATTCATGCTGCTTCCAGGGGTGCCATGATGCCGTACATGCCTCCGCCGCCGATGATGCCATGGCCGATGTTTCCGCCAGGGCCGCCAGGTGGAATGATGCCTCCTGGAGGTCTTATGCCACCACCGCTATCAGGCGGTTTCGTGCCACCGCCACCACCGCCGGGTGCTTTCGGGCCTCCGATGTTCCCTGGGACGATGTCCAGGTCAATGCCTCCTCCGTTCATGCCGTGGGGACAACCGCCGCCATCGCTGACAATGCCGCCGAGCTCGAAGCAGAAGCACAAGGGCAAAAAGAAATCCAAAGCCAAAAAGCTCGATTATAGTCATCTGAATGCTCAATACATGCCACCACCACCGCCCCCGCAGGCCATGATGTTTCCGACGTTTAGATCGTTTGAAGAGCCAGCGTACTTGCCCGGTCAAATGCCACCTCCACCGATGCAGATGCGCCCACCGTTCGAAGAATTCCCTCCAATGATGATAGGACCGCGGGGTCCGATGTATCCGCCTCCGCACGGGGGCGGGGAGATCGCTTACCCCTACGATAACGAAACTCCGCCAGCCGAAGACTACATCGAGAATTATAAATCTTTGAAGCAACAGCCGCAAAAAATGAAAAAATCGCAACGCAACGAATTCGACCGCCGTTCGATCGACGAATCGACCACGAGCAGCAAGCATTCGTTCATCGGCGCCGCTGATTATTGGGAAAACCGTAACGTCTACGATGGTACGTTGTTTCGTAGGCAAAACTTGAACGAGAAAGCGTTCGGAACATCGATACATCCGACTGCACCAGTGACCACCAATCGTCGAACGTACGAAGAACGAGTACATTTGGCCGCGGAACCAACTCCGGACTATAATGGTTACCATGTTCATCAAAGATCTACGGGAGATGATATCGAAAGTCGATTTAGGAATATGGATATCAAGGTTCAACAGGAACGCCATATTTACAACAGATATTGAGAGATGTATAGGTTTCTAAAAAAACTGGGCATGTGATTATTCAGATTGTAACTTTTTTGTGTCCCACTCTTTTAACTGTTTCCCAACTTTTTACTATCAATCGAAACTCTCTGAATTTCCCTCAATAAGCATGCATTCCGTAAAATTTCTCTCCAGAACTTTCGCTTAGTTGATCTGAAATATCTCCCAACTTCTCGAACTTGTTTCATTTTTTTAGCTCAAGAATAAGCTGGAGTAACATTTAAAACTTTACTCTATAGGCAAAATCTCGGAAGGTCAACCAAGTTTCAGTCATCCCTAACTCGGTAAAAAATAATAGTGATATCACATTTTAGATCATGTAAATACACAACGAAATCTATCGATTTCGTTGTTTATTTCTATCTTAGCGATGTCAGACAGTTTCAAGAAGGCCTTGTCCTCTACTCCCACCCTGCACATGCTTCAGATGCGCGACAAGTTTCCACTTCCAACTATAGTCTGCTTTTATAAAATGCTTCCTATTGAACAATTGACAACAATTTTACTATCGTCAAAGTCGTCCACTCACGATTTTTTCAAACAAAAATTTGCCAGGGGTTAGTCAATTGTAACATACAATTCAGCAGAAAATCGTAAAAATATGGAATAGTAGTTGCGCTCCACTTTCATTATTTAGTAGCATTCCAGTAAAAATACACAGTAGCTTTTCGGATTACAGTAAACTGTGTCTGTAGAACCGTTAGAATATTTTATACAACGCTATTTTCGTCTTGAATGTCATCCCCACGAGCTAATTTAATAGGACTATTTTTTTGCATAACACTTCTGTAAATTTTTACACCATTTAATTGTACATGTACGGCATAATTCACTTAATTGTATTTAGGTTTTTATCATAGTGTCTTAACTTGCCTTTTTGTGTGCTCAAGCGAAATTGTGTGACTTTGTATAAAATGTAGAATATTTTACGAGTCACCTATTACCTTTTTTCTTCATCTCTTTGTGCACCAATTAATATATTTTTCTTGTTGTAGAGACAATAAAATTCTAGCTTCGAAATTGACAGCTCCCGATTATTTTGCCAACCTCTTTCTCAAGTATTCTCTGGCGGCTTTTCCCCAACTGACATTATTAGGCCGTAAAACGAAAAAAAGCAAAAACTAATACAATGGGAAAAATCACGATCGTTTTTGTGTGTTCTAGTCAGCTGTTGGATATACATAGATTGAGGAAAGAATGTTCTTTTATACTATTTTGATGAAGAACTGATGAATAGGGGGAAAAGAGAAAGGGGCTGAGGCAGAGGACGGAGACGAGATGCTCTCCCACCTGTAGATATAGTTTTGGCCTTGTTACTAGGCGAAAGTAAGCCGTTTTTCTCTGTCATCTACATTTTCTTCTGGAAAATCTCGTTTCGTTGTATGATCTAGGCCCTGACTATCTTTTTTGCTACAGCCCCTAGTAACTTGTTAACTTTATTATCCGTCCGATTCTGAACCAATCTCCGCCGGCATGCTCTCGGAGCCAACTTTATATCATTCAAAATCAATAGGAAAGGGATGTTTCTGCACTTTATACTATATGGCTGATCGTACCCTCAAGAATTAATTAGCATTTTTTGTATCTACATATATGCTCCAAGCCGTATTTAGTCACACAATATTTAGTTTGCTGCGTCAATCCTGCTGCGAATACGTTATAAACTTCTCTGACGAGGGAACGCTCTCTAAGTGCAAATTTCGTTATGTAATTATATTTCGATGGCACAAATCGAGCTACTTCATGTTACACCTTGTTTCTCAGAGTGAACTGCATGGCCTTGACCACCTAGGTCTCCCTCTCGGCTCGAGCCCGGTCTATGATGAAGCCAAGCCAAAAAAGATCGGCCTGAAAAAAAAAGTTGTCAAAGATTTTTTTCTGTACACGCAATAATGAATAATTTGCTTTCACCATATTCAAATTGCTCATCTAAAACTTTGCTCAACTGACAACTTGTAACAGTGGATTCTGTATGCGAAAAAACCTGTTTCAACACTGATCTGGCTCGGACCAGATTTGACTAACTTCTTACTGTGTGGACTCGAAAACATATTGGAAATGAGGAAAACTGTTCAATAGCAATATGGTGTATGTTGCGTATGATGCATAGATTATTGATAAGCTCATACTCCACTAGATTTCTAATTTTCTGACTGAATATCAATCAGCTCAACTGATCGTATTAAATTTGGAGCGTTTAATTCCTTTCGTGCTTACGTGTGTAAAAATCGATTTTATGAACTAATTTTCATCAATTGAAAACACTACTTAATTGGCATAAGTGTTTTGTTTTCGTTAAACCGTCTAAATTCTATACATTTTGAAATGATAGATACAACAAAATGTAGATGAGAAGATCATCAGTATGATTTCATGGTCATTTGAGGAGACTTGTAGGATAATAAATATTAGCAAGTGACTGAAAAAAACTTTTAAGCATATCAGAGATTGAAAAACTGCCCAAATATTCACATCGATACGATATTGCATGTTCACTTGACGTAATATGTAAAGCTAATTTCAAAAGAATTTTTTTGGAAGGAATGTGCGGTTAAGCAGAGTGAGTTCACGCTAAGAAGACATCAGAATATACTGAAAATCTACTCCATGATTTTCTCATCAATAGAACATGGTATCTTGAACTAGGTAAACAAGATTGCATAGAACTTTCAACACATTGATAGAAAATAAGGAGCGCCGATGGACTTTTTAGGACCCAATAGCTCACCAGGCCCGGTCCGCTGTCGGGCTTTGCCGCCCGCGCAGATCTTTTCACCTTATATCAACAACGAAAGAAACTTCGATCAATCAAACACATTATACCCCATTCATTCTGAAACTATTGATGCAGCGATGAAAAATTTCTTGCTACGTGAAAATTCCACGTCAATTTTAATGTATTTTTTATGGTCACTGCATTCATCCTTTCAAAATAAATGAGCTATTATTACTGTCTATAGTATCATTCGAGATATCTCTGAATCACAACAAGTTGCAGATTTCTAGATTGAAAACGATATTAGATCAGTTTATGATAATATGGTGCGATTTACATAACCCTGTTTACATAGAGAATTTTTGCAGTTCCTGATACGACGTATTGGCGAACGTAGCGTCGCCGAGTAATTCTACGTTAATTTTAATGTAAACGGGTTCCACTTAGATTACTGTGGATAATTTAATGCAACACTTTTTTCATTATGCAATTTTTATCAGGGAACATTTCCTCATGTGCAATTTTTTTCAGACATAATTTCTTACCGACTAAAGTGTCGCTAGAGGCCCAAATTACAGAAAGTGGGTTAAACGTGGGTAAGAGTAAAAGTAAAATGGCGGGTAAAATCGTAGGTAAATAGAAGTCGAGTAAAATCTCGGGTAAAATCGTAGGTAAATAAAACTCGAGTAAAATCTCGGGTTAAAGTTGAGTAAAGTTCGGGTAAAATCGTGGGTAAAATGACGGGTTAAAGGCAGGTAAAATCGTGAATAATTTTTTACCGTCGATTTTATCCAACTCGAGATTACTGAAACTGAATAAAGTAAAATTCGGGTAAAATTTTGGTGAAAAAGACGTGAAAATAACCTGCGATTTTACCCGAACTTTATTCGGCTTCAACCCGAGATTTTACTCGAGTTTTATTTACATACGATTTTACCCGAGATTTTACTCGACTTTTACTTACCCACGATTCTACCCGCCATTTTTCTTTTACTCTTACCCACGTTTAAACCACTTTCTGTAATTTGGGCCATAGTCTATTTTTTTTATAAAAAATACCACTCTGTCGTCAGTATCGTTCTCATAAGGTTTCAGAAGCATTTCAAGAAAAACCGACCGTTATTTATATTAATGCCCTAAGATGTGACTCCTCATGAAAAGGATTGGATTTACAGGGCAATCCAATTAGGGCGTATCTATTCGTGCATTCAGAAAGTCAAGGTAGAATGCTTAATTAACATTCTGCAGTTATCTTATCCAATTAAGTTTTTTTCTTCCGACACATGACCGCAGTAGGTTCTAAGCCGTGTTCTTTCACAGTAAACCACAGCTCTTTAGTTTCAATGTTGACGCAACCATACATGCACATAGGAGGGGAGTAGAGGGGTAAACCCCCGTACTTGAGTTGAGACCCTGGCCACCCCCTGGCTAAAAAATCGTCGAACCCCCCTTGAAATTTTTCCAAGACAGATTTTCAATGATTTTTTTTTGCATATTTTGTATGAAAAACAAACTTTCAGAACTTTTTTTTGTTTTTTGCTCGCCCACCACCCTACCCCCCCCCCCTGGACAAAAAGTCTCAGGGCCCTCTCCGCTGGAAAATTCTTGCCGTGCATATCTGGACGCAACACGACAATGAATTAATTAGCAGTATTCGGTTATATAAATTCTATAATTGAAACTCTGGATAGCCAATGGAATCGAAAATCGTTAATCCCAGGATCCTGCCAGAGCTACAACACTAGTTATTTTATCATGTTGAGCATCAAGATTACGGTTTTCAGTCAAATAACAATTTCCCTCAATTTGTGAATTTGTTTTAATCTGAAGCATCGTGTATGAATTTAGAAAAAAAAATTCTAGTATTGACTAGTACTTTGTTATCCAATCTCAGTAATCAGCTTACTTCGATACAGTATTTATAAGTGCCCTGTTTTTTGAAGCATTCTGTGCATGGATAGGATTTCCTAGAACAAAATCTAGCATATGATATGTTAATTTTAATGTAAAGAAGGTTTAAGCTGCAATATTACATTCCAAAAAAATTGCTAACGAGAAACCGATCACAAGCATAAATTCAAAAATTGTACATGCTATTGTAGTCTAAAGCTAGAGCAAATGGAGTAATGTCACAATAACCGTTCTTCCCATGATTCATTTACACTAATATTGGAAAAATTTGCCTATGCCCCATCTCGGCAACCACCAGAGCATATATAATAGAAAAGTACGCGTCCGATAAATTACCTTGAAAAATTCAATAATGCTGATTCGACTAATCATCGGCCTCTAATAGTTTCTGAAATACGCAGTTCTGAATCTCACTGGCTTGAAATACAATATCGAATGTTGGCTAACTTCCTTTTGTTTTTGTATAAAGAAGGCTCACGAGATAACATGGTTAGTATAACATTACTGTATTTACTGTGGGCTTTCGAATGCACTAAAGCATGTGCAATTTCAGAATTTACACTTGGAAACGTTCCAACGTTAGTTCAAACTTAATGCTAGATGATTCGATGTTTTGTCTTTAAGTCGTAGGCATAGTTGACCGGTTTTTGTGCGGTCGTAAATTTTGCGTCCTGCAATGCGGGTCGGTTGCGGCTTTCACAATGGCACACTTCTGTGCGGTTCCGAAAAAAATGAGGAACCGGAAAACTTCACCGCAATTTCAAACCAGAAATTATTTAAGAGAGCAAGGTTGTTCATGGTAAGTTAACCTGAATACATACGGAAAATGAAGTATTTACTGTACACGTAAAAAATGAATGATAATTTGCCGTAGGGAAGTTTTCACAGGAAGTATGAAATGGTTCATTACATAATACCGGATCCGTGTCGTATGCTTCAATCCACGTGGCTGGCGCGTCAGAAAAACGCTCGGTGAGGGGCTCGAACCCTCGACCTTCTGCATACAAGGCAGACGCGCTACCAACTGTACTAACGGAGCCACGGAATGGTTCGGAAATTGTAATTGTAGTGGTGGTGGTGAGTGCGGGGCATGCCGCGTAATGAACAGCCGGACGCACCACTACAACGTCTGGATCCGCGGTTTCCGGATACGGATCACGAACCGCCTTGATATGGTATATTTTTGATCCAAATCAAAAATTTTCTGATCAGAATTAGTCAGATTCACATAGAACGTTTCTGATTTTTCTAAATTTATCTTTTCAAGGCGAAAGCAGAAAAAAGTTTGGTTCAGGATCAAAGATTTGATGCGTAGCATGAAAGTACACATCAGGAGAAAAAATGCGAAATTTTTTGATATAGATCAAAAAATGTTGATCTGTATAAAAAATTGATTTGTATCAAAAACACTTCATATTAAGGCGATCCGTGGTCTGGATCCAAGGAAAAATCATTTTTTTAAAGTCGTTTTGGGCACGGGATTCCCGATCCGCGGTGGATCGGTGTTTTAGTAGTACCCTGCTGTTCAAATTCATTCAGGTATCTAGTGTTATTCAGCGCAGAATTGCATGTACCGTGTCGATTGCGGCTACCAGAACCGCAAAAATGTACTCCACTCGAGAACTCATTGCGGGTCCATAAACCGCACTGAAGCGCAATGCGGTTGCGAGTTGCGACCCGTAAAATTTTTTTCCGGTTGCGGGTGACTTGTAGGCCGCAATTTTTGAAAGCCGCAAAAAATGTGCGGGCTGCACTGTTTTTCGCCCGTTGCGGCCAACTATGCCTACGGCTTTACGAGATAATACTCTCTTTATTTTTTGAATAATAACTTTTCTCCTCTTGTCTTCTGAATAAGAAAGACACTCTCCTAATGATTGCTTGCACGTATCTTTGTATTTTTTTCTTCGTGAGAAAAGTGGTCGTTATCAATTTTCCGCCACCCATTTTTCTCTCATCTCGAGGATATATTATATTATATAGATATGACTAAAATATGCGCTAATCGAATGCGCTTGGAAATTGAGTTTTCAGCATTCTCTGTGGGAAAGAGAGAGAGAGAGCGCCTCAACGACGAAAAATATAAATCAATTCTGTCGATTATTCCGCCGGAAAAAACTCCGCGATACAATTAAGCTTTTCCGCCTGACGGTTTTTTTCGGTAGCGGTATTTAACACGATAATGTTTTCCTCCATGAAATAGTTGAGGCAAATTGAAAGATGAAAAATTAGCTGGCGAATAGAGTAGGATGAGAGGCTATAGATACGATAACGAAGGGGAGATGGAGAAGTGATTAGATCTATGCTTCTTATGGGCCAAGATATAGATTTTTGGCCATTGCGCATTGCAGCATTCCCAACAGAAAGTTGTTCGAATTAAGTTTCCAGATAAGTCTCCAATAGGGCAGTTGATCGGTCGATATGGTCAAATAAGATTTAAGGCAATATCATAATTTAATGTTGTAGAGAGGCCAAAGCTGATACCGGTACTCGAACTGTTCATTGCTCGATTGGCTAGTTAATTAGAGCCTATGCACTTGAGAGCTGCATGGTCCCAGATTCGAGTCCCACACCATGCCTATCTTTTACACGGTGAGCAGCTGGAAGAGGTTCGCCTCAACACTGGTGGTCCTTGACGGTCTATCAATCTCGACTGCAGAATGTTGACGATGATCACAGCAGTCACCTCAATTTGGAATTGCTGCAAATTATATATGTTTTGGAACGTGCCTTTCCTATCGATCGGTTAGCCCAGTTATTTAGAGCGTGGGAATCTTAGGTGCAAAATCCCAAGTTCACACCCCGGATCAAGCTTAGCTTTTACTGATAGCGGTGAGCAACGAGAAGTGGTTTGTCTCAACACGGGCGGCTCCTTAGAGGATCAAACTATTGATGTTGGTATTATCAGTACAACTATCCTGATCTTTCTTTAAATCCTTGCGGGCACGCCTGTACCCATTTTCCTATAGCCGGAAAGGCGGACTTTACAGGACTATATGGTCATGTAAGTTCCCACCGCTCTTTGGTGCTTCTGCCGGCTAGTGGAGGCCACATTACATATTAGACACATATTCCAGTACTCGGCGTACATAAAGCTTAAGAGCCCGGTTCATCAGATCCATATTTTTGACTTGAACCAACGCAAAATTAAATTTGGTTTCTGCATACCTTTGTTTACAAAATGATTACAATGTGCGCGTGACGAAAGATCAATAGAAACAACGATTATCAAACCGCTTATCACCTTTTCCATGGGAGGACTTCTTTAGTTATATCATATAGTCTGTCTTTCTTGAAATGCTTCTAAATGATGAAAGTAGAGAACAAGCAGTATTTCAGATTTTCACGACTTGCTGATCAACAATATATAGTATAGGACAGGAAACTTGTGAGCATACTGACCTAACCTTTAACAATTTTTCGAGCAAAAGATTTTATAGAAAAAGTTCTATGTAAAAGATTTTGACGACAGTACTGATTTGTGTCACTTTTCAATTTGGAAACATTTTATAAAAAACAGACCATGGGTGCATTTTAGGTTATTTTGGCCAAGATGCATAACAAAACATCTTGTGCATGATATATGCATTGCCAAGTTTTCGACCAATTTGATAACATTTCGAGGTCATTTTGAAGAGAATGAGAGTGGCATGTTTTGGAGCGGATAATTGATGATTCATAAACTTGTAGCTGTTCCTCGTGTTTACAATAAAAATCATTAACGGCTTTTCTCAAATGCTTTCTTGCATTAGCTTCTCTTATTAAGTGGATCAGGATTTTGTACATCTTCCAAAACCGTTTTTTTTTGTATTTTTTGAGCTGTGTAACATTTTGTGAGAAAATGTTTGGATTTTTTTTAAATTTTTTGAACACATTGCCTTTATTGATAGTATTTATTCGATGTAAGAAAACGTCATAAAAATCATCAATGGTAATGCAACCATTAAAAATTGATTCTCTTATAATATGGGACGAATTTTTATAGTCTGCATTATAGAAATCAAAATCAGGAACATAATGAAGCAGTGGCATCTCAAGGTTGGCTATGAAGTCTACAGTGGCATGATCACTTGTGAGGAAGAGTTCACATGCATTAAAATGGACATTGAATAATTATCAACGAAAATTACAAAAAACAAGATCCGATAAATTGTGTTCCCGTGCATTTTCCCTCACTAATTTCTCATACTGAAGTTTTATTAGAGTGTTATAAAATATAGCGCACTTAATGAATCATTCAGTCCAACCTAATGTTGGAAGATTAACATCTTCTAACATAATACAATTGTGATTAATAACAGAAAAATGATCTATAACGGCTGAAAGTTTAGTTATATGTTCAAAAGTTTCACTCGGTGTTCTTAACAGGGAATTAAGTAGTTTCTGAAATCCTTTGGGATTAAATCGCAACCAAGTAATTCATTTAGAGCAAGTTCATTAGGTAAAACAGAGTTTTAGTTTTTTAATATATTTGTAAAATACAGCAACAGATACTTTTTTTCCTTGGAACAATCAGCTCTTAAAATAGAATAGTCACATAGCACAGACACTGAAAATCCGGAATTTTTTAACTTAATCATATTTCTGCAACAAATATTATATCAAAATTTGAGCCTAAGAGTGATTTGAACTCACACAAATTGTTAAGACGAGTAGGGCGTATTTAGTAAAGCACATTTGGAAATATGAGAACACAAACCTTACTAATTGGTTTCAACATTACTCTGTCAGGTTTTCAATTATGCACACAATTTTCGACCCTGTTTACTTTTGAGGAAGAGGTAGGGTCATGTATTTATATTCGTTTTAAAATTTTCCATCTTGTAATGGTCATTGATGGTGCATATTAATTTTGCTTTGCACAAAAGCGAAGGACATTTGACTTTTAAGATTTGTGGTAAACCTGGTCGGTCTGGACATGATTACTACCGATTGTCGAGTGTCAGTCATGTCTTCAGAACTAAAATCTTTGGCGAATGCTTCATCTCATTAACTAAACTATTGGGGTTGTCGTCAGGAAAGTTCTAAATCACAGCCATATTTTCCTTGGTGGCAATGAAATGATCATACTTGTTTTAAATGGTCATAAAATCGGTCCCATTCCGCATTCTTAGTGTTTGACGTTAACCATTCTAGTTTTGTGAAAATGTCTTCCTCAATAAGCTATTTTTTGGATAAGCAAAAAAAATCTTTGTTCGGGCAAGTGGATCAGTTTGTGTTCTAATCGACAGCAGACAGAGGAAAATCGTCATCTCAAATCAAATTTTGGACTCTTTCTGGGTCTTCCAATTTTTTCCACAAAATTTTAGCTTGATTTTCAAGCCATCTACAGTTTAGATGTAAAACTCAACGTTACTATCGTCTTATAGTCTGTTTTTTCAAATGCTTATAATGCAAAAAATGCTGAAAGTAAGTACACATGCAGAATTTAGTGCCTAGATGATATTGTTGTTGACTGTATGCTAGGAATCGATTGATTAACCGGCGGTGATGAACTGTGATTAAACTCTCAACTGAACTCCATAACTATTTTAAAGATGATTTCCGTCCGGTACGAGAAATATTCAAAAAAATTTCGCACGGCTAAAAAAATATTCGCTCCGCGCAGAAAAAGTTAAGCAAATGACCAGCGCTGCGGTGCGATGCGCCGGATTTTAAGATTTTAACTTTCCAAAGCATACCAATTGTATCACGATCTTAACTCCCAAATTTTTTTATTAGATGAGACCCATGTGCAGAAATTTTTTTCTCATTTGCAATTTTTTCCTAACAAATAGCCTTCAATTCCGTCAAACTTCAATTACTGCGTTTTCCCTTAATACCGTATAGTGATCGCAGGCGCGGTGATTGAACAAGCAATGTGTACTTTATTTCATCTTTTTTCGGTTATAAGCATTTAAAAACAGACTATATTTAGCGGATCACGTTCGTCGGATATGACTGAAAATTTTTGCGCATACCCAATCAACCTTTGACAATTCCTTCAAATGAAAATTCTTATTGCAACAGCTTACAGTTGTCTTTGAACGATTTTGACGGTACTGATTCTTACAATTTTCCAATTAAAACCACCTTGCAAAGGAAACTATAGGCGTCCAAGTCGAAAGCGGTTAGTATGATGTTGTTTCGATGAGTTTGGTCTAACTGCAATCTTTATGAAATTCAGCGTTTTTGCTACAGTATAAATTTCTCTAATTCATGAAAATTGTGTGCCAAATCTAACGTCATTCTTTGGTTTTTTATGCGGACATTCCGAAATCATCTAATTTGCACCAGGTTAGAACATTTTTGGGATAGACCAGCGTCAGATTTAGAATGTGGTAAAGTGTTTACAGGAACGTGAATACGAAACTGACAGGATTCTTCTGATCATTTGACTCAGAACTTTATTACAAAAATTTAATTCCAAAAAGCCATGGTTTTCCACGGATGAGTGCTCAATAACTACGCAATTATACATAAATTTTTGATATTTTTCTGCAAAACTCTTCGAATAGTGTGATCCAATGTCAGAAATTTATGATAATCTAAATTCACCTTTAGTCTTTCGTAAAAACCCAACTTTACGCTTCTGACATGACGATGTACATGATTCAAAAGATGATTCATCTTTTCTCACTATATGTTATATGAATAGAACAGCGTGTGTATAAAAAATTTCCAAAAAACACGAAAATTTGGAATTTTAGACTTAAAAATTTCTGCGACTTTCAAATTTTGAGTGAATAGCCGGATAAATTATTCTTAACAAACCAGATGGAATTCGACAGTAATTCGATTTTTGACTTATGGGATTCACTATAATGAAGCCGAGCTTTCTCATACATTGTGTCCACAGTCAATTACTTTAATTTGTTCAGATTACAAGGTTCTATGACTTCATCAAATAGTAGTCCGGATTCTTTACAAAAGCAACAGCAATTGAAATTAGCTGAGAAATTTGATCACGTCAGTTACAACTTGAAGCCATTGGTTGTACAAGGCGCCCCTCCAAAACGCGACTTCCAAGATGCAGATCCACCCAAGAACTTGCAAGAATTATATGCTCGCTACGACCCAAGCGTGGGAGTCGGCATCGCCATTTCCCTTGGATCTTTATTCGCCTATTTGTTGATACGCATGACCGCCAGTTACATTTGGCGCAACATTAAGCGGCAAATGCGCCGCAGCCGCCTATTCCACCATTTGGTCAAACGATCACAATTGCCACCATTCGAGATGGTCCGAAAGTTGGCCGCTGAACAGAACATGGAGATACCGGAGTCGATATTGGCTCGTTATAGAGAAGCTGGTTACGATTTGGAGGGTAGTGTCGAAAGAGGCATCGTAGATGACGGCAACATCGAGGTCGAATTGTCCAAAAAGCAGAGGAAGAAAAAATTTTTGAGGAAAATGAAAACCTTACCTGGCATAGAATTGATGCCAAGTTACATACAGGTGACATCACAATGTAAAAGAGGCATCAAAGGTCGAATTCTTCACGATAGTTTAGAGAACATTAGGCGACAATCAATGTTGGGCCAAAGTATGCCGAAAAAAGCCAAAGTTGTGATTTTTCGAGAAAGTCCAGAAATCAGGAGCTTAGAAGATATAACGATTACGCCAAGTTTCGAGCATAAGGATTTTCAGGCTGCTGAAGAATTAATACAAGAAGAATCCAATTTTCAATCTACTAGTCGGACAACTGAGATTTTGACCTAAGTATAACCATGTTTAGATAATGATATTATGTTTTGATTTTGAAACTCACACAAATACATGATGTCGGGATAGAAACTCCAAGCCATATGCAAAAAAGTCGTCAACTTTTACAAGTTTGAACTCAGCAGTGTTAGAGGCAATACACGAATGCGGATTAAGGATCAACAGTCGTAAGACTGATGCTCGCCAATGGAAGCTCTAACCGTTTGCATATAAAATGAGGGTGTTTTGGTTATTATTGCAAACATTTTAATAAGTGATATTTTTTAATGTTTAGTTGTTTCCTGGGTCAAATTACGTCAGTAGCTTATACACGACTAATTACTGTACGTCGATCAATAGGGTTTCCTGTGAGTAATGGTCAGTACAGTGCAACAGTTCTCAGTAAACTAGATACAAACTTCAGTCACAGCATTACTGGAGTTAGCTATGATTAGTAAGTAGTCATTAGCTTGCAACAGATTAGCATGCAGGGTTTCCCGAAGTTGTTTTCTGCAGGATTCTACATAAAACTAGGAACTCACAATACTCGTCTCGGCATCCAGTAAAAGTTGGAGCCGTCCAAGGTCAAATCCTGCATCCTGTTTTGATTTCCACGTTCATTTCTAGGGCAGACATAAGTGACAATAAAAATATTATTTAAATAATAAACAATATTTGGCATCCTCGTTTTATTTAACGCAGTCAGCACAATTACAATTTGCCACATGCACGAGAAGTAATAAGGCTGTGAGAATCACTATGGCTTTTCAGGATTACTATGGTGTCTTCCAATCTAACAATTTTTGCATCGATAGGAGGAATGTTACCAAGAATACCTGTAACAATTTCATCTTTGACGTTTTCAATAAAAAATTGCTATGAACAATGTTCATGAAGGCATTTTTTTAAATTTTTGTTGAGTTTGTGACTATGTCTTTGGGCCGGCCATGAAATGCATTTTTAAAGCAGCCATTTTCTGAACAGTGAGTCTAGCGCGTTTCTGCACTGTTCTCAGGAAAAGCTTCGAAAAATTACTTTCTCTCGATAGTGATTCAAAATATATCTGGGCTATACGTCGTAGAGAAATTAGAAAATTTTATCGTCTTGAATGAAGCACTCAACAGAATATCCCATAAACTTAATTCAAAATTATGTATAGTTTCTCATGGACCTAACAATAGATCCAATAGTGTTCATGTGTAATAGATCTAACATAAAGAAAATGTAATTACCGTATTCTACGCTTTCAGCTTGCATTTTTTATTGTTTTGTTCATTATCTTCTTTGTACTCTTATACCTTCAATTGTAGCAGAAAAGGGCAACAAAAGAGTTAGTTACCCTCACAAAAATACTCTCATCAATTCTACGATGCATGGGTTTCAAAACACCATATTTCATCGACGGCTCACGATTTTCATCGATGGCTCACGATTTTCATCGATCAAACCTTTTGCATCACAAGCTCGAAGATTTCTTTTGATTGTCACTCTGTCAGTTTCCTAGATCTGATCAAGTCACAAAGCCTTAGAATGCGCAGCAGAATACAAGCATCCTGTGCTCTACATTTGGAGTTTACATACATTCACTGAAAACGTGACTTCCAAGTGCGTGACATCTCTAATCCTTCGATTTGAGAAAAAGAAAGTTTGGCGGAGTACCGCATAAAGATGCAAATACTGCAGTCTGCAGATCAGATTAAAATGGAATCTCGATGGTAACTTTCAATTTGGTCGATAAACATTGCGGCTCACTGATCCAATGCGGAGTTCACGGTACTGCTGAATATTCAATTTGTGAGAAAAGAAGAAAGAATGACGAGTAGTACGATTCATATTTTATTTTTCAGTATTGAAACAAATTTTATACTGGAGAAACTGAAGTTGATAGACTGTTTGAAGAATGGAATCCAAACACTGATGCGGTACATTTGTTGGACTACTTTGTATTTTTATGAAACACGCCCCAAATATAACCATCGTTTTGGCGTTTTTGAATTCTTCTGCGGTTCTATCGACACATTCTCGGACCGATTAATAAAGGCACTGACCTATGGGTTCTAAACTTCATGCCGTATACAGGGTGATCCAAAAAAAGGCGATCGGTGTTGACTTCCATAACTTTTGAACGGATAAAGCTTTTTTTAATGCGGATTTCTGCATTAGAATGCCTTGTTTACCTTGCTAAAAAGGCCAAATTTTATGTTTCTCGTGACTATGGTTACTGTACAAACAGAAATATAGTAAAAGTGGTCATTTTTAAAAAAGCAAAAATTGTGAAATCAAAATAAAAGTTGTCCTATTGCGAGAAAAGTTTTGTAAAGCTTTTTAGACACAATAATACTTTAAAAGTCACCCAGATTTGTAAGTTACACGAAATTTAATGTCATTAACTTCTTGTTTCAATAAGGGGGAAAATTTCGTCAAGATCAAGAGCTTTTGTTTTGAAATTGGAAAAAAAAGCAAAATCAAAACAAGATCAATTCTGTCATTGACCAGATCGAAAAACGATTAAAATTATGGGTGAAACAGAAAGTAAGACGCATTAAAACGGCTCTCTTTTAGTTTCCAGCTGTTATGTGGTTCTCATTATTGGATCTATTGTACTTTTCTGTTGTAAAACATGCTGATTTTGTCAATTTTTGTCAATTTTTCAAAATTTATTTGCCAAAAAATTGATGTTTAGTATTTTTGACTCTAGTCAGTCAATATCCAAGGAATCTGGCTGAAACTTTGCATTTATTATGCCAGATGTTTTAACTATTGACGGTAGGAAACCGCATTAAAAAAGCTTCATCCATTTGAAAGCTATGGAAGTCAGTACCGGTCATCTTTCTTTGGCTCACCCAGTCCATTTGTTGCAGTTTGTTTTACATTGCTTTCGATGTTTGTTCACGACCGTAAGTTGTACGACCAGCCAATGCCCAAGTCTTCAAATGCTCTGACACTGAGAATTTATTCTAACAGCTTAGTGGTTTTAGGGTTAGCAACAAATCCCAAACGTAGTTTTTACTTTTTTTCTGCCGACCATTTTTGTGGTTTCTCTGATCTAAGTTGTAAATCGATGTTTAAATTGAATTTGAATTGTTTCTTGTAAAATTTAATTCATAATCTTTTTTTAATGCTTGTAAATCGGAAAATAATCAAAATTAGCACTCCAATCGAAAACTTTTACAGGAAGCCTTTAGGGCGAATTTTTTTCGAAAACTCTGGAACGTTAGATGAATATGCTCAAAAATCGTCAGTACTATTTGACATGCAGTACAGCAAAAATCGTAAAAATATAAATTAGTACTTACTTTTTACAGTTGCTATTTATAGGTATTTCAAGAAAAACAGACTAAAACGGCATATCATATTTTTGTGTAAGTTTTTGCTTTCTCGCCTTCGTTGTGAGACAACCGTCCATTTCTCGGTGGCGCAGGAAAGCACTGACAAAGACCAATTTCTTGAAACGCTTCTACTCCGCAACCTCCAGCTGGTCAGAGAGAAACTGTTGAAATTTCAGGCAGACAAGCCAGAAAGGACCAAAGCTGCACCTTAACATTACGACCGGAGTGACGTTTTTCAAGTACAACATACTGAACATTTAATACACATATTTTTTTCTGTTTGATAATTCTTTTGGGCAGATCACTCTTTGTTTCTATTTAATACGGAATACTTTAAACTTGCTTGTGTGAAAAAAACAAATAACTCTTTTACGAGCATTATCCAAACCTGTTGTACATGATACAACTCTTCACTCCAGAATATTTTTAATGAAAGGATACACAATGATATAAATTATTTCGAAAAAACTCATTACAGACATACCGAAAAACAGACCACATGCCGAAGCGATGTAGAGTAGTAAGTCACTAGAGGTAAACCGTTGGATTTCTTCAATCTCTTGGTACTTCTGACGTTCAAAGTCAAAGTTCAAAATGATCAAGTTTTTGCGCGCCCATCTGTCTATTGTTTCGTTATCACTTTTCGGGCCACTAGGAGACGTAATGTTGAAATTCTTGATGCGAGTTTCCGTTAATCTATTCATGGAATGCATAATAGTTACGAACTTTAATTCCATGCATGCATACTTGCAGTTAGTGACCTCCGGACCTAATGTAGTTTTAGCGGCATCCGTTAGCAAAATAATTAAACAGGTAAATGATTCAATATTGCTTACACATGGTTTGTATGACTCGATTTCCAAGCCTATATTCTGTTCATTGACATAGGTACGCAGGCTCTTCGGAACTGGTGGCGTACAATGGCAAGTCTCTATCAACATTCTCATCAAAGAAAAAGCTTGGCAAGCTTCTTTAGAGTATTTCAAAGGTGGACGCACTCCATCCACAGAGAAATACTTTTTTGATGTGCAACGTTTCAAGTTTTCAGTGTGCCGCATAGTAATCACAGGGGTCACTGCGACCCTATATTCAAATCCCGGATGTACGCGAAATGTGCTTTGGAGCACATCTGTGACTACTACACCCCGTCTATCACTGCTGGCAAAGTAAAATCCTTCACCCAGTCTTGGGTGCACATGCCCACACCGTTGGTATTGTTTCAGGTCGAGTAAAATTGTCAAATCTGCAGTCTTCCTTTTCGAGAGACCTCTGCTCTTTGTCAGTTGCACTTTTTCTGACATATTTCGAACATATGCTGAATCGTAAGTAAAACTGAAGCATAAACCGTCGTCCGTTAAAACATCACTGAACATCACGGGATCATCTGGTGTGTTGCACGGGAACGAAATACCTTGCCAGAAACATTTGGACAACACATCTCTACGACTGGTATATATTTTGGCTACACCATCGACAGCTACGTCGTACACGTTAATCTCTCCCATAATGGCTTGCATGCCGATCAATGTCGATTGATCTTCATTCTGTTTGGGTTTGGGGCAGTACTTGATGAACTGGAAAAGAAAAAAGTCGAGTACACAAGCTATTGATAACTTGACTCCGAGCAATTTTTACTAAGGCTAGGTTGGCCTTTTTCTCAAGTACGTGCAATAGTTTAAACCCAAATTGCTCTCGCCTGTACAGATGTGTAAAAATAGCGGGATGACATCATGTTTACTGTATTGTCAATTATTCTCCTCCTAATGTCAACTAAACCTGCAGCTCCCCAATAGTTTAGCATTGCCATGCAAATTAAAATTTAAGACACGATTTCTGAGAGATTCTACCTTTTTTTTACATAGGCCTATGATAAATTGAAAATTAATCATACCTCAAAATCAGAAATTTTGGGTAGTTTAATGCGCTGAGTTTCATGGTACCATTTGTTTTGATTGTAAACAAAAATTGGCACCGCTACAGTATGCCAAAGTTTGAAAATTGATAATTTTTTTGCATTTTTCAGTAGTCTTGCTAGCCAAGCGATATTTCAAGATCGGACTGATCTCATTTGATGAATAAATATTCATTTTACAGAGGAGAAAATAAGCTCTCTTCTGATGTAACATTTACAGTAAATGATTGCATATTCCGCTTTTTCATAAAGTTTAAAGTGTTAAAAATGAGCCGTCAAAATTGAAAAAAGTTTGTTTATGGGCACTCCCGAGCACCTTCCCATCGGAAGCCGCAGAATTTTATTTTCTTATATTGTAGCTCATCCATTTTAACTGCATTGGTTAAATTTTCATCAAAATTTTTGTACCGTTTTGGGAGCTGCACTGCTCTGAAGAAGGCATACTTATGAAAATTTCATAGAAATCATTGTATTTGCCAGGTGGACTTTGTTTACCCCTTGGGACATATTTATTACCTGTGCTGTAGAATTATCAAATAACTAACAGACTATAGTTTGATGTATTAATTGTTTCACAATCAAACATTTTACACTCTGCAAGAAAGTTTGAACAGTCAAAAAGTAGAAGCGAAAATGAAGAAAAATCCTGATTGGAGGCACTCCCGAGCACCTTCACCGACCATGCCCCAGAATTTTATCTTTTTATTCTTCTGTTCACACATTTCTGCAGTAGATAAGAAAGCAGCATAGCGATTGGAATACCCCTGTGGAGCTACATAGATCCAAAGAAAGCAAAATCCTGAAAATCGCTCAAAAATCAATTTTTTTTGCATTTTTGTGTTTTTATGGAGTAGGTTCATTATATCAATACTGGAACCTTAAAAATAGATCAAAAAGGCCACAACTTTTCAGACATAATGCAGAAAAACAGTGATTTATGATTTTAACTGCATTTTCATCTACTTGATAAATTTTTTTTAATCCTGTTGAGTCACTGATCTAAAAGGATGATAGAAGCACCTCTATGCCCAATCAATTTTCACCAAACTGATTCAAGTCACTTATCCAAAAAGTAGATACAGGCATCTGCCTAATCAAACCTCACAAAGTCTGTGTCATTCACCTGAAAAATTGACGCTCGCTGTGTGAATTGTTGCAGTAATCTTCAGATCAGAACTAAGCAGAATAAATTTTGTGTCTGTGTCTGATCTAAGCATATTAGAGTGAAAAGATAAAAAGACGTGTGCCAACCATAGATGTACGGTCATCATATAAAGAAATTGTCTTTTAATCTTACAGCAATGTGCACTGTACCAAAGATGTAGCATACCCTGAATGAAGCAACAGAAGTATAAGAACCCCAGCCTTATAATCAACAGTGTCTCTGCAAATTTAAAAAAACATGCGAAAATAGGCAAAAACGCTCCTGAGATCTCAAAAACTGTTGGGCCCAAAATCTAGATATTTTGTATGTGAAATTGGGGCCAAGTTTCATTGATAAATTTATGAGTGCGGCTAATAACCTGACATTTTCAAAATTTTACAATAACGGTTAACATTATATGAGTGGAATAGTGTATATTCTCCATTTGATGCCGATCAAGTGGCAACAGCTTGGTTTTAAATGTCCTAAGGCAAAGGCCTGATGCATTGACATCCTGATGTCATTGAAAATTCACTGATGAAATTCGGCCCCATGCACAGCTACAAAATATCTAGATTTTAGGCTCAACAGTTCTCAAAATTCAAGGGGAAAAATTGATTTTTGAGTGATTTTCAGGATTTTGCTTTCTTTGGATCTATGTAGCTCCTCAGGGGTATTCCAATCGCTATGTTGCTTTCTTATCTACTGTAGAAATGTGTGAACAGTAGAATAAAAAGATAAAATTCTGGGGCATGGTCGGTGAAGGTGCTCGGGAGTGCCTCCAATCAGGGTTTTTCTTCATTTTCGCTTCTACTTTTTGACTGTTCAAACTTTCTTGCAGAGTGTAAAATGTTTGCTTGTGAAACAATCAATACATCAAACTATAGTCTGTTAGTTATTTGATAATTCTACAGTATAGGTAATAAATATATCCCAAGGAGTAAACAAGGGCAACCTGGAAAATACAATTATTTCTATGAAATTTTCATAAGTATGCCTTCTTCATAGCAATGCAGCTCCCAAAACGGTACAAAAATTTTGATGAAAATTTAACCAATGCAGTAAAAATGCATGAGCTACAATATAAGAAAATAAAATTCTGCGGCTTCCAATGGGAAGGTGCTCGGGAGTGCCCATACACAAAATTTTTTCAATTTTGACGGCTCATTTCTGACACTTTAATGTTTATGAAAAAGTGTAATATGCAATTATTTACTGTAAATGTTACATCGAAAGAGAACTTATTCTCTCCTCTGTAAAATGAATATTTATTCATCAAATAAGATCAATCCTACCTTGAAATATCGCTTCGCTAGCAAGACCCCAAAAAAATGCAAAAAAATCATCAATTTTCAAACTTTGGCATACTGTAGCGGCGCGAATTTTTGTTTACAAGCAAAACGGATGGTACCATGGAACTCAGCGCACGAAACTACCCAAAATATCTGATTTTGAGGTATGATTAATTTTTAACTTATCATAGGGAAAACAGAATCTCCCAGAAATCGTATCTTAAAAATTTACGATATTTTCTATGCATGTTTTTGCCTATTATAAACTTGACTGTATTCCTATAGTTGACATTTCAGTCACTTTTTATTTCTTTCGCTTTTCCAGTTTCTCGACTGTCCCTGTCCCTATATTTTCTGTATCCCATTTGGCCCCAAATTTTTTCATTATTCTGGATATTTCTGTTTCATGTCGTTGTTTTTTACGAAGCTTTATTACTATTACCTTTCTTTTTTGCTCTATACCTTGAAAACGTGCAAGCTATAATGTCGAAATCACTCAGGGCCCGGTTTCACTGACTGAAACTGAGGATCATCCCGACGTCGGTATTAAGTGCTTGAAACTGAGTTTCAGCTGAGCGCTACGTCGATTTTATCTTTTTTGGGTGTCACTAAAAAGTTCGAGCCCGGGAATAGCTGAACCTGACATCCTGACGTTTTTGCCTGAGCCCGATATAATCTCGATTATGACAATAAAAACACGTAAAATGTGGCACGCCATTAAAAAGTTCTGGAAACAGAAAAAGTAAATTGTGTAAGACATATGTTAGAAAAACTGTAAAAGTATAGAAAAAACAAAAAATGATGTCTTTTTGGAAAGCAATGTGAAAAAAATGTAAAATATGAGTTCACATGCTCGTACTACATAAAAAGGTATTAGATGGACAGGACACAATAAAATGTGCTAAAATTGTGGCCAGCAATTTGAAATATTTTCTTTTCCTTTCCTGCTACATTTATTGATTCTTTCATCATTTGTACGTTGAAACCAAGTTGAAAAAAGTAAGATCTTACAGTTCGGCATCATTTCTAAAATCTACATAATTCGTCCTATATCCTGAAAAATTCATTCACGTTTAATGTGTCGATTTATCCATCGATAATGTACAAAATTCATTTCTAACCATTGAAAGTAAAAATCTAGACAAGAACGTTCAGACTCAAACCTGCTCGATAGGAAGATTAACTTTTGTGTGCGGATGAAATCGACGTCAGGATATGGATTGAATGAAAAATGTTAGTGAAACTCAACGTCTCGAGCTCGGGTTTGAGTCCGAGCTCGAGATGATCTCGACGTCGCGATAGTCTCGAGCTCGGGATGGTCTCAATGTTAGTGAAACTGCAGAAACAGAGGTTTTGTTTTTTATGACCGAGATAATCTCGAGCTGGGGCTTAAACCAATTTAGTGAAACAGACCCCAGAGGTCTGTATGTTCAAACGCTACTAACTTCAACACCTGCCAAATTTAGTACTATTCTTCAACACAGTTTTAACGGCCATCGGTTCCAAGAAAACTTTAAAGTCGACTTTTGGTGTCGACTCAAATCAAAGTCAGTATATTTAGCGTAATCTTTAACAACGAAAATAGGGATCTTCAATAAAATCGGATAAAAATTAACTTTTTACAATTATTGTGATACTCTAGACATCCTACAAACTATCATTTGTGTCTAGGGTAAAACTTACAAGATTATCTATGAAAGAATTTGAATAAAAATAAATATCTATGGGAATACTTGGAAAATTTATAATAATTTGCATAAAATTGCACATCCTCCCATCTCTTACGCTTCTTTTTAATTTTTATCTTTTCATTCTGGCTTAAAATCTACTAGTTTTTCATCTATCTACACTGTCTCACGACAACTTTTAACTTGAACGCTCGATTCAACATCTCATACTCTCTACATCAAAGTGGACTTTTACACATTGAAAACTTTGTGGCTATGGATGGTCAACCAAGATGGTGACGTAACGTCGAAGCAACGTCAAGTCGAGTCCCGATGCAATGCTTTCTACCATAGATGGATCCGCGTATTGTAACGGCTATTTTTCTCCACTATCTTCACACAAGATAGACGGCTGCTTGAGCAAATCCATGTTATATACCACATTTTAGCTAAACTGATACTATCATTTTTCCATGTTTTTCCCCTTCGGCAAAACCTCCCCAAAACCACCAATCTTGTATAAAACATGTGCATTTGTAGCTGCTCATAATTTTGTTCATATTCGTAAAATTAAAATAACCGTTATTTTTTTGTTGTTAAGGCCCCGTCATACTTCACCGCGCCGCGCGGCGCCGGTTGTTCTATCAATACTAAAAAGGGGCACAGGCTGGCGCCGCACGGTACCACCTTTGAAGTATGAATAGGTTTTTGTAATTTTTGCGGCGCCGCGCGGCGCCGCCATCAAGTTTCAACTGAACCGAAATTTTCGAACAAGTTATGTGTTCTAAAGTTGCAGCATACTGTTGTTATAACATATTGTTGCATACTGTGACATCTATACATGTAGGTGAATCATATTTTTCACTTGAATGGTGAATTCTGACACGTCAAATTATTTTACCAAATTGATTACTTAATTTTCAATGAAGATTTACTAAGAAGTTGATAACTCAATTTGCAATGAAGACATTATAATGTGTAAAAATTATGAATATGCAAAGTAGGTGTAAACATGTTCCTACAGCATGTGTGCTCCATTTCGATTGTGTCTTTATTCCCCCAACGTCCCTTTTCCGCAAATATCCCAATTGTCCAAAAGTTCATACTCCCCGTAGGTCCCGATTCCCCGAATAATGAATAAATTTTTTATTTCCCCGAAAAATGCATTAGTCTCTATGATTGTGTCCTTATTCCCCGAACGTCTCGATTCCCCGAAAGTCCCTATCCACCGAAGATCCCGATTCCCCGAATAATGAATAAAATTCCTTTTTCCTCGAACAATGCATTAGTACCTATTCCCCGAACGTCCCGATTCCCTGAATAGGACGGATCCACTTTTTTGACTAAATCGAAGCCGGATCTTAAAAAATTGTTTCGTCAAATCATGATATAGATTTAGATAGCTGCAGTCGTCGGATCTGTATCAAGATCCTGAACAGCAGATCCGACCAGATCCCGATCATGTACAGGGAGCCAAAAAAAGGCGACCGGTGCTGACTTTCATAACTTTTGAAAGGATGGAGCTTTTATAACGCGGATTACTGCATTAGAATGCCCTGCTTGTCTTCGTTACAAGGGCCAAATTTTATGCCCCTATCATTTATGATTACTGTACAAACAGAAATTCAGTAAAAGTGGTCATTTTTCAAAAAGTAAAAATTGTGAAATAAAGTAGAAGTTGTGAAATCAAGGTAAAAGTTGTGAAATCAAAATAATAGTTGCGAAATCAAAATAGTAGTTGCGAAATCAAAGTAAAAGTTGTCTTATTGTGAAAAAAAGTTTTGTAAAGCTGTTTACACACAATAATACTTTAAAAATTACCCAGATTTGTAAGTTGCACGTAATCTAAAGTCAGCAACTTTTAATTTTAATTTTTTATACCTACAATTTACAATGTTTTCTATGGAAAAATTTTCAATTTACAAAGTGCAATCTAAAAATAGCCTTCTTCTGTTTTCGGGGAAACGGGACTCGACACTTTCGGGGAATAGGGACGTTCGGGGAAAAGGGAAAATCGGTGTTTGATTTATAGCGTTCTGCGGGGAAACGGGACTTTCGGGGGAAAGGGACTTTCGGGGAATCGGGACATTGGGGGGAAAAGGGACATTCGGGGAATGGGGATACACCCGTCTCTATTTCCTGAACGTCCCAATTTCCCGAATACTAGGGAAAGGAGATGTATCCACTTTAAATCTGGGTCCTACAGATCTGGATCATGTAAGCACATTATGTGAATGAATAATCGTGTATTCAATTTTTTAAAATCAATTTATATAAATTGATATTTCTCAGCAGTGATTTTTATTTTGATTGATTATTTTTCTTTTGCGCTTTTTATTTTTCGATTTTTTTCGTATTTTTCATCTTTTTCGCATTTTTCGTATTTTGCATTTATCGAGACGAGAAATACACATTTTTTGAGAGGAGCAAAATCCAAAAGTAAAAAAGCGGCGCCGTACGGCGCCGCGCGGTAGCGCGCAGCGAAGTATGACAAGCCAACGCGCGGCAAAGTGTGACAGGGCCTTTATGGTGTGGGACTTTTTGGCCAAGTTGGTCAGTGTGTTTTTTATCCTCGTTTTTGCTCTATATATTCGGCCATAATTTCGTCTTTATATTAAAAGTTGTTTGTGGCAAGAAGTTCTCACCCGGCCGACCGCCCACAACATCACCCCTTTATTCTCCATTACATTTTTTTTCGTTTATTTCCTGTATTTTATTTATTTATTAGCATTATCCATCGTTTACTATTTTCTTATCCACTTTTCACATCAAAGCTTAAACCTACACTATCTGAACCTTTTTTCCTTCTAGATCAAAGAGTAAACTCACTTTTTGATTCCACTGCGAAAAATTTTGATCCTTCGGAATTTTTTTTCTCTCTAGCCACATTGAAATTTGTTTAGCTTCGGCGTTGTAGTAGAATAAGGAGTTTTTTATTGTCGGTTCATTACAAAAGATCAGATTTGGTATGTCAATGTCGGACAAAATTTCTGAATCCGGGACTGGAACATCGAAATGAACCTTAGTTAACACTGCGTAACTAAGGTAGTCCATGAACCCTTTGCTGCATAATGCTGCACAACCGATAGATGAAAAAATGATTACCATAAACCACATCCTCCTGCCAAACGTATCCGTAGTATTGCATATTAAGTTTGCTGCATCCATAGTACTGTTTGAAATTAAAAGCTTCATTTGTCTCTGAAAATTCTTTCTTTTCATTTTGATTGGTTTCTGGCGCCCAATAATCAAAAGAAAAATGATGTAAAAGAGTGAAAGCAGTAATTTGGTTGGTAGAATAATTTTTGCGAGCTAACCCATAGTTTCCACATCTTTCCGAAGGTCACCTAGGTAATCCTGGGAGAACGAAATGTTGAATACTACCCGAAAAGTGTAACTGGGTGACGGTTATGGCGATGGTGACGAAACAAATTGAAAGAATATTAGAAAAACAGAAGCTTCGCAAAACCTTCCTATATCCACTCTGTTTCTAGAATTAAGAATTCCAGCGAAGTTGCAAAGTCTTAAACTTCTCAGAACTATCATATCCCATTGCCTTCTTTAACTAAAATATTTTGCAGCATGGCAAGTGAAGCACATGAATAGAAATTCAACACTATAGAGCATAAACGGCTGACTCTAGGCTTTTCTAAGCTTGGATGCAATGCATAGGAGCATTTACGATTGTTGGTCACTCTGTGTCCAAGAAGATTGGTGAGCAAAGTCGATAAATCCAACTAAAAATTCACAGTAGATGAAGCTACAATATTACAGATTTTTTGTATGGTTTGAAAGAAATAAGATAGTGTGGTATAAAATCAGTGGATGATTTTTTCAAGACAGCAGATACATCAATATCAATGCGAAGTCTTAATCACTATTTCCAAATATGGCGCGATTGGGTGGTTCCTGAACTACACCTAAGGTCTACGATTCAGACAACACCGGTCCCCTTTCTTTTCTGTTTCTGGCCGATCGGGTGAGTATGCTTCAATGAATGCCTGTCCCTTATCATATATTTCTGAAGAGTATTCCTCTTATTTGACGCGTTCGAAGGGTGACATTTTTCGTAGGTCACTTTTACCCTTGCCCGGTTCCATAAAATATACTATAATCCATCCATTTTGAAATGTTCGATGTGGTGAACCCATGAAAGTGAATTCAATATGGGAAAAATACTACTGTAATCATTGAAAAAAATTTTCATCATTGAGCGGCAAACAGAACAGCTGAAAATTTCTTCATACAATCGCGTTAAATGGTCTAAGTTTTTTCAGGTAAAACTCGAATATCAACGCAGTTCTGTCCATATCAATAGTGGATAAGCATGGTGTTTTTCAATTATATTGGCCTTTACCATTCTCATAGGTATTCAGCTTTTTCTACAGTATGAAATAATCCACTGAGTGAAAACTGTGTATCAAAAGAAATTTAGTTTTTTGGTTTTGTGGCTCCTATCATTTTAAATCAGATGGGCAATAGTTGATTTACTGAAACGATCGATGCAGCGAGCGAAGTTTCGGCTAGCGCAGCCTTACTAGAGATCAGGAAATCAATTTTGATAATCTTGAAGTAATTGAAAAAACCGATCATCAAGGGTCATGTGTCGTTAACGATAAAGTTATTGATTAGAGTCAAAGAGCCTTCCACAGATTTTAGTAAAGGTTAGGCTGCGACCTCACTGCGTGGATCATTTCAAAATGAATGGAGTAAAGTCAATTTAACATGATGCCTTAAGCCAGAATGACGAAAGAAAGGTCAGGCCAGAGACAGGCTAGGGCAATATAGTGGGCCAACTATCGCCCGCAATTTAGCCTTCCATTTGTTCCGAGTCGGCCCACCATTTAGCACTAGATTTAATCTATCAATTGCCCCCGATTTGCCCCTGACTTTATCTACTCATTTGCCGCACGATTTAGCTTGGCATTTGCATTGATTCATTTTGTTATTCAGCCCAGCAATGGTCCACTGTTTAGCGTGAGAATTGCCCCATCACTGTACGACGAAAAAGTAGGACAGGACAGAGTCAGCCAGGCCAGCAAAATACGTGCGCACATTGTAGGTTAAAGTGTTCTTCGCGGTGTCAGCTTTAGGATAAGTTCATCGAAACCGAATACTAACTTTTCCGTTGAAAAAAAGTTTTTTGTGGAAAGCGTTACCAACCTTGGATACTTTGAAGACTGAGAAGCGAACAGATGTCATATGGATTAATGCGAAGAAAAAAGAATAAAAAAATTTGCCGGCACGTTCCCTGCTGATCTAGTTCGCAGATCACGACGAGCCACGTTAAAACCGACTTTCCATGAAATATCTGTCAGACGAAACTAACACAAATAAATACGGATTTCAACGTTGATGCAATATTTTTATTGTAGAATTTGTAACTCAAAAAATAGCCTTAAAGCTTTCAATTTTGTAAGTGATACTAAAAACTGACAAAATTATAGAATACTGATTGCTCTGCAGTTTTATTTTTCACAAGCAGCCCGAGAAAAACGTGTTGTAGAATGTGCATGACAACTTATCTATTGTATTTAGAAAATGTCATTGTTTATTTCTCAACAATTTGGCCCAGCCCAGTGGTCTTACGGCAGTGAGTCATCTTTTGTTTTGCCTTCTGTTTAGGCCCAGTTTGTCCCTCATGTTGCCCCTAGATTAAACCTACAATTTGGCCTCACGCCTGTCCTGTTTTTTGACCCACGATTTTAACTAACGTCAGCTTGCCCCGAGGTTTACCCCACAATTTTCCCACTTTTCGTCATCCGGCTTTGAGTGGCACTAACAGCCGTTTTAGACATAATGTTGTAATAATGAACTATACTCAATCAATTTTGAAATGATCGATGCAGCCAGGTCGCAGCCAAACTTTAATTTGAAATTATGCTAGGCTCGTTGAGACTACAAAATTTTACTTCATGATACAGAGTTCTTGATGACCATTCTTTCCGGGATACGGACAATTCGCCCCAGTAATTCACCCCCAGCAATTCGTCCCCCACAATTCGCCCCTGGTTATTCGCCCCCAATGCAGTTCGCCCCCGGACAATTCCCCTCCAACACAATTCGACCGTGAGCAATTTGCCCCCGGACAATTCGCCCCCAACACGATTCGCCCCTTAGCAAATCGCCCCCCCCCCCCCAACAATTCTCCCCCAGTAATTGGCCCCCAATTCACTGTTTTTTAATTTAAAAAATTCAGATTCAAAAATAATTCCACTAGGTTGTTAGCAGTTATGTAATAGCATTTCTACACATCTATACACAATACCTATAGATTTTTCCCAGCCGAAATAGCATGTTTATTTATGAATTCTGCATGCAGAGTGCAAGTATTATGTACAAGACGAAAAAGATCTACAGTATAGGTCCCCAAGGTCAGATTTTTTAGGTAGGGGTAAAGTTGAAAACTTGCGGGATAGTGTAGCTAAATGTCCACTTAACACGTCATTTTGTCTTAAAATTAGGCAACTAGTGATCAATCTTTAGGACATTAGGCAGGGGTAATACCCCCTTCATACCCCTCCCTACGGGGTAGTCTGATCTTCAGCAATGTTCTAAATAAATGTCCACGAATAATTTTTTTAAATTTTCTTTGAATGTAAGATTTTTTACTCATGCGGTTAGTACTAAGTCAGTATAAGCATTTTTTACCCGTACAGTCAGCAATACAGCGTTTGAGCAGTAGTTCCCTAGAATTGAAGTGGCCGGTTACTTTTCCACTTGAAACAAAATGTGTGGCCGAGTTCAAAATGAAAGCTTGCAGATAAAGTTTATCGGACTGAAAATAATCAATTTCGACCAACAATTTGTGAAAAATCTCAACACTGGCAATTTGCAAATTTATATTTTTTCAAGTTTGTAATGATGGTGTGCTAATCCCCAGAAACCATGCCAAATTTTGTCTAATTAATGGCGTGAATACCTGGGAGAATTTACGCAGAACTGTAATTTGTAACATGGATATCATAGGCAGAATTGCGAGTCATTTATGTTCTTCGATCTGCATTTGTTTTTTATGTTTTTTGTTCCTTTTTTCGTTTAATTTTTTCTTGTATTCCTTTTTTTATCCTTCATCTTTCTTGTTCAGTTTCTTCTATATATTTTTTTGATTACTTTTTACTCATTCTCCTTTTCTGATTTTTTCTTTTATATTTTTCTTCTGTTTTTTATATTTTTATTCTTTTTTGTTTTTGGTACACCGAAAAGTTGTCACGAAAAAGATAGTGAAGAATACGATAGAGTCACGCGTAGAATAATTGTGATACTTTTTCATAATCTTAATGCTCTCCATAGATCCCGATAAAAAGTTACAAGAAATAAAGCTAAAAAAAGAAAATTTGGAGATATATTACATAACATATCATGGAGTTGCTTTTAAAATCTAAAACCAGGTAAGTATAGTACCAGGGGCGAATTACTGGGGGCGAATTGCTCAGGGGCGAATTGTGTTGGGGGCGAATTGTCCGGGGGCGAATTACCAGGGGCGAATTGTGGGGGACGAATTGCTGGGGGCAAATTACTGGGGGCGAATTGTCTTAGAACCATTCTTTCCAATCATTTCAAAATTTTTGAAATTGATTTCCAGATGTCTGGTAAGGCTGCGTTTGTCGAAATTTCGACCGCTGCATTGATCGTTTGAAAAAAGATGGAGCATACAAAGATTAACATGCTGGCGCCAATAACTGAGTTAATCATTAGTTATCTTCGAGACAGCCTGCAAAAAAGTCCGACATGTTCGAAAAAACTGATCATTCTTTTTAATTGCGTAATTCAAACCACGTGCACGTAATACAACTCTTCACTTCAAAATATTTTTTAAGAAAATATACACAATGATAAAAATTATTTCGAAAAAACTCACCACAGACATACCGAAAAAAAGGCTACATGCCGAAGCGATGTAGAGTAGTAAGTCACTAGAGGTAAACCGTTGGATTTCTTCAATCTCTTGATACTTCTGACGTTCAAAATCAAAATGCAAAATGATCAAGTTTTTGCGTGCCCATCGGTCGACCGTTTCATTTTTATTCTTCCAGCCAATGGGAGACGTAATCTTGAAATTCTTGATGCGAGTTTCCGTTAATCTATTCATGGAATGCATAATAGTCGTGAATTTTAATTCCATGCATGCATACACGCAGTTAGTGTCCTCTGAACCTAGTGTAGTTAAAACGGCATCCATCAGAGTGGTAGTTAAACAAGAAAATAATTCAATACTGTTTATACATGGCTTGTATGACTTGATTTCCAAGCCTAGATTTTGTTCATTGACGTAGGTATTCAGGTTATTCGGAACAGGTGGCGTACAATGGCAGATCTCTATCAACATTCTCAACAAAGACAAAGCTTGGCAAGTTTCTTTGGCGTATTCCAGGGGTGGACTCTTTCCATCTGCCGAGAGATATTTTTTGGATGTGCAGCGTTTCAGGTGTTCAGTACGCCGTATAGTAACCACCGGCGTCAGGGTAACCTTATATTCATACCCAGGAAGTACGCGAAATGTGCTTTGGAGCATGTTTGTGACTAATAGTCTACGCCTATCGCCAGCCGCAATGTAAAATCCTTCACCTAGAGTTGGTTTTGCATGCCCGCACCTTTTGTATTGTTTCAAGTCGAGTAATATTGTCAAATCAGCTGTCTTCACTTTCCAGAGGCCTCTGCTGTTCGCAAATTGAAGCTTTTCTGACAAATTTTGAACATATGCTGAATCGTAAGTAAAACTGAAGCACAAACCATCATCTGTGAAAGCATCACTGAACATAATGGGGTCATCTGGTGTATTGCATCGGAAGGAGACACCTTGCCAAAAACATTTCAACAAAAAATCTCTACGGCTGGTATATGTTTTGGCAGCAATGTCGAGAACTGCATGGTACACGTTCGTCCCACCCATAGCAGCTTGGATATCGATCGATATCAACTGATCTTCATTCTGTTCTGGTTTGGGGCAGTACTTGATGAACTGGAAAGGAAAAACATTGACTACAATAACTATTGATAACTTGACTCTGAACAATGATTGCGAAGGCTATTTTCTTTTTTTTAATTGTCTGTAATGCAAAAATGCTGAACGTAAGTACCATGCACATATTAGTGCCGAGATAATATCGCTGTTGATTTTATGTTGAGAATCGATTAACCGGCGGCAGTAAACAGTGACTAAACTTTTAACTAAACTCGATAACCCTTTCAACAATAATTTCCTTCCGGTGCAAAAATGTTCGAACATTTTCCGGTGCAAAAATGTTCGAACAATGTTCGAACAAGCAAAAATGTTCGAACAACAAAATATTCCCTCTGACAGATAAAGCTGAAAAAATGACCAGCGCTGCGGCGCGATACTCCGGATTTTGAGATTTCAACTTTCCAAAGCCCACCAATTGTATCACGATCTTGACTCCCAATCTTCTAAACTAAATAACAACCGTGTTCCAAAATTTTGTCTCATTTCCAATTTTTTCCCAACAAATAGCCTTTAATTCCGTCAAACTTCCATTGTCGCGTTTTTCCCGTAATACCGTATAGTGTGCGTGCGTGCGGTAATTAAACAAGCAATGCATACTTCATTTCATCTTTTTTCGGTTACAAACATTTTAAAAAAACAGACTTATAGGTTGGCGACTTTTCCCAACTCATGTGCAATTTCTCAACAGAAAACTGCCTTGATCTGTACAGATATGTGAGAATTCTGGAATTACTGTGCTGTTACTGTATTTCCAAGCATTATCCTTCTAACGTCAACTTAAGGCTTGAGTCCCCATTCATTTCACATCACTACCCAACTTCTTTTTTACTGCTATTTCTTATCGTAACTAATGTTACATTCTGACTGAAGAATGGGCTTAGTATTAGTATAGCATGTCTCCACATCGGTCAAAAATCGATTGAAAAAAATTTTGAGTTTAAATTAGATTAGTTTCTTAGTTAAATCAATGTCGCTGATTACGAATATGATATCAGAAATTTTATAGGAGCAAGTCTTCACGTGTTTTTCAAATAAAAATAATTTCAAAGTTCAATCAAAGTTTATTATTGCAAAGTTTTATGTCTACACCAAAAACCCTCTTATTCTTTTCGATTTATAAGCTTTTTCGCCTCATGAACTATCTCAGTAGAACCGAATGTTCCAAGCCGACAGTTTCGTTGATTTTGTTGCTTTTCTAAATCTTGATTTGAGCTCAAAAGTTGCTTTTGCCTAGCAAATTGTGTTGCCATAATAAAGACATGCTACTATAAAATTTCTGATATCATATTCAAAATCAGCAACATCGATTTACCCAAGAAACTGTTCTAATTTAAACTAAAAATTTTTTTCAATCGATTTTTGGCCTATGTGGAGACTTGCTATGTGGAGACATGCAATCGATCTATGTGGAGCTGCTGCACTGAACTGACTCTTATAGGAAACTCTCTTGAGTGAGCCACATTAATTAATCGTGTTCAAGCACTTAGTGCGGTAGTTATATTACTGACATTACTTGACCTAAGCAGACGACTAAACACAACATGTTCAAATGCTGCCAACTCGAACACTTTTAAAATTTAGTGCTTTACCTGATTTAGGAGTAGCTCAAGCAGACTATTCTAAAGCACAATTTCAACAGATGTTAACGTGAATGACGTTCGTGATTTGACCCTAAAGGCCCGTCTATTCTTTTTTCGCAAAAAAACAGACGCAAGCGATTTGCTTTTGAAACAATGGATATGTTTCAGTATATAATACATCGCAAGGTAGATATCGATATTGCCGATCGAAAAATGTCCTACACGTTCAACAAGTACCTACTATGCGTTTTGAATCCAGCTTTGACGCAAGAAATGCAAGAAACGTAAGAAACGCAAGACGCTTACAAAATAGCTCTGCAACACTAAGCGAATTTTTCTTGCAAAATATATTTCACTGGATCCTTGCGTAGAACTCATCAAGATCCCTCTTGCGTGCAGCAGAAATGAGACATTCGTTCGATGTTGATTGTTGCCACTTGCGACAGATTTTCGACAAAAAGTATAGGTGGGGCTAACTGTTATTGGTCTGCTCTACATTTAACACGTAGCTATCCTTTTTTACGCTTCTTAGACCACTGGCTTAACTCTATTACGGAGCATATTGTACGACCAAAGATTAAACTCACTTTTTGATACCACTGCGAGAAATTTATGTTGTTCGGCACGTCGTTTTTGCCCAGCCAAAGCGACATTTGTTTGGCTTCGGCGTTGTAGTAGAACAAGGAGTTTTTTATTGTCTTATGACTACAAAAGACCAGACTTGGTATGTCAATGTCGGACAAAATTCCCGAATCCGAGACTCGAACATCAAAATGAACCTTAGTTAACACTGCGTAACTGAGGTAGTCCATGAATCCTTTGCTACATAATGCTGCACAGCCGATGGATGAAAAAATGATCACCACAAACCACATTCTCCTGGCAAACGTATCCGTGGTATTGCATATTAAGTTTGCGGCATCCATGGTACTGTTTGAGATTAAAAGTTTAATTTGTCTTTTAAACTTCTTTCTTGTCATTTGGAATGATTTCCCACGATCGTCCCAAGATCTCTATTCATATAAAAATCGACAGAAAGATGATGTAAAACCGTAAAAGCAGCCACTTGGTTGGTAAGACTATTTCTATGATCAAATCCATAGTTTTAACATTTTTTAAAATTTCACCTAGGTTTCCTCGAATATTGCACAAAAAGGGTAACTAGGCGACCGCTATAATGATGACGAAACTACATGAAAAAATATTGGAAATATAGAAGCTGAATTACAATAACGGCAATTTGAGAAAGACTGTCAAAGCTTTCTTTATCCTTTTATAAAGCTCAACCAATTTTGGATGAGTCTTACAAAAGCTTCTCATATCCGTTTTGTGTCTAAAATTAGAAATTAAAACCAAATTTCAGAGTCTTAAACTTTTTGATCATACATATTGTTGCCTCCTTTAAGATATTTTCCACCCTATAAACAATCTTTTTTAAATCACAAGTGAAGTCCATGAATATGACTTTATCACTAAAGTATACTGGACTGGTGACTTCAGGCATATCCAACTTTAGGAGCAATGCACAGAATTCTCGAGGATTGTTGGTCACTCTGTGCTCTAGAAAACTGACGAGCAGAGTTGATAAATACAACTTACAGCTTACAGTAGCTGAAGCTACAATATTACAGATTTTGACCAAGGCTCAAATGGAATAAGATCAGTAGGTTTGTATAAATACTGTATCAGATCTAGTACAACATCCAAACTCTTATTTCCTAAAATCGGCGGGGCGAAGTGATTCATCAGCTTTGAATACATGTCCTTGAGGTGCAGCGTTCGAACGCCACCAATCCCCTTTGAAGTTTTGTTTCTGGCCAATCAGCCGTCTATGTACCAGCATTGCGTGTGCTTAAGACATGATTTCTCAGAGGATTCAACATATTTGTTATAAGTAAAAAATTAACCCTATGAAAATCACATATTTGTTGTAACTTGATGCGCTAGGAAGGAAAATGATAACTCGCATAGCTGCAGTAAGACAAAAGTTGACAATTTTCGATTTTTTCAATTTTTGACATACACTTCTTTCAACTTTTGCAAGTTTAGGTACGTCGTACATCGTGTCCTGTAAGTTTACCCAATATTAGACCAATCTGTAGGATTCAATAGTGTAAAGTACGTATTATGAATACAGTGTGCTTGAAACATCAAATTTTGAGAACAAAAATTTTCATTTTTCCACAAAAATCACTATATCTACCGCTAAAGCTCAGAAGCACCAAAAAATTCCCTATTCAATAGATAATTTACAATGTCTTCTACCTGCTGACAAAAAATTACTGAAATTCATGTACTGCTAGAGGGTCGCCGGATTTGGAGTATGAATACCATCTTATCCTTACATTTTCTGATAATCGCGACCTCAGTTGTGGGAGAATCAAAACTTAATACATTTCAAAACTGAGACATTAGAACAAGTTTCGTATGCTAAATATTAATGCAATGCTCACCGTGCATCAAAAATGAGATTCGCATAGCTGCTAATCCCAAAAGTTGCGAATTTCCGCATTTTTTGAAATTTTTCTGTCTATTGTATTGACGTAGACATGACCTAGGTTTATGGTTGAGCATTCACTAGATGCGTAATACAATGCTCTACAACGTGGTATAAAATTTTTTCCCCATTAGCAAGTTTTGAAGTGCTGAAAATGAGACGACAAAAATGTTTAAAAAGCTGGTTTTTTCCATAAAAATGACTATATCCACTGCTGAAGCTCAAAGACCGATAACATATTTGTGCAGTGGATAGTTTACGATGTCTCCTAAATTCTTAAAAAAATGACAAAAAATTACATACTGTTAGGTGGTTAAATCTACAAAAAAACTGCTAACCATTTTATTTGATAAGTTTGATTTGCAATTCTCTATCATTAAAAGTTAGGTTTTCCTGAAATTTTATAGATTAAAGGATAGAAAAGCATTGAGAAAGGACATAAATGGAAGAGCAATGCACTACAAGCTTTTGAAGCAAATAGGCTTCTAAGAAATTACTTTGGGTCATATAGTGTGGGGTCAATTCGGGTCATATAATATTGGGCCATTCATATCTACTGTTTCATATTCCTCACCTAAATCGTCTGCTCCGGTAGGATAGTAGTAGGTTTCTCTGTGTTCAGGAAGGCGACTGTACTTTTCTTCTACGGCCAGAAACTTGTAACTTTGCATTGCTATAAACTCATCTTTGGAAAACACAATTTTTGCATATAAGTCTGGTAATCGTTTCAGCATCAGGCTTTTGGTTTAGATAAATTTCTTCATTAATATTTTTTGCAGAAACTGCTTCTGCTTTTTTTAACGTTTTACATGTTATTTGACCCTTTTACAATGCGAGACATTTGAGTCGACTTTGGATTAAAATTGTACTTTTGACCGATAAAAGTGCACATTGAATAAATTCTTTTGAGTTGGTGCATTTATAATGAATCGACGCTATTAATCCCACATCCTCAAGAAGCATTACAAGAAATCTACACAACATGGGGCATCGATATTGTAGGATAGGGATGAGCACTCAAAAGTCGAAGAACGTGTAAAATGCCACAGCAAAAGAAGTTTCTGCCAAGAAATTTTGATGCAGAACTTTGTCTCAAACAAGAGTTTGACCCTGAAATGATATTCAGGCTGACGCACAAAAAAGAACAGTTTAAACAGATGAATTAAAGCCCTACTCAGAAGTGAAAATCCTAGGATATTTGTCGCTTCCAGTCATAGCAGTGATATCAGGGGTTGGAAATACCTCCACATACTTGGTGAAATAATCGATGAAGATGACAATGAATCAGTTGCCATCTTCAGTGAGGGGTAATGGCCCCATGCAATCAATGCTGACTCTGTCAAATGGGCCAGTTAGCTGAATTGGTACCAGATTCGCATGTATTTTGTGCCGGAGGGCTTTTTGTGTCTGGCATGGGTGACAAGTTTTGCAATAATGTTTGATATCACGGCTCATTTGGGGCCAAAAATATTTTTGCTGGAGCAAGTGTAGAGTTTTCCCGGAAGCGAAATGACCTGTGAATTTGCTGTCATGATGTGAGGCGATGAGATCCTGTGTTTGTAATTTGGGGATGTATAGTTTTGCCTGTTTGTTGACTATACGAAAGAGGATGTTTTGATGCACTGTGAATTTGATCATAGTAAGGGGGTGTTTTTTGGCGATTTTCGCTAAAATATTTTCAACAGTTGCATCAGTGCATTGAAGTTCAGCGAAATTTTTCTGTTGCTCTTCTTGTTCAGTTGCTTCTGCTTCAAGAACAGAATTGATGGTTGATATCTCAGGATGGGTTTCGAGTTGCTCAATAGCAAAGGATTGCTTGGCTGTCTCTGAGGGGAAATGAGAAATAGCATCTGCATTGCGGTTAGCAATGCCTTTCTTAGGTTGAATGTCTAGCTGAATACTGGAGAGGGCTAATCCCCAGCGGGCAATGCAAGGGGATCGGTTTTCTTTTTGTAAGACTGCCTGAACTGCAGTATAGTGAGTGTAGACAATAACATGTTGCTGGAAAAGATAGGGGCGGAAATACTTGATAAACTCAACCACTGCAAGGGTTTCCAACTCAGTTATTGGGAAGTTGCGTTCTGCGGGTTTCAATGTGCAGCTCCCAAAAGCGATGGGGCGATCCTGATCTTTACTGTCTAGTTGGCAGAGAATGGCACCGATTCCAAGTTTTGAGGCGTCCATTTGCAAAATGAACGGTTTTATGAAGTCGGGATGTTGCAGTATTGGGGCATGAACGAGTAACTCTTTGAGTTTAGTGAATGCATTTTACTGTTCGGGCCCCCATGAAAATTCTGAATTCTTTTTGAGTAGAGCTGTGAGGGGGCTGGAAAATTGGGGGCAGTTTGGCATGAATCTGCGATAATAAGAGGGTAGGCCAAGGAATGATTTAACTTCTTTGGAGCTTTTGGAAGTGGGGATGTCATAAATGGACTGTACCTTATTCTAGTCTGGTGAAATGCCTTGCTGAGAAATAACGTGGCCTAAGTATTGGACTTGAGGCTGGCAAAATTTGCATTTTTGTATGTTTAGTTTAAGGCCTGCTTTAGATGGGCATGGGAGTCTGCAAAGACTAAAACATCATCGAGATAGACAAGGCACATGTTCCATTGTAATCCCGAAAGGATAACATCCATGAGCCTTTGGAATGTGGCTGGGGCGTTGGTGAGGCCAAAGGGGAGGTAGTTAAACTGATATTGTCCGGCTGAGCAATTAAAGGCTGTTTTTTCTCTATCTGCTTCTGCAATTGGAATGGAACAGTAGGCATTTGATTGGTCAAGAGACGTAAAATATTTCATTCCATGCAGGGTGTCTAGAACTTTGTCTATGCAGGGCAAGTGATAGGTATCTTTTTTTGTTACTTTATTGAGGCCTCTAAAATCAATGCATAAATGATAGCCTCCATCTTTTTTGGGGACTAAGACTGTATTGGTGCACCATGGAGAGTTGCTCTGGCTGATAACACCTGCTGCTGCGAGTTGCTCAACTTCTGCTTGTATGATTTGCTTTTCCCTTGGGGAAGTCCGAAAAAGGTGTCTACGTATGGGTTGGGAGCCATTGGTGTCAATTGTATAAGAAACAAGGGTGGTTCTACCTACGTCCATTTTGGATTTAGAGTATAACGTAGGATACTTTGATAGGGCGCGTAGGCGTTGGGTTTTTTCTGCTTCTGCGAGGTCACTGGAGGTTAAGTTGAAGTTTTCTTTCAATCATGTGAATGTATCAAAACAGCTTGGCTGGTTTTGTGTCCAGGGGGTTAGTTTAGCGGGAGTGTCTTGTTTTGGGATGTAACAGGAGACTGTACCAATGCACATTCCAGGGTAAAGAGTTTGGACCCTGTCTTGTGTGTTTAAGACCAAGATGTGTATGCGACTGTTTTGGTTTTCAGAACTGCAAAATGAACTTTGGCATTCTGTTTGGGTTTTGGAGTAAATTCAAGCTGTTTAACTTGTAAGTATGATTTGGGCAGGGGGACAGTAAATTGGGTGACTGTACGGGGTGGCAATTCCAGTTTCTCATCTAAGTAGGTTCCACCATGGGTGGAAAGGGCCATCACAAGGTAGTATGACATCGCCAAATTTGACCTGGGACTTCTGATTGTTGATAGTGTATTCTCAAAATCGACTGAGAAAGTTCTTGCCTAGGAGGATGTCTACTGTGCAGTCTTTTTGGACATGGACCCATATTGTTTCCTGGATAGTTTGGGCTGCTACTGCAACAAAAGTGGTTCCTACAAAGCGAATCGGGAGGTCATTTGCTGCTTTGGCTTGGACTAGCGGGGGTTTCATATCCAGCTGTAGGATTTGAGCAATTCGTGAATCAAAGAGTGAGTATACGGCACCAATTTCAATCATGCCTTTTGTAATTAGTTTACCATTTAGTGCGATCCGGATGTGAGGAGTATGTTTCTGAGGTATGTTTTGGGGTGACTTAGTGGATCCAGATTGGTGGATTTGATTCATAAGTTTGATTGCAGGAGTTCTGGGTGTATCAATATCGACAAGGACGTATTTCTGCTGAGTTTGGACCATTATTGTTTCCTGGATTGTTTGGGCTGTCACTGTGACAAAAGTGGTCCCTACAAAATGAATCGGAAGATTATTTGCTGCTTTTGCTTGGACTAGCGGGGGTTTCATATCCAGCTGTAGGATTTGAGCAATTCGTGAATCAATGAGTGAGTATAAGGCACCAATTTCAATCATGCCTTTTGTAATTAGTTTACCATTTAGTGCGATCCGGATGTGAGGAGTATGTTTCTGAGGTATGTTTTGGGGTGACTTAGTGGATCCAGATTGGTGGATTTGGTTCATAAGTTTGATTGCAGGAGTTCTGGGTGTATCAATATCGACAAGGACGTATTTCTGCTGTGTTTGTGCCCCACGACGATTAGCTAGTTCTAAGAGAGCATGGCCGAATGATAAGGGAATGGTCTCATGTAAATGTCTGTTGTTTGATGGTATTTCATACGCATGTTCATTTGTGGCATGATGCTTGGGAGAGGGGAAATATTTCTGGAGAGCGAGAAAGGAATAAAAGACGCCTGCAATAACTACAGTAATAACAGTTAGATTTATAATGATTTGTAGAGGTCCTTTGAGTAAATTGTTTAATCCGTCCCTGAGACTTTGGGTGGTACCGGTTATTACATGTTCTATGCCTTGACCGGCGCCAGAGAGGGTATTTCCAAGTGCTTGGCCAGTGCCTGAGATCATGTTGTAAACTGTATCGGAATTGAGGGACATTTGGGCAGTGTAATTGACGAGTTTTTTAACAATGTTTTTGAGTGTATGAGTTTTGTAAATGTATTGTTTCAAAAAGAGTAAGTTGGATGAAATAGTTGCAAGTTGATCATGGAAAATGGCGGGTGTATTAAAATGGAAAAGGGAGAAATTTTGGTTCCAGACGATTTTTAAGGGTAAATTTGTGACATGCGGGGATCCTGTTTCACTGACCCGTGTATTATTCTGTTTGTAAAGGGCTACATGCATGTGATAAGCAGTCGAGGGTTTGTGAGAAAGGGGTCAAATCGTTGCCTCCTGGATTCGAAAACATGAGCTTGGTTCCTACGAGAATGGGTAAAAGTTTGTAGCATGTTTGGTTGATTTTATGGTTGTAGAAGACTTTAGATGAGTTTACTTGTTTACAGGGCCAGACGGTGAGGGCTTCTCCAGTGAATTCTGCTATGATGTTGGTTTGCTGTAGGAATGCACACTCCAAGGGTTGCATCAAGGTGTAAAATTTGCCATACGAGATCAAGGTGACACTGTGCCCGTCTGCATAATTCACTCCATACATTTTTGAAATTTTGAATTTCGAATTCCTGGATTTTGTCTGCTAGATAGTTTAGTTTTGCGTTAATGAGTTCAAAATCATCAAAATCCTAGAGTGTAGTATGAGTTTCATTGGTTTTTGGGGTTAAAAATGCGTTACGATGTGGGGTACTTTTGTCTAATTGTACAATAATGCCTTGTTCGGTTAGAATGCTGTCTTGGATTTCTGGGTAATTGGGGTTCGAAAAGAGTGTATTTTTAACCGAGAATGCACCTTGTAGTTCTTCTATTATCATGTGGGGTTGTGTGAGTTTGATGGGATATGTGTTTTTGTATTCGAAAGGGCATAAGTTTTCAAATGCTGTTTCATTCCAGATAATGGATCTGTCGGCTGTGACACAATGACCTGATGTTGGTTTGCATGACCCCAGATCACCTAATGTACCTGTCATAGATTTTCCATTCCAAGATGCTATTTGTCCTATTTCTATGATGACGTTTGTGACCGAGGTACAATGGTCTGTACAACACCATGTGTATTCTACAGTTAGGGAGTTATTTGTTGACCAAAATCCTGGTTGGGTTTTGTATAATTTTTGACCATTCTGTTCTTTGTCTATAAGGATTGCCTTACAAACATGTGGGGTTAGATTTTGCATTTTGGTTTGGTCCAAGACAATACCTTTTGATCCAAAAAATCCAGTATTAGTACAAATTATCCATTTGCAAACACTGCATTTGTATGCATCTGTTATGTGAGGCTTAGTGGAGGGGATATAGATTGTTCCGAATGTCTGTACCAGTTTGTCTACTGTGGAAGGGGGCATGCATGATACAAGTTTTGGTATGCTGACCGAGTGACCACTCAATGAAGTTCCACAGGTCTGAAATTGGGCACTACATGATGTGAGGATTAATATACAGAAAAAGATACAAAAGAACGACCAACATAATTTTTTATTGGAGGTGGTGGGGCATATTGTTTTTCCATTCTGGTCAATTTGGTGTGCCTATTGTTGGCGTTTTGCGGTTTTGAGCTGCGGGGGTGGCCGGTTTGTAATCTGAACAGTCTGTAAAACTTTAGAAGTTGAGTCATGGGATGGGGTTTGGATTCGCTTACTCGTGGGGGTCGGCAATAGTGTTTGGCGGGGGCGGAATCTGTAGGGTTCAGGGGTGAGGCTGTGTAAAAAGGACAAGTGGTTGTGGCTGGTTTTAAAGGGTGTTTCGGGGGCAGTGGGCGAATTGGTGGTCTATTTTCGTGGGATTTTGTAGTGGGTGGGGATAGTGGGTGGGGATTTTACAACCTTGTCGGCTTCGGGCATGGGGGGTGGTGACATGGCGCACCAATCGGAAATGTCCAGGTAGAGGATGTATTCCTCCTGACTGCGGGGATGGGTGGTTGGCATGATGGTTCCTAAGGTAGTCTGTGGGCAGTTAGTTATGGCGGGTAAGGTTGAGTAGAATGCAGGGTCATCAATGTCCATTAGGGGTTGGGGTTGCCTGTACTCAATGCAATTTTGAATTTACGACTTTGCTGATTTGGACAGTACCTACTTCGATGACCTCTCTGCTTGCATAGAAAACATTGAAAATTGGAGTAAGGTTTTGAAAGGCAGTTATCAGATCTATGTCCTGTTTGGGAGCAGTGGATGCATCAGCTTTTACAATTATGCGTACTGTGATTATTACGAAAACAAATTTCACATGATTTTCAGGTGCCTACTGATTTACAATTGCGAGCTACATTTCCAAGTTGTCCACACTGAAAGCATGTGGGTTGCCTGGGAGTAGTATTGTTCCTGTAAGCATTATTTCTGCTCGAAGTGTTGTTACTGAAACTGTTGTAGTTACCCTGTTGTGGTGGTTAGGATTTTTGTTTGATCTGCAACTGTAAATCTTTTACTTGTTGTTCTAATTGATGCAAGAGGTTTTGTTGGTCTGTATTTGTGGTTAGGAAAAAGATGGGTTCGGGTTTTGGAGGTATAAATGGAAGGGTGTTGGACTTTAGCTCATTTCTAAGGATTTACTGTTCAATGTAAGCTGCTTCGTCTGACATTTCTTTTATGGTTGCAAATCATCTATACTTAATTGCTTCCCTGATTTCGTTTTGCATGCCTTCTACAAAAAGGGGTTTTATGATCATTTCTCGTGCATCTGTGTTAAAGTTAGGGTAGGCAAGGGTTGGGAGGTGTTCTAGATCAAACAAGAATTCAGTTACTGTTTCTGATTGTTTTTGTTTTCTCTTGCCTAAAAATTGTTGATGTAGCTCATTATCTCGATTGTTTGGGAAAAAGGCCTGCAATGCGATTTTATATTGCTCGTATGTGTTGGGAGGGTTTTTTGGAATTGGCAAAACTTTTGAATTTTGCTAATGCAGCTCCTCCTAAATGAATCTCTAAACATGTCAACTTTAACTGTACGTCTGAATCTTTCATGCCTTGGAGTGCCATGAATTGTTCTAAACTTTATTCCATTCACCAAAATGTTGGGTCACACCACCCATGAATACTGTAGGTTTCACGTAAAAATTATTTGCTATGTTATTACGAATGTTTGCTGTTCTTAGATCCTCAATTAGGGTAGGGTTTACTGTATTCTGGTTCAATTAAGTGCGCAGAGTACGAGAATGTTCAGAAAATAAATCATTTATCTGTTCTCTAACGATTTCTCCTAAATGATCTTGCATTTGGTAGGTCATTCTTGGTTTACACTGGGATTTCTGCTTAAATGCTTCAATTTTTGCTTCACGCTGTATTTGTACAAACGTATCGCTTAATGTTTCATTGGAGGGGATTTCCAGTTTGCTTTCTACGAATATCTGTCATACTGTAGGAAATGATTACTACTGTATTATCTAATGCTTCGGGATGCCCGGATAAAGGATACACCTAAATGGGGCACGGAGTTCCAATGGTTAACGGTATGGTATGGTCACCAAAATATGTAACGATCAGTTTTGAGAAGCACTTTACTTTATCCTGAATGGACGGTGGAAATGACGTACAATGGGATGGGTAATATGGGGGACGATTCAATAATATGATTACAGAGTGGGTTCGATGATCGCTTGATTCGTCGATGATAAAAATTACAATGCGAGTGATTTATAACTTGGCTTAACTGCTTCTGAAAATAAAATCTCACTGGCAAATAAAAACGACGCTTGCAAATAACACAAAAGATTGCGGAAAAACGAGAATTGAGAATTAATTAAATTATGCTTTGCTTCTCTTTAAATACGACGTTTTTGGCCACTCCCTGGGCGTCGGGGGAGGTCCTTCTTCTGTCCATCTTCTTCGGCCAATTGCCCCTTCCTGCTTTACTATTCTTGCTAATTTAGTCACACCCTTCAATGCTTTTCTAGTATGGCATGCTTTTCGTGTCTTCTCAGTGCTTGCTTCCTACGGTGGGCTTAGCCACACCTCTGTGCTTCTGGAAATGAGTTAAAATCTAACGCCCTTCCCTTCATACCTCCAAAACCTGAACCCATCTTTTCCCTAACCAAAAATCCAGACCAACAGGACCTTTTGCATCAGTTAGAACAACAAGTAAAAGATTTACAGTTGCAGATCAAACAAAAACCCCAACCCCCACAACAAAGTAGCTACAACAATTTCAGTAACAATACTTTCAGCAGGAATAATGCTTACAGGAACAATACCACCCCTAGGCAACCCACATGCTTCCAGTGTGGACAAATTGGACACGTAGCTCGTAATTGTAAATCAGTAGGCACCCGTAAATCATGTGAAATCTGTTTTTGTAATAATCTCAGTACACATGATTGTAAAAGCCGATGCATCCACTGTTCCCAAACAGGACATAGATCTGATAATTGCCTTTCCAAACCCTACTCAAATTTTCAATGTACAGGCAACCCCAACCCCTCATAGACATTGATGACCCCGCATTTTATTCAAAATTATCCACCATAACTAACAGCCCTCAGACTACTTTAGGAACCATTATGCCCACTACCCACCGCTGTAGTGACAAATACGTCCTCGACCTGGACGTACCCCATTGGTGCGCCATGTCAAAACCCCCCACGTCTGAAGCGGCAAAAATCGAAAAATCAGCGCCCACCATCCCCATAGGCTACAAGATCCCCCGAAAGCAAGACACCATGCCGCCCACCGCCCCCGAAACTCCGTCGAAAGCAGGCTGCAACTTGTTATCCCTTCTCCATGGCCTGACCCCCGAACCCTACCAATTCCGCCCCCGCCAAACACTTCTACCGACCCCCACAAGTAAGCAAGTCCAAACCCCATCCCATGACTCAACTTCTAAAGTTTTACAGACCGTTCAGATTGCAAACCGGCCACCCCCTCAGCCCAAAACCGAACAACACCAAAAGCCGCCACGCCAAACTGGCCAGAACGAAAATATACAGTACCCCTCCACCTCCACTAAAACACTATATTGGCCATTGTATTGTATATTTTTATGCATAATAATCCCCACATCGTGTAGTGCCGAATTTCAGATGTGTGGAACTTCATTGAGCGGTCACTCAGTCAGCATACCAAAACTTCTATCTTGCATGCCCCCTTCCACAGTAGACAAACCTGTACAGACATTCGGAAAAATCTATATCCCCTCCACTAAGCCTCACATAACAGATGCATACAAATGCAGTGTTTGCAAATGGATAATTTGTACTAATACTGGATTTTTTGGATCAAAAGGTATTGTCTTCGACCAAACCAAAATGCAAAATCTAACCCCACATGTTTGCAAGGCAATCCTTATAGACAAAGAACACAATGGTCAAAAATTATACAAAACCCAACCAGGATTTTGGTCAAAAAATAACTCCCTAACCGTAGAATACACATGGTGTTGTACAGACCATTGTACCTTGGTCACAAACCTCATCATAGAAATAGGACAAATAGCATCTTGGAATGGAAAATCCATGACAGGTACATTAGGCGACCTAGGGTCATGCAAACCGACATCAGGTCATTGTGTCACAGCCGACGGATCCATTATCTGGAATGAAACAGCATTTGAAAACTTATGCCCTTTCGAATACAAAAATACACATCCCATAAAACTCACGCCAACCCACATGATAATATAAGAGCTACAAGGTGCATTCTCGGTTAAAAATACAGTTTTTTCGAACCCCAATTGCCCAGAAATCCAAGACAGCATTCTAACCGAACAAGGCATTATCGTACAATTAGACAAAAGCACCCCACATCGTAATGCATTTTTAACCCCAAAAACCAACGAAACTCATACTACATTATACGATTTTGATGATTTTGAACCCATCAATGCAAAACTAAACTATCTAGCAGACAAAATACAGGAATTCGAAATTCAAAATTTCAAAAATGTATGGAGTGAATTATGCAGACAGGCACAGCGTCACCTTGATCTCGTATGGCAAATTTTACGTCTTGATGCAACCCTTGGAGCACGCGCATTCCTACAGCGAACCGACATCATAGCAGAATTTACAGGAGAAGCCCTCACAGTCTGGCCCTGCAAGCAGGTAAACGCATCCAAAGTCTTTTACAACCATAAAATCAACCAAACATGCTACAAACTTTTGCCCATTCTCGTAGGAACTCAACTCATGTTTTCAAATCCAGGAGGCAACGATTTGACCCCTTTTTCACAAACAGTTGATTGCCATCACATGCATGTAGCCCTTTACAAACAGAACAATACATGGGTAAGTGAAACAGGATCCCCGCATGTCACAAATTTACCTTTAGAAATCATTTGGAACCAAAATTTCTCCCTTTTCCATTTTAATACACCCGCCATTTTTCATGATCAACTTGCAACTATTTCAACCTACTTACTCTTTTTGAAACAGTACATTTATAAAACTCACACACTTGAAAACGTCGTCAAAAAACTCGTCAATTACACCGCCCAAATGTCTCTCAACTCCGATACAGTTTACAACATGATCTCAGGCACTGGTCAAGCACTCGGAAATACACTCTCTGGCGCCGGTCAAGGCATAGAACATGTAATTACCGGTACCACCCAAAGTCTCACAGACGGATTAAACAATTTACTCAAAGGCCCCCTGCAAATCATTATCAATCTCGCCGTTATTACTGTAGTTTTTGCAGGCATCTTTTATTTGTTTCTCGTTCTTCGAAAATATTTCCCCTCTCCAAAGCATCATGCCACAAACGAACATGCATACGAAATATCATCAAACAACAGACATTTACATGAGACCATTCCCCCATCATTCGGCCATGCTCTTTTAGAATTAGCTAATCGTCGTGGGGCGCAAACACAGCAGAAATACGTCCTTGTCGATATGGATACCCCCCGAACTCCTGCAATCGAACTCATTAATCAAATTCAGCAATCTGCATCAAATAAGCCACCCCAAAATGTACCTGAGAAACATACCCCTCATATTCCAATCACACTTAACTGCAAATTAATGACAAAAGGCATGATTGACACTGGTGCAGTTTACTCACTCATTGATTCCCGAATCGCTCAACCTTTACAGTTAGACATGAAACCCCCGCTAGTCCAAGCAAAAGCAGCAAATAATCTTCCGATTCACTTTGTAGGAACCACATTTGTCACAGTGACAGCCCAAACAATCCAGGAAACAATCATGGTCCATGTCCAAAAAGATTGCACAGCAGACATCCTTCTAGGCAAAAACTTTCTCAGTCGATTTTCGGAATACACTATCAACAATCAAAAATCACAGGTCAAATTTGGCAATGTTATACTACCCTGTGATGGCCTAGAATATAGCCCTCTTTCAACTCGTGGTGGAACTTATTTGGATGAGAAATTAGAATTACCGCCCCGTACAGTAACCGAATTTACTGTCCCCTTGCCCAAATCGTACCTACAAGTTAAACAGCTTGAATTCACCCCGAAACCCAAACAGAATCCCAAAGTCCATTTCGCAGCTTGTATCTCGGAAAATCAAAACAGTCGCATACGCATATCCGTCCTAAACACACAAGAAACAGCCCAAATTCTTTATCCAGGAACATGCATTGGTACAGTCTCATGTTACATCCCAAAACAAAATGCTCCCGCTAATCTCACCCCTTCAACGCAAAACCAGCCCAACCGTTTTGATACATTCACATGGTTAAAAGAAAATGTCAATTTAACCTCCAGTGACCTCACAGAAGCAGAGAAAATGCAACTCCTACGCGCCCTATCGAAGTACCCTACATTATATGCTAAATCCAAAATGGATGTAGGCAGAACCACCCTCGTTTCACATACGATTGACACCAATGGCTCCCAACCCGTACGTAGACAACTTTATCGGACTTCACCAAAAGAAAAGCAAATCATACAAACAGAAGTTGAGGACTCGCAGCAGCACGTGTCATAAGCCAAAGCAATTCTCCATGGTGTACCAACACAGTTTTAGTTCCCAAAAAAGATGGAGGCCATCGTTTATGCATTGATTTTAGAGGCCTCAATAAGGTCACCAAAAAAGATACCTACCCCTTGCCCCGTATAGACGAAATTCTAGACACCCTGCCTGGAATGAAATACCTTACGTCCCTCGATCAATCCAATGCATACTATTCCATTCCCATAGCACAAGCAGACAGAGAAAAACGGCCTTCAATTGCTCAGCCGGCCAGTATCAATTGAATTACCTCCCCTTTGGCCTCACTAATGCCCCAGCCACCTTCCAAAAACTAACGGATGTTATTCCCTTGGGACTCCAATGGAACACATGCCTTGTATATCTCGATGATGTTTTGGTATTCGCAGACTCACATGCCCAAATGCTGGATTGTTTAGACACTATTCTTGCCCGATTCTCACAGGCAGGCCTTAAACTAAATATACAAAAATGCAAATTCTGCCAGCCCCAAGTCCAATACTTAGGCCATGTCATTTCTCAACAAGGCATTTCACCAGACCCCCATAAGGTACAGGCCATCTGTGACATACCCACACCCAAAAGTTCAAAAGAAGTTAAGTCGTTCCTTGGCCTACCCTCCTATTATCGCAGATTCATCCCAAATTGCTCCCAAGTTTCCAGCCCGCTCACAGCTCTACTCAAAAAGCATTCGGAATTTTCGTGGGGGCCCGAACAGTAAAATGCATTCACTAAACTCAAAGAGTTACTCATTCATGCCCTAATACTGCAGCATCCCGACTTCATAAAACCATTCATTCTGCAAATGGACGCCTCAAAACTTGGAATCGGCGCCATTCTCTGCCAACTAGACAGTAAAGATCAGGATCGTCCCATCGCTTTTGGGAGCGGCACATTGAAACCCGCAGAATGCAACTTCCCAATAACTGAGTTGGAAACCCTTGCAGTGGTTGAGTTTATCAAGTATTTCCGCCCCTATCTCTTCCAGCAACATGTTATTGTCTACACTCACCATACTGCAGTTCAAGCAGTTTTACAGAAGGAAAACCCGTCCCCTCGCATTGCCCGTTGGGGATTAGCCCTTTCTGGTATTCAGCTAGACATTCGACCTAAGAAAGGCACTGCTAACCGCAACGCAGATGCTGTTTCTCGATTCCCCTCGCAAGCAGCAAAGCAATCCTTTGATATTGAGCAATTAGAAACCCGCCCCGAAATAGTCACTATCAATTCGGTTTTGGAAGCTGAAGCAACGGAACAAGAAGAGCAACAGAAAAATTTCGCCCAACTCCAACGCACTGATCCAACTGTCAAAAGTATTTTAGCAAAAATCGCCCAAAAACAACCCCTTACTCTGATCAAATTCGCAGTGCACCACAACATTCTCTTCCGTATAGTCGACAAACAGGCAAAACTATACATTCCCAAATCACAGGTCCAGCATCTCATCGCCTCACATCATGACAGCAAATTCACAGGTCATTTTGCTGCCAGGAAAACTTTACACTTGCTCAGACAAAAATATTTTTGGCCCCAAATGAGCCGTGATATCAAATGTTACTGCAAAACTTGCCACCCATGCCAGACACAGAAAGCCCTCCAACACAAAGTGCATGCAAATTTGGTACCGATTCAGCCGACTGGCCCATTTGATAGAGTCGGTGTTGATTGCATGGGACCGTTACCCCTTACTGAAGACGGCAACCGATTCATTGTCGTTTTCATTGATTATTTCACAAAGTATGTAGAGGCATTCCCGACCCCTGACATCACTGCAGCCACTATCGAAAAGTTATTCGTAACCAAAATTGTTTGCCGTCATGGGTCCCCAAAAATCATCCATTGTGATCGTGGCTCCGATTTTGTATCTGATCTCTTCTCACGGATCACCAGTTTATGCAATACTCAGAAAATTCATACTACCTCATACCATCCCATTGCCAATGGGGAAGTTGAGCGTTGCAACCAGACCTTAGCCACCCATATCTGCATGTACATCAATTCAAATCACACTGATTGGGATACTTATCTGCCCTATGCCGTTTTTTCGATCAATATTCATAAAAATGATAGCACATCGTATCCCCCATTTGAATTACTCCACGGTAGGCAAGCTAATCTGCCGTCAGAGGCAGCCTTAAATTTTTTCCCCACGTCCCACATGGTTGATTTACACGATTACATCCTTCGTGTAAAATCACATTTTACAGAAGCACTCTCAACCGTGCAGAAAAGTTTGCAAAAAGCCCAAGCCCACTATACCTGTCAGTATAACAAGCATGCTCAGAACATACATTACAAGGCAGGTGACCTTATTCTTTACAAAAATCATTCGTGTAAACAAGGGCTGACTCCCAAATTCCTCCCTCGCCAAAACGGGCCCTATACAGTTACAAATTTCATGTACCCCAACGTTACACTCAAACACCCCCATAAGAATATTACATTTATGGTAGATGTCAACGAGACAACCCCTTTCTACCCTCGGAAAGCACCCATCGAAACCGCCCCCACCCCTCCTCAACCTCGAAAGCCTTGAACGAGGACGTTCAACTCCGGAAGGAGGGAAATGTAACGTACCTGCTAAAGCAGTACTGTAAATATGTAGCATACTGTATGTGATAGACATTTATTAGATATTATTTCATTTTCGTATTTTATCGTCTCAAGGGTGTCTGGGATTCACACCCAAACATTCCTACAAAATTACGTGAAGTACTTTATTTTGATCTGTTCACACCCCGGTAGCCCAATTAAGATGCCCTAATTAATTTGCACAAACGGCAGCTGTTCCCCTAGAACCTACACTAAACTACACATTCCACAGCTACCGTAATCCCCCGTAAAAATCGTAAACAACACCTGCACACAGTAAAATACATAGAAGCCCCGCCAGACAGTAGTCTCAAGTGTAACGGTAGCGGCGGCCCCACAAAACATGTGTATACAGAGAAACCGATACAGGAAGCATGCACAGAAGCACAAAGGTGTGGCCAAGCCCACCGTAGAAAGCAAGCGAAGCACGAAAAGCATACAGTACCAGGAAAGCATTAGAAAGGCGTAACTAAGAAAGCATAAACAGCGTAGCTGGAAATGACGATTGGCGGAAGAAGATGGACAGAAGCTCGACCTCCCGCGACGCCCAGGGAGTGGTCAAAACGTCGTATAAAAGAAGAAGCAAAGTGTGATTTTGGTAGTTATTATTTTGTGAATTTTTATCCGCGGCCGTTTGTTTTTATTTGCAAGCAACTGTCTTCGAAAGCAATTAAACCGTATCGTCTATTTTATTTGCAAGCAAACACGCCGTCCATTTGTGTTATTCGATGTTCAAGCGACCGTCGATCGTTCGTGTATTTTCGTATTATCGTACCGCCCGCGCCCCGTCCCGTTATTCCGTCCCCGCCATATTGACCGTTGGTTGAAAGTAAAGTACCTCACACAAATCTGGTCGTTACATTGTTTACGATTTTTATGAGGAATTTCGGTAGCCGTGGAATGTGTAGTTTAGTGTAGGTTCTAGGGGACCAGCTGCCGTTTGTGCAAATTAATTGGGGCGCCTTAATTGGGTCAATTGCGGCTACTGGGGTGTGGAAGGATCAAAATGAAGTACTTCACGTAATTTTACAGGAATGTTTGGGTGTGAATCCCAGACACCCTTGAGACGATAAATTATGAAAATGAAATAATATTCAATAAATGACTATCACATACAGTATGCTATATATTTACAGTACTGCGTTAGCAGGTACTGTCATGATGCGCACATGCTGCCATCGTGTGTTTTCCTCTGAACCTGTAGACTTGGCACAAGTCAGGGCCCCACACTCAGATATTTGTGACAGGCACTGCTGCACTCGCTCAGGCGATGCAGGACTGTGCAGTTGGTGGAAGTGCACGCTACCACCGGGTGCGACACAGGTTACATGGAGGTCGTGCTGAGAGGGGGCCCCTTGCATGCCTCAGCAAGGGGAGAGAAGTTGTGACGAGGGCGTCACTCTTTTTTAGGGGGGGAATGTCACGATGCGCACATGCTGCCATCGTGCGTTTTCCTCTGAACCCGTAGACTTGATGTTTCACGCACAAGTCAGGGCCCCACACTCAGATATTTGTGACGGGCACTGCTGCACTTGCTCAGGCGATGCAGGACTGTGCAGTTAGTGGAAGCACACGCTACCACCCGGTGCGACACACGTTACAGTACGTTACATTGCCTAGAGGTTGTAAATGCGTATAGACATGATAATTAAAAATTCTATTAAATCGATTATAAAATAGTTTTAAATTTTTCCAATTCTGCAATTTTTAAGGTTATGAGAAGTTTTCTCTGAAAATAAATTTTTATCACGCATCACAGCTCCACTATGCAATCGACAAAGCAGCAACTAAAAGCATACCTGTAGTTGGAGGGGGGTTGGGGGGGGGACCCCCCCCCCCAACTCGGCCAACCCTATACCCAAAATCATTTCCCCCCCCCCAACCCCCCCCCCAGTTGGGAAAAAATTAAAAAAATTTGCCAAAAAGTGTATGTTTTTTGGCCTTTTTTGGGAAAAATTTCGATTTTTTCCTACCCCCCCCCCAAATTTCGGATTTACCCCCCCCCCCCCAACTGGTCGGAGGTCTTACAGGTATGACTAAAAGTAACATGCAAAATCTCTTTCATGAGCAGAACAGCCAACATTTAGAACAAATACTCTCAACATATAGTTTTTACCAGTAATAAAAGGTTATTTAAAGCTTTATTATAAAAATTTGATTTTGGAAAGATGCAAATTCGCTGGGTTTTTTGACCATGCACAACAAGGCGTGAAATTCTGACGACATTTACAGTTTTTGATTCATTTGTAAACCGCACATTATTGGCTTATTTTTCGTGTTTTTACGGATATGCTTTGTTTTTCCCTTCGTAATACAGTTAATATTATTCGTCTTATATCAACTCTTCTCAACTTATATTAACTAACTAATAATTAATATTAACGCTTAATTCTGAAAACAAAGAAAAATATAATTTTTTGAAATTTGTTCTAATTTCAAAGCATCTCGCATAGGAGTGTTATACTTATAGTTTGTTTTCTATAGAATGCTTCAAATAGAAGTAAGACAAATCAGTACTGTCATCAAAATCGTTTACATAGAGCTCTTACCGTAAAATTTTTCGTTCGATAATTGTGAAAGGAGAATTCAGCATGCTCATAATTTCCCATATAGTTTATTAGAAAATCTGAAATACTATTTGCTTTCCGATTTCATTATTTGGAAGAATTTGAAGAAAAACAGCCTGTAAGCCGTTCTTGTGGTAAAATCTAAACTAGCAGAGCTACAGATTGAACTGTATCTTATTTCTACAACAATTGCCGTTAAGGTGCCGCTATCTCACGCACACAAAATATATCGAGAAAGTTAAGCTACAGCTGAACTGCATCTCAATGGCAATGTTATAGCATACCGAATGGAGCTACGGCTCAGCCGTTTTATTTATGAGTTAAGCTGCATTATGGAATTATGCTACAGCTCCGCAGATCAGATGAACCTCATGTCTCTTTGATGAAATCGGCCCCGGTCCTTCACCATACCCAACGTTGTAAAAACTGACTAACATCCTGTCATGAACATTTATTTGAATCAACAACTCACAAGTTATAGACACAGTTTTGATTCTAGTCACAATTGCAGTGCTTCCAGTTCTTCTCGCAAGTCTGTTTCGTTTTTGATTTTATCAAGCTAAAGAACAAATCAAAAAGCACATTTTCGTCCTGGAAAATTCGAAAATGCTGTCCTTTTCTTACTTGATTTAATTCCAACGCTTCGCCTTTCGCCAGCCGCTGTTTATAGGTCATAATTTGCTCTAATTTCTAAAAATATTGAATTAAAAACGAACTTTTCGAACGAATATCATGGAATTAATTGTAACCTTGCTGATTTGTTTAATCTTTTTGGCTTTTTCAACTTCAGCTGGCGACTGTAAATTTACGATGACTGTTTCCCGGGTATGATTAGAGGGAGGATAATTGGACGGCGCCGGATTGTTTTGATTTTTATTGAACGTAGCGGCAGACGCCCCGCTCACCAAGGCAGCTTCTTTTTTGGCCCGTTTATTTTCTAGCTTTTTGCGGTTTTTGATGGCATTTTTCGATAAATTTGCTTTAAAAAAAACATGCGTATTTAGCCCTTAAAACCATTCCTTTCTCATAAAAAAACCTGGCTATGCACTCAAAAAGTTCCCGAGTGCGTAATTTTTGCTTCCATGTTCCGTAGTTCCATGGGTATTTTTCTGAAACTTATCAGAAAGTGCTTCCCAACAGGACTCGGAATAGGTGTATTGTGTTGTGATTAAGTAATTCACAACGATGGTATGACTGCTACAAAGTTTTTAATATGAAAATTAGGTGTAAACGCAGCCTGAGGATCTGACGTTGTTTTATTAGTGAGAAATATGCCACTGGATTTTTCTTTACTTTCGTACGAAAGAATGATTTTGCAAAAACGCAACCGTCTTTATGAACAATATCAGCCACAATTTTCGATAACATGTCGGGACATCCATCCATCCTCTTTCGCGTTTCAGTTTCCAAAAAATATCTTAAGATCTTATGACCGTAAATAATTGTTAATTGTTCAGGAATTTGAGAAAAAATTCCTTACAAGCTACTACGAACCACTCAAGCGCAATTAGCAGCTGCAAAAATCTTCAAAAACAAAGGTAGGTACTCGAAAAATTTTCAATATCTAATTTTTTGAAGCTCCCAATCGAACTTCAAGCCTAAAATTCTCGGTATTCTGTGTCTCACATTCCTCAACAATTTTCAATACTTCACGATCATCAGAGCCATTCTTTTTTCGGCAAATGGTACATTTTCTGGAAAAAATTCAGAAATGTGGAAAAAAATTTTGGGAACTTTCCACAAATGTGGAAAATCTTTTCGACTTCGCTACCGCTACACATCATGATTTTCAGGGTCTTTCTACAACTGTGGAGAGATAGTCGGGGAAAAAACAGTGATCAGAGCTCACGATATTCTCGGAAAATTTAGACACGAAACAAGGTGTCCATCACAAGGTCATTCTTTCGTACGAAGCTGATCTAATGACATGTTACTTACGCTACCACACTACTAGATACTGATATCGTGCTCACAACTAACTTGCATTTTCAAAATTGTTGAACGTCATATTTTCTCTGTAAATCGTTTAATCATGAAACAACTAAAATATTTCGAATAATCTTGAAGAGCTCCATTTGAAAAAGTCATGGAAAATACCACCTAAAGGTAAAGAAGTGAGGGTTTCGGAAAGAAGGTTTTGCCATCAGACATGCACGGCAAGAACTTTCCAGGAGAGAGGGTCCTTGGACTTTTTATCCAGGGGCGTAGGGGGGTAGGCGAGCAAAAAAAAGTTCTGCAAGCCTGTTTTTCATACAAAATATGCACAAAAATCATCAAAAAACCTGTCCTGGAAAAAGTTCAGGGGGTGCTCGACGCCTCTTTTTGGCCAGGGTCTCAGGTAAGAGGGTTTAGCCCCCTACTCCCCTATGTTCGTGTATGTTTGCCACACCCCAATGTAGATCTATCATATGAAACAATCCTAAGCACCAACTTATGAGATCCAATATGCGCTTCTAGCCTCTATCGGCAATGAGTTTTAAAGTGGAAATTTAACAGGTGAAACGTTGGTACTATCAGAAAAACCTCAGATTTTTCTCGACTAGTGTGGGCCCTATAAGTCTGCGCAAGGAGAAGTGTTCGATCCCTCATCAAAGATAGTGGCTTTCCAAGGCGAGCAATTTTTCTTCTAAAGTTTAGGAACTTTGGTATTTTTGATGATGTTATGAGCGGGATGTTATGAGCGGTTAAAGTTTCGTTAAAATTTGTTTGATTTGCCCGTGCATAGTAAAGTTAAGATATATAGATATGAAGGACGCAAAAAATAGAAGAAATACTAACATTTACGCTTAAAAATCGTTTAAAACCAGACTTTTTTCTGCAGGAATCTGTACGGTGCAGAAATAACTAAAACCATTTCTGCACCGAATAATTTTTTCTGTTCCAAATAAAAATAATTTTAACGGCAATCACAGTAGTTATTCACCATTTTTTCTCCAATCGGATATTTTGAGGAAAAAAATTGGAAATGTAGAAACATTTTTGGGCGTGGTTCTCATTGAGAAAAGAAATTTTTGCTGAAATTAAAATCTCTCTTTATAAGCCTGATCAATAAAGCTTCACACCGAGTGCCCGAAATTACCCGGGTAGAATCAGAGAACCGCAACGCAACCCGGTACCCGCGGTCACTGACCAACATAAATTCACCATCGATCATCGATAGCTGCACAAAAATGTGCTGAAAAAAATGATTTTGCCGACGTTTCAGAGGCCTTGAAATCAAAGTTTTTCAGCGCTAGGCGCCAAACAAATTACTTTTGCCAACCTTTCAATTTTACTCGGAATCTCAGGCAGTTCACTTTTAAAAGTCGAAAACTGATACGAATTGAATGAAATACGAAGGGAGTAGCTTTTAATCATTTCTTCAATAAAGTTAAGCGAATTTATCAATTTCAGAGGCGAGCGAACAAGATTTATCTGTGCAACCAAATTTTTTTCCCAAGTTGCACAATGCAAGCTACGCAACGCAAAAAAATTAGGAACAGGCCCAAACGAGCAGCATCATTAATTTTGTTGATCCTCTTAATGCTTATTCTGATGCTTTATCTAGTCATGTATTCATTAAATTGATGAAAATAGGAGTTATATATATTTCAGTTCAAACTATATGTTACTATTTACATACTATTAAATACTTAATAATATGTTACTATTATAATATGTACCCAGGTAGGAAATTTTTATCGTGTGAAGCACTACTGATCAATCACAGAAATGTATGTAGCAGCGGAGTTGCTCGATTGCCTTCGACTATTGTATAGCACCAGTTGGGTCCTAAAAAACCACTATCTGATTGACCTGGCTGAATTTTTCTGTATATTCTTAAAGCATCTAACACTGATGTTGTAACATTTCTTTCTACAGCAATGCTGATGTAGAAACATCTTGAAATTAATGAGCAAAAAACACTTTTGTTGTCACTACTTAGTCATAATTTTACACAAAATTTAAAGTAATCCAATTTTGACTACTGAGTATTTTCAGGAACGTGAAAATAATTAAGATTGAACATGAAGAAGCACGTCGAGCGCAGTATTTATATTCCATAATGCTATAATGAGAAAAGTGAACTTAACGGCCGGAACTGCGACGAAAACATGCAAAAAATTATGTTGTAAATTTCCGGATCACCGGAAAATTTTAGGATCTTTACTTGCTGAAAGGCGAGAAAACGCACCTTTTTATTGATTTGATCAGTAGAGACACCCAAAACTTCCTGACCATAAATTTTTATTCTGTGTAGATATTACTCAAAAAATTTTCAGCACAACCAAAAAGCACTGCACTATGTACGAAAAAACCGGGTTAAAACTCCAACTTTTGCGAACTTTGATTTGCTTCCTGATTGCCGTTCAGCAGAATCGATACATTAGTAGAAATATGACAAGGCTCTAATTAATATTGTCTCAATTGCTACCTTCATCTTGAGCATAATTATTTTTTTCGCTCGACGCTGGCTCGAATTCGTGCAGCTTAAAACTCGGTTTGTTGGCCATGCCGCGCATGTGAGGAGGAACGTACGCAGCCGATTCTTTATTGCCGCCTGAAGATGAAATAAACATTGTGGCATCAGCTACATATATTTTAAAAATGTATCTAACTCAAGTACTGACAAATTTTTTATGCTCACGTATGAAGACGAAGGTCATACTCGGGGAGAATGCAGCTACAGAAATTATAACTCCAAAGATTGTGTGAAAGGTATATTTCCCTGCCCATAGTGAAATGCTAAACACATTCACGTTCCTAAAACACAACCGTGCGGGGGTTCCGAGGTCATGGCTGCATCCAAATGGTGACTTTACAAAGCAAATACAAATTTTTTCTCCAATGCAGAAAATTGTGTACTAATCGATAGATATCGCTGAGATCCTACCCGCATATATGAGGGGGAGTGCCCCGTGATAATCCTCGGGCTGAGATCTATCCTAGGGATTTACTATCTGAAAATTTTGAAGACCAAGTATTTACTGTTCAGGTACTTACAGACCAGCGATTTTTTGTTCTAAAGACCAGGTACTTATGATTCGGGTACCTAAAACCAGTGATAAATTGTCTGAATAATTAATAGATCAGTTATTAACTATTCAAGTATCGATTGAGCAGTATCTAACAGCTCCGAAGACCAGGTATTTGCTTTTTCAGGATCAGCAGACCAGTGATTTATAATCTGATCATTCTAAATATCAGATATTTACAATTTAGGTGCCTGTAAGACTATTGATTTAATGCATGAACGTTCAAAAGATGAGCTATTTATTATTTGGATATCTACACCTTTCATTTACTACATAAAAATTCTGAGCATCAGGTAGTTTCAAATTTTAATATATCTGCATTATGACAATAAAAAATATTAAAAGCAAATTTTTGTCAAAATTTGATCTTCTTTTTTTGCTGGACTGGGACATCAGTACGCAAATAAGTGGCGTCAACTCAGGCTTTGACATGCTTGTCAACTTTAAACTGTTGATAAACAAGAAGAACCAGTAAAGACTTCCAAACAAGAACAAAAAGGAAAAATAAAATAATGGTTCATATTTTCAAACAAAAATTGCTGTATCATGATTCTGGAATTTATCCCTAATCTGAAACTTTGACCTTGTGCACATATGGCTGAGATTAATTCATAAGCATCATTCAAAATGGATTATCTTCGCTTTTTGGGAGTTTCGCGTGATTAAAGCTTTCAGATGAAATTTGGTTAGCCGAGCCCCCGCCTATTTTCCTTGCTGTCGACTTGTGATTCATACCACGGATTCAAAAAAATTATACATTTTTAGATTCCTCAAAAAGTGTCCCCAACACGTAGTTTCTCGTTAAGACGTTTGATTCTGAAATTTAATTTCATCTTCTTGAGAATAAAGCCTTCAACAATAGTCAAGATGCCCAGACCAAATAGTGCCCCTCAAATGATAAAGTCCAGCACTTGCGGGTGCTTCACACCGGAAAGAAATGTATGGTGGGTGATCCCCAAGATTTGACTGAAATAGGCAAGTCATAGCAAGGCCATATTTTTCGTCGAAAAACACGGAAAAATTTCAATTTTTTGGTAGAAAATGGCTATTTTCTTAACACAAAAGAGTCAAAAATTTCAATCTTTTTAGCGGTTCGCGCCATAAATACATATTCGTGTGATTTTTGGACAAAAATAGGCATTTTTGGGCCATTCTAAGATTTTTTAGATTAAAGAATGATTTTTTCCTAAAATTTCGCGCAGTCTATGAACCCACCCATAAAAGAGTTACGTGATTCCTAGACCTCGAAGCTCCGTTAAATGTATGCTTTACGCAACCCTTGATTAGCTATTAGCTATAAACGATAGTCACCACATTTCTCGCCAGCCGAACTCGGAAGGCCAATTTGCAGTGGTTGTTCACTAATTTGCGGCTGCGGCATCCAAATAACATCCCATAATTCTTCGTTGGCCGGGTAACTGAATTGAGCAACTTTGGTCCCATCGTATTTCCAAATAGTCCATCTAAAGAAATATTTACAATATCATCGTCATAGAGATTTATTAAATCGAAAAACTGGATTTGAAATATACAATCTTCGGTTGACGGTAGTTTTTGAATTTTGATTTCCAGCTCAAAATCTGCGCAATTTTCGCTAGTTGGTTCAAACTTGTCAGAAATTATTGATTTTCAGTGTCTTTTTCTGGTTTACAATACTAACAACTGATTGAGAGCATAATTAGCACATTTCTCAGAACTGTTATCGCTACCATGTCTACAATAATCATTGAAACAAGATCGTGGCCATGAGCGTAACATTGAAGAAGTCATTTTTAATGCATTGTACACTGGTGTGCACAAGAAACATTATTTTCTTCTTTGCTGTCTTTAAACAAAGTAAGAAGAGATTTTTTCTATATTACCCGGTCAGAAAACGCTGCTCCAGGTTCTAAAATCAGAAAACATCGAAAAAATTTCCTACGATTTTGCGCGGAAGGCCGTGTGCTATGTTATAATTCTTCCGATTGGTTCATCCACCGTTTTTCTCCAAATCGTGTCTTTCGAGGAAAAAATTTTCGGAGAAGGAAAAAATGTTGGGATTCTGCATGAAAAAGATAGATTTCAATGCATTTAAGAAGATTAAAATTATAATTTTTCCAACTTTTTTGTACCTATACTTTTAGACATGAAGCTGATTTTGAATTCAGAAGTATCATGGAGGTAAATTTCGGAAATTTCACACTCAACTTGAAGCTCAAGCTCATGAAAGTATGAGTATATTTTTTAATTGATAAAATGATAAAGACATGTTTTAATTTGAACCTTATTTTTCTTGAATAAATTATCGAGAAATTGATTTTCCATATTTTAGAATGTCAGAACCTAAACAAAGTTTTCTGGTGCTGCGCTCCGAAAAGATAAGATTGAGCAGAAGAACAAAAGCTGTATTTTTCAGTACTATGTAATTTTGTGCTATGCATGAAGAACTATGTGCTATGTATGAAGAAAACTTAAGGATTACTTCGAAGAAGGTTTTTGCAAAAGTGCAAATCGTAGTTTTTTACTTTAGAAATAAAATTTCTTCGTGCAAAGATTTTTTGGCCGATCTTTGTACATTTACAACTATGGTCGTGCAAAAAACACTTGTTCACACTACACACACTGTTTTATAACTAAAGAGGAGCCATAAAATGGATAAGGCTTATTCTTATGTTGATAATAATCTTGATTTCGAGAGGAAAATTTATGCTCGCTCATAAGAGCTGCGGGAATCGGCACTTCTGACTCAGCACGAAAGCAGAGCTTTTTTTACAGTAGGTATGCTTCAATGACAATGACGAACATAAACCTCAATGCGAAAAAGCTTCCTTTAGAATAAGTTCTGAATAAAAAGAAGACAAACTTCTTGATCCTTTGATTAAAAAAAATTTTTTCATCCGTACAAAGACTTTTTGAAAGATTTTTCTAAATATACAAACCAGGCCATATAAAAAACAGTGGACCATACTGAAATTCTAACCGACAGATGTTTTTATAAGACTCTTGGCCCCCTGAGAACTCTCTATCTCAAACTTCTATGTTGGGTTTGGAGGGAAAATGATGTTCTTTGTTCTACATAGGTCCTTCCAATTAAACAGGAAAGTTTTCTAGAGATTTTTCATTCTTTGCAAACGGAACTTCTTTGCCCCTAAAAACAAAGAAAAACTTGCTTGTCTCAGATTCAAATGAAAATTTCTTGTTATTGCCAGAGAAAAAATGATCCGTACAACAAAATGAACTGAGGACAACGCTGTTAAAACTAGCTACGCTTTGAACCATATCGATATATGCGGAGTGGAACCTTTTGCCTCATTACAAGAGTATATGGCCTAAATTAGAAGCAGGCTTTTTTTTGGTTTGAAAACCAGGAGCCAAATGGCTCCTAAGCTTGAATTTTTATGGGCCAAATTGAAATTTTGGGAGCCAAAAATTTTTAATTGAAGAATATCGAACAATGAGCTTGTAACACACTGTGGAACGTATATAATTAAATTATATATGGATATTCAATCAGTTGATACGTATTCAAAAAAATTGCTGTTCAAAATTTTATTTCCAACCAGCGTTTTTCGGTTACAGGCTTCTTTCTACATGTACAAAGATCGTTCAAAAAATCTTTGTCCAAAAAACACGATATTCCGTTTATTTTTGCACAAACCTTCTTCCAAGACAGTACTTGAGTTTATTTCCTTGTGGCACAAAAGTATAGAATATTGAAAATGCAGCTTCGGTTCTTTTCTTCTGTTGTTTCCTACCATATCTTTCCAGCGCTACTAGGGATCGGCCGAGGGCTCGGCCTCGGCCTCGGCCTCGGATTGGTACCCTCGGCCACCCTCGGCCGAGGCCGAGGGTGGCCGAGGTGTCGATCAAAATGTCGATCAAAAATGGCCGAGGCCGAGGATTATTTGCAACTCTAAAGCAAGTAGGATATTTTTGATGTAAAATGTTTACTGCATCAAAGCACTGTTTTTTTTCCACATTTGCACTATAATGTGGAAAAAAAATCTGGAATGTGGAAAAAATTTTTGAGGTCTTTCCACAAATGTGGAAGAAAAATTTGGGGTTTTCATATTGAAAAGATGCATTTTGGTGCATTTTAGGAGGTCCAAATCCCTAAATAATTAATAATTAATTATAACTTAAAATAATAACTTTAATAAATAACTTTAATAATCATCATTATTCATTAAGTAGCTCAGGCGCGGCTTTTATCATGTCTACTTTCATTTATCACTTAATCTATAATAGTTTTCATCATCTTAAACGTAGTATCTCATGTTTTAATTGGTTATCTTCAACATTTTATCATAATATTTAATAAAGATTCGCATTTTTTCTTTTTGAGAAAGATGAATACACGTCAAGTCTCTAGGATTTATGATGCGATTATTTCTTTGCTAACGTAAAATCAATTCAAAAGCTTCTTGGAAATATCTTTCGGAAAGTTATACTTTTCTTACTCATATATTTTCGACCAAGTTCATGAGAGTTTACAAATAAATTACAGATTTTAAAATTTTTCAAGTAAAATTCTAGAAATTACGACTCTTGAACACTAAATTGGAATCTAATTCTTGAAATAATGTTCGGAAAAATGATTTTCCAGCATCCCAGAATGTCAATATACCCAAAAAAATTTCCGGCGCTTTGCGCCGGAAAGTACCATCTTTTTTGGGCTTTCACTTGTCATCATAGAGGACTTGACCATTGATTTCTTGTGTAATTCAAGTCAATTATGCTCTTGGATAGTTTGCTAGAAAAATTGTTCAACAACGCTTGTAGATTAGGCTTTTAGGTCGAACATTTCAATTTTTTCTCCAATTTTAATGAATTAACTTCTCTAAATACACCGGAAGGCTTGAAAAAGCTCAAAAACAGTGCGATAAAGCGTCTGTGAGCATTTTTAAGCCAAAAAACGGATTTTAAGACGAAAAAAATTTTTTCCACATGTGGAAAAACAATTTGACCCCTTTCCACATTTGTGGAAAAAAGTTCGTGGAAAAAAAACAGTGCATCAAAGTGACGGGTAGACTCCATAAATTCTACAAAATTTGCATAGAAGACATCTTTGCGTTAATTTACCTATTTAGTGTTACACTTTTACAATAAATTTTTTACAATAAATTTTTTTATGTTTTGAATTACTTGATGAAGATCATAAAGGCAAGAGTAAAGAAGTCTCTTATTAGTATTACCAGTGACCAGTGTATTAATATAATATCATGTTAAAAAAATTCTCGGCCTCGGCCGAGGCCGAGGCTTTTTATTTTACCCTCGGCCGATCCCTAAGCGCTACCCAACGAAATTTTTTTTTACATTCTGACACACTTTTAAATGCTGGAAAATCAACTTAAGAATAACTTATTCAATAAACATAAGGCTCGAAAACATGTATATATCTTTTTACAAATTAAAAAAATATGTTCATACTATCATGAGATGGAAAAAATTCAAATTAAACTTGAAATTTATGAAAATCACCTATATAATGATTATGAATTCACACTCGGGTCTTTATTCAAAATTATAGGTACAAAAAAGTTGGAAAAACTGAGATTTTGACCTCTTAAATGCATCAAAGTTGATCTTTTCTTTGTTGAACCTCTATATTTTATTCTCTTTTTCGAAAAAATTTTTCCCCACAAAACGTGATTTGTAGAAAAATAGTGAATAGACTAGTTCGAAAAATTATAAAATAAAATCTGGTGCGAAGCGTCGGAAAATTTACGATGTTTTATGATATTAGAGCCTGTAAAAAACCTACTTTAAATCTAAAATTGAATTTAAATAACTATAATTCACTAAAACATAAATGAATAAGTCAAAATTTTAGGGGCCAAAATGGCTCCTAGACCCAAAATTTTAGGAGCCATTTTAAAATTTTTAGGGGTCCAGGCCCCTAAAATAACTAAAAAAAGCCTGATTAGAAGTGTCCAAAATCGCGTGTTCAATCACCCATTGTGGACGCGCAACCGCGGAGAGGTAGTGGCCGTCAAAATGTGAATACCATCAGGGCACCAACGAAACAACGTCGTGTCCTCGGCTTTGTATTCGCAGACCCGTTTAAAAGATAAATGTGACCGTGCGCCGCTGTCCTCTTTGCCCCAGAATTGTATTTGACCTCTCAAGTTGCCGAAACCGCACAAAGCTAGCAGTAAAAATGAAAAAAGGTCAGAAAAGTTGAGTACAAAAAGAAAGCAGCGGTGTTTTTTGCGAAACACACATTTTTGGATCTGCACAAACATTTTTTGGAACTTTGTACATAGTATAAAGAGACTTCGTCGACATTTCCCGGTCAGAAAACGCTTTTCCAGGTTCTAAAATCAGAAAACACCGAATTGTATACGTCAATTCTTTGGATCGATACATCAATGCTTTCCTTCAAATCATCGTTTCGAGGAGAAAATTTTCAAAAAAAAAAGAAAAAAATTCGGAAATTCGACGTGAAAAAATGAATTTTGATGCCTTACAGAAGGTCAAAATTTGAATTTTTCCAACTTCTCTGCAAACAATTTTATCAAAAGCACCGCGAAAGCAATTTTCATAAATTTCAAAGTTTTAAACTTATGTAAGTGTGAGCGTATATTTTCGAATTTGTAAAATGATAAAAACGCGTTTTGAACAGAAAATTTGAACCTCATTTTTCTTGAATAAGTTATTGGGATATTGATTTTCCAGCATTTCAGAATGAAAGGGCAGAAGCGACATTTTCCAATAATGACTGCATTCAGGTCCCACTGCTGCTAGACTGACTGCATCTACAGCGCTAATAAGACTGAGATATATGAACTTATCTTTTCCAAACGGATCAAAATGAGCTTCATTTCTCGGTCCAGTGCCAAAGTCGAAAATATCGTCGCCCTTCAAGTTGAACATAGTCACCTTGGCGGGCATGTCTGAAAAGCGGACAAAACACTGATCTACACTATAACGCAATTCCGGTATTTTTTTTACATCCGTGAACAACGCAATAATGTTGGCCATTGGGGCTCCATTCAACGTTGTAAACAGGACCGGCCTTTTTCAATCCAATCAAATACGTGTCACCGTTCGTGGAAAGGAAATATAAATTAGAGCTACCGTAATAAGATTCGCCGGTCGAATCGATATCGGTTATGGCCGTTAGGATCAAACAAGAACCTGCGATAAAAACTGATACCATAAAGGAGTATACATGTTTCATTTTGTTCAGCAGTTTTTTAAAGCAAAGTTCCGTGACTTTTCATGCGCATTTTTTTTAATTTTGTGGATTTTTGAAATGAAAATTGATCTCCTGATAGAAAATCAACAAAAACGAGAATCCACTTTCTCATCTTCGAAGATGAAAATTTTAACTAATTATTGTGTTTTCGAACACACAACTTATATGCTGAACCATTGTGCCAAAACGTAGTAAAAAAATCGAAATGGCGCAAAAAAATTTAGGCGTTTGTGCCAAATGGCACAATGTTTGTAACCAGTCTGAGTTTGTTTGATTTTTGGGCATTTGTAGATTGGATACAAGTTCGTAAGATCAATTTTTCTCTTTATTTTTAGCAGGACCTGAAATTCCTACCTTTGTAGTCAAAATTTAAAAAATTCTCCAACCAAAAATTTATGCAACTTCCGACTTCGTGTTCGTTCAGAAGTAACAAATTCTGAACATATTCTTTCTTTTGTGACGGGGATGGAAGGAAAATATGAAATCCCTGAAAAGTTTTCTAGCACTCACCGTTTTCTCTAACAGATTTTTCTTATCTCACCGCATTTTCTGCCAGAAACTTTTCTCAGTTTTCAGTGTTCGCACAAAAAATGTTTTTTGAGTCATCGGCACAAGAAATGTCCATCCACAAAAAACGCTGCTCTGAACTGAAAGTAACGGATGCAAAAAAGGAGAAAAATCAGTATTTTTGGAAGTTATGTTTTCAATGAAAATAAATTTTTCGATTCGATTTTGTTTCTCTGTATTGTACTTCTTTCGTATTATTGGTGCTATCCCGTGTAGATTCATCAGTGCAACTTGGTGGAAATTATTAGGAAAAAATTTAACATGAAATTTTTTCGCTGTCGCTATTAGTTGGAAAAAATGTGTTCTTTCATTACGTTTTCATACTAATTTACCTTAAATGTGCTCAAATATTAAAACTGTCGTTTTCCACAGAAATTAGTGGGTAGAGTAAGTGGATAGCTTGAAGGAGCAGTTCAAAATTAACCTTTTAAAATAGAACCACCTTTGATAGGTGTGCAAAAACAGAAATGGAAAGTAGCTCCCTGTCCCAGAATTTGATCCGGTCAATATGAGTTGGTTTCGGTTCCAGTTAACCTTCGCCCTTTTAACGACTAGGGGTATAATGTCGTCCGGACACATTATCTCGTGTATAGAAGACAGAAAAATGAAAAAGAGAAAGAGAAAAAATAAAATCCTACCTGCTTTATTCCATTGAATATTCACGCGATCGGCTTTGTAGAACGTTTTGAAAGCAATCGACTGCTCAAAATATGGGTAACGGAAGATTTTCACAATAGCCGGATGATCCTGAATTTATCAATATTTAGATTTTAATTTTTCACTTCAAAACTGTTGAAAATATAAAGTCAACATTATTGGAGCAGATCAATCAAAGTTGCGCCATTTCTAAAGCTTGAGGCTAGTGTTAGATCGAGATCCCAAAAAATTGGTCGCGACCGAGATTTTTTGCACATTTTTTATGAGTGTATTTCATTTCAACTTTTGTGAATGATCTCTGAACGATTTTCTATAACTACTGATTATATGCATGTAACGAACCGATGATTAGCTAATCGAAACGGTTTATGTGAATTTTCGAATGTGTTTTCAGTTTCTTAAACACCATTCATTAACCGAAAACCCTAGAACATAAGATGTTTTAGAAATGCTTTTCAGAGAATACCACCGAGAGTTTAAATTTTTCAATTTTCAAACCAATTTTCTGCGAATTTAATACGTGCTTAGGAAATAGTCACGCTTATATCCGATTTAAACGGGACTTAACCAAAAGTATGCGTTCTCTTCGGTTCTCCGTGAAATCCTCTACATTAGAAAAGCACAAATGAGTAGGTTAAACCATATAGCTTGTGCTCAATAGGCATGTCTATTTTATCTAAATAGTAGCTAGTTGATATGCTGAAAGTGCTTGAAATGGATATGATTTGTGTTAATTTTACCCGATTTGATAAGAAGTGGTTGATTTGTAACTGATTTTTTTGACGTCTATGTAGCTGATTGCGGCATTCCCTGGCTAATTGAAACGAGCAGCTTATGGTCGTCACATTTCCTTCGTTTGTACTCTGGTATCTATATCTAGAAACTACATCCTTCAGAACATGGCTTCGAAGTCAAGTCGAAACCAGTAGTAAAGTAAGGAAATAAAATTTCGAGGTTGATAAAAGACTTAATTTAGCTGTCGTTTGTCTTTGTTCTTGATTAACGAGACTCTACAGCCTACATGACTAGTATCACAATTGATGCTCCTGGAAAAATACCGATTTGGTAGTGTGAAAGACGGATAAATCTTGAGTAATAACTCTTTGTTTTATATAGGTACAATTCGGATCACAATAAAAATAAATGAGATCGGAAATATTCACCAGCTATTCCAATTCATGTGTTTTTTCAAAAAAGTTGAACATTCTGACCAGAACCATATTTTGATATTCAGTATTACATGAAATTCATAACAAAGTTAGTGGACGCGACAGGAGTTAGATATATTTGTACAACACATAAATCCTACGTTGGAAGCAGGAACGTATGCGGCAACGTGTAACGGTTCACTGGGACCAGACAAAGAATAATCGGCCATTCTTGGAAGTACTAGTTTGTGGCTGTAACTGCCTGAAGTATACGTAGTAAAATTTAGAAAAGAATAAAAAATTACAAGAACTATCAAAATACCGAATTTTAACTCAGCAACATTTGCCTTAAGAAGAATATTCAATCAAAAGAATTATGAAAATTGTACGCATTTTTAGATGTTTGAGCTGAGAACTTCAATCAAATATCTTTCTGAAGAACTCCATCTAATTTATACATATTTTTGATTATTTTTCTGATTGAGTGCAACTTACCGGGCTTGAAATTATTGTTCTCGTGAAATAATAACTCCGAGCCGACCAATCTTGCACAAATTTTTTCGTCATTGGTCCACCACGGCTGCCTTACAATATTCAATGAATGTACAAATACACAGGAGTTCAAGCACAAATACTTGGTTGTTATCACCGTTTTTTGCATCTAAGACTTTTTCACATGTCAATAGTGAAGATTTTTTTCATCATTTTCCAAAAATTTTCCACATCCTTAAAAACGGTTATATCATGACTATCATACATGTAATTGGGGGAAGTGCTATGGGAATCCCCCCCCCCAAGAAATCCTCGACCATATGGCTAGCCACTGGGCGACCGCCCCCAGGATTTTCTAATCCAATGGCTAGCCATATGGTAGCCGTTGGGACCCCCATACTTTTGGTCCGAAAAATACTGAAAAATGTCAATTTTTTAATGCAAAATGTCAATTTTTGAACAGAAAATGGTAAAAAATGTAGATTTTGTGGGCGCTATGAATACATATTTTCGGTCTTTTTAGAATAAAATTACTATTTTTTCAACTATTTTTCGGACCTTTTAGTGAAAAAATCGATTTTTTTTCCTTGAGACCCCTCCCCCCAAAATTTTGGGAATTACTCACTGCCGGCCCCAAAAAAGTCGCCCGACCCCCCAAGACTTCGGGGTCCCGTTACATGAATGTTGACTACCACACATTTAATTCGGAAAATTTCAATTTTTGAACAAAAAATGATCAAAAAAGTCAATTGCGCTTCGCGCCATGAATATATTTTTTCGGTCTTTTTAGAAAAAAATTACTATTTTTTGAACTATTTTTCTGACTTTTCTTCGTGAAAAAATCGATTTTTTCCTTCAGAGGCCCCTCGCCTTAAAATTTGGGGAATCACCGACGCCCCCGGACCCCCGTTGCATGTATGATGGCTACAGATGATTTATTTAATCATTTTAGGAGTTTAGTCAAACATTCTGACAAGTCGGTTAGATTATGCTAATAAACAAGGGTTATATAACAGTTGGAAGCATAATGACGATAGGTTTTCCGGCGATTCAGCTGCTGCCGACTTTGTGATTCTGATAAGGTTTATAGATTCTAATTTCTTTCAAATTCAACAAATTTTCGGACCTTTTCATTCTAAAACGCTGTAAAATGAATCTTCGCAGAAAGAAGAAAATAATAAAGATCAAATTTTTAAATTTCAATTTCTTTCTTATTTCAATATCCAGAGCCGGAACTATTTTCTGATTCTTATATTCTAGAGCGATGGGGACTGAATTTTCCCGACAATAATTCCGAAGTCAAAATTTACAGTCTAGAATAATGTTTTTATCGACTTTCAATGTACAGCCTCATATTCAAAACGTTTGGAAAATCCCGGGCGAGATGAAAAAATTTGGATACTTATGAAAAAGTCGAAATTTCCGGCAAAATTTACCTCAATCGATAAAAACCATTGAAAGTTAACCCCAGACATGCACAGCAGAAATTTTCGAGGGGGAGGGTCCTCGAACTGTGGAAGAGCAAAAAAACAGAAAAGAGCATTTTTTCATTTTAAAAATGCGTACAAATCATCAAAAAACGTCTTCGAAGAAGTTTAGGGAAGGGTGTTTGGCGATTTTTTTGGGCCAGGGAGGGGTGCCCAAGGTTCAGGTACGAGAGTTTACCTCCCTTTAACCCCCTACGTTCATGTATAGTTAACCCGATTTGAGAAAAAACTACGCTTGTTATTCGACCAAAAACAAAATTCACCATTTTTGTCTATTTTTATCCATAAATTGTGCGACGAAAGTTTTGCTTTTTAAGTCGAGTATTCTCAAATTCGGTTCGGTCGACGTCGGTTGAGCCGGAACATTCGACGATGTCGATCTGACCGAAAATACATTCTGATAGGTACATAAAAAATTGGACAGTGGTGAAAAGTGCAAGGCCGAATTTTTCGCGTGATGCTGATCATCCAATATCAAATAAGGCTTCCAATTCGACGTATCGATAATTTTCGTGCTATATACAATGAAAGAAAAACATGTAGATCAAAGAACTTGATTACTTGACCAAATTGTAGTTTTTCCAAATTTAACTCCGAACAAATTATCAATAGGCGAAATGTAGCAGTTGGTATATTTAAATACGATATGGAATTACCTTAGCCCATCACAATAGGCGTAAAATCGTCCGTCCGGTGAAAAAACATGGCACCTGATTTGCTTGGTCGCCTGTCCTCTTTCTTGAGCAGTACTAACCAAAGAAAAATTCCTCTCAAAAATAATCTGGAAACATCAGAAGCAGCAAAACAGCCGAGATGCAAAAAATTACGAAAACTTCAAAAATCGAATGCAACTTTTTTTCGAATCCTCCTCAACAACATCATTACTTTTTCCTGTCGATCTTTTCTTCGAAAATTGTTGATTGATCCGCCGTTCCACGCACCAAAGACAGTCCGACTGAACCTCTAGCTAAAAATAGGAAATTTATTGGCTTGCATTCTGCACGTCACTATGTAACATGAAATGAAAATGAAACTTTTTCGATGAGTTTACGTAAATTATTTAGAAAACGAAATGCACATCAAGAATTTCTCTGCGAGAATGTAAAGTGCCAAAACTGGGGTTCACGATCAACTTACTAGCAAAAACTGGTTCCATTTTGTGATCGAGACAGATAAAGCGAAAATGGGCGCCAGCAGATCTAAGAAAAAATATCAAAAATAATAATGTGGAAAACATTATACCAAACAAACTGTTGAAGATGATGTACCGTCAAGCAGGGCTACTTGAGCCGGTGGGGCTACTCGAGCCACTTGAGCTAAATTTGTTTTTATCACGTTTTGCTAAGAAATGTATATTGTTTGGTATCACCAAATAAACTTTTTATCATACTCTGCCTTATGGGCTATCTAATAAGTTATATTGACATACTTTGATATTGAACATATGGTATACTGGAGGTATGTTTATTCGGGTATAAATTTTTCAATTTTTACACGTTGTCAAACTTCTGATATTTCCAGCTTTAATCTATTACCATTCAAATATTTGATTCATCCTCCATATACCTCGACATACGAGGACTCTGAAAAGGTAATTACTGTTTGTAAAATGTTTTTTCATTGGATCAAAATTTGAGTGGCTCAAGTAGCCCCATCATTTTGGAAAGAATTGGGTTACTTGCGCCACTGTCAGAAAATGGGATAAAAACGGTTTTTTATACAGAATACGTACTTACAAATGTAAATTGGGTGCTAGAAAGTACAAAGACTTCAGCGATGAGCGACTGGAATCCGCTTTACGGGCAATCCGGGCTGGCATGTCCATTCGAAAAGCTAGTCAGAAGTTCAGAATCTCTCACACAACATTGAACCGGAAAATTTTGTTAAAAGTGTTTTCATCATCAAATGTTTTTTTTAAAACATCCCAACCCCAAGTAACGTTAAAATGAGTATATATATTATACAGCATCATTTTTAAAGGGTGGCTCAAGTAGCCCCAACAGCAGGACATTAAAGCCTCACCCTTTCTGCATATATATACCAAATTTGAACTCTCTGCTCATTGTTTCAAAAAAGTTATGAAACTTTGTTTGCTCTGAACTATGGAAAAGTGGCTCAAGTAGCCCCGCTTGACGGTACTCGTTTGTCTGTGCTGTTAAATCGAATCAACTCTGACAAATATAGTTGCTGGGAATCATGTCACTTGATGGGCACCCCGCTTTTTTGGGAAATCAAGTTTTGGAATTAATGAAAAATGTGGCTTGGTTGGTCACTAAAATCCGATGCAAAATTCGGTAATTGTGAATTAAACCACCGCATAGAATTCTCTGCGTATTTCTAGATAAGTTTTCTAGTCTTGGGCAATACGCATAGCGCAAAAGTCGAAAAAATTTTACTGTGTATAATGCACAAGTAAATAAAATTGTATGGCTTCAGGTCAAAAAGCGCATAAATCTTTTTGCTAAAAAGGCAGCTAAAATCTGTAAGTTTTTCCGATGCCTGTAACATTAAATATTTAATTTTTTCAGCAAAAAAGTTGTAAAAAAATAGTATTTTTTGTGTAAAAAAGCCGTAAAAATGCATTTATGGCCTGAACCACGGAGAAAATTGAGATTTTCGACCATTTTTTGTTCAAAAAATTAACATTTTTTCACTTTTTTCTGACCAAAAGTTAAGTAGTACCTGTGGCTACCACGTTTTCAGCCACATGATTGGTACACATATCTTGTGGGGGATCAGCATATGACTAGTCATATGGTTGACGATTTCTGGCGAGGAGGCTGCTCCTCTTATGGCACTCTCTTCAATTACATGTATGTTTTTTACCAGATATTTTCTGCTAAGAAAGTAATAATTGATCTAACGATTGCACCTGATAGAACATGATGATTATTATTAGAGATGTGATGGTGCCACATTACATTTTCTACCGGTGCAGGAATCAACCTTACATGTTTTTAACCATTATGAATTCTGTGTCCTTTTATATTGGTCATCAATGTTATCTTTTTATAAGTGAGCTAGACATACAAGATTTACAACTTCGTTTTTCGCTTATTACAGTCTTCAATTTAGTTAAATAATAAAGTCTGGAGAATGACTAATTCTATAATCTGTTTTTTATAAAACATTTATTAGCAGAAAAAATGACAAAAACGTGTATTGTCGCTCAACAATTTCACACCAAGATTTGACGGCAGATTTTTTCTCAAAAAAGTTAAAATATGGTGGAGTAAGCTTAAAAATTTTCTGTCATGGGTGATATGCAGTTCATCAGAAAATTCTAAAAATATAATATAGTAGATGTTTTCCACTAAACACTATTAATTTTAACCCGTGAAGGAAAAAACTAGTAGGATGATTACTGTAATCAATGAAAAAAATTGTCATCAGTGAGTGGTGAATAGGACAGCAGAAAATTTTCTCCAAATAATCTGGCCAGGTGGTCAAAATTTTTCGACTGGCACCTCCAAAATTGACAGTGAATAAGCATGATGTTTTTCATTGATTCTGACCTTTACCGTTCTTATGTAGAGAACAAAAAAAACCGGAAATTTCGAAAATTTTTCAAAAAAACTACTTTTTCCCGATTTTTTCGAGTTGGGGGTGAGGATCCCAAAATTTGGGTATAGGATTCGAACAAGTTGGAGGTTGAGGTCACCCAAGACCTCCCCTCTCAATTATAGGTATGTAAGCAACGCAATCTTTTAACATGTAAAGTACAGCGGATATGGTTTAAACATCAAAATGTGAAGTGAAAGCTGTACAATCCACAGCAGCAATCAGTATGGACGTAATTTCGAAGAAGCTTAACGGGATGCGTACACGATAGCGTGTCAGCTCTTCCCCTACGCCTAAGCCTACGAATTTGGTAGATAAATGACACAATACGCTGTAGTTCACGTTACTTTGAGGCAGATGTTCATCTTTACACTAACATCAAATTATAGAATAACACTATCCTATACATAGCGTGCGTTTCCTATAAATTTCCTAGTCATTGACAACCTATGTATAAGTTTACTGCGATAATACACATATACTATTCGAAGAGAATGTGCACAGGTTCGGAGCAAATACAAGTACGCAATCTTACATTCACTGATTCGGAACGGAGCAGTGTTTTTTGTGCCAAAATATGATTTTTGGTATGAAAAAATTAGGACTGGCGCAAAAAATTTTGAGCATTTCAGCCAATTGACACAAAATTTTTCACCGGTCAAAGACAATTTCATTGATTTTTTGGCATTTTAGGGGCTGAAAACATGAAATTTTCTCGGCGCTTGGTGCCGAATCAATCAATATAAAATTACCTACGTTTATTCGACCCGAACGAGTGCGAATTATTTTCGAAAAGTATATTTGTACCATCGCAGCAAATTTATAGGTTGTCAATGGCTGATGAATGAATAGAATTTCTGAACATCTTCCGTTCATTCAGTGAGACTCGGATTCGAAACTGAAATTCTTGTTTTCGGTGCTTGATTGAAGTAGAAAAATTGATATCGTTGGCACCAAACCTATAGCCAGGAACTTTTTTCGGGGGGGGCACACATTTTTTCACTCAATTTACCGTAAAATTGGCATTTCTGACTTGACTTGAAAAAAAACAAAAAAACCAAAAAAAGCCTTTGCCTTTTTTCAACACTTCAAGCATTTGGGGGGGCATGGGCCCCCAACTCTCCCTGCCTACAGGCCTGGTTGGCACAATCTTTCAACCAAAATTTACTCAACTTTTTACTTAATTTTCTTCCGGAGTAAGCAATCATGAAAATCTTCAATTCGACCTTTACATAGTTGCTAAAAAGAAATTCGTGGCCGAAATTAAAGGGAAATAGAAATTTCCTGAACAATTTCTACCTTGAGATATTTGAATTCTCGCAGCATTCTATTTGTTTTTGAATTGTAAAAAGATGAAACATGGGATGGGCACGATTTTTACGTAAAGTTTTCAGTATATTTCTAGGAATAAAATTTTTTGTGCCATTGGCACAAATTTTTTTGACCACTTGTATTGTGCCATTGATATATTAGTATAAAGTTCCGTGCACATAACAACTACTGGAGCGGAGCGCCGAAAAAAATTTGCTTTTTCAGCCCGTAAAATGCCTGAAAATCAAGGAAATTTAGCCTTTGACCAGCTAAAAAAACTGCGCTAATCAACACAATTAGTCGAAAAAATTTGTGCCACTCCATTTTTTGTGCCAAAAACCATGTTTTAGCACAACGGAGAACAAAACATACCTGTAAAAGGTTCGACCAGTAGGGGGATAAACCCAAAATTTTGGGGTGGGAGTTATGGTTTTTTTGTACATATGCCCTTTGTAGATGTGCAAACGGCAGCCAATATTTCATTTGTACATAGCAAAAATAGGTATAAATAAGTAACCTGTGTTTCTCTACGTCATGGCCAAAAACTAATAACCAAATCAGTGTAATTTTCAAATTTTATTTATAACTACGAAAAAAATTCATTAAAATTGAGCAAAACATTGAAATTTTCGAAATTCAAGTCTAATTTACAAGCATTGTGGAACGAATTTTCTAGAAAACTATTCAATAGCATAACGAATTTGGACTAGATGACAAATCGATGGTTAAGAAGTCCTCTATGATGACAAGTGAAAGCCCCAAAAAGATATTAATCTTTCCGGTGTGAAGCGCCGGAAAATTTTTTTTTTTGTATTGACATTCGGCGACGCTGGAAAATCTATTTTCCAAACATTTATTTCACGAATTAGATTCGACTTTTGTGTTCAAAAATCGTAATTTTTAGAATTTTATTATTCGAAAAAATTTAAAACCAGTAATTTATTCGTTAAACCTCATGAACTTGGCCGAAAAGATATGAGTGGAAGAGTAGAAATTTCGGAAAACTACTTCATGAAGCTTCCGAATTGATTTTACGTTAAGAAAAGAATAATCGCTTCGAAAAGTTTAAAGACTTGACGTATTGATCTTTCTCAAAAAATATTTGAAGGAAAAACTGCGAATCTCCTTTAAATATCAAGATAACATATTGAAGATTAAATCTTAAAACATGAGATAATACGTTTGAGATGATAAAAACTACTATACCTTAAATGATAGGTGAAAGTCCCCCTTTTCCTGGTAAAGGATTTGAATATCTCAAGTCAGTTAAATTTGATTTCATGAAAGTTTTGTTGACACTGAAAAATCTAAAACCCACATTCTCCCTTGGACCTGATGGTCTGTGCGCCTACTTTCTGAAAAAGATTACACCTTGTCCTCGCTGAACCTCTTAGTGTTATCCTTGAGGTTTCTTAAAGGACTGGCATATTACCTGATTTATGGAAAGCATCATACATTGTTCCAATCTTCAAAAAAGGGGACCGTAGCAAAGTTGAAAATTACAGGCCCACATCACTTTGTAGTGTACCATGCAAAGTCATGGAAGGAATAATTAATAATGATATTGTAGGTCGTCTTGACAGATACGCCTTATTCAGTAGTAAGTAGTTTGCATTCAGAAAGAATAAATCATGTGTCTTACAGCTTCTTGAATGTAAAACTAAGTAGGTTAAGAAGTTGGTTGATCAAGTTCCTGTTGATGTTGTATATATCGATTTTGATACTGTATCACATTCAAAGCTCTTACAAAAACTACAAGGATATAAAATTGATAAGTTCACAATGAATTGGATTTGCAACTTCCTAACAAATAGAACGCAACGTGTAAAACTACGTGATGCCATTTCTGCTTCAACTCCAATAGTTAGTGGTGTTCCTCAAGGAAATGTGTTAGCTCCAACATTGTTCCTGATATTTATTATAAATGATCTGAGTGATATAATTGAAAGTGATCTCTATCTATTTGCGGATGATGCAAAAAATTTTAATGATGCATGCATGCAATTCAGTATTAATACATGAAGATTTAAACAGATTCTATAAATGGTCTGAGGAATGGCAACTCAGTATGTATTTCCCAAATGTGCCGTTTTACATTTGGGGAAAAATAATTCATCCAATCTGCACAAAATAGGCGAATGTGATCTTGATGCTGTCACTGAAATGAAATATCTTGCTTTTTATTTTAATAAAAAACTCAGTTTTGTTCCGCACTGTGATTACATGATCTAGAAGGCTTCTAGGGTATCAAATCTAATTTATAAATGTTTCAACTCAAATATAAATGAATTAAAAATCAAGGCATTCAAAACTTATGTTCGGTCAATCCTTGAATATGGTAGTCCTATTTAGAATCCTCATCGAATGGGTGAAATACTAAGAGTAGAGAAAGTTCAGAGGTGGTTCACAAAACGATTATACAGCTTTAACTCTAGGAATTATCAAGAAAGATTGGAGTTCGCCAGTCTGCATTATCTTGAATTCAGAAGAACTATAACTGATTTATACTTGTTTATTCTATAATTCATAGCGGCAATTTGAACTCAAAAAAATTTTTTGTTTACAGTACTTTTAATTGTTGTGTTAACAACCTCTATAAATTATATAAGTCCAAATTTCGTACGCGATTATTCGAAAAAGATTTTTGTAATAGAAATATTGATACGAGGAATATGTTACCTAGTCATGTTACGTCTGCTTCTAATGTTCATATATTTAAAAAACGATGTAGGTATCGAATTTTAGCTTACATCCGCGCGATACTAATCGCCTCTAAGCTCGTGATATTTTTTTCGTATTCTTTTCTGAATTTTTTCTAATGACGAATAAATATATCTATCTAAATCTATCTATCTAAGGTAGACATTCTGAAATCGCCGTATTTCAATTATTTAATAATTTTCCTATATTCCAATTCGCGGTTAGAAAATGTCATTGTAGCTAATGCTTATAGATTTTAATTAGCAAGATATTTTGGATAAATGTTTGATCCTGTGTCGTTTTTTTGAGAATTTTACGAAAAGCAAGATTTTTCTCGGCTATTTACTAAAGCCTTTTTCGGTCTTTAAAAAGATTTTGACATTTGTGTGATTAAAACATTTTGAGTCCAAGTGAGAAATTTTCCTGGTTGATGAGTCAAAATTCTAGGTTGCTTCCCTAGTTTTTCGATTGTAGTCTGCCCGATTGAAAATTCATTGAATTCACTAAAAGTTGAAAAGGTTCATTTTCCAGCGTTCTAGAATATCAAAATCCCAGAAAAATTTTCGACGCTAGACGCGACGCCGTAATGGTACCCGAGTACTATATGCATGTATTTTCATTTTCTCTTCAAAACTCCAAAAATTTGTTTTTAAAAGCCTAAAACCGACGCGAATCGAATGAAACGAAGGTAAACTAGCTTTTGGTGGTATTTCCGATAAAATTAAGCTAATTTATTGATTTTAGAGTGAACAACCAAAAATTCATCTGCGCAACCAAAATTTTTTCTCAAGTTCCTTCGCAGATAAAAAGCCTTCTGGTCAAATTCATACCTTTATGTCAGAATGTCAGCTTTTCACAATCAGTTTCAAAATTTTATTTTTCATTGTTATCTTTTCATCAAAGTTTACTGTCTGATCAACTTGGGATGTCAAAATTAGGTTGTTTTATGTCGTCAAAGAAATATAAGAAATAAAGATTATGCCTTTGAATTAATCTCTTGCTTGGCTCATGTAAACTCACTTAAATATATTTATTAATGGTCAGGTCATAGCCAGTGTTTTTTTTGCCGGAGGCAAATGAAAATTTTTTGGGGCAAACGAAATTGAGATAGTCATTTGTACATGTACAAACGGCTCTTCCCCTGTTTAGTGATGAAAATTGTGGGGATAAGGTATACAAAATATGCGTTTTGGTGCATTTTAGAAGTTCATAATCTCAACATTTTCCGGCGCTTCGCGCCAGTTATAACTTTAATAATCATTGATATTTATTGCCTAGCTCAGACGCGGCTTTCAGAATGTCTACCTTCACTTATCATTTCATGTATAATAGTTTTCATAATCTCAAATGTATTCTCTCATGTATTAAGTGATAATCTTCAATGTTTTATCTTGATATTTAATGAAGATTCGCTGTTTTTCATTGGAACATTTCTTAAGATCAATACGTCAAGTCTGTAAATTTTTTGAAACGATTATTCCTTTATTAATGTAATCAATTCGGAAGCTTCGTAGAAGTAGTTTTCCGGAATTTCTACTCTTCCACTCATATTTTTTCGGCCAAATTCATGAGAGTTAACGAATAAATTACTGGTTTGAAAATTTTTCAGATAATAAATTACGACTTTTGAACACAAAATTCGAATCTAATTCTTGAAATAAATGTTTAGAAAATTGATTTTCCAGCATCGCCGAATGTCAATACACAAAAAAATTTTTCGGCGCTTATCGCCGGAAACATAACCATCTTTTTGGGCTTTCACTAGTCATTATGGAGGACTTGACCATCGGTTTATCATCTATGCAAATTCATTATGCTATTGGATAGTTTTCTGGACAAATTGTTCCACAATGCTTGTAAATTAGACTTGAAACTTGAAAATTTCAATTTATTACTCAATTTTAATAAATTTTTTCTGTAGTTATAAATAAAATTTGAAAATTACACTGATTTGGTTATTAATCTTTGGTTTGGCTATGACATAGAGGCACTGTTTTTTTTCCCCAAATCGTGCTTTTTCGGGAAAAAAAATTCGGAAAGGGGAAAAAAATTTTGGGCTCTTTCCCCATTTGGGGAAGAAAATTTTGGGGATCGGATACAGAAAAGATGCATTTTGATGCATTTTAGAAGGTCATAATCTCAAAATTTTTCGGCGCTTCGCGCCGATCATAACTTTAATAATCATTATTATGCATTACTAACCCCTGGCGCGACTTTTAGCATGTCTACTTTCATTTATCCTATAATCTATAATAGTTTTCATCATCTTGAACGTATTATCTCATGTTTTCATTGGTAATCTTCAATATTTTATCATGATATTTAATGAAGATCCGCATTTTTTCCTTTTGAGAAAGATCAATACGTCAAGTCTCTAAGCTTTTTGATGCAATTATTTCTTTTCTAACGTAAAATCAATTTAAATGCTTCATGGCAATGTATTTCGGAAATTTATACTCTGCTTACTCATATATTTTCGACCAAGTATGAGAGTTTACAAATAAATTATACTGGTTTTAAAATTTTTCAAGTAAAATTCTAGAAATTACGACTTTTGAACACAAAATTCACATCTACTTCTTGAAATAAACGTTCGGAAAATTGATTTTCCAGTGTCGCAGAATATCAATACCCAAAAAATTTTTCCGGCGCTTCGCGCCGGAAAGATTAACATCACTTTTAGGTTCTCACTTGTCAACATAGAGGACTTAACCATCGATTTCTCATGTAATTCAAAGTCATTATGCTTTTGGATAGTTTGCTTGAAAGTTTGTTCCAATGCTTGTAGATTAAACTTTGAACTCGAAAATTTCAATTTTTTCCTCAATTTTGATGAATTAACGGGTCTAAAAACATCAGAAGGCTTGAAAAAGCTCAAAAACACGTAAATAAAGCGTCTGTGAGCATTTTTAAGCGAAAAAAACGACTTTGGGAAAATGGGGAAAAAAATTTTGATCCCTTTCCCCATTTGGGGAAAAGGCCCGGGGGAAAAAAACAGTGCATAGAGGAACACATGTTACTTATTCATACCTATATTTGCTACGTACAAATTGTACAAATGAAGTTTTGGCTGTACATGGCTTGTTTTTACATGTACAAATGGGTTATGTACAAAAAAACCTGGACTCATAGCTCGAAACTTTTTGCAAAAAAATATCGGTTTTTTGGCGGAAGCGGAATAAGATGCAAGTTAATGAGAAACGTCCAAAAAACACATCAGGAATGATTTTGAGCGATTTTTTAGCAAGGAAGCCAAAAAATTGATTTTTCCTCATGAGGAAAAAAATGTTGGGGTTTTTCCCCAAATGTGGCAAAAAATTTTCAGCAAAAAAAACACTGATTGTCTCAAAAAAAAGAACGTGAATTATTGTTCATAAAATACAGTAAACGTAAAGCTTTTACATTTTAACTGCTGGTACGAAACACTTCCGGGCTGATTTATTAAGCATGGATACGACCAAGTACAGGAACGAATTATATTCTACATCAACTTTTAGTCCATGATTTTCTGACATCGAAGTATAGTAAATGGCACATTACATATATAAAAATATATTGTATATTGAGATGCTCTCTCTATGTTGGGTGTTTTCCACAATTCTAAAAACGGATACATCATTGGCCACGCGCTCTTTTACTTGTGAAAAAGATGGTTGATAATTTCCGTGTGCTCTGTAATGTGCAGTCTGTTTTTCTCGAAAATAATGTGAAAAAAGAGTGGAAAGCAAGTTCTATTTTATTTTCTGGCTATCTCTCGCTACGTCATGTGTCGCACAGACTGAAAATTTGAGAAACAGAACTAATCCTCACAGTTTTCGAATGAAAGACCTCACATACGGCAAAAGTATTCTATAAGCAAGTCTGAGGGTGGTACTTATTCTTGTCATTTTTCCGTTGACAACCTTTTTATGAAAAATAAACTACAGACACAGTGTTCAGAATGTTCCTTCAGCAGAAAACAAAATGTAACTTGCTTTACAGATTTTTATCACAACAAATATTATCAAGGGGTATGCTTTCATTATTACACTGTATTTTCCAATGATCACCCACTTAATATAAAATAGATGCAGCGAAAGCCAAAAATATGAGTTCAATTCGATACACAATTTTCACTTAGTGGAATAAGGTTGGTGGAGAAACGAGAAAATAGTGGAGAAACGAGAAAACATTGAGAAACCACTTGGATGTGGGCTGAACTGCGTCAAAATCAGGGTGCTATTCGAGAATTTTTTACCACATTAAGCAGAATTATTGAAGAAAATTTGCAGATATTCTGTTTGCTGCTCACTGACGAAAAATTTTTTTCATAGATTACAGGTATTTTTGTCTGTTTTTTATAAGATCCTTCCAGATTGAAAACTGACACAAATCAGTACTGTCGTCTAAATCGTTTACATAGAGCTCTAACACTAATATTTCCCATTCGAAAAATTGTCAAAAGCTAGTTTAGTACGCTCACGAATTTCCAATGCTACTGTTTGTCGGAAAACCTTGAAAATGTGAAATACTACTTGCTTTCCACTTTCATTATTTAGAAGCATTTCAATAAAAACAGACTATAGCTTACTAGTTTTTCCATATTGAACTTACTTTTATAGGATCGCTGGCGGCTGCATCGATTATTTCAAAATGAATTGGGTAAGCTTATTACTGTAAATAATAATATAATTTGTTGTTCAGTGACCAGCAAAAAGAATCGAAATTTCCTTTAAAAACTGTGGTTAAGTGGTCAGAATTTTTCGATATTAGCACTCAGTTATATCGACGCAGTTCTGTTCAAATCGAAAGTGAATGTGAATGAAGACATTCTCATGGAATAATCAGCGTTTTTCTGTATTCCACTACAGTCTTTTTTCCAAATGAGCCTCGGCGCGCAGAAGGATCTTCATGCAAAAAAATTAACAACCTGTGAATATGAACATTTTTTCTTGCAGTTAGGCGAACAAATTGAAAAAAAAAAAGTTTTGACCCACGATGCACATTTATTGTCTGCTCATATCGATTTTTATGGATTCATTTTCATTCCGAGACCCTAAGTGAAAATCGTGGGTCAAATTAAATATATTTTTTGGCTTTCGTTGCGTCCATCATTCCACATTAAGTGGGTTATCGGGATCTGTGACGGTTCTCGCACACTGGGTAGTAGCTTTTCTACCACCGACTGCACAGCCCTGCATCGCCTATTGGGACTGCAGCAGTGCCCGTCACAAATATCCAGGTCTGGGCCCGTGACTTGGATCAAGTCTACGGGTTCGGAGGAAAATGCACGATGGCACCTTTTGCACATTGTCACAGATCCTACGAACAATTTTACCCTCACAAGTTCCTAAGCCTAAGCCTAATTCAGGTAAACCTTTAATAAAATCCAGTAATTGTTTCCAATATAAAATTTCCTGCGATTTTCAGTGATACATTGTTGCATAGAATTTTCTCATCTTCACGCGTTGGCTGCTCATTTTCAGATGGTACATTGAGATTTATTATTCATTCACCATTTTTATGTACATATTACACTGGATAATGAAAAACTAATGAATCGAAACACTACATACATAAAGACTATTGAAAATGCTTTCACACACCAACTGCTGCACGAAAAACGAACGATCCATGATTGGAACCGGCTCCGCTGGAGTGCCTACTCTTATGGGCGGCCGACTCCAGCACTTGTAACTCTTTTTCGGTCATCGGGAGCGATCCGCGACGGCACTGCCCCGACGAAATGAGTCGAGCAGAAGCGGTGGTCAATAGATTATTTTCATTGGTGACTCTTTTGGTCCCGTTGAATGAGGTACTCCAATTGTAATGGACGATCGGCTCCGAAGCTCGTCGGCCTTTGTCCGCCGGGCCCATCAAGGCGGTTGCGCCGCGACCGAGGCAAAATTGTTCCGATTGATTCACGGCGTCCTCCTCTTCTTCTTCGTCGTCGTCGCTGCTGCTCAATGCTGGAATCAAATTGAGTTGAACGCGGCACGAGCTTGAGGTTGAGGTTGAAGGCTCAATTATTGTAGTGTTTAAGTCCTGATCGATCGATAACGCTTGGTATAGAATGTCGCCGGCGTTCTCGTAGCTGCTGCTGGCCGCGCTCCACAACGTGGACGATGAAGAGGGACCACTTTGGGCCACTGCGACTGGCAATGTAACTCGTCGTGTTTCTTCGTCGTAGAGCGACGTGCGACGATTCAATCGTTTACAACTGATGGCGGCCGACGAGCTGACTCGCCTTTTGTTCAACAAAAAGTCGGACAAAGTGTTGCGGCCGCGTTTCTTGCATTTCGGAACGATTGGCTTTGCGGCGGACGGCTGGTTATCGGACGACCTGGTAACGTCCGTGGCGCCATTGTTCAACATTTTTTTCCAGGCGGCGTCATTTCGTTCCATAGTCTTCAACATCAATACCGACAAGTTACTGTGTATGAACTCTCGCCAGCATTTGAATAATGGTCGAGCAATATGATCAATAAAACCTGGAAATATTTTACCTACATTTCGAAAAATATGCCGGACCGGACCGGGCCTAAACTATCAGGCCCGTAAAAGCCCGTTGAGGCGCCACATAAGTTTTGGATATGTACTCAAAAATTTTTCGAGTGGGGAATTTTGATGTATTTTCACTCAAATAATATTTTACATGGTATTTTTCGACTGCGAAGAGATTATTTCAAGAGGATTCCAAATATGTGGGTAATGTTATGATTAATTTACAACGAAAATATGATTGTTCAAAATTTTGAATATGCAAATCAGGTGTAAACACGATTTCAGGATCTGACACTGTGTTAGCAGCGAGAAACACGCAGCTTGATGAGTTTCATATTTAAGAAATGGTGTGACGAAAAGACAATTGTTCTTAGGTTAACCAAAATTTTCGAAAATATATTGGGACAGCCTGTTTCGCCTGCCAGCTACTGAGAATTTAGCAGTTTCAAAAGCATGAGTACTGGCAAATTTTTCGAGTGCATGGCTGATTAAGAGGTGAACGTTCTGTTCAAATCTGTTCACTATACTAAATTGACGAAAAAAATCAAAGAATGTTCTTTCAAAGTATTCTGATGTCTTCTTATAGCCTATTTACTTTGAAATGGCAGATGCAGCGACAACAAACAATGCAGGCTCAATTTTCTGCGCAATTTTCCAGAAGTGGAAAAGTTTCTACGCAAAAGAAATGTCATTTTCTTCATGACAAAAGGCAAGCCAACAACAAACGAAAGCATAATGGATATAGATTATCAATTCAATAGAACTGTACAGACACGAAAGTGTATTTGACTAGATTATTGACGAAAATTTTCACTCGGTGTATTTGTCGCTGACAGACAAGAAAGTTTCTCCCATTTACTACGGTAACCGGCTTACTACTTTTCCCAAACTGAACTTACTTTCATAGGTTCGCTGCATCGGTCATTTCAGAATAAATAGGCTGTAGTACGAACTCAATCTACTCACTGTACGTTCTCATCGAGTTCGCACAGTGACAGCAAGACAAGGCCAGAATAGAGGCAGTACTTTAACTTAAAAAGATCGATTCTTACTGTAGTTGCCATTCAAGTAAACTTTCAGCACGGCAATTTGAATTCTGAAAAAGCAATTATTCCTCGAAAAATAACCAGCTGATACCAAAGATAATTTAGAATTCGTTTCCATAGAAAGCTCAAGTTGACTAGCTCACATTTTGATGAGTTATATTGTATGTGCTGAGAAATTGGGCTTTAACCGGCCGAGTGGGGATTTTTTAGCTCGGACCGGTCACGGGCCAAGAACTCCTATCGTAACAAATTTTTTATTGCAAAATAATGAAGAAATGATACGGGAACATGTGACTCAAGCCTACGTCTTAAGCTAGCATCATCGTCACACTGAGATCGAGCACAAATTCAAAAAAGTGAGGACAACTATTGTGTTTTTCATAAAATGCTAGTAGACAATAAAACCTTTTAAGATATCATTATCCTACATCTTACACAACTTCCAGCACATATCATAATAATAGAACTAAAAATCTTTGATCATGCCCAACTAACCTTGGAAAAAAGTTTGACCCAAAAAATCTACAATAAAAGCTGTACGTATACGATTTTGACAAAAATTTTTGCCATTTTTCAGTTCACAAGCATTTATGAAGGATAGACTATAGAGAAAACGAGGACGGTCCTGATATGATGGTAAGGCTGACGTTTAAAACACACAATTTGATAAGCTCGACGTTTTTAATAGGTATCTCAAAAATTGGATTTCCCTCAACGTTAAACTTTAGTGTAGGACGCTGAGAATCCTGCTTGCGAGATTCTTATCGTTTCAGTATCCAGCACAGTTTAAAATTACAAAATTTTCGTCAATTTCATACATGCATCTTATCGGGGATATTGAGTTCTATGAAAACCTCTCCTATAGCCACGGATCTATCAGTGATTCCCCCAACAAGGCACCTGAACTCAGGGAAATCGTGGTAGCTGTTTGAACCTTCACACTTACCATAAAATCAAAGCCTAGAAGTAATATCAATTTTTAGACAAAGAATGGCCGGTTTCGATCACCAAAGTTTGTATTGGTATAGAAGCCAAATTTTTTGTCGCTATACGCTGTAAAAAACCTTTTTGGGGCTTGACATCAATTTTGGAGAATTGTTTAGAAATTTGTTTGGTAAATTCACTTTTCTGGACCGCTTACGACCCAGCCTAGTACGACACTTATTTTTTACGTTCTATCATGAAATGCTATCTCGAACTAAAAACAATCTCCAGTTTAACCTACAATTTTGCCGTCGCTCGCGGCCATTTGCAGACATTATCTAGTCTTTAAGCTGTTTGATCATGCATTAAACTTGGATTGAACTTCGACTACACGTTCAAATGTCTTTAGAATAAACAACCCGCAAACTAATTAGACTGGTGAAGCGAATATTAACTTCAGTTATGAAAGGTCTTTCACGAAAATATGCCCCTTTGCTATAAACTAACACCAATTACATGATATTCATATTCATTAAACATTTTGAACATGAAGTACACAAACCTGATTGGACGGCCGGAATATTCGAGATTCTTCTGTTGAAACTATCAACAACATTGTACTTGAGGCGAGCTTCAAGATCACCTATAGAAAAAGACAAAGCAAAATGACATTATAATTTTAGTCGGAAGATCGACGGAGCAGCAATCCTGAACGGGATTCGAGAGCACGTATAGCTGGTTGATCGCCTAAAAACTTTTGAGTTCCAGGATTTTTGGATATTTTTTTTTTAAATTGTGGAGAAAGTTGAATATTTTCTACTTTAATTTAAATACAAATAAAATGTGTTGAATGTCAATATTGCCATTGACTATTCATCTGAGGGCGTAGTTTGCCAATGACACATGTCCCTTCTGCTCAAGGGAACCATTTTTTGGTTGGTTATGTGACTTTTGAATTTGGTCTGCATCGTCTCAAATCAAATTTTCTTTGCCTCAAATTTACCAAAAATGATTATGTACATTCTAGCCGTGTTTTTTCGTTTCCTAGCTGACTGAAATCATCACCGAATTTTCGCTCACATAGCTTATAATAATCTACCAAAGCAATATTACGTACTCCAAACTCAAACAGACTTTTCATAGATGGTCGTAGTAGACGAAATGCAAAAACTTGTATCTGATCGATAGTACTAAATATCAACAGGAAAAACGTTGATTCCTAATATTATACCATGTAATAGTTAAGTAGCGAGCAGTTAACTCTGAAGCGACATGAAATCAACGCACATGTTGAAAGCGATTTTTCGATACCTCAAGGACTCTTGAGTGCAATGTTCCTTTCTCTGTGCAGTTGTCCAAAATAGGTCTAGGTTAAATCCCCATTATCCAGGAAATGTATGCAAATCGTCATAAGTACTGTACTGGAACGTTTGATCGTCATAAGTACTGTACTGCAACGTTTGATATCAATCACCTTGATTAAAGAATTCTTCTGATGCACGCAGACTCCACTTCGAGCTTAGACTCCTTTTCCGACACGGGTTTGCGATGTCGGCACACTTGATCAAGATCTGAGTTGAAAACATATGAATTAAAGATCGCCAAAATAAAGACATCGAATCGAATTCATATAGTCTGTTTTTACAAAATGCTTATAAATTGGAAAGATGCGAAAAAGTACTATACTTAGAGCATTTACTGCATGATTTCTTACTCAAAAATATAATAAAGGTTAGTTGAGCACGGCTCATAAGTTTCTAAGCCTATTACGGATTTAAATGATAAAACTATGACATAATATTTGTTTCCCACTCTCAGTATTTGCAAGCATTTCAAGGAAAACCGATTATATAATCTGCTCTTAAACTGATAATTTCTAGAACGAGCATCTATAATGTTTTATAAAATGCTTCCAAATAAAAAAGTGACACAAATCAGTACTGTTGTCAAAATCGTTTACATGGAGCTCTTTCTGTAAAATTTTTTGCTCTAAAAATTGTTAGAGGTTGGGTCAGCAAATCGTGAAAATCTGAAACACTACTTGCTTTCCACTTTTATTATTTAGAAGCATTTCAAGAAAAACAGACTATAATTGTCGTAAAATTGAGTGATTATCTGCACATTGATTTGGAAAAATAACTCCATTACGAGTTCAGCATGCATTGTATGAAAAATCCGACATATTGCAGTTTATGCAAGGATTTATTACGGCCGTTTCATATTTTTCACAATTCATCTTCTCGCAACCGGCTAACCTGCATCAATGTTATTCTGTCATGTTTTCCATTAATATCTGCACCGGCAGCGCGTTTTGAGGTGAAATCCTAGAAAAGATGAAAAAACATATGTACAGCACAACATTATATATGTTTGAATAACAATAGACACCCAATTCAATAAATTTTGGTTCCACTCTTCGGCCCAGAAACCAGTCAACATATATATGACAAATAAAATTTAATTACTTCCTCCGACGAATTCAAAACATTCTTTTCAAAAATAGAACTTTCACGTTTTTCACAAACCAGTTTCAAGTCCCGCGAATCAAAAGCATCAATAAATATGTATGCTGCTGACTAAAGCTCGTGAAAAGCTACACTTTTCCATGAGCCTCAGGACATCCCAACGTCAATGAGGCAGCTTCCTTGATCTTCATTCCTATTTTGACTTCCTTTGGTATCCAAAAATTTACTTACCCGAAACTTATCCAGGTACTCTTGTTGCTTCTGCATGTCGGTGGCCAAAATGAGGAATTTTACAATATCGTAAAAATAACGCCTGAAGAATGGGACAATTAATTCCTGCTGACTACTGTATCAGGAGCCAGTTGCATCAATAGTTTCTCCAAGACTCTTCTGTGTACAGTTCGGTTCGCGTGTGTAAATGAAAAATTAGATTCAGGATTTAAACGTCTTAGAAATTAGTTTTTTCACTAGAAATTTTAAAAATTTTCAATTCATGATAGTTGGATCAGCAAAGTAAACTAGATTTACTGCAATATATTCATCGATGCAGCCAGCTCCAGTCAAAATTTTCTCACCATTGACTTAGAGTCAAAGATGTCAAGAGCTGACATTCTTTCAAAATGCTTATCAAGCACCTCCAATGGAAATTTTCTAAAACTGACTCCTGTGAAAAGAAAATCAATTAAATTCAAAAATTCATTAGAATTTACATGCGTAGAATTACTGCATAAAAAATACACAATGGATGATTCGAATGTTCGAGGAATTTTTGATTGACTCCCGGATGATACAAATCGTGCCCAAATGCTGCTAATATACAGGCCATTTTTTCCAGAGGAATCAGAAGATTTTTAATCTGAAAATTTTGATAACGAAGATAAGTTGAGAACAACGTCAGGCTTTCCTGCGCCCAATCAAAATTCAACAGTGTTTGCTACATTCAATATCTTTACATGGATTCACGGACGAAGTATAGTAAAATATGCCACAATTGCATAAAGTTTTTCACCTGATTTGATGTTATTCCTCTGTGGTATATGTCTATAGACTTTCCAAAGTCAGCATTAATGGGCCGAAATATTACATCATTTCCGAAACAGATTTACTCACTTGAGATTCTTGTAGGAAGCAATGTAATGCTTGTCCAACATCAGCAGCATGTATAGCACAATGATAAGGGTTTGCGGAGTGATAGCCGATCTCGATTGAAGCTTAAATTCGTATTTTACATAGAAATGGTAATTGTAATACCTTGATATTCGTTATAAGCTCAAAAATACAAGAATAGCGATTGCTTTTCCTGTCAAGATTCCTAATGGCCTCGAAGCAAAGATTCATTATGCGTGATGTGATAGAGTATATTGGTGCTTTGATTTGTAGATAAAGAGATGAAATTTAGTTTACTTTACTATTCTTTGATTTTTTCGTTCTATGTTCATATTTTCTGATAATTGAAAAGTCGCAATTCCAGGGTTCATACAAAGTCGGAGAAAAAAAATTCCCTGTGTTTTCCAGGTTTTCCAGGTTGACAAATGAAATTTTTCCAGGTTTTTATAATGATGAAATATACTATCCTGAAGAAAAATACTGAATAATAGAAACATGTGTGAGCTAAAGTATCATCAAAAATAGAGTACTAAATCAAAAAATTTATTTCAAACTATTGCGCAACCTAGCCCCGAAAAATTTTGATTCCGAGGCCTCTAAAACGTCGGAAAATTAATTTTTCAGCACATTCTTACGCAGCTACCGATGATCAATCGTGATCTTTTCACCATTTGGTTGGTGGAAGCGTTAAAACATTTTTCTAACGTTTTCGTATATCAAGAGCCAGTAATTTACCAATCATAATTATTTATGATAATATGTAAACCAACGTATAAACCAGTGTTTTTTTTGCACGAGCACGGTGCAAAAAAATCACCAAGCAAGTTTTGCACGCCAAAAAATTTTTTGTACGCTAAATAAATAGTCACATTTTTCCACAAACTTTTCTTCCACAAATAAAGAAGTCAATTTTTTTTCCACACATCAGTGTTTTTTCGTCACTGAACTTTCTGCATAGTGCAGAAAAGCCAAAAAAAAAGTTTCAGCACTGCGGTTTTCTCCTGTTACTACTGTTTTTTCGCTCAAAACTGCTCATAGACGCTTTATTTGTGTATTTTTGATCTTTTTCAAACATTCTGCTATTTTTTAGACTTAATTCATTAAAATTGAGGAAACATTTGAAATTTTTGAGTTCGATTGAAGTCTAATCTATAAGCATTATGGAATAAAATTTCCAGCAAACTATATGAGAGCATAATGACTTTGAATTACATGAGAAATCGACGGTTAGATCCTCTTGATGACAAGTGAGAGCCCAAAAAAGATAGTAATAGTAATTTTTTGGCTATTGACATTCAGCGACACTAGAAAATCAATTTTCCGAACATTCATTTCAAGAATTTTATTCGAATTTTCTGTTCGAAATTCGTACTTTCTAGAAATTTTTTATTTGAAAAATTTTAAAACCAGTAATTTATTTGTAAACTCTGATGAACTCGGCCGAAATGATATGAGTAAGGAGAGTAGAAATGTCCGAAAACTACTTCCATTCAGCTTTTGAATTGATTTTACGTTAAGAAAGGATCAATCGCTTCAAAAAGTTTACAGACTTGACGTATTGATCCTTCTCAAAAAATGTGTCAGGGAAAAAATGTGAATCTTCATTATAATCAAGATAAAGTATTGAAGATTACCAATTAAAACATGAGATAATACGTTTAGAATGATGAAAATATATTAAGTGATAAGTGAAGCTAGACATGCTAGAAGCTGCGCCTGAGCTAGGAAATAAATAATAATGCTTATTAAAGTTCACGCCGGAAAATTTTTAGATTTACACCTACTAAAATGCACCAAAATGCATCTTTTCTATATGGAAACACCAAATTTTTTTTCACACTTGATAAATATTTTTTGCAAGGTGCAAAAAATCTGAATAAAAAGTTTTGCACGAGCGGAAAAAGTTTTGCACAGCGCAAAAAAACACTGGTATAAACCATAAAAAAAGTGTGATAGATATTTTACTTTGGACTCGGATATTGATCAGTAATTAATGCGGTGCAGAGCATCGGAAAAAATTTTGATTTTGATATTCTATATCGTTGGAAAATGACTATTTTTAATATCTATTTCTTGCTTGAAAAGTCTAATTTTTCAGTGAATTCAACATGTTTTCAGTCAGGCAAATTAAAATTCAAAAATTGGGCAAGCAGCAATGAATTGAAGGACTTTTTCAGACAGAAAAACCTCTGCTATTGTCCCACACTTAATCATTTTCCCAATGCAAAAAGTAATCTTCACGAAAGTCGAAAATTCTAAAGAACCTCAAAATGATTTTGTGGAAATAATCTAGAAAAATCTAGGTTTTAGTCAAATATGTGAAAAAACAATACAAGGTCAAACAATCATCCATAACATGCTGATGTTTAAAAGCTATAAGCCAGCATAAGCTAGGCCGACATTTTCCAACTGCACAACAGAAATGATAACAAGAATCATAAGTGATTTAAAATCCGGCGCGAAGCGCCGGAAAATTTTCGATATGTTTTCTTAAAAACGCATAAGAATGCATCTCCGGACAGGAAACTCACCCAATCAAAAGGGTCGTTAGGCTCTAATTTTTATAAGCCATGTTGGCTTGTGCCCCTAAATTTTTAGGAGTCACTCAGAGTTTTTAGAAGCCATGGCTCCTAATTAACCTAAAAAACCCTGACCAGACTCGATTTTTTTTCGCTCGCAAGTATGAATGCTCTATATAACCGAAAACATTTTGTTGATTAGTCTCCAATTTTCTGGCATGAATGAGGAGTTTGAATGTTTTCTCGAATATTACCCTTACAATCCAATTGAAACGTTGACTTTGACATAATAATTTAAAGGCTAAATTGAAAGTTGAAGTTAAAAAACTAAAAAAAACGATCTCAAATACTCGATGATTTTAAGCAATTTCACCTTCAATGCGCATAGTCGAATAAGAAAACTCGCCGCAGAGCGGCGAAAAAATTTGACGATTTTCCTGTAATTTTCAACACAAAATATTTATTTTTCCTTAAAATTCCCTGTGTTTTCCAGGTTTTCCAGGTTTTCCAGACCTGAAAAAAAATTCCCTGTGTTTTCCAGGTTTTCCAGGTTGTGTATGAACCCTGAATTCACATGTACCTATACAAAGAACATAAATAAAACAAAGGTAAACAAAAGACAAGAAACGAAAACAAAAATTAAGTATTCTCTATTTATTAGTAGCATAAACCGAGAACGTAGTTTTTTTGGAATCGGTCTGAATTGGTGTGTTTATGACTCCTAGGAAGAGCGGTAATCGCAAGAAGGCGAAGATAGTGAGCTGCTTGCGAACCGAGAGGATTAGTGAAATATTAATTTACCAACCTAGGACTTTTAGCAGTTTAACCCTGTCGATGTGAAAATGCTCTTCGAAGCCGTAAATTTCGAACAGTTTGCAACCCAGTGCTACTACAGGGCGTCCTGAAAAAAAGCAATAAACCATTTGAAGTAAATCAAAAAGACATTCACGTTGATAAAATACCATTAGTTAATCGATTGAAGAGGAAAATGTCGAAATTCCAGTTACGAATCGATCCCAATTGAACCTGAAGTGTGGAGGACGAGTGAGGATAGTCGATTTCGAGCCAGGCAGCCGGATAAGGCACACAGCTAGAGGATTTTTCGTCGTGATAAAAATAATTGAGATCATTGTTTTTCATCCAATACGAGCCGGGAATTATTTCCGATTGGCTCAAACAACGCCTTAGCACTCGTTCATTACCTGTGAATTTAATTCAAAGTTCTACGTGGGCAGCTGCATCCAGATCCTCTTATTGCTTGATAAAAAAGCTTTGATCCCGAGCCATTTGATTAGGCAATGTTCTCAAAAATCATTATACAAAACATTAAGTTCAACTCAGTTCAAAAAATTTATGGCAATGATTGCTCCAGTGAACCATACGTCGCATAAGCACGTTGCTCATACAACATAGGGATTAAAATTTTCTTTCCTACTCTTTATTTCTACCGTAACTTACTGTGCTAGTTTTTAGATGCTTCTCGGTTAATGTTAGATGAAATTTATTGTTTGGGGAGAGTGTTGATTTTTCTTTACCGCTTCATCAAATGGCTCGCTTACCGCTCACCACTGTTTCTCTACTATTATGTTATTGATCGTTTGTTACAATAAATTATTATCCCAATCTCGACGTATTTACTCCTGTTTAAATATTTGATAAAGACCATTGTTTAACCATTATGTGCGGGTCAAAGCTACTCATATTTTAGTATTTTTTGACGACAGGCGATAGGCAATCAGGGGACGACGCTTTTCCCAGCTCACGACGATATTTAGCAAAACTCATTCTCCACCAATGACAGAGCGGGATGCACAGGTACCTTGGGTTCTGTTCGAGTTTAGTGTTTTTTAACCACCTGTGGAACGCGTGAGGACGTGAGGATCTTGGATACCTCGCCGCGCGGCAAAATTAGCCGAAAACTCGGTTTCATCAAAGAGACCTAAGCTCCAGTTGAGCCGCAGCTTTAACTGTAACTCATGCGCACAAAAGATATCAAGGAAGTTAAGCTGCAGCAGAGCTGTAGCTTGACTGTGTATGTAATAACATCGCCGTTAAGGTGCAGCTCAGCTGCAGCTTCTTTCTCGATATGTTTTGTGCATGAAAAAGGTTTCCGCTAAGCTACATCTTAACGGCAATGGTACAACATATAGAGTTAAGCTACAGGCTGCAGCTCAGCTGGAGCTCGAGTCTCTTTGATGAAACTAGTTCAAGAATTTCAACTGATGGATAGGGTAAGATTTAAATCTCACGTTATACGCAATAAATATTTTCAACTGATCGTGCCATAATAAAATCAATTCACCTTTTAGCGAACGGGCAGTAATTGGTCGAACGATAGAGACATGTATTATCGAGACTAAAAAAGAAAAAGACGTTAATCAAACAAACCACTCCAGCAATGATAGAGAAGGTGACGAAGGAAAATGAGCAAGAGAGAACAGAATGTCGTCATAAAAATGTGAATGGTGCTGTAGTTTAACAATTTTTTTAAACGAAGCATGTTTGATTCCAAAAAAGTAACATTAAAACTTGATAAAAGTGCAGTCTAAGCAAATAATTTCACATATCTGACTAATGTAAGTTGGAGAATATGCTGCTTGAGTGTTGGAAGATCTATCTAAGACTTTTTTGTCATTATCAAGAACGAAAAAAAATTTGTATTCCACCCCCCGTCCTGGCTGACCCCCAGCAGAATTTCTGTGCTGTGCATGTATGGTAAGGAGGTGTACCCAAATATCCACTAGAACAAAACTGATATTGTTCTCCGAAATTGTATAACTAGTGATCTATTTTAATCATCTTAGGTAAAGGTAATATCCACCCCTTGCCTATGTGATTGCATGAAAAAAAATTTTATAGCAACGATTTCATATTATCAAAAACACGACAAAAGTCGAATCACATTGTCTGCTAGAACCACTACATGCTGCTTATAGTCACAATCCCGCTGAGTTTCTTTAGGAATGCAATCAGCTTTAGTGCTGATCGTGAGTGATGCGTGCTAATAGCCTGTTGGCGCCTACTGAAACAGCTAAGTTTAGTTCGAAGCGTAATTAGTTCCAGACAGAAAATTCTGTCAATGGAACATGACTGCAACGAAAAAATGAAAATTATCGCAAGTCCTCAAAAACTTCAATTTCAGTACTCAGCTAAACTATGGATTACATAGGCTTTTCATTCATTTCAGCTCGGTCTAGTGTTATTAATGTTTGCTAAAATTGTTTTTCCACACATCGACGGAGTGGGTTCCGAGAGATCAGACTTCACCCAGAAGGTGTTTGATCCAACCCAGATTGTGAATTCGTAAGGCAATACGAACAGGAATTTTCCGTTTCTAAAATTTCTATAAGTTTCTTTAAAAAAAATTCTAAAGGCAGTAAATTTGGCATCAACGAATAAATCTTTTTGAGCTATATCCAAAAATATAATTCAAAATGGTTTGTTTCTATTTATGATGGAGATAGAAGGGATTGTATTTTAGTCGATCTCTCCCAGATTTTGCATGACTAAAGTCGCAGACATAAATTACCATTTTTAGGAAAGTGATTCTCTTGCTCTTCGATCAATCGTTTGAAAAATTTGTCGGCCATTTTTGGCAACGGAGTGAACAACGGCCAACTGGAGCATGGAAAATGAGCCGCCGTCAATATGGCGATCGAATCACAAACGACTCGTACGCCCTCAAAACAACACGACAGGAAAGAATGAAATATTTCTAAAAATTTTGCGGCTAGAGAAGAATAACCGGTTTTTTAGCATATAATAAGTTTGCCCAGTGAATAAAATACATGTAGAAGAAAAAAATACATACTGGAAGCCGGTTCAACAAAATCCAGTTTGATTTTTTTCGTTTATTTTGCTGGTTGATCGGGTCGAATATCGATGAAGTGAACAACGGCGATCCGACGCCAGGAAACATACAATAAAGTGCTGTAGACCTCCGTCGGTATAATATATGGAATTATGAGAAAAATTTAGATTTCCAGCTGCGCTGCATCTGCATCGAACAAACGAGGACTGAAAGATTATTTTTATAGGTATTATATATATATATATATGTAAGCCGAACCGACTATAAATAAAATGAAAGCGTATTGGCTTGAAACATTTTCTCGTTTCTCTCTGATATAGAATAGCTAGCTATCTAGGTCGGCTTATCACAGGCACACAAGATATGTAGCAGCTAGTAGTTCGCTCTGCAATTTCATTTAAGACTGCGGAATATTTTCAACAGCAAGTTTCCTTACAAAACGTGATGTGTGTAGGGCTTGGAACCAATCGATTTTCTCCACCACAACATGCGAAAGCTAGTCCTTTATTATTATATACAACAGTACAGTCTAAAAATATACACGGCTGATTGATTTTTTAATCAGACACATGATTCAGTATCTGGCGAGCTAACATTCATTGTGCAGTGAACAGGTCTTCCATACAAAGAGAGAATGCTTCAATAGTTGGATACGTATGGAGAAAAAAACCGATCGACAAGCACGTTCTCTAGTATTAGCATAGTCAAGACATTGTCTTTTGCGTACCCACCTTATATCTTTGGAAAATTATCTGATGCAGAACTGCGAAAGTGCACACAAAACGAGTTCTTCGAAATGGGGGAAAATTATTATTTCTGAGGCAGAATCTTGATCGAGTTTATCAGTTAAGGCCTATTTCAACTTTTCATCGGGCTGGGACGACGCGATTTATTTACTCTGTGCAAGATGAATCAATAACAAAATGAACTGCACAAAGTATGTCGTTGTCAAAAGACTATGAATAGACCTTTACCTGAATTCATATATTGTCAAATTCAATTATGTAGACTCAATATAAAAAATGAGCCGACTTGATCATCTATGTCTGCAAAACTAATTAAGCACGGTTGTCGACCTCCTCTACAGCTCCTAATAGCCAGATTATCTCATCTTTTCATTAGATACTAATTTCTAGCATAACAACATTATGCGTACAGGGTGGTCCAAAAAACGGCTTAAAGGTGGATCTATAATCGGAATAGCGTTCGGAACGAGACATATAAAATCTACATGCTGATTAGAGTCCCGAATCAAGCATTCATACTTCGTTCAGCTCTTTCCTCCAGGATGAAGCTTCTCCGACATAATAGTCTCCGATGGTCATCCATAGTGTTTTCGAAATGACATATAGCTTAAGTTATAAGTAGCACATAAAATGCATAAATATGAAACTTCGTATACAGTAAGCATTAGGTTCATGAATTTCATTCGTTCTCTACTTTTCGTAGATTTTAAGTAACGGATTTTGAGGAAATATGATAACGGCTTGATGTGGAATGAAAATTTTTAGTAAGCTATTGTTTGTTTTTCTTGAAATGCTTCTAAATTGAATGTCGAAAGCAGGTTGTATTTCGGATTATTTCGGATTTTCACGATTTGGTGATAAACAGTATATCGTTATAGGACTGGAAATTTGAGAGCATACTGGCCTAACCTTGAACAATTTTTCGAGTGAAAAATTTTACAGTAAGAACTCTATGTAAACGATTTTGACGAGAGTACTGATTTGTGTCACTTTCCTATTCGGAAGCATTCTATAAAAAACAGACTATATGGTTATAAATATGCTACAGAAGTTTTTGGTCCCGATCTCAATGTCGTGCATTTGCAATTTATCCAAATCAGAATTTTTAGATTTCCTGAGAACTGCAAGTTTTTTAAATGTGCAAATGCTGCTCATGGTAATCAAAATGATTATTTTGAAGTTCATTATCGAGTAAAATGAATTTTTTTCTATTTTTCTCAACTAATTATAGGCCCTAAATTTAGTGAAAAATATCGCCTTTTGTGATGCACCAATTCAGGATAATGCCTGTACGTATGAATCATATTACGTTTGGACGTTCCACCTTAATGATTTCAATAATCATTGCTTAATTCGTCCCTTTTTATGGATCTGAAACGGAAGGAAGTAGACACTTTTCCTACTTTTGACAGACACCTTTTCCGAACTTTTTCACCATCTCATAATCAGACGGGGCATCTGGGCAAGTGCATTCGCTTAGGGACCTACATGGGGCGCAAGTATGTAGCCTGACCTGGGAACACCCACGTCCCCCTTTCGGCCCATTCCGACACCTGGCCGAGCCAAAAAGGTCTAGCCCAGCCCATAAATGCTCGTTTTCTAAAGTGTGCTACAACCATGAAAACGTATAATAATGCAAAACTATGACTCCAAATCGAGGTTACTACGTTAAAATACCATCAACTTTTCAAAACTGACTCTTCGCCATAAATGCATGTCATACTGAGCTAAAATGAATTCACTTGCAGCACATGGAAGCCGAAATGATTTTCCATGCAATGACAGCCAATTTAGGAAAGTTGGTTTAATTCCACAAATATTTTTGCAGCCTTCAAAAATTTTTGAATTATGCGAACGTAAGATTATTTAGCATTGGGAAAATAATTAAAACATCATTAGCGTAGGACAATAATAAAAGTTGTTGAAAGTCCTCCACTTCTTTGTTGCTTGTCGGATTTTTTAATTTTGATTGCATGTTTTCGATATGATTTTTGCATTTTCCCACTGAAAAATGATTGAATTGGCTGTAAAATTGGATATTCTATCAAACAAGTGCCGAAAAGATTTTTATTCAAGCATTGTAGAATAGAATACCAAATCTAAAAGTGTTTTCTGACTTTTTTCGCCACAATCTACTTTTTTATGCTTTTTGATCATTTGAAAATCATCTGTTTCGATGTATTGTTACCATTATCAGAAATAGAACTCAAAAAATTTAAATTCTCTTAATTTTTCTTTCGCTCTGGAAGTAATGTTCAAACACAAGAAGGCACAAATTAAGCATATGCCGACACTGCGTGAAAAAACGACTCCAAGAAAAGGTGAGAACAATTTTGAACTCGTTTGCAAAATGGCGAAAAGACCCACGCAAAAAATGCATAAGATCATTGTGTCCATTTTCTGATGAACTAGTCAAAAACATTTGACTTGAAGAGATGCATGTTGCTAACGGTTTTCAAATTTGTCAGAATACTGAACAGTAATGCAAACACTTCAAACTATATCTGAAAAATGGTAATTATGGTGATGATAACATGTAAATAATTAAATTCAAAACATTTCAGATTAAGAAACAAACTGTATATTTACGTTTCTTGGAAGTTCTCTTGCAAACGTAGTATACTCTATTCATTTTGAAACGATCGATGCGATGATCAAATGAAAGTAAGTTCAATACGAAAAAACAGTAAGCTTATTACTGTAATCAGTGGAAAAATTTTTTCTTGACTGAGCGGCAAAGAGAACAGCTAGAATTTTTTTAAATAAGCTTTTCGATAATATTGGCCTTTCCATTCTCATGAAGAAGCTTAGCGTTTTTCTAATGTATAAAGGTTTTACACCAGCGCATCAAATTGAATTTACATGTTCGATTTTCGCTGCCTCCATCATTTTAAATTAAATGGGCTATAATTGCTTATATTTTTGGGCTTTTACGGGCCTAACTGTATTTCAACCCCAGAGTAGAATTTTCTGGGCACTGGCTAGGCTGGCTTCGCGTGAGGTCGTCCATGCTGGTACGAATTGGAGCTTTACAGTAACCAGATAATCTAATAAATCTAAAACCGCTAAAAACATAAACCTAAAATGCAAAAAAAATTGTCTTCCCATTTGTTATCAGATTTTGTTCTCTCTTATTTGTGATCCGTTTTTCTATGATGGTTTCCATCAAATCATCTTTTTCAAGCCCGACAAGGTCGACACATCAAATTAAAATTGATGTTTTTTCTTTTTCAAAATTCAATGTGATAACCCGTATTTGGGTTGTCTCATCAAAAACCTCGTTTTGATCCATAACATGCATTTGACAAACACCGACGAATTTGTAAAATGTGAAGTTTCAATTATTCATTTGTTGTTTTGGCCAAAAGACAGTCAATGGGCATTTTTACTGGTCAGTGGATCGGGTAATGCAAATGATACGGGATTAGCAAGTTGGGCATGATAATTGCAATAATAGCCATCATAAAATATCTTACCAGTTTCAACGGAAAGAATTCGTTCCTGAGAAGAAGTTCGACGTAAGAATGAATTTTAAACCAAGCTTGTGCTGTTATATGTTGGTGTTCGCCTGGAAATTCCCCGTCTTCATCATTCACATAGGTCACCGAAGCCACTGTGTTTTATTGAAGAAGAATCGACTCCATTTACTGATTTTTGTCGTGTTAAGAACCGTTCATGAGAACTTGTCTGGTTGGATAACATATTCAGACTCCATTAACTAAAAGCATAAAAACAATACAATACAACTGATTTAGGAATAAGGTCAACTTTGTTTGTTGCTGAACTTGCCACAGAACAAGTTCAACATCACCTCAAGGTAATTAATCATCTGATTATTTTAAATAACCTGATTTTGAATTGGATTGGATTTATCTTCAAGATTTTCTATTGTCGTCGGAACATCGTTCATTCGGCGAAGGTTGGTGATATATTAGTGATATATTAGTAATAAATATTAGTTGTATTATTTTGCGTAAGTAATAAAATATTAGTTGCATTAGTTTGCGTTTCAAACCATACTAATGAATATTAGTGAAATATTAGTCAATATTATTTGTTTATGCGCATTGAAGTTTATTGATTTCTATTTTTAAAACATACTGCCCTATGATGTCCGCCTCGATCGAACAAAAATTATTGATACTTGGGAAAATTAAAAAGTTAAAGGACATTTTATTTCGGAAATTTGATGAAAAGTTACGAATCAAGATAAACAAAAAGCTTGGCAAGCTGTTTAAGATTTCGGAATTCGCATTGGAGTGTCGTCGCTTATTGAAAAACCGTGGGACCACGTTTGAGATGCTATGTGGCCCAATATTAGAAAATCGACACTAACGAAAATTGATAAATTTAAACAGACTGGTGGATATGCTCAGTGGGCATCAAACACAACAGACGACGTCAATTCTGGTTCGAGAAATAGTGATACGAAACTTTCAATCGAAGGTTTGAAATGTCACATTAACTGAAATTGGGAGCCATGTCACATTAACGAATTGGTGATCAGTCACATTGATGGGAAAACCCATACCGTATTTCATATAAAACATGGTCATGCCACTGTAAGTAACATGCTGTGACCCCGTTGGGTGGCTCCTGTTAATATTCAGTTCGGTAACCTAACCCAGCTGGTACTGACTACAGGAAAACCCATAGTGTACCTCGGAACAGTCCTCAGGTTCTGCTGTAGAATAATGGACAACACCACCGGGTCAGGGGTGGCAATCCCTAGTCCTCATTCACTGAGAATGAGGGTCAATGCCATTCGTGGAGTAGCTTACTGTAGGGGACCCAATTGTAAACCTAAATCCCCTATTTGGCCCTGACCCTAAGAATTCAAGAGCTGTTCTAACTGAGGGGATTCTCAAGGGAAAACTGGCTTAAGGAGGTTTCCCACAAATATACCCTCAACAACAATAACCCCTGAAAAGACTCACCTATAGTCTGTTTTTCTTGAAATGCTTCCAAATAATGAAAGTGGAAAGCAAGTAGTATTTCAGATTTTTGCGATTTCCTGATGAACAAAATATCATGTAGGGCTGGAAATTTGTGAGCATACTGGCCTGACTTAGCGATTTTTAGAGTGAAAAATTTTACAGTAAGAACTTAATGTGAAGAATTTTGAGGACAGTACTGATTTGTGTCACTTTTGAATCCGGAAGCATTTTATAAAAAACAAACTATAGTCCTCTTCTCAACTAATTCTCAGCACGGGATCGACGGGGTCAAGGGTTCGTGGATCTGGTGGATGACAGGAGCCGGTGACAGTGATCCAATTCAGGTTCAGCGCGGGGTGTGTACTGTACTCTGGTCTGCGAGTGAGGCAAAAACGTTCCTCGAGGGAGACGACGGGGGATTCTGAAGCGAAGGGCAATGGGGTAACTCCTAGGGTCCAAATATGGTAACGTAAACGCAGTGGAGGCACCGAAGAAATATGCAAATTTATTAATAAGCTGGCTGCAGAAGCAAGAATATGCAAATTTATAAAATATAAACATTGACGAATGTGGAGACGCAGCTAAAATGCAAAGGGAGACAATTAGGCCCAAAAATGTGTGCAAAACTAAAGAAACAAGCCCTTTTAAAAGTCCCGTAAACCTACAGTATGCCTTGGGTAGAGCTAGCCACACCCAAGCTAACTTCTACAGCAGAAATTGCTGCAGAAGATGCCTATGGTCACATAGACATTTTCCATTTCAACTACGTTAAGCATTGGGGCGAGTTTCACTCTCCATGCTAAACATATAAACATCATTTAGAGAGAATCTCCAAACTAGGCGTTTCACGTTGTGAAACGTCGCTAGTTTTTGCTGAAAAGAGGTGCACGTTGTGCTCTAATTATAGCGATGAACTCGGAGAGCTTATCTTTGATGGAAATTCTAACTAACAACAAACGTTGGCAACGAATTATTTGGGTGAAAGATCGTGTGCACCACCCACGTTTTCAAACATAGGATATGAAGATCCATTTTTGAATTTGACCAATATTTTTAATCGTGAATAATGAATTAATATGATTGACAAATATCATACGCCATTGGAACAAATGTTAAGTTTATACAATATATTCAACGTTGTTTATTGAAAAATTATTCTTACCGGTTAAGCCAAAACTTTTTATGCATTAATTAAGTAAACAACGAGATTAAATGCAACCGATTTCCATTATTATTTTCACTTTCAATTCCATCTCCTGCTTCAGTTTCTCTTTCGATTCAATACTAGGGTGATAGACTTTCAGTAATAAATTATGCAAAATACAGCAACATTTTATTATTTCGCCGGAAAATACAGAACTGACTCTTTACCTTGCCAAACAAGCGAATGGTTTTTTCAGAATGCCAAGTGAATTTTCGATGATTCGCCTCATTTTTTTATGCATAATATTAAATTTAAGTTCAGCATCCATAATAGGTCGAAACAACAGTGGTATTAGCCATTGCTTGATGGGGTATCCCGAATCACCCAGTAAAACGGCATTTGGAATCGGATGCCAACGTTCTTCGTCGAACTTTTTATTTAAGGTAATATTCCTTAAAACGCGTTCATTGTGAATGCTTCAGGGCCATCTGGCACTTATGTAATAAAATCTATAATCTGGTCCTAAAAGAAAAGGCTTCGTATTTTGAAAAAACGACTGAAAAATGATTTTAAACTATATTCAACAAACATTTTTCGTTCATTTATCACTCAATTAGGTGCTATATTGTTGTATTACCCATACCATATTTCCTTTTAAATAAGCTGTGGCCAATTCTATTTTTAAGGTCCTAAAATCTGTGGCTTATTTTAGAGGGCGCCTATTCTAGAGGGTGGCTTATTTTGTTTTTTGCATGCTTTTTTGAGAATTTGCTACTTAGAATGCAATATTGTCAACTGTGTTTATTCAGATAAATAGGCCATGGCCTATTCTAGAGCGCGGCTTATTCAACAAATTACAGTGCTCAGACTGTGGCCTATTCTAGAGGGCGGCCTATTTCAGAGGGTGGCCTATTTTAAAGAAATATGGTATTTCAATAAATTTAAAGTTTTCCAAATGTCAAACAATTTAGAAACAAACTAAAACTCAAAATTATGATATCTATGTACCTGAGACCATCATACAATTACGAGAATGTTTGGCATGACGATTAACATATTGTTTTTCCTTTAAACTTGGCACCTTTAGACGGACATGCGTACCATCAATGCGTCAGATAATGCTGGGAAGTTGACCCTTTTTATAAAATTTATGACCAACACTTGCAAAATTATCCAGTCAATTAATTATTCTAGAAAAACAAGTGGAGTTTATATTTTCGACAACCCTATGAACAACCCTTGAAACAGTAGCTTTCAATAAACCATGAGCATCACTGATTAATCACATGTGTCCGCCAGTAGCCAAGTATCGAACACACAAAAGTAATCGTTGTTTTGGTGATAAAGCAAAATTACCATCCATATCATGTTCCAAATGAGATCCTATTTCGGTTAATAATATGTCGACCCATTGCAGATTTAAGTGAAATTTATCAGAAAAATCAATAGTATCAAAGTTAATCTGCACTCTAAATACTCTTCGCTTTTTTGCGGGTACAATATCCTTATCACTCGATGACATGATAAAAAAAATATTAGCAAACATGGCTCAGTATCACTCAACGACATGATAAAAAAAGTACAATATTGGAGAAAAAAGGTCAATAGAAAATATTTGAAAACATGGCTAAAATGTTGTGCAGGTCTTTCGGTTTAAAGAAAGATAGATAGGTTTGGTTTGGCCTGAACTTGTTAGAGCTATTCCTTGGCTAGGCCTCAGATATTGCACAACAGTTTGGTCCTCCAGACTGTGCAACAACAATTAGTAACTTGCCTTTTTTAAGGGGCCTCACAGTGGCTCCTCGTAGCCTCCCAGAAGAGAAAGACTTCTCCTCAGGAAATAACTCACCTGGAGGATCCCTAGAAAGGTCTTCCTTCTGCTTGCCATCTGCAAGCACCTGCGCCTGAGCCTTTGGCTCTTTGCTGCTACCATAATTCCAATGCTAAAATAATATATGAATATTATATAACAAAAAGTAGAAGAATGCGGATGAACCACTAACTAATTTATGCAATTTAAAACTAGAAAGTCAGTGAAAAGTTTTACTTGTGGATGTCGGCATAAAATGACTATAAAATATAATCAAAAAACAAGAATGATTTTTCTTCATTATTTTCGTCTTTCTGTGGCGCTCCATTGCTATGCAAATTGTCTGTGCCACCGGTCCTGCACTTTGTTGATTTGCATGTTGACTTCACAATGGCAACTTTGCCAGCAACATCGTGCCCAACATGCCTCATGCATTGAAACTGACCTATGGGAGGTCGAAAACTTTTGGGCCAGGCTACCCTGGCATCATCAAAATAACTACCCTAATCTGGCTGACTCCCAGTGAACTGGTCTGTCTAGCTCAAACTAGTCCCATACTTACCAGGTCCCCAGACACAATGAATACCAAGGGCTGTGCCACAATGGCTGGCAAGTGACATCCATGTTGACCTCAGCTTTTGTTGGAATAGACCTCCTGCCCTAAGGAGTATGACATTGCTGTCCATGCCAAATTGGGTCGATTTCGGGTTTGGTCTTGTAGTCTGCTTGTTGTGGCAAAGGCATTGGTTGATTTGTTTAGTCGATCATGCAAATTCCTTTCCCCCATCTCTATTTTTTCTAAAATAAACTGAATTAGTAGATTATATTTACAGTACAAAAGAACAACACCAGAATGTACGAGTATCACAAAAAAATTTTTAATGTGCTAAAAATTTAGCAAAAATTTTGCCAAAAAGTTTGAAAAAGATTTTACCATGGCTTTTTGCACCAGTTAGTCAAAAAGAAAATTTTTGAAGGCCAGCAGCACCAAAAACTTAAATCATATTTTTGGGTTTTATGATTTCATTATTTTTTGAGTTTTTTTAATTTTATTAGTGTTTTTGGATTTTGTGTGTTATGAAATTAGTAAAATAATATGTGAAAACAAAATTTTGGGCCAAAACTGAGCAACTATTTACTGCTGATGCCCACTGCCTCTATTGTCTCCTCAAGGCCTTTGTCAATAGTTGGGATTGCCTCCTCTTTGGCCTCAGCCACGGGTCTGACCTCTATCTTGGCCCTAGTTTTGGCCTACTTGGTTCTGATCACATATATCAAGTGCTTCAAAATTCAGATTGTAGAATTGCGCATCCAGCTCTTGGTTTTGGCATTGCCAATTTCCTCAGCCTCCATAGGGTTGCAGGATGTGGCTCTGGAAACCTCCTCTGGCTTGGCTTCCACCATACCCGGTCTACCTCAGTATGAAGCAGTGTTTGCAAATACATCATCTCTCCCCTGCTGCCTCTGTGCTGATCCACTATTTGCAGAGCCACTATATTGTTGATTTTGTTGTCGAAAAGTTGAATTTAGAGATTTTGATGATGATGAAAGTGGACTTTTGTAGGAAGAACTAGTGGGTTCCACGTATGACCTCTGGCTGGTCGAGCTTGATGATTGTTTTGTTGGCAGCTGTTGTTGTTTAGCCAGCGGAAGCTCAGGCACCTTAAGCTTACCTGGGCTTTTGGCCTCTGTGCACTGGAACTTACCGGGTTGCACTTGGCCATCGCCTGGCGCTTCCGGCTTCAGGCCATTTTGGTTTAGCCTCTGCTAACCCATAAAAATATACTGATTAAAGGCCACAATGTAGTATTCATCTACTCAGCTTCCTTAGGCTTTGACAACCAGCTGTCTGTTCACAAAGAAGGAACACGCCTGGGCATACCATCTTCCAATGGCTGTGGCATGATCAGAGCAAAATCCAGCTGCAAGAATATCATCAGGGTCACATACCTGATGGCTGTAAAGACATCTGAGGCATCCTACTCTTGAAGCCACCTAGGAATGAGTGCTAATATGATCCATTCCCAAATTTCTTTCACCTTGCATTTGAAATTGCTATTGTAAATTTCAGCCATGGCATCATTGACCATCCTATAAATTAACGGCCATTCTTGGCAGTCAAAAGTGAAATAATTGGCGACCTCTGGATTTTCAAAAGAGATAGGCCTAATCATTTGCATCTGTTTCCTCTGCCATTCCCAATAATCAATAAGAGTTTCTACTGATTGACCAGAAGTGACATACTGAGTTGCTTCCCTTGCCAGTCTAGCAACTACATTAAGTTTGACATGTTTGATCAATTTTTCCTCCGATTGAAAATCGGGCTTTACCAACACGCTTCCTGCCTGTTCGTTATAAATTTTTTTGTAAGTGGCAGAATAGCTTGATGGAACTGACATAGATTTGCCAGATTTGCTACTCACCTCTCGACTTTTGAGTCACTGTGGCACCTGGGTTGTGGCTGTTGTTGGGCCCCTTGTCTATGCTGGCGGGCTTTGCTAAGTCAAACATGGCATTTAACCTTTTCCTTGGCCAATTGTCTAATAAATCTTTCGGCCAACATCTGTTAGACTCTTCCAGGAGAGTAAACTCCTGGGATTCCTTCTTCAGGAAGTCTACCCCTCTTTATTAAGTCTGTAGCTGTGACAGCTGAATCTGAGCCATCATCAGAGTATGATTGCTCCTTCAACTTTTTCTGCATCGCCTGCTGGCGCAGGAATTCCTGCTGCGCCAGGCGTTTCTGTTCTTGGATTTTGGCCTGAAGGGCCTCACATTTTGATTGCAGTTTTGCTTGCTAACTTACCTTTTCTAAGGGGCCTCACTGCAGCTCCTCGTAGCCTCCCAGAAGAGAAAGACTTCTCAGGAAATAACTTACCTGAAGGATCCCTAGAATGGTCTTCCTTCTGCTTGCCATCTGCAAGCACCTGCCCCCGGGCCTTTGGCTCTTTGCTGCTACTGTAATTCCGAGGCTAAAATAATACATGAATATTATATAACAAATAGTAGAAGAATGCGGATGAACCACTAACTAATTTATGCAATTTAAAACTAGAAAGTCAGTGAAAAGTTTTACTTGTGGGTGCTGGCATAAAATGACCACAAAATATAATCAAAAAACAAGAATGATTTTTCATCATTATTTCCGTCTTTCTCTGGCGCTCCATTACTATGCAAATTGTCTGCATCACCGGTCGTCCACTTCGTTGATTTGCATGTCGACTTCCCAATCGGGACTTTGCCAGCGACAGGTTGCCCAACAAAAATTCGTATTAGTAATATATTACTAATATTTTTATGAAACGCTTTGATAATAATATTAGTGAAAGTTCCAATATATTACTAATATTTATTACTACAAACACTAATACTTGGTGAGACAGGAATACTAATAAAATATTACCAATATTGACTAATATTTTTTATGAAACCAAGCCCAGAGGAAAAATATTAATATTTTGATTATCTTTTGACTGTTCTATATCCCAATTCGTTACCATTTGAGAAAATTTCTTACATTTGAACTTGATGCACAACATTTTTTCAAATACATCGCAATTTTTTTCCAGCACGCCATCATTTTCTCAAGATAATCTTCAAGATCTTAACTTGAAAAAAAATCAAAGCCTTATCTCGACAAAAATCCTAATCTTATCTTGTAAAAAATCAAGACGGGTGGCTCATCTTAGGACGGAAAAAGCTAGCCTTTTCGTTTTTTTTCTTTTCGTAAGGCATTTTTCACCGCTGCCAATGTTTGCTGGAAACCTTCACAGTGGATTTCTTAGGTAAGGACTTGCTGCACGAGAGCGCCCTGGTTTTCATGGAAGATGTTATTTTGCACAGGGAATACGATCAACATTTTGATTTTTCATAAAACAAATTTTATATTTCCCGAAAAGCATTAAAATTGCTTGTTTTTTTCATTAAAAACGTAGTAATTTTTGAAAATTATTCAAGTGTTTGATTTTATCGGCTCTCTAAGAAATCTCGAAAAATCATTTTTTAGAAAGCCAACAAAGCCAACAAACCAAGAAAGCCAATATAGGCATCCCTGTGCATACTAACCTCCCAACTTCGTCAAACTCCGGTGGAAATCAAGGCCCCCCTCATGCAGCAAGTCCTGACCTCATCACAAATCCACGTTGAAAGGTTCAAGTAGTGTATCAACATAGGAGGCGGACCAAAGATTTTGATTGGCTAGTTTTAGAAATTTTCGTACTTTGTTGTGCCACCTATCTTTTTTCACTATGAGTTCCTGATTTGTTTTCATAATGGGGTATCAAGATAATCTTGAAAAAAATGCGCATTTGAAAAGAAATTCGAAGATCGGCCCATAACTCCCACAATTTTCGCTTAAAAAATATTGGGTATCATGTTCGAATGTAAGGATTTTCATTCAGTTAGTCATTCTCGCATCGCATTCAACCAATCGGGGTGCGTTCGGGTGAAAAATTTATACAATACTGTAAAGGCCCTGTCATACTTCACCGCGCGGCGCCGTGCGGTACCGGCCGGCGCCGCGCGGCGCCGGTTGTCCTATTCATACTAACAGGCGGCGCCGCGCGGTACCGCGCGGTGGCTTGTCATACTTCGCCGCGCGGCGCCGTACGGCGCCGCTTTTTTACTTTTGGATTTTGCTCTTCTCAAAAAATGTGTATTGGTTTAGTTGAAACCTGACGGGGCGCCGCAAAAATTACAAAAACCTATTCATACTTCAAAAGCGGTACCGCGCGGCGCCGCATTTTAGTATGAATAGGACAACCGGCGCCGCGCGGCGATGTATGACAAGGCCTTAACCATGTTTTTTATTTGTCAAGTTGGATATTCGCGGCTATAAAACATCACTTTTGCTTATTTTTTCAGGTAAATTTGTGCATTTTCTCCACAAAAGAACTATTTACATTTTTAGGCTATAATGTTATTCAATGAAGTGCGAACAGCAGCAGGGTGTTCCGACTGACGTATCAAACATTGCTTTCATTTTCAAGTGCCTTCCACGTCAAACCCCGACTGAAATCCCTCTTCCCTGACCGCCATCTTTATCCACCATGTTCTTATTTCTCGCCGTCTATCATATTGAGCCAAAAAATTGTAACAATAATTTTTTATAAAATGCTAGTAAATTGAAAGGTGACAAAAATGAGTACCGACTCCCCTTGGTCGTTTACACAAAACTTTTAATGTGAGAATTTTTACTCAAAAAATCATAAGTTAGATGGATAGGCTCAATTTCCAGATGGTTTAGCTGGAAATAGTATTAATATGAAATAGCACTTGCTCCGATTGTTGACATTCTCAAGGATTTCAAGGAAAACAGGCCACAACTCCACAGCCTCACTGCAACGATATGGCAACGACACATTTCTAACATGTGAATCTATTTTATTGGAACCTTAAATTGAATAAAAAATAATCTAAAATAAAAACACAACCAAAAACTACATAGATATTAAAAACCGCGCCATAACCACATTAAAAGTGCTCATTCAAAAAAATGCTCACGAACTTTACACAACAATGTAAAATAAAATTAATTAATAAATGATATAGTAGTTGCTCACAAAATTCGTCGAGTGTTGTTACAAGGAAAAGAATAACCATCTCCATTGCACGCAAAATCACAAACACTAAATAAGCTACAGTAATTTGATTGTAAAAAGCGATAGAAAATGCGACATTTTTGTAAAACTAAAAAACTTGCCCTTGAAAATATATAGATGAATAAAAATGAAGTGTTTAAATAGATTTGGTGGAGATTTATTGATTGATATCAACACGGATATGATTTATTACGATTGGAAAAACCTTAAAAATCAATTTTACACTGAAAATGATATTTTTAGTTACATTATTATCAAAACATTACATTTCAAAGTTTAAAAATATTAACGTAAAATGTCGCAAAGCCGCGTATTTAAACAAGAAAAAATGCTGCCTCAAAATATCCCGCGCGGGTGAGATTGAAAACCGAAGATTCCGCGACTGAGAAAAAAGCATCTACTCTATTTAATATATTTATGAACCTGATTCACAATCTGCCGGCGCCAAGGTTCATAAAATTTGTGGCGAAAGTCGTCGACCAACGGCCATTGGTCCAAACGGCGCCTAACCGATTGATCGTCGGTTTCTAGCGCGAAAATGACCAAAGCCGTCAATAAAATGACGACCAATAAAACTAAAAATAAAAACCGAAGTAAACAGCGATAAGGGTGATCACCGCCGGCCGCAATTTGAGACGATATGGCTTCAGGTCGATCTGCGTCTGTTTCCTAGTAAAAACATAATTTCCTATATTCATTCCATACATGTAACGACGCTCCGGAGTCTGGGTATCAGATTCCTTTTTTGATTTAGAGGGTTATCGATTTCCCAAAATTTTTGAGGCTTATTGAAGAAAAATGGATCAACAAACGGTTAAAAATGATTTATACTTGATAACCACGAAAATATGTAATTATGGCGCTTTTGGACATTTTGAACCGTTTTTGCTCAAAAATGATAATTTTCTGCCAAAAATTTGTGTTTTTAGTCCTTATTTGACTAAAAAGATGAGAAAATATGCACCTGTCATCGAATCAATAGTCACATTTACAACTTCAGCTTATACTTCGACGAAAAAATGGCGAGTATTGTTATGATTCAGTCGAATCGACGTTTTTATTTTTTCATGCTTATATGCTTAAATTCTGATAATTTTCAAGTTGATATTTTTGGAAAAAGTGAAAAGAAACCTGAAAGAAATAAATGAAGTTGCAGTTTATATTGGAATAAATAAATCGTTTATCGTATTCCGGGATTCAATGTGGGACCATTACTCGTTTCTATTTAGAAAAATGTTCAGTAATTCAATTTTCTAATCAGAAAAATTTGTATACCATGAGAAAAATCTATCCACGACTTCAAAATATCTATAGCCTATTTACTTCGGAATGATATACACATCTAAAACGAAAAAAACTAGGTTGAGTACGCAATTTTCACCGAGTGAAAAAGCTCATGCTGTAGAAAGATTCTGAATTTCTTCATAAGATTGAGGAGAAAAAGAAACGTCATATTTATTCACTTTTTATCCGGCTGTTTTTACGCCTAAATGCTACTCGAGGAATTTTGATCATAAACGATTGTTCTTCTAGTCAATCGAGAACGAGAAATTTATTTCCGCCGATTACCGGATGAACTTGACAAATTCTTCATTTTTGGACTTACTTTAATGGAATGGCTGCAGTTATGGTTTCACTGTATATACACATGCATTACTTGAATTTTCGTATTATTTTCGTACGTCAATACAGATTTGACGACGCCATTTTTAGAACCGCCCGTCAACTTTCGACCATCGGTTTCGTCGTTAAGTGCGCGCTTCGGAGTTGACGTGTGCGGCATTGATGCGGCTGATTCTCTCAATGGCGATTCTTTAGTCTAATCCGTATAATTTATAAAAATGACATATTCAATGTTAAATAATCAATAGATTTGTTTAGTTCATTCACTTATATAGTGATCGTCTTTCACATTAAAGTTTTACAAATTAAAAAATTAAATTTAATCAAGTACGATTATAATATAGAAGTTCAAATAAGGAGTATTTTAGATTACGGCTTTATGGAATTCTAAACTAACATCAAATGCTTGAATAATTTTTACTGTCTTTAGACAAAAATTATGATTTTTTGGATCGTTTAACATTCTTGTTGAGCGAGAAAATCTTGATCCCTAGATTTTTGGGTTCTTCGAAGCTCCGTTACATGTATGGTTAATGTAACAAAAGAAAACACTTATATACTATAGGTCTAGCTTTTATATTAGCTATTAGCTATTTTTGCTGTATTACTAGGGTACAAAAAAAGTTCTCAGTGAACCTATTTTGAGCGGTGGAAAATGTAAAGATCGTGAAAAAAACAATGTTCAAAATACATCAACCTTGTGTGCAAAGACAAGCAGACGCCTCAACATTTTTGGCGTATAATGAAGTTATTCTCAGCACAAGGATTTCTTCATCGATTTTTGTACTATGTTTAAAAGGAGATTTGTACAAAAAGAGAAAACACTAAACAGATATGCCATTATCTCAAGGGGACATGACCGACCGTAAATTCTGGAATAGTTTGTTAGCCAAGAGTAAATGCAGTGATAAACCTTTCTTCTCAGTGCGCCTTTTCTACACTTTAATTTGCATAAACATGGTGAACAATGGAAACCTCGACAGGGGGTAAGGGATGTATTACCCCGGTGTTAGATTTTGAAATTTATTTACCACCCCGGTAACAATAACTTACTGGTTGGGTGAAATGCGACAAAAATAACTTACTGATACATAAAATTTCGAAAAGTGTCACAATGGGTAAGCCAATTTGAAGGAAATGAGTAAGTGGACACTTTTAGAAGGACTGCTAGTGGAGTGCGTGGTCAGTATGAGGAAAATATGTTTACGGTGTCCACCGGTTTGAAAATGTATATTTTGCATAAATTATTATAATGTATGAAAGTATAAAAATTGACAGCTGTACAGAACCACTGGTTTTTGTGGGCGACAAAAATTTTTTGGCTCCGTACGAAGATTTTTGGGGTATATTTGTAGAAAGTAGAAATACATTTTGTTGAAATTACAGTTTTATGGCGCCTCGCGCTGGAGTCTATCTTGTAATTCTTGGAATTGCGCAATCCACAGTTTTCTCCAAAATTTTGTCTCCTTCAGAAAAATGTTCAGAAAAGGAAAAATAATTCAACGTGAAAAAAGAATTTTGGTGCGTTTTAAGACGTGTACGTGTGAAGTTGTGAAGTTGGCCAAGGTACTGGGGAATAAGTGATTTGTACTTTTTACATCGCCGTACACCGCCTATTGTATAAAGGGAGCCACCCAAAAATATGCACACCCTGCGATGTTACATAGAGAGCAAAAAAAGGTCACGGCGCAACATGTGAAAAGTATACGTTTACCATAAATGATTTTACCCCTATCCAGATTTTCAACCTTGGGAAGGTCTGATTCATAGAACTTTTGTGTAAAGAAAGCCATCACGAAGAACGGTTAGTGTAACATTACTCAATTTGCCGTGGGCTATCGAACACAATATACCATGACGTTCAGGATTAAAACTTGGAAACGTTTCACCGTTACGCAAACAAAATCAAAAACTCACCTCAGACATCGAAGGCCGTAAAAAGCTACTCGTTACGATCGGGCTGACGATCGGAGTAGCTGCGTCCACCGTGGTCAGGGGTAGAGACGCATCGGGCGAAACTACGGAGCCGTTATTCATCGACGATTGGGCAAGATTATTCGACGGCGAAAAGCCAAGCTCGACGGGACGAAGAATCGTCGGTCGTTGATGAGGTACGACTCCGGTGGAACTCAGTTCCGGTGCTTCGGCCGATGTGGCGGTTGTCGGTTGCGCCAAACTATGCGAATTCAGTTGGCTATCAGAAACTGAGAAAAAATCAAAACTAAGCTATACCGCGGCATACCTTTTAGCGCTGCCGCTAATGACTGCTTGGATGTACTAATTTTCTATTGACGAGACTAAAATTTTCATTACCACATGCTCAACTTTATTAGCGCGGCGTTAAACAAAATCACTGCCACGCAAAACTGAATATACCTGGATTTCTATTACGAGACGGCATCGTATGAAATTTGTTTGTCCAAGGACCGCTCCTTTCATCTCGGCCAGCTTGTTGAGGGATTTTTAAACGCTTGAACTCGGGACATGTCCGTTTTGGAAAATCCGCTTCCTTCAATTCTTCCAAAACGCGGCTATTCGGGTACCAACGAAAAGTAGAATGCCCGAACAAGAAATGCCGTTTCACAACGGGTTTAATTTGATCGGATTTCGTTGATCTAAAGTGTTTATATTTCGACTATAAAAGCGCCTTGACAAAGTTGCATAAGGGGCTCTATCCTTATTTAGGTTTACAAGATTTAAAAATCAGAAATTCAGTTGTGAACACGTTTCGCCATTTTTTAACATGTCTTTGCACTTAGACTTCCACTAGCAAGCAATTTTAGTACAACTTGCAAGACAGTACAACGGTACCCAATTCCATTTTTTTCCATTTTCCACTTCCATTCCATAATTCCATCAATTCCAACATAATTCACATTCTTACTATATACTAATCTATACGTACTTACCATTCTGTAAGATTCAAAGCGTGAATACACTAAATTGAGTTTGCCGTAGACCAACTATCAGAACTATAGCTCGAAACAGAAAGGCTGTAACTGAATAAAACGACGATCTAACTCTAGGCGGATTCTTCAACTAGTGAGAAAAGGTATTCACTGCTCAAATTCCGAAATACATAATAGATCTTACTGCGCGTGCTGCACTCAATAATCCATACCTAACAAACAGAGTAATATTAGTAAGATTTTCTACATTATAATTTGCACAAATGAGGTAAAAAATGAAAACTTCGCTTGTCTCTAATCTCAACTATAGCCAAAGCTCATATGATGACAAAAAATGCATTCGATAGAGCACGCTGCGAACTGCATTATTGCTCGTACGATGCTTGAACCTATTATAAAATTGGCTATCATGAATTTTCATCAAGTTTGAAAGCCTACGATTCCGAGCAGTGTAAAACCAGCCTTTCGTCCTACAAAAAACGCTCGATGTGAGCCAGTCCTGTCAAAAGCAAATAATGTCATGTTTGTATCTGTTTGTGAAGATTAATTAGAGAATGGGTAGCAGATCCGCTACCTAGTGCACATCCGCTACCTAGTGCACATCCGCTACCATAGTCACATCCGCTACTAGACAGCGAATAATGCGAAAAAGGTTTTGCTATTATTTTCATGAGGGTTTTTCGGAGACAAAAGGATAAAAGAAAATGGAATACGGTAGGCGTTCTGCGAGGTAAAAGATATTTTGTTTGTCACTTCTATGCAACCGCAAGAAGGGTTAAAAAACGTAATACTGCAGATAGTCTACCAAAAGATAAGTCACTAATGAGTAAAGGTATGTAATAAAATCATAAAAATGGCCACGCAACCACATTCTAATGAGTGAAAAATTTTAATTCACGTAACAAAGTGACCACACAAGCACCTCGAGTGACAGAACAATCAGCCTAGAGGGACGTTTTTCATTCCTTACCTGTACCAATCCGGATGATGCAAATATTGTTTTTGTTTTGTTTTTCAATTTTTTCAGACTTTTTTGACTTTTTGAAATTATTTTCAAACATTTTATAATTTTGAGTTCAAAATTTTAAAAAACATTGTTGAATATACCTCCCGAGTAGACCAAGGAATGATTATTTTCAGCAAACGTGGGTCCATGGCAATTGTCCCATTTCTATCTAAAATTATTGGGATAACCCTGGGCCAAGAACAGAAAATCACTGCATCTTACTGGGGTTCGTGACACGCATTTGGTAGAACACAATTTCTTGCATTTATTTCTGAAAATACGGGGCAAATTTAAAATTTTGATGCGCATCGGTTGCAACCGCATATTTCCCAATTTTTAACGAATGAAAATTTTAATTTTCACGATACATGCGCCATCTAATTGGTGAAAAAATTGATGAGCCTAATAATTTGTAAACGCATACTGTATATTCTTCCATAATGAAATCCTGCCTAGGTTATTCAACGCAAAAAGTAAATGTAACGTGTTACTTATATAGCTCAGCAAAAAGTAGCGGATGTACACTAGGTAGCGGATCTGACTACGGTAGCGAATTTGCACTAGGTAGCGGTTGTGCACTAGGTAGTGTATGTGCACTAGGTAGCGGATCTGGCACCGACCCTAATCAGAGGCCCAGAAAAATCTTTCCTTGTTTTCACATTTATGCAAATTTTTGAATGAAAAAGACAACGGACCACAACGATTAGTGCAACTGTTTGCTGTGAGATTCGAATGCACTATAAAAATTCCAGAATTTGCACTTGGAATCCTTGCCCGTGAAGGCTCATTTATACTAGCCTTTTCCGACGGAATAGAACGGATCGTCAACAGCTTGAAAACATTCAGTCTGAAAGTCCACTTTCAGTCGGAAAGGATAACTGCAATTTTGCGGAAAACGACCAACGGTAACCTCCAACCGAAACGTTTCGTCGGAAAGGGTTTTTTCCGTTTCATCGGAAAGGGAAAGTCTAAATAAGCCCCGCGAAGAAAGTTCCAACAATTACATTAAATACTAGTTGCAGCCGTTACTTCAAAAACACTTGCAATTTACACGTGGTATAAAAAATCTTAGATTCGACCAACTGGATAGACTTACGTGAAAAATGCCTTTTGCGACAACATGTATTTCCACATTTGCTTGCTGAACGTTGAACTAGGGCAAAAGAATTTCAAGCATGGCTTCTTCTTCGATTCCTTCTAAAAAGTTAATGATCTGAAGATACAAAAAGCTCCAAGTAAATCTTTTGATCTATAAGAATCTACATTCAGCCCTAAATTTCATCTACTAAAAGCAAAGGACAGAGCGAAAATGTGTTGAGTTCTCCCTAGTATTTCTATTTAGTTACCAAGAAAGCATTTTCATCAACCTGTTAAACCTTGAAACGCGGTGCCGTTTTGGACTCTACTTCTGCGCGATGGTGTAGGATCTTAACTGGCAATACTTGTTCAGTCAATAATACTGTAAGATAAGTTTTCTGATAAATTTTGATTCATTGAATCTGAAAATCGAGATTTCGGAGGGATTATATCTGTTTTGACGATAATATTCAAGTTCAAAATTTTGGTCTGGAAAAAGTTATTTTTTGAAATTATAAACAAAAACATCTATTCAAACTTAAATTTCCTAATTTTTTGAAAATTTTAGTTTAGGATCGCCCATTTTGATTTAATTTGAAAATGAATAACAACTAGCCCAACTTTTTTCTGTAAACCAATTGCTCAGATGTGCTCATTTGATGAATGGCAAATCAATAAAAATCAAAAAGTCAAACGGCTAGATAAGACTTCAGCTGAAATACTGACACGCATTGAGAAACTAAAAAAAATCGATTTGGTAGGACAATTTTTAAATACTCAAGAATATTCTTAATGGAAAGCAAATACCATTTCGTACTTTTAGCATTACCGGCTAAAATATATAATGGAATAAGACTAGAAATTTGTGACCCTACTCAGCTAGCCGTCAACATTTTTGAGTGAAAATTCCTACTATAAAAGATGTTGTAATCGACTTTTAGGACTGTTCCCACTTTTTGTCATTTTTCAATTTGCAAGAATTTTGTAAAAAACAGCCTACACTGCCCCGCGTTTCAGTGGTATAAATGACATATAGAACACCACACTACATTTAAATGCAGAGTCGTCGCGGTGCCATTTGACGATAAGTCGCTCGACGGCGGACGGCTATTTCCACCATGACCGTTGCGCTGTAGCGATCCGTTCAACGAAATATTGTTCGAGCCGGAGTTAGCCTGCGTATCAAACTGACTCAAGAAGGACGTGTACAGATAGATGAATAGCCACCACGATTAAAGAACAAGCGGAAAACTAATGATAGGAAAAAGTGTATCGCTTACTATATCTTCTATTTGACTCTTTTCGAAATAGGACTTCTGCGGGAAAATGTAAAATTCTTTGCCAGTGTAGTCCATCGAATCTATTTCTGGCCTGAAAAAAGGCATTTTTTGTACCTTTGTCAAGGAAATGCAGCCCTTACAACAATAAGTTAATGATATTCATAATGCCCAACATTTTTCCGAGGCAAGATTTTTCAGATCATCTTGAGAAAAGTTTTCCAACTTCATAAAGACTGAATTTGGCAGCCGAATCTTGTTAGAAACTATGTTTAAAAATTTTTTGAAAATGCAATTCACTCAACTTCACGTCTTATAGATTGTAGCATCATATCCATTTCAACATCAAACTCTGATATTACTATGTATAAAAAATTGATTCCTACATCGTCCGACGGGCGAACATTTCCAAAAGTAAATTCCAAAATTTCACATGCTATAATGCATTCGACAGCACGCAGCAAACGGAGTAATCTTACACCAACCGCGGGCTTCCTTTATACACAAATTTGCATAAATGTACAATACAACACAGTTCGCCTATACTTGAGCTAAGGAATCACAAAAGACAAAAAATATAACTAGTCGCAGTTGATATAACCGGCTAATATTTAAAAAAAACCTCATATGACGATAGAATGACTTTACATTGTTACGGAGTTATAAATCTACAACAGTTGACCGAAATCCAGAACTGCGTACCTAAGGAACTACAACAGGTCCATGATTAGTCACATGAGCAACATCGCAGTTTGCAAGATGATCTATGCTTTGCATTAAACATGCGTCGATAAATTTTCCATTGCTGAACACATTTCTGCAAATTTTAGTGTAAAAAAGGCTCATGGGAGAAATGATTAGTGTTGTGGCCAATTAAACGCATTATATCATTCGAAATTTCAAAATTCACACGTGAAAACGTTCCCTCGTGAGACCAATAAGATTAATTTTATTCTTTACCTATATCAAGAACTAGACAGGTTTGAATAGTTCGATTTACTAAAGATTGACGTGATGAGTAGTCCAACATTTGATCTAATATCTCTGTTGTTATCCAAAGACTCCCTCCAAGTCAACGTAATGTACTTCAATCTTAAAAACTATAGTACAGTTTCAAGTTGCGGTTAAGAAATACGAATGTTTTGCTTTTTTATTACTCTATTAGCCAGTTCAATAAATTCCTCGACTTTTTCATGCTTCTCAGACTCTTTTATAAATAAAAAATTCTAAGAATTTTTCCCTGCATACTTTGTACATTCGCTCAACATAAAATGGAGTATTTTCCTTCTTCTACAATCAATTTCAGTTTCATGTGAAGCTATTCTTTGTACAGAACCTGCATCGGGAAAATGTTACTTCATTACCAAGTAAGATGATGCAATTTTCGGCTCGTCTGATAAATCAGGACTCCTTTGGGAGTAGCGCCAATATAAACTTGTCCAGCTTTCGAATCCTATAATACTCGAATTGTGAAATTCGCGCAGGTGACAGTACGCCATATTTACCTTGATAGTATACGGATAATATCCATACGTGTCCAGCGAAGAAGCCTTCTTTAGAAAGTTCAAATCCACTTCCGATGACTTTTGACCACTAAAACGATGCAAATTTCAGTTGATAAACAAATTTTCGGACAAAATGATCAATACGCACGCCAAAGTTTTATGAAATTGCGCAATTTTCTCTTCGATGCGCGGTGATTGATTGATTAATATTTTAAATTGTGATACATAATTTCCTTGGTGTTCGTTCGGATCGTAATCACCCAATTCGGCTTAAAGGCGTGAGAAAATTATTCCAACAACAATCGAAATTAATAGCCTGAAATTTGGAAAAAAACTTACCCTGAATAACGTAAGCTGCCAAACACGCCAACTCGGTCTGGGGGCTGTGGAGCCGGCCGTGCAAAAGATCTCGCCGTAGTTGTAACACTAGTAAATACCTGAAATAGTTCTGTATTTCTTTCACATAGGATTAATCGTTGAACAAAAGTTATAACCTGGTAAAGTCTTCTTTCAAAATTGTTGGATCCGCCGGATAGAATTTGACACGAAAAGCGAAAACTATAGGTTCAGAACCAGCTGAAAGAGAAAAAGTATCGATTATTCAACCGAAAATTCTAAATGTGAATTTTTGAACTAAATCGATGGTCAGGCCCAAATTTCCAAATTCCTTGTATACTCGACTATGTACAGGTGCCAATTCCTAAACTTTCAAAATTCAAAAATTTTGTCGCTCGTGGCCGGATTAATTATAATGACTTAATTTATAGCTCTGCGATAGCATTCATAGCCCTCGAGTGCAATGCTATCAATAGTGTAGTCAAATATTGATTTGAGTTCATCTTTACCTGCAAACTTTCTCTGAATATGAGTTTATGAAAAATTGACAGGGTGACCAACACTTTCAGAAAAAAAGTTCCCTGACTTTTCCAGGTTTTCCAGGTTCATTTACGTGAATTTTCCAGGTTTTTGAGCAATATTTTAAGAAAAAAATTCATTTTACATGACATTTTTATGAAATGGCAAGGCAATAGGTAACACGCTCAAAAAATTTATTTCAAATATATGCAATAAATTTGAAATTAATTGTTTCAAAAAAATAAAAAAAAACAAAAAATATATTTCAAATATATGCAAATCGCAAAACGAAGATGATAAGAAGTTATACGGAAAGCAATTCTTCTGCCAATTTTCAATAAAATTAGCAAAATTCTTCCAGAAATTCTCAGAAAAAATTTCAACAAAAACAGAATGAAAATAGACGATGAATGTCCACCGAGTCTCCACTTCGTCTATATTCCAGAATCGTATTACTATGTCCATTTAAAACTTTTGAGAAATGCGATCGCATTTCTCATAAATACAAAAAATGGCCTAACTCAGTTAGCCTACTAAGTAGATTTTTTACGTATTCAGTCCGTAAAACGTCTAAAAATCAAGGAAATTTAATGTTTTGCATTACAACGCTCAAGTTTTGAATTTATAATTTTGGATATCTGTGGCGTATGAGGCTTTTTTGGCGCATGAGGCGCTCGTGATGCATGTGGAGTTTATGGCGCATATGGTGTTTGTGTTGCATGCAACATTTGTGGCACATATGTAACTATCTGCTTTGCCATAACACAACAGAAAGAAAGTTTAGAAATTAACGGTTGAAAAGATGGCTAAGTTCGCACCCAAATTCGAATTTGGCGATCACAAGAACTAAACTGAGTTTTCCTGTAGCTTGAAATACCATCCTTCCAACTCAAATATGCAAATCTGTTTTAACTGAATATTAATGATGTGTGAGTATTCATATAACTTGGCTGGCCATCATGCATGCTAAGCACGATATTTTGTTTTTGAGCAGTGAGTGAAGCACAGCAAGCCTGTGAAATGACTTCATGCGTGTCCAGCTAATAAATTTAAGGTGCAATTTTTTGTGTTATTGGCATTGTCGCCATTATAGCAATATTAATTTTGTCTTTCCAGTATACACAATGTGTGTTAAATGTATTACACATTCAAGAGTAGAAAAACACATTCACCATCCGGAAATGTTCAAAAGCCACATGCACCACAAAAAATTCAAACGCCGCATGCGCCACAATAGTCGATTTTAGGTCTAATGAAAGAGCCTTTTCCGTGATGCTGGCGCATGGGTTGTAACATTGTTTCTCAGCAAGTTTTCCACTTTTCCCCAAGAAATTCGATGACTTTTCCAGGTCGTTAAAAATGTTCCCTGACTTTTCCAGGTTTTCCAGGTCTGTTGGGCATCCTGAATTGAACAACTTTTGGATTTTGAGCACATCTCAGGTCAATTTTTTCGAACTTAGAATGACAGGAGACATTTTTCATATAATAATTTACGCAAAGTTGGAAAGATATATTCGTTCGGAAAGGTTTGTAATAAGGATTGTGATATAGATTTTTGTGAAGTCAAACCATATCGAAAATGGTGTTTTCCTTGGAAAGTTAATTAACTTCCAAACGAAATTTATTTCTGCTTGATACTATGTTTCAATGGCAAAATTTTGTAAATACCTACGTCACAGATAATGAAGAAGAATGCTAGTTTTTCACAGTATTTGCTGCTCAAACAAAAATTCTTCATTAGCACATTTTTCCAGCAGCTGATCATTGATCATTCAAAATGACCAGGCAGCGGTTTATTCTTTTTCTTTTCAGACTGAATTATGCTCAACGATTCCCAGATTTTTAGAAAAGAAACTGTAACCGCAACGGGTATTCAAAAAATTCTAGAACCGGAGGGGGGAACTAAACCGAAAATCCAAAGAAACTTGAACCGTTAAAATTCAAGAATTCTGCTTCAACATTCTTTCGAATTCTTGAAAAAAATCATTTTTCAATGTCATTCCGTGGACCCAGGAAAAAATAATGATTATTACCTTTCACTTGCTTTATGATCGGTTTTGCCGGATCTAACCAATACTGGAAAGAAAAAACTATTGTTCGCTGTTTTATATTGCGTACACTGTAATTTACCCGATGAAGATTATGATCCATAAACCGTAACCCGAAATAGTCCCGTTCCACGAGGTTTAAATGATCGCAAACTTGGCCAAAAATATCCGATCCAACATCCGTCTTCTATTGAACAGAAAAGAGACATATCGATAATCAACAAAAACAAGAGTAGGTCTGAAAACTGCGATCATCCATATGGTGTATATTATTAAAAACTTGCAAATCCTCTTCAAGTCGTCGGGACAGTATCCGTTGAAAACAGAATATCAAAAATCTTCGTTTTCTAACTTATTTCTAAGCCGACATAAAAAAGGGATTGAAACGACAATTCTAAATACTACGATAGAATCTGTATAATATGAAGTGAAGTAATTCATGATTCTCCTCATGACATGGAACCGAATATTTACCATCACTTTGAATGTTGAAAAAGTGGCTTGAATTTTTTATCGCATTTTTGTAAAAGCAGGAAAACCTAAATTTTTTAAAACGGCATAGAATATTTATAGGTGTGTGGTTCTAAAAAATAACCATGACAGCTTACAAAAGCTAATCGGAAGTGCATATGAATTTAAACTGAAGCTTTGCGTCATTTTCTTTTATTCGTTGGATTTCTATGTTACATGTGCAGGATCAGGATTTGAATATGGACGTTCTTGATGAGTAGTTTATTTGCATGATAAACATCACGCATCAGCAAAGTAGATAAAGGGTGACCTTTTTGTGAAGTTTTTTCGATTCTCATAGCTCAATTGACAATCGAGATTCGTCTAAAAATGTCATGTTTCTAAACATGCCTTAAGGATCAATTTCAAATAGAAAAACATTAAGCTAATGTCGAAATCAGGGAACCACGGGGGTAAACAATATCAACGATCATACAATGAAGTGGTAATAGACTCCTTATCTCATACGGGTCATTGAGGAAATGCTATAAAGGCACCCAGAAAGAAATGGTTAGCCATTTCGTGACCCTGTGATTATTCAATCATATAACTGAAATAGGCTAGCCATAGAAACTTTATCCCTTTAAAAACTGACATATTTCAATTTTTAGTGGAAAATGGTCATTTTTGGACAAAAAAACGGTCAAAAGTTTCAGCGCATTCGTGATATAAATTCATACTTGAATGGTTTTTAAAAACAAAAATCATTATTTTTGAATCTTTTTCGGAGTTCTTAGGAGAAAAAATCGATCTTGTTCTCCAATGACCTCCGCCTAAATTTTGGGCAATCGATAACCGACCGCTAAAAAAGCTTCTGAACCCCCATCAAGACCTTGGAGCTCCGCTGAGTGTAAGATTTATTTCTCCGTGCACGATGAACTCTTGAGAGTTTTTTAATGATTTCCAAGAGTAAATATTGAAAATTTTTTTATCCGCATCTTTAGAACACTAGATGCTTCCAATTTGTATACTATCTTGTTTGTAACTAGAGCATAAAAACGATGCGCGGAATAATTTTTACTTATTCATTCCTATAGACATAAAAACTGTCGAAAACGAGAAGTGGGCCATCATCGCCTATCAGTGTGGTCATAAATTGAACGAAAATTAAATTGTTGGCCCCTTTTTAGGCTCTCGCTCGCGTTGTTATTTACATATTTCAAACTTACGCCCCTAAAATTACGTCTTTTTCCGATGACATGACGAAAAAAATTTTCGCCATCAGGTTTTAGCCGTTTCAAGAACTATAGTTATTATGCAAAGGTATAGAAGAATTGTTTTTAAATTTGGACAGAAAAGTGTCTTGCTTGGTTTAGAAAAATTTTTTTCGTCGAACGAACATGCGTCGTTCCAAATTATGTTCGGCATACAACAAATAACACTAATACACACAGAAATAATTGCCTCCCGCTGCTGAAGAAATTAGATTGCGCGAGAGAAAAGCCGCCACCAACCCAACCCCACGGCTCTATTATAGAACTGTTCATGCCTATGACAAAAAATCAATTCTCAGACGTTATCATCATTTTTCAACGAAAATTATGCAGCCTTCTGTAAGCAAATTTAACGTCTAAATAGGCGACAGTAGCTCACATCAATCAAGAATCAGCAATGGAGCAGTCGAATGATTAACTAAAAATATGAATTAGTGGGGAATCTTTAAAATTTTGAGAAGTCAATTAGATGAGAGCATACATGTGACGGAGCTCTGGTGTATGAGTGCAGTCAGGCGATCTTTTTACGGGTGGGGTCATCGATTGTCCAAAATTTTAGAGGGGTGTCATCATCACCTAAAAAATCCGAAAAACGATTTAAAAAATAGTGATTTTTGTCTGAAAACCCATAAAAATCATACCTATAATTGGGGGGGGGGCTTGGGGGGACCCTCACCCCCAACTTGGTCGGACCCTATACCCAAATGTTGGGACCCCCACGCCCTACTTGGTCAACCATATACCCAACCCCCTAAACTAGGAAAAATTGGAAAAAATTAGGAAAAAGTGGCTTTTTTGGGAAAATTTTCGAAATTTTTTCGACTTTATAGGGTCTTTTCAACCTCCCTCCCCAAAATTTTAAAAATTTCGGGATCCCCACCCCAAAATTTTCGGTACCCCCCCCCCAACTGGTCGGACCTCTTACAGGTATGACAAAAATATGTAGTTACGGTGCAAATCGCCGAACCGATTGACAATTTTGACCTTTCTTTTCAGAAACCACCACTTTCTTCCAAAACATTGAGATTTTCCACTTTTTTCGGCTAAAAAGATGGGATTCTTATGGCTAGCCTATTTCAACTATATGATTGGAAAATCTTGGGGGGCACAAATCGCCATATAAGTCATATGGCCGACGATTTCTGGGCGAGGGCTATGTACTGATCGTGCCCTAACTCCGCCACCGTCCCAACACCGCCACCGTACCAACACCGCCACCGTCCCAACTCCGCCACTTTCGTGTCCCAACACCGCCACCGTCCCAACTCCGCCGCTTTCTTGTCCTAACTTTCGTAATCTTTCAAAAAGTTTGTTTTTTGTAACAAAGTTTTTTTTGTAACTTAAAAACATGACATTGCTAATTCATAGGATGGCAAAAACTGATATTATCATTAAAGCAATAAATACATGGTATGTCTATATAATCTTCGTTTGTATAGTCGTACTTAACTATACAAACGATTTTACCGAAATAACCAAAAATAGAACAACGAGCGTGAGACCGGAATTTACTTCATTAGCATATTACCAAAATAACTGTGTGCTTTGCACATTAAAATACAAGTATACGTGTCTGTTTTCATTTCTTGTTGTCAATTGATTCGAATTTGTGTAATCAAATCATGGGTGACTTTGGTCCTATTGAAAATTTTATGAATCAGGAATTAAAGAGTAATTTAGTGGAAAAACGGAAAAATTATCACTTGTATCTTGAAATATTGTTCATTCATAGATCTGATAAGCACATTTGGTTAAGTTTAACGTGTTACAAAAAATAAACTTTTTGAAAGATTCCGAAAGTTGGGACAAGAAAGTGGCGGAGTTGGGACGGTTGCGGAGTTGGGACGGTTGCGGAGTTGGGACGGTGGCGGTGTTGGGACACGAAAGTGGCGGAGTTGGGACGGTGGCGGTGTTGGTACGGTGGCGGTTTTGGGACGGTGGCGGAGTTGGGGCACGATCGAGAGTATATGATAAAATCTAAAAAAGACTCAAACGAACTTTGACAACTAAGTTTTTCCGATAAAAGTAGAGAACTTTTAAAGAAAAAGGTAAAGAAAGGATTGATGATTGAATCAAAAGAAGATTACATGTCGAGGTTACAAATTTTCGTAATTGAATGCAATTTATCAATTCTTGTCAACTTCCAATTTCAGGTTAATTCCTACATTGAGTTCCGGAAAAAAGCAAAATTTCAGCTCGAGGTTTCTTTAGGCCTTTTTAGATATTATCCTGTGATGTTGTAGTTACGCATAGAAGATGTGTTGCACGAAATGCTATTTTACACACCAATGAGAGCTTCAAGTATCTTAGACATAAAACATTGATTTGATTTTGATTTTTAAGAGTTTAAACTAGGTAATCCAAAACTATATTTAACTATTGAATTAGGTCCAATCATCAAGAAACGAAATGATTGATTAATGACTGATCTAATATGTGAGCCTTATTATTCTGTGTGTGATTGAAAACGTATTCAAAATGTGGGCTTCTACTGTGATCTCGAAGAATGTTTTTTAATAAATTTGTTGAAAAAACATTGTTTTTTACTACCGCATTCGTTTACAAACTTTTTAGCTTTGGCTTGTTGAAATCCGGATTGGCATGTAAAATTGTGACTCTAGGAGCTAATTGGCCTGTATAGAAAAATGAAAACAAACCTTTCTACTACAAAATCAATTTTCGATTAGAAAATGATTAGACTATTTTCCAAATCTATAGCTCACTTTGAATTCAACTTGAATGGCAACATCGTCTAATAACTGAACGGTACATTGGCGTAAATGATCGTGGCCTTTTCGAACGTGCTTGGGGGACGTTGCGGGCGATTTATCCGCTTCTTCCGGCATGTTTCTATTTTTTCGTTGCAGATTAAATAAAATGTAAGCAAAACGTCTAAGATGTCTAAGCGTTCTGGAAAGAAAAAGATTAGTGAGAAATTCAATTTCGCCCAGTTCAGTAGATCACACGTCACATTTATTTATATATATACATATAATATCCAGGAAATAATTTTTACTCGAAAAATATACACACGGAATTACACCCGACAAAGCTGAAAATTAGAAATATTGAGAAAATTCCAACATATTTTTTTGTAGAACTTCTGAACCAATTTTTCGATTAAAAATTGTCTAAAAATGTAGAAAATTATACATTCTTCTGACGCGAAGTTCTGAGAGAATTTAACATTTCTAGCTTGGAATGCTCAAAAATTAAGAAAAAATTCGCTTTTAATCATCAATGGGATGGGACTATATTAGTATTTGACATAAACGCAGAAGTTTTTTGCGAGAAAAAACTACAGGAAATGGCGGTGAATATGGTAAAATCAGTGTTACACACAAATACCAACGAGAAAAGTAAGTAGGTTGATTCATCTGATCCCGGTATAGGTTAAGAAACATAACGTATAGGAGCGGTGTATTTTATGAAAACACGTTAAGGCGTATTACGCGATAAAAGTGCAACAGCTAACTCGTTTTTAATAACATACAAAAATTTTCTGGAACGGAGGAAACATAATTTGAATGTGATTCTCATCTAGACAAATATCAATGAAAAAAGCAAAAAAAGTTTTGGGGGTTCGAGTTCGGAAAGGTGTATTTTAGAAGGCAAAAAACCACAAAAATCTTTAGAGCGTCGCACTTTGTGCTCAAGTGAAACCAAGTTTTGTTCAAATTATTTTCATAAAAACTTTAAGGTGATCATTATAAATTTTTAAATTTTGTGAACGTAAACTTTTCACGTTCGGAGAATGATTAAAATATCAGTATGGGCCAATGATACAATTCTTGCTGGTAGAAGAATCAAACTTTTTTGTTGCTTGTCTGATTTTTGAATTTTAGTTGCATGCTTTTGACATGATTTTTGCACTTTGTTTGAGTGGAAATCACTTTGGGAATCACAAGGATGTCAGCTTAACTTTGGGAATCACAAGGATGTCAGCAGCCGAATTTCTAGGAAATTAAGGTTTTTCACTTCAGCCTTCATTCTCTCTTTCTATCACCGATTTTTATTCATTCTCATCGATCAAAGAGCGAAAATTTGTTGGTGCTTTGCGCCGAAAGAATGGTCATTTGGTCGAACAAACGGTTCTTTTCAAGCAATTGCTGACCCCCCCCCCCCCTAAAAACTTTGGAAAGTCGGCTAACTCCCATCAAAAATAGCTTTTATCGTTTACCCCAGCAGTCAGTCGGAGCTCTTACAGCATACCCTTAGTGGGGGAGAGTCCCCCCCTTTCGAATTCATACCTGTAGGACAGGCTACCCCATGGGGAGGGGTATGAGGGGGTATTACCCCTACCTAAAGCCCTTAAAATTCATCACTGGTTGCCTAATTTTGAGACAAAATAACGTTTTTAGTGGAGATTTAGCTACACTGCCCCCGAAAATTTCCAATTTTACCCCTACCTGAAAAATCTGACCTTGGGGACCTGTGCTGTAGGAGATCCGACCAGTTGAGGAGGCTAAACCCCAAATTTGCGAAGCGGGTCTCCAAAAATCCAAAAAAATTCCAAATTTGGGCCTTTTTGGGTTCATTTTGCGCTCAGAAAAAACTTCGTTTTTTCTACTTTGTTTCCAAGAATACAAAGTTCAACCTGATTTAACAATAAATTGAGAGTTTAGTCAACTGTAGTAACTGCAATGCAGTCCCTTCTGACACTGACATGACAACACATTTGAGATGAGATTACAAAACACAACAAACAAATCAAATGCTTCATAAATTTTTACTTCAGAAAACTTTTAGCGCTATTCGATTCGGTTCGTATGACTGTTCTGTCGAGTTATTCTAATCTAAAAGCTAAAAATTAATCTTCAATAAATTTAACATTTGTTTGAATTGTTTTTTGGCTGATTAGTTATTTATCTACTCTACCTGTTTTTCTTACATCAGTTACTATTTCGGGCAAGACGAGATTAACTATTAAATTTTCGCAAAATTTTCTTATGAGTTTTGATTACGTACATTGCGTATCGTATATTTCCCTTTATTTGTAATTTTTCTTCTTTTCCATGAATTTTCTCTTTACATATCGCATGCTTTGTTCCATTTTTACTCTTCTTATGTTCTTCACTCATCGTTCCTTTCTTATGTGCCTACAATTACTGTATTTCTATTGCTATAATCGGGATTTCCTATAGCGTAAAATAATAACACTTCCGATAAGATTAATACTTCAAGCCAGATCACCCCATAAGGAGGGGTATGAGGGGGGTATTACCCCTACCTAAAGTCGTAGAAATCGATCACTGATTGCCTATTTTGAGACAAAATGAACTGTTTGGTAGACATTTAGCTACACTACATCCACAAATTTTCAATTTTACCCCTACCTGAAAAATCTAACCTTGGGGGGGACCTCTGCTTCTAGCTGCCATTTTAAGGCGCCCTAACTAGTCTTAGATGATACAGGGAGCTTCCAGCAGTTTTTCACATAGTTATTTTGATGTACCAAACATTTTAAAGAATTTAACCAGAAAAAAACTACTAAAAAACCATAAAAAAACCAAGAAAACCACTAAAAAACTAAAAAATTAAAATGTCGAAATTTCAAAAGTTTGGTTTTTGCCAACCCTGACCAAAACGCATCTTTTCGATTTTGAATTTGCTAAACTTTTTTCCACAATGAGAACCACACCCAACATTTTTTTCCTCATTTCCAATTTTTTTCTCAAAAGACCCCATTTGAGAAAAAAAGGGTGTTGTCCGCTGCCCCAGAAAAATTTCCGAATTTTTATATTCTAAAACGCTGGAAAATTATAATACCTCCAAAATATATTTGTGAACAGAAGTTCTAAATTCGCAATCTAGAATTATGTCCTCAATTTACATCTTCAATAAACGCAAAAGTTCAGGTTGCAAACGTTTAAAAAATTCTAAGCATCGATAGAAAAAATTGAGAGTTGATTAAAAATCTGTATTTTCGGCGACATAATTGACTGTTAACGATTAGAAAATGAAACGAGCTAACTTGATTGATAGAACCTGTTGGTTGTTAATCAGTAAGTCGAAGTAGATATCTTAACGGCAGCGCCTGGTAGAAAATAGTGACCGGCGCGAAGCGTCGGAAAATTTTGAGATTTTGAGATTTTGACCTTTTCAAGTCCAAAAAAAGGTTTCTTTTCGGTTTTGATTTCCCCAAAATTTTTTCAACAATAAGAACCATACCCAAAATTTTCATTTCCAAATTTTTTTCTTCAAAAGACCCTATTTGATGAAAAAACGGTGGTGCTACCGCTCACTGTTTTTTTCCCCCAAATCGTGCTTTTTCGGGAAAAAAAATTCGGTAAGGGGAAAAAAATATTGGGCTCTTTCCCCATTTGGGGAAGAAAATTTTGGGGATCGGATACAGAAAAGATGCATTTTGGTGCATTTTAGAAGGTCATAATCTCAAAATTTTCCGGCGCTTCGCGCCGATTATGACTTTAACAATCATTATTATGCATTACTAACCCCTGGCGCGGCTTTTAGCATGTCTACTTTCATTTATCATATAATCTATAATAATTTTCATCATCTTGAACGTATTATCTCATGTTTTCATTGGTAATCTTCAATATTTTATCATGATATTTAATGAAGATTCGCATTTTTTCCTTTTGAGAAAGATCAATACGTCAAGTCTCTAAGCTTTTTGATGCAATTATTTCTTTTCTAAGGTAAAATCAATTTAAATGCTTCATGGAAATATCTTTCGGAAATTTATACTCTGCTACTCATATATTTTCGACCAAGTATGAGAGTTTACAAATAAATTATACTGGTTTTAAAATTTTTCAAGTAAAATTCTAGAAATTACGACTTTTGAACACAAAATTCAAATCTACTTCTTGAAATAAACGTTCGGGAAATTGATTTTCCAGCGTCGCAGAATATCATAACCAAAAAATTTTTCCGGCGCTTCGCGCAAAGATTAACATCCCTTTTAGGTTCTCACTTGTCAACATAGAGGACTTAACCATCAATTTCTCATGTAATTCAAAGTCATTATGCTTTTGGATAGTTTGCTTGAAAGTTTGTTCCAATGCTTGTAGATTAAACTTTGAACTCGAAAATTTCAATTTTTTCCTCAATTTTGATGAATTAACGGATCTAAAAACTTCAGAAGGCTTGAAACACCGTTTTTTTTTTCCTCGAAAATTTTTTCCACATGAGAACCGGACCCAAAATTTTTTTCCTCATTTTCCAAAAATTTTCCTCATTTTTAAAAACGTTTATAATGTGGCTATGGATGCTGTTTTATGCATTTTAGGAGCATACTTAAGCATTTCGTTGTATTTGGAGTCAGAAACCTGCAAAAATGAGGAAAAAATTGAGAAAATTCTGGTTACGTTAGTTAAAAATGAGCTCATGAAGAATATATTGGTGTTGTACAGAAGCAGATGAAGCATGTTAACGATAGAGTTCTCAGGAATTTATCCGCTCTATATTGACATTTCTGTGGTTCCGATTAGAATCATCTAATTTTATTCAGTTTTTGGTCCGGCGCGGAACGCCAGAAAAATTGTTTGATTTTCACTTTCTAAAACGCTGGAAAATGAATCTTCACAACGTTGAGAAATGAATTAAAATCAAACTGATGAACTGTAATTTGTTTCAAATTCCGGCGCCGAGCGCGGGAAAAATTTTCGGGTTTTTATATTCTAAAACGCTGGAAAATAAATCTCTCTAACAGATATTCATGAACAGATCGCAGTCTAGTAGTGTCTTCGATCTCCATCTTCAATAAAGGCAAAAGTTCAGGTTGCAAACGTTTAAAAAATTCCAAGCATCGAGAGAAAAAATTGAGAGAATTGATGAAAAATTTCAATTTTGGGCGACATATGGAACCAGGCTTTTTTGCACAGGCCAGGTTGCAATGTGCAACTTGGGGAAAAATTTTGGTTGCGCAGATAAATTTTTAGTTGCTCACTCTAAAATCGATAAATTTGCTTAAATTTATCGGAAAAACCATCGCAAACTGTTTTCTTGACATTTCATTCGATCCGCGTCGGTTTTAGGCATTTAAAACCGAATTTTTGAGTTTTGGAGACCAAATGAAAAAGTTAATTGAACTAGACTAGAGTAATTAGTTCGGCGAGCAGCGCCGAAAATTTTTTCGGGATTTCAATATTCTGGAACGCTGAAAAATGAATCTTTTCACCTTTTATTTCCCAGACAGAAGGTTTGATTTCTCGGTGAATTTAATGAATTTTCAGTGGGACAAACTCAAATCAAAAAACTAGGCCAGCGGCTTTCAACCGCCAAAAATTTCTAGCATTGTCTTACACTCAAAATGTTTTAATCACATGAAAGTCAAAATTCAAATTTTTTGTAAAGATCGCAAACAATTTTGGGAAAATTATCGAGAAAAATGTTGGTTTTCATCAACTTCGTCAAAAAACAATACAGGATCAAACATTTAACCATAATATGATGATAATTAGAACCTTAAGCACTAACTAGAATGACCTTTTCTAACCGTGTACTAGAATAATATAGAAAATTATAAATTAATTGAAACTCGGCGCGAAGCGCCGGAAAATTTTCTTTTTTTTCCATTTTAGAACGCATAAAAATGCATCTCCGGACAGAAAACCCAATAACTTTATCAAAAGAGCAGTCAGGCCTCAAGTTGCACTGTGCAACTTGGCAGAAAAAATTTGGTTGCACAGCTCGGAATTTGGTTGCGGTGTGCAAAATAAACCCTGTGATGAACTGTTAACGATTAGAAAATGAAACGAGCTAACTTGATAGTTGGAAACTGTTGAGAATTAATTAGTAAGTCGGAGTAGATATGCTAACGGCCGCGCCTGATAGAAAATAGTTAAGATTATACCCAAATTTTGAGATTTTGACCCTTTTAAGTCCACCAAAACGCATCTTTTCGGTTTTGAATTCCCCAAAATTTTTTCCTCAATGAGAACCATACCCAAAATTTTTTTCCTCATTTCGAAATTTTTTTCCTCAAAAGACCCCATTTGAGGAAAAAAAAAACGGTGCTTGAAAAAGCCCAAAAACACGCAAATAAAGCGTCTGTGAGCATTTTTAAGCGAAAAAAACGACTTCGGGAAAATGGGGAAAAAAATTTTGATCCCTTTCCCCATTTGGGGAAAAGGCCCGGGGAAAAAAAACAGTGCTACCGCTACTGCGCCGCTTTTCTCCGGCGCGCGTTCCGCCGAGACTGACAGTAACTTGATCGTATTGACCTAGTTTTTAAGCAGCTATTTGCACGTGGCAACAAATTCATATACTTAGCAGTCGGATAAATCCAAATTTTCAAATGAGACTTGAAACGTAAGAGGGTACATGGGCAGAAAACAGCACATGTCTACGCGAATACTTTTTTCACATTGACCTCAGCTGGATAGGTTTACAACTATGAGTGAACATGATGCAGGGACAATCAGAACCCAGTCGATTTTCAAGCGAGCCTCGAGACGCATAAAAGTCTAGAAAAATTCCTATTGTCTGTTTTTCACAAAATGCTTACAAATAATGAATCCAAAAAGCAAATACTGTTATTTTATATGTTCAGCATTTTTTGCCAAGCCGTGCATCATATGGATCCAAATTTTGTGACGTCACTGATCTGGAACCTGGTAATTTTTTAATGGAAAGATTTTACAGCAAAAGCTTCATGTAGACGATCTACAAGTCACCAAATATTTGTGTCATTTTTCCTTTTAATGGCATTTTATAAAAAACAGACTATAGGTAGGTGCTGACCGTGCATCGTAAGCCAATACTTTCTTTTTTCAATTTGTAGCCCTGACTTGCTCGATCCATCCAGTCAATCTGCGGAAAAAACTGTGTCATTTATGCATGCTGTTTATTATATGATTAGTATCTGTTTTTTTCCCGAGGTTCACTTGGAAAAAATATGGACATGCAATTTTCTCATAATTGAAAATTTTATACTGTAGAAAAACAATAAATTTCTTCACCAGCAACAGAAGTCAAAAGCGTAGAAAAACATCATGCTATGTCCACTCTTTTGATATTTGAATGCAACAAGAAATTTTCACCATAACCGGATTATTCAAGAAAATTTTAGTTGTTCTGTTTGCCTTTCTGAGAAAAATTTTTTTTACAATATTGATAACAGTAATAAGCTTAATACAAGTTTTTCTTGTGTTGAACTTACTTTCCTAAGGATCGCCTCATCTGCATACCATTTCGAAATAATCGACCATTAGAATTGTTTATGATATTCTATATATTTAAAAAAATGGTTACAAAATTTCATATTCGATTTCAATTTCAAAAAATGGGCGAAATCGAATTCTTGACTTTGAACGTCTCTTTCAAAACTAAATATATCCAGCCAATTCTCGGAATTATAGAACTGTTTTAAACAAAATGCGTCTAAATACAAAATTGACGCAAATCAGTACTGTCGTCAAAATCGTTTACGTGAAGCTCTCACCGTCAAATTTTCTACTCGAAGTGTTTTTGAAGGTTAGATCAGTATGCTCACAAGTTCCCAGTCCTATACGGTAAACTGTTAGTCAGAAAATTGTGAAAATCTGAAACACTAGTCGCTTTCCACTTTCATTATTTAGAAGCATTTCAAGAAAAATATAGTGTAAATTAGAGGTCCATACACATAACAGCCAGATCAATCGCAGAATCTGGCTACGACTAAAGAAAATAAAGTCATCAGTCAATTTCGGATGGTGTAAGCAAACAAATTCATGGAACAGATGTTGAGGGATGCCACAACGCCAGCTCAACTTAGAATTGTTGCAAATTCAAGACGTTCAAAGCGCCTTTTCTGTTCGTCCGTTCCGGCTAAAGCGCTAGCTGCCAGTTCCAGTGTTAGTTTTTTACTGAAATCCCGATCATCGAGGAGTTGCCTGGTCTGGAAGAGCAAGAGTACAATTTCATTTTTGATAAATAATTGTAAAAAGTAGTTTGTGAGAAAACACGACTCGACTCATTCACTATTTTTTCGCTGAAATTTCATTTTGATGTTCAAGATTTAGACATTGGCTTCTCTGATTTTTCAACGCTGTCAATTATAAAGGACAAACGACTACAAAAACATTATTTTATTCGCAGAGGCGCTTCATTAAACTATACAATACAAAGACAGACGACACGATTCACCAAAAATGAAGCACTTTACACAACACTGTAGCACACACGAAAACAAATAATTCTGATTAAATGACTCATTAAATATATGCTTATATTGATTAATTGTGGATTACAAATTAAGTTTCTTCGTTCAGTAGCGATTTTGACCGGGCATTTGGCTACGAACAGCCGCCGACGCGGCCTGGGACGCCGCTTGTTGCACGTGTTCGTTGTTTATGACGCCGCGTGAAAATTCCTGTTGCGCTTTGGCCAAACTGGCGCCCGTCGACCGATACAAATTATGAACCTAAAATTTTTTGCGATAGAAAAATTATACTGCAGATATCCGCGACACTATTTGAATCCGAATCCGATCATTGCAATCTTCTGGATCAGCATACGATGCTATTAAGGATTGAGATCCGGTCATTACAATAACTTTATTCATTTTGAGTTTGCATTAATTTTTTTCCAAAATTCCGGAACAACAATAGGTAAATTATACTTGACGGGCAAAATATTTTCGCTAATATTATAGATGTGAACTTTGATTAGTTTTTTTAGCAACAAAAAACCAATTACATCGTAGTATTGATTTTTTATTACTGATGCAATTTAACTTTCTGAATTCAACAACAGTGCACAGCAGACTTTTTTCAAAAAACGATCTCAATCCTTAAAATTTAAAGAATAAAATTTTTGAGCATTTTTTGCATAACATAAAATTTGCATACAACAGAAATTTGGATCGAGAGTTCGCCGAGATTTTCGATGTTCCTACAAAGAAAATCGATAAAAAAGTGCATTTTACAGCTCTTTAGAGAGCTAAAGTCAAAATTTTCCAGTGCTACGGGCCAGATTAATAATTATGGCATGATTTACATCACTTTCCGACTTCCGCCATAGCACCGGCCGTTAAGTTCACTTGTCTAATAGCGGAATTATTGATTCATGACCATTTTAACATTCTTGAAATTACTGTAATTAATTATGATTTTTAGAATTATATTCATTTGAAACGAGAAAAATTCACTCAGTGCAGAACTTTTTAGTCGCACGGTGCATGGAAAGGCGTGCAATCAAAGCCCGGTCTGAAGCACTTGCGTCAATTTGCTTCTCATTTTAATAATTATGGAAATGAGGAAAATATGAATTCATACAACTTTATTTCGAATAGGGAGCACACGATTATTCATTCACATTATGTATACTATGCACAGAATCCGGATCCGGCTGGATCTGCTGTTCTGGATACGGATCCGACGATTGCAGTTTTTAGGGCCCGGATCCGATGTACTGAAAAAAATAGATCCGTCCCGCCTCTAAAATTGACACAGTGGGAACGAATTTGGCATGGCGGTCACAGATTTATAATCATGTCAGAAGTGAGTTCTGGGAAAAACCTTTATTGTGGACTCATCGATTGCATAAAATTTAAGGGGAATTGAAGACATGAAATTTCGATTTTTTACTTAAAATATGCGAGAAAGGGTTCAAAAAATGATAATATTTGTCTAAAACCCGTAGAAATATGTACTTATGACGCAAAGCGCCGAAAAATGACGCTTTTGACCAAAACACCATAAGAATGGCTTTATGGCCCCATTCCAGTCATTTGATTGAAAAAACCGGTGGGTCACCATACGCCCAAGGAGCTTCTTATGACACTCCTCTCTATCACGACGGAACAATTTCTCGGCACTATCGATGAGTGTCCAGTCATTTTGAATAGAACTTTCGCTGCATCAGCCGCACATTTTGAAAGCGAAGTCTTACTCTAAATAGCAACATCAACATACTGACGCCGCAGAATGTGAATCCCACTGATACGATGAACATGATGATACCGGCTCCAGTGTGCTTCCCAAGTTGCCCTATAGTGCTGAACCATCCGCTGAAAACAAACAATTTTCAGGAAGAAAAACTATACGGTTAAATCAGCATTAGAGTTTGATTCGACTTCTGATAACTCGAGTTTCTAGCATAGGGCAGAAGTTTAATTTCAAAAATTGTAAAAACTCAAAACTATAAATTTTTGAAATTTTACTTTGCGTAAAAACTGATAATCAGATAAGGCATGGAATAAGAAGTTAGGATTCACGAAAAGCGACTTCAATCAAAAACATGCAATCGGCTCAAAAAATTGAATGTACAATATCGCCTACAATTACTGTACTGTCAGTAACCGCGGAAGGTCTGAGATTCCGGTCTTTCGCGTTCGAAAGTACAAAGTTTCATTATATGTCAGAATTTCATGCATTTCGAAAATTATTGACTCGTTCGTTAGGCAAAGGCAAGATCAATCATTTTTGTAGTTTTTCATGGATTTTTTCCTGACATATGTCAAAAAACTAACAAAATTCGAGGAAAATACTGATGAAAAATGTTCTATGATATTATCATGATCCATCAATAAAATTTAATTTCAATTCGCTCTGAAATAAATTTCGGATTGTTCAAACATAGAAAATCACAAATTTTGCTTTAAAATAGTACTTTTGCTCGTGATCATCAAAATTAACGGCTGTTGTGGGTTATATTATAAATCAATTATATACAGCAAAGTGTGTTGACAAAAGCTTTTCAGATAATCCTCATATGATCTTACCACGTGCCGAAACCTTCGCTGACGCCCAATGCTTGCAGGGTGACGAAAATCAATTGCAAGAACATGACGAAAAAGAAAACCATGAAACTGAACGAACTGTCATTCCTGAAATATGAAACTATAAGTATAAGACAACCCGCACAGAACGTATAGGAACCATTTTAATCGATGAAAAAATATCCAAGAACTTTTTGTCATGCTTTGTGTTCGCTTATTTATATACTCTTTGTGTCTGTATTTTTCTCCAATGGAAAGCTTTCTTGACATTACCCGCTTTCTGGAAACAGAGAGACATCACTATCTTTGGAGGAACAAATGATCAACTGTCAAAGATGATCATTCAATAATTTTCCAGATAACTTTGCATTCCTTTAACCATACTAACGATAATACAATATCGAAAACTGAAGTAAAAATCGAAAAACATGCGCCCAAAAATTTATACCGGTTTTCGTTCTACAATTTTCAGTTTCACGGTATCGGTCCTGGAGAAAGATGACAGTTCTCACAGCTTCAGTCGACGGGAAAATCTCTATCGTATTGGCGTTTACAAGTTTTTATGCCATTCCTTTGCATTTTTTGTTTTTTTTACTTACATGCTTTTTACTTTTACTTTTTTCTTTAATCTTTCGTTCGATGATTTCACGCAAATATATTTATAACTTTTGTCTATATTTTCACTAACTACGCACTACATGTTGCTGAGAAAAATCGATTACTTGAAAGCTTTGTATAAAGGTCTGAACCACAAAACGAACGAGCATGGAACGAACATTGCGCATTGTAAAATCGAAAATCCGAATATCGAACCTTCGCCGCCAGAAAGTAAAAGCGCCAGTCCGCCGATAACATTGACCAGAAGCGTAGCAGCGTAAACTGCGAAAAAGCACACGATAAACAAGTTGCATCGCAGCGCAGAAAAACAGCGATCATTGCTTACTTAGCCATAAATAGTAGGCCATGCGTACCAGTTTTTGAAATTGTTCCGGAATTTCCACGTTTATATCTTGGTAGAAACAGGGCTGTATCGGTATCCAAGATGGCAACGGCGGCCAATTATGCAGCCGAGCTTAAAATGAAAAATTTTATCTAGTTTTCTTCAAATTACAAGTAAGTTTGTTTTTTCGGATGAGGAAAATTGTCCTACTTCGACGCCGGGCATGTAATGGGATCGATGGAAGGAAAAAAGTTTAAAATTTGTCTTCCAAAAGCAGAAAAATGATTTAAAAGTCAGCATTTGGCTTTAAAACTATAAAAACTCGAAATGACGAAGAATTCACATTTTTTGACCAGCGGTAAAGTTAATTATTTTCTTATGGAAGAACAGTCACGCAGTATCGTAAACGTAAACAATAATTGAAAAAAATTACCATTGCCAGCTTGACGATTAAGTTGCTCTTCGCGACGTCTAATTTCTTCCGCTTTACGTTCTAATTCCTGTAATGAAAAATGGATTAAGATTCAATTTCTAAGAAGTTATACATAATCGAACGAAGGCACTATTCTGATATTTTATGAGTGCCTGCTGCACGAAAGAACCGATAAAAGTTACATTTTTCAAACTTTCAAATAAAAAGTATTGAATGTGAAAACTGTTAAAGCCTTGTCATACTTCACCGCGAGGTACCGCGCGTCGCCGCCTGTCCTATTCACACTAAAAAGCGGTGCCACGCGGTACCAGCTGGTGCCGCCTGGGAAGCATGAATAGATTTTTCTAATTTTTGCGGCGCAGCGCGGTACTGCTTTCAAAGTTCAACAAACGAAATTTTCGAACAACTCATGTGTTATAAAGCTGTAATATACTGTTGCTATAACATATTGATGCATACTATAACATCTGTATATGCAGTTCAATCATATTTTTCACATGAATTGTGGATTATGACACTTTTAAGTATTATTTTATCATGCCTCTCAGGGCTTTTTTCCGCACCGGTCGTTCCGCATCTTGCGGAAATCGGCCAGAAAAATTTCCGCACCACTGTTATAAACCACTAAAAACATTAAAAAATTTCCGTTCTGTGCGGAAAACTCTCAAAAAATTTTCCGCACGACCCCAAAAAAATCCGCACTGTCCGGAAAAAAAAATCCCTGATGCCTCTTGATAATACATGCACAACATAGAAATTCTGTGGGGACTCAGCCAGCACAAACAGCATGTTTTTCAACATATATTAGCTAAATATGTGAAATTATTTGCTTGGACAGCGTTTTTAAAAGTTTTAACGCTACTTCCTTGAATCAAGTATCAAGTATGCTTCGTTTGGAGAGATCATTTAACTACGGTATCATTTTCATTCATGATGACTTTCTCGTCCCTCTTGATCATTTTTTCGTTTATCATCTTCTCAATCATTGAAGCAGGTCAGATCTGCTGGGGGCAATAGCCCCCACCACGTGCATGTATGCTACATTCGGAAAAAATTCGTCCTACATTCTGAATTGACAAGTTTTGGCAATTCCATAATAATTTCGTATTTATGCAAGATGACTCTTTCGTAAATTTACAATCCGATTGAGCGTTTTTGACTTACGGAAAAAAAGCAAGGCGTAAATTGTTCTGTGGATTTCCGCTTAGTGCGGATTGAACTGCGCATAGAAAACGGCTGAATGACCGTAAAACTTCCGAAGTTAATTTACTTTTATTTGGTCGGTTACAAATTTTTAATGCCGAATTTGATTTTAATCCACGTTAGAAAAAAGTGAATTTATAAAAAGATACATCTGTAGAATTGGGAATTGCTTGGAAATCTTAGATAACTTAAGGTTTTTGGGCAGTGTTAAATTCTTTTCAGAAAATAGTGAACCGATTTTTATATTTCCTCAGAACAAATTATTACGACATTGCTAAAGGTTAAAGAAATAAGTTCTTGAGTCAAAAATCGAAGAGATAAAACTAAGCGTTATATACTTCTTGGCGTCTCATCAATTCTTCGTTGTTCAACGATCGAACTGTTGGATTTAGAGTAGCCGGCGCAGTTTGAGAGACATTCGTGCTGGGCAATGTAGGTGGTGGGTTGCTGGCGCCACGAGCTTGCTGAAAAAACCCCAAATAGGACTGAGTTAAAAACAATGTGGAGTCTACATCACAACTTTGAAAGCAAACATGCATTTGGGGGCAGTGTCAAAAATACTCTTTAGGAATAGTCCGCCATTTGGTGACTATTCAAAATCTGCAAATCATATGGCTGGGACGGGCTAGGCATAGGAACGCTCGCTCAGGTCTTTTTGGCGAAAAAACTAGATGACCTCAGTTATTGGTGAACAATAGTCGTTTTTTGTGAACAATAGTCATTTTTGAAAAAACAAATCGAGAATTTCAATTTTTTCAGCGTCTCGCACTTTACTATTTTTTAAAATTGTTTTCAGACTTTTGAGCGAAAAATTGAAAATTAATTCCTTGAATCCTTAGCATTTTGAGCAATCGACGACTTTTACGACCTCGAGGCTCCGTTAATGCATGTTCCTAAGTGATCCGTCCATCTAAAAGTAGCATTCTATGAAGCAAATACTTGAACAGGTTTTCTCGCATTATCCGCAAACGGATTGTAATCGTCGATGCCTGGAACTTGACTGGTTCGGGCGGCCTGTTGGATGCTCGGATCCTAGAAATGGAGACTTATTCATTTCTAATCCGCTTTCAATTTGTGTCAGCATTCTTTTCGACACTCATTCACTTTAGCGACACCTGATTTTTATCAAGTTTTTTTGTGTAGTGTAGATATAAGCAAGGTTTGTGAAGTGCAGGAGTCTTATATATTTTGTGAACGCGCTTTTTTCGACTTCCGACCCGAGCCATTCAACCCTAGTGCAATTTACCGACGGTGTAAAAAAAAGTTGTGAACTTTGGCCTTCACAATGTTAGAGACGGTAAAAATTTTACTGTTCTATTTTGAAGAAAACAACCCCTTTTCGAACTATTTTTGTTGAAAACAAATGTTGAGTACTAATCAAATTTTTTTTCGATTGCTTCTAATTTACAATTCTAGGTAATTAACTATGCCTAAACTACACGCTGTATCATACATGTAATTGGGAGAAGTGCTATAGGAACCACCCAAAAATCGTCGGCCATATGGCTAGTCATTGGGCGACCCCCCCACCAAGATTTCACAATCCAATGGCTAGCTATATGGTAATCATAAAGACCCTTATACCTTTGGGCGGAAAAATACTGGAAAATGTTACTTTTTTTTACGAAAAACGTCAATTTCTGAACAAAAAGTAATCAAAATAGTCAATTTTTCGGCGCTTCGCGCTAACAATACATTTTTTGCGATTTTTAGACAAAAATTACAATTTTTAAAGCCATTTTTCGGACTTTATTGGAGAAAAAATCGAATTTTTTATTTCTCCAGAGACCCCTCCCCCCAGATCTCGGGACCTCGTTCAATGTATGCGTTGTATACGCATTTCGTTTTAAAAACTTGGAAGAAGTCGAATTCACGAGTGCTCTCTTTTTGAACATTCGATGATAACTTTAAGGATTACAGCTTCCTATAATGTTTTGCCATTACAAGTTAGGCGGTTAACCGCTTACCGCAAATGGATTCTCCGAATTTTCACCGAATGGATTGTCTTTCGCGCTCATTGGAATGATGAATTAAATGGTCCTAAAAATATATATATATATATAATGGTTCACATCGAACAGACAACAAGACGTGAGTTTCAACGCTAATCGCACATCTAACATCACGGAAAATCAAGCGAACGCAGTTTTGACAAATATAACGATCACGAGTTAATCTGTCGGTAGTAATCTCATGGCAAGATAGGTCAGAGAAAACAAAATTTTCATGCCAGCTTACATTGTTGATCGAAAAAGCTTTAAAAATTGATGACTCCAATGTAAAACAGGAGAAAAGTATCTTTTTGCTAGTTCAAACTAAGGAGCGACCGACGTATGCTTTTTTACCACGCCGGGGCAGAGCCGAGGATTATTTATGTCACTACACGTCAGCTTATCTAGTGAAAATTAAATGCGATCAATTGATGAATTAAGTTTTATTAGGATGAAACAATGAAACTTTCAGTCTCTTTCACAAATGCTTATGACTAACAAAGTTGGCAAGCAGACACTTCCACTTGTCCAAGATTAAGTTGTTCATTAGTATCAGCCTAACATGAACGATTTTGATAACGGTAATCAACACCATGATTCCCAACTTTTGAATCAGAATGTTGACAGAGGGCGTCCAGAGCTACCACTTAGTCGTAAGTTAAGACCGGGATCAGGTTATCCAGGGCATTGATATCCAAGTTTCATATAAAAAGACGGTTTTCCGAGATTCGTCGGTCTTTTCATACTCTCAAGTCGTATTTTACTGTAAGTATCATGCATGAAACTAATCGTTATTGCTTAAGAAGTTCTGAGCAGCAGATTTCTTGTTACTGTAAGCTGAACTGTCTCATTAGCTAACTAAGGAAAACAATGGACAGCAGGTTTTGACCAGCCACAAAATTTTTACTGTTGTCCAGTATTTTCGACCCATCCTACCTGACTCTGGACACCATTGCCTGACCCGAAAAAATGCTCAAACACTCTTTTGAACTTCTTTGAAAGACATTTTTTAATTTTTATTCATTATGTTTGATATACATGCTTATGGTATAGCATGTCTCCACATGGTTCAAAAATCGATTGAAAAAATTTTTGAGTTTAAATTAGAATACTTTCTTGGATAAATTGATGTTGCTGATTACAAATATGACATCAGAAATTTTATAGGAGCAAGTCCTCACGTGTTTTTCCGATAAAAATAATTTCAAAGTTCAATCAAAATTCATTCTTGCACAGTTTAGTCACATTTTTATCAGACTAAGGGAAACTGACGAGCTATTTCCGCGCACATATCATTAAATGGCGTATCAGTGTGCATATTCTTCTACCAGTACTCAGCAAGGTGGCCCGGCAAAAGGTTTGACAACATGCCGCGCATCAATCAAACTAACTTTGTTACTTTGTTTTGATATGACCCCAGTGGCATTCAATGCGCTTATTGGGTCGATGAAGTTCTCACTATGGTTCACGGTTTGGTGAACATATTTGAAGCCAGGCCAATTGGCTATGTTTCAGTACGCAGCCCATTCGTCTGAAACGATTGTTGTTCACGGAGTGACATGTGGAGACATGCTATACTAATACCCATGCTTGTGGAGCTTTTTCTGTTTTTTTCACTCACCCGCATCCCCTGGATAAAAATTCCAAGCACCCTAATCCATAGAATGTCTATTCTGATCCATATGTAAAGGACAGTTTTGCTGTAGGTAGATGTTACTGCTGCTAGTTAGACAAAAATATACATTTTAGAGTAGATTAAGCGCAAGCTGTTTCTAACATATATCCCTTAAACTTATCGAATAGACTTTCACCAAAAAACCTAAATGAACGCCTGCTCTGATAAAATTCTGCTCAAATCGGATTTTAGTACGATTACTTTCGAAACAGTTGTGCCTGCACATTTAATGTGCTTGGTCAAAGTTTGCAGAAAATTGATTTGAATATTGGAAAATTTAAGTTCTCCGATCTCACTCTAAAATCAGCATAATACATATATAATCAGCAATTTCATACTGGCATGTTTGAGTTGTAACAGCAAAAGCCGGTGTTTCTTTGATGACTCACATTTGTATATTTGTAAATATATTTTTTTTATTTATTGCAACATATTCAATAGAATTTTCATCAATAGTTCCGTAGGATTTTGGATTTTCACATGATGAAAGTGATTAGCAACAGAGACCAAAGCCAGAGTATCCGAAGAAATTAATCTAACCAAGAAGTCATTAATTCTCAATCCAAAATTTAGAAGATATTTCTCTTGTGTGGGTCAGTAGTTTTAACTTCTCATCGTGACCCACACCTGCAAGAATGATGAGGTACTGTACCACTGGTCGATTAATATAATTTACTCGTAAACAATAGGACGGTAAACAAAGGCCGAAATGGAAGGAAAGAGGCAAACTGGGACGAACGCATACGAATGAAAAGTTGGCCAAAGGCCAAACTATTTACATATGAAAAACGACGTGCACAAAATTCACAGGTATACTGTTGACAAAAAATAACAAAAAGTGGACGAAATTTGCATGCCCAAAAATCACATGTGCATGCATACCCGTATTCAGGATTTTTAAAAGGGGGGGGGGGAATTTTCAATTTTTTTAGAATTTACTGAATAAAAAGAAAATCATTTTTGTAGTAAAAACGACTTATTTTCAGTTAGTTTACGTGTGCTTGGATTAGTGGCTAAATTCTATGTTTTACGAGAAGTATCTAAAAATAATTATTTAATTTGAGAATTGTGATGTATAAGTACAATATTGCTGAAAATTTTTTTCTAAAAATTTAGGGGGAGGAATTTCCCGCCTCCTTCCTCCTCTAAATACGGGCCTGCGCACATGCACCAGCACGATGTGCATGTGCATACACATCAATTTCCAAACTATATCACCAGTTTTCATAAAAGATAGAAAATAATGTAGTGGGGAGATTTGTGCAAAAGTCGATGGAATAAAGAAGTTGTGGTCATTTTTGGTCGATTAATGCTTCGAACCAGCCCTGACCATTTTTGAAAAATGCTCCAGCCGGCGCCAGAGATTTTGATTCCCTGGGATCATCTGTCAATTCGAATAACAGCTTATGATCACTAGTCATTCATTGATTGTAAATGTTCAATCTAGGTGGTAACTGCTATTGAATGAATGCCAGCTAGCATACATGTAATTGGGGAGGGAGGGAAGTGTTATGGGAACCCCTCCCAAAAATCGTCGACCATATGGCTAGCCATTGGGCGATCGCCTCCCCAGGATTTTCCAATCCTATGCCTAGCTATATGGTAGCCGTAGGAACCCCCATACTTTTGGCCGGGAAAATACTGAAAAATTTCAATTTTTTGATTAAAAATGTCAATTTTTGAACGAAAAATGGTAAAAAATTTGGATTTTCTTGGCGCTTCGCGCCATGGATACATTTTTTCGATTTTTTAGGGTAAAATTACTATTTTTTGAACTATTTTTCGTGAAAAAAAATCGATTTTTATTCATTGAGAGACCCCTCCCCCAAAAATTTTGGGAATGACTGATACCCGGCCCAAAAAAAATCGTCCGACCCCCAGACCTCGGGGCACCGTTACATGTATGCTAGCTATTAAGTCAATTAGATATGTTTACGGTCGCGCCTGAGATGGATTATAGTAAACATTGATCAAAATATTAGCGTCGATAAATTTTGAGGGTATGATCTTCTAAAATGCAACAGACTGCATACCCGGGAATTTTTTAACAAGTCGGTTCCCTTCCCAACTATGGTCCAAACTGGCATTTTCGGACTCCTCGAGATGCCAGCTGTCCAGATCAGTTCGAAAATCCAGGGGCTCATGGCATTCAGGAAGTCATTTGGATAAAATCTGCACACAATGTCACATACTCCTAGTCACTACAGAAAAATCCTACCTACTTCAAGAATCGAACCTGGTCCAACAGCCTACGGACTTAATGCGTTTAACAGTACACAATTTTCACCGGAAAGTATAAACACTATATTCCTTTAAGACCCTTGATACTATTTCAACTAACAACTTCATATGGAAGCCTAAGGAAAATTTTAAAGGAAAAGCCTACTCACTAGTTACAGAAATCCATGCTCAAAATTACAAACAAACTCATATCCAATAATTAGGCTGAAAGCCGGGAACCGACTTATAAAATTTAGCCCATACCTGTATCCAGGGCCCGGTTTCTCAAAAAGCGTCTAAAGTTACACGCGTATAACTTTAGAAGTGTCCAAGTTGAACGGACTTTAGACCCATCTAAACTTAGACGGAACTTCTAGTCGTTTAAACTTAGATGGGTGAAATAGACGATGTGTTTCTCGCCAATAAATTAGACGCGTGGAAGATTGAGTAAACATTGATGTTTATGTATATGCATCTGTGTACTTTCCCAATTGGAAAGTAAGGACCTCCATGGGCCGCCCGGCCTGGCTTGAGAGTGGGCTGGGCTCCGGAGCGTGAAAAAACACTAATTGAAATGTTATCATCAGCATAATTACTATTTGTTTCAGATGCAGTTAAAGCTATTAGCAATACTGTTCAGCATTCTGACGAATTTGAAGACCCCTGTTACCAGCATGCATCTCTTCTCTGGTAAAATTTAATTTATTTGTTCATCAGAAATGGAGATAAGGCGTCATCTTATGCTTCTTGGCATGGCTCGTTTCGCTGTTTGGCGAAAGAGCTCAAAATTATCTTTTTTCATTTTCATTTTTCAGCCATTTTCTTCAAGTTACCTTTTTCACTCAAAAAAGTCTACAGATGCGTTATTCATGCTTCTTTGGCTTTGAAAAATTTAATATATACAGAAGGAACCAAAAATTAAGAAAAATCAACTTTTTTGAGTTCAGATAATGGTAACAATAAAGTAACTGATTTCTCAATTTTCAAATGATGATTTTCAAATTATCTAAAGCTTAAATAATCAAATTCCGAAAAAATTCACTGCAAAGTGCTAACACCTTAAATGGATTCGAATATCACTAATTACGGTGTAAAGTGCCAGAAAAAGCTTTTGGATTTTGATATTCAACAACGCTGGCACAAGAATTTTTTCAGCATTTATTTCATGGATAAAAAGTATAATTTTTCAGCCATTCAATCGTTTTTCAGTCGGGCAGAATGCAAAAATCATATTGAAAACATGCAGCCAAAATTCAAAGATCAGGCAATCAATGAAGAATTGGGATTCTTCAACAACTTCTGGTATTGTCCTTTGCTCGTGATGTTTTAATCATTTCCCAAGTGCATATGCTCCGTTCCTAAAATTCAAACATTTTAAAAGACTGCAATACTGCAAGTGAATACAATCAGTTCTAGAAAAATTAATAGTTTGATATAATTTTATTTAGCAACATAAACTTGATTGGATTTTGTCTAATTTTTCTGCGTTATCATAATTTTTCATCATTGTGACACACTTTTAAAAAAGGCGTTTCCATGGACCGGGCTCGGGCCGAGAAGGGAACCTGGGCGGGCTGGGCTGTGTCCTTGCGGCCTGTGCAGGTCCCTACTACGCACCCAATATCATATTCTTCACATTATCTGGAAATTTAGCATATTTGTCTGCGATATTTGTTGGTAGAAAATCCGTCATTTTTGGCACAATTTCGAATTTGTAGCTTTTGCATACAATCCAAAAAATATTATGATTTCAAAATATGGGCCGCCCGTTCGATAAAAATTCGAAGTTACAGCCAAATTCGTATCAATCTCACATCTAGAGCTTCACATGACAAAAATTTCGTACCCGGGTACCCGTTTATTCATTACCTGGGTACCCGAATTACCCCGGTATACCCGGGGACATGTTAAAATGAGTTGTAATGTTAATGTACATATATAATATTAGACAGATACACTGTGAAAATAGAATGATGCATTACACACACTCCGTAGTCCCTACTACATAATATTTTTCAACACTTGTGTTGAAACACTGGTTGTGTTGTTGTATACAATAGGCTGCATAGGTAGATATATTGTGAATACAATGCTAGAGATGATGATTGATACACATCATCGACGCATCTACGCTGCAAAATACTACACATCACATCACGATAGCTCAATATTATTGACGAGACAAAGCAAAATTTGCATACCTCCAGGGGTTTTTTTGACCTACGAGTCACAAGCCAAGTGGCTTGTTGACCTTAAATTTTACAAGTCATTCCCAATTTTTGCAAGCCAATTTTATAATGTATACGTGAATAAATTCCAATGCTAGGTTATTTTTTAAAGAAATGTATGTATTGAACATCACGGCAATTGATCAAAAAAGCGATGTCATTCAACATTTATTCAATAACATTTTAGAGCCATTAATTCATTTAAATTCAGGAAACGTTTGAAATTTTTGAGTTTGATCGAAGTCTAATCTACAAGCATTGTGGAAAAAATTTTCCAACAAACTATCCAAGAACATAATGACTTTGAATTACATGAGAAATCGACGGTTAAGTCGTCTATATGACAAGTGAGAGCCCAAAAAAGCTATTAATCTTTCCTGCCTGAAACGCCGGAAAATTTTTTTGGGTATTGACATTCTGCGATACTGGAAAATCAAATTTCCCAACCACTTGTTTGAAGAATTAGTTTCGAATTTTCTGTTCAAACGTCGTAATTTCTGGAATTTCATGTTTGAAAAATTTTAAAACCATTAATTTATTCACACACTCTAATGAACTTGGCCAAATAGATATGAGCAAAAAGAGTAGAAGTTTCCGAAAACTACTTCCATGAAGCTTTTGGATTGATTTTACGTTGAGAAAGGAATAATCACTTCAAAAAGTTTACAAACTTGACGTATTGATCTTTCTCAAAAAATGTGTCAAGGGAAAAATGTGAATCTTCATTAAATATCAAGATGAAATATTGAAGATTACAAATTAAAACATGAGATAATACGTTTAAGATATTTTTTACCCCGTCCGTCTAAATTTTTCGTCCAACTTTAAACGTGTTTAGCTTGAACGTCTTTTGAGAAACATTGAATAAACATATGACATCATTTGAGACGTGAGTTAGACGCGTTTAGCGTTGAACGCTTTTTGAGAAACCGGACCCAGGATTTTCAAAAAAGGGGGGAATTTTCCTAAATTTTTCAGAATTTACTGAATAAAAATATAATAATTTTTGCAGTAAAGACGACTTATTTTTAGGGTTGGCAAGGCTTTGGTTTTTAAAAAAAACCAAAAAATTGGAAAATCTCTGGTTTTTTGGGTTTTTTCCAAAATCATTGGGAAACTTTTTTTGACATTAGTCGATCTTCTAGGCATGTATTGGTGTCTATCTGAATCAACAAAGAATTAACATAGTTGAATTGACTTCACTACAGAGTAGAAGAAAGTCGTATTTTTATGATACATTTCGTATTCAAAAGATGCGATATAAATATCAATCGATATCCTTTGCATACATTTTGCAAGCACACATTTAGTGAGTCGAGTTTACTATAATTTGCTCACAAAAAAATTTGACGCTGAATCTTTCTTAGAGTTTACTCCAACCATGCGGGTGACATCTATTGTTCCATATCATCATCGAAATTTTATAAAATATGATTGAGGTTAATATCCTGAATTTATTTTTACGGTAAGCTTCTTAATTTTCTTAGCTCGAAATTTCAAAATATAAATGAGACAACAATAATAAAATTTTATACAGATCATTTGCATACCTGTAAGACCTCCGACCAGTTGGGGGGGGGGGGGGATAAATCCGAAATTTTGGGGGGGGGGGGTTAGAAAAAGACGAAATTTTTCCCAAAAAAGCCAAAAAACATACACTTTTTTGAAATTTTTTTCCAAACTGGGGAAGGAGGGGTTGGGGGGAAATGATTTTGGGTACAGGGTTGGCCAAGTTGGGGGGGGGGGTCCCCCCAACCCCCCCCAAAGTACAGGTATGATCATTTGAGCATACTGTAGGTTAACAAAGAGAAGAGCTTTTGACTGGCTCATTTTTACGTGACTTGACGTCGCTACTAAGTAGAAAAAATCGTACAAAAATATCTATCATGCAAGCGGGAATAGTATATATAATAAGACCCATCTGCTGTAGTTATAGCTCGCAGACAGGTTTGAAAAGCAAAAATTAGGAAACATCAGAAATGTCTATGTGTGACCTTAAAGTGCAGTTTGTAATATTAATAACATGTAATAATCTATCAATTTAAAACCCTCTTATCGAAAACGGTATGCTTAAAAATTGTGTCATTTCAACTTTTCTGTGTATATGTATATATGTGATGCATTGATACAATTCTGTAGTTGATTTCTTTTGAGTTTTGATTACGTACATTGTGTATTGTATATTTCCCTTTATTTGTAATTTTTCTTCTCTTCCTTGAATTTACCCCTTACATATCTCATGCTCTGTTCCATTTTTACTTTTCTTATGTTCTACACTCATGGTTCCTTTCTTATGTGCCCACTATTACTGTATTTCTATTGCTACAATAGGGATTTCCTGTAACATAAAATAATTTGACTTCCGATAAGATTAATACTTCCAGCTGCCATTTTAAGGCTCCCTAACTAGTTTTAGATGATACAGGGAGCTTCCAGCAGTTTTTTACATAGTTATTTCGATGTACCAAACATTCTAAAGAATTAAACCAGAAAAAAACCACTAAAAAACCATAAAAACCAAAAAACCAAAAAGTCGAAATTTCAAAAGTTTGGTTTTTGCCAACCCCGCTTATTTTCAGTTAGTTACGTGTGCTTGAATTAGTGCCTAAATTCTATATTTGACGAAAAGTATGTAAATATAATAATTTAAGTTGGGAATGGTGATGTAGCAATGATATTGATGAAAATTTTAATCTAAAAAAATTTAGGTGGGAATTAACCCCCTTCCCCTCTAAATACGGGCCTGGTAGAGTGCACCTTCCCGACTTCATTTTGCGAAGACATTTGACGAAAGAGCTCAAATTTTGTTCACACTTTCGAATTTACTCTTCGCCAAAAACACCGATTCAGCCAATGTGATTTTTTTGGCGCCAAAACATGGTTTTTGACACAAACAAAATAATAGCACAAAAAATTTTGAGCGTTTGTGCTATTCGGCACAAAATTTTTTACTGGCTCAAGACTAAATTTCTATGAATTCTAAACATTTTAGGAGCTCGAACGTGGACAAATTCTCTTCGTATAGTGCATACGTGTAAGAGGTCCGACTCGTTGGGTGAGGGGGTCTAAAAAAGTCGAAATTTTTCCCAAAAAGGCACTTTTTTGCCAACTTTTTCAAATTTTTTCAGGTCTGGGGCGGAGTTGGGTATATGGTTGGCCAAGTTGGGCGGGGGGGGGGTGTCCCCTCCCGATTACAGGTATGGTATGTATTTGTATCGTTTTTTTGGGAAATTCAGCGTTTTTTATTTATATCACGGACAAAATAAAAAAAGTGTTCTGAAAACATCCAGAATGTTTAGGTATAATCCTAAATTTCACGAAAAAAATCCGTAGCCGCATTATACACATTCTTAAAATGGTAGAAAATTTTTGGAAAGTGAAGAAAAAATTTCGGATTCGGTGGTACTCGCGTGGAAAAAATCTTCCAAGAAAACTTTTGAGGGAACCGGGTCGTGTCGGCGTACAACTACAGTGCGTTATGCTATCGATCGTTTTTCTTTTAAACCATAAAACGTGATCACGCTATTCGAATCGAAACCCAAGCGCATACAAGGTAGCGTTGGAATAAAATCGTGTTAAGGAATTGCTAATGGAAGATATCATTTACAATTGAATAATAACTAATCATTGCCAAACGGCGCCGTAATTCCCGATGAGTAATTCCGCAATTGGACCACCAGCAGCAAATAATCTCATACCACTGGAATCGTATGAATGTGTGTAAACTGCCATCGGGCTGGGATTATTGTTGAATGTTTCTCTAAAATGGTGGTCTTCTCGATCCTGAAAGAAAATTTATCAACTTTAGAAAAATGACGAAACAGCTGATAGGGGTTTCGAAGATCAGTTGAAATTCCGATTTTGACATTTTAGGCCATGAGCGTCGAGAAGAGATTATAAAGTTTACATACCAGCCAACCGTCGGTGATTCGCAAATATTTGTGCCTTCCGTTTAAGAGAGCGCTCGGTGATAATTGTGACCGTTGATTTATGGAAATACAATCCAAATATTTACAAGCTCTAACATCATACAACAAAATTTGACCTTCACCCGTTCCTACGGTCACTAGGTGACCTTGCCAAGATATGGACCGTACTCCGCCGCAATTTGAGCCTGAATATATTGAATTAATGTCCCATAAAAAAAGTGAATTGTCATAACTAGGTCAAAAAACATAAAACCCCTATACGCAGGCCTGTAGACGGGGCAGTTTGGGGGGACACCCCCCAAAAATTTTGCAAGTGTCAAAAAGCAAAAGTGGAAAAATTCCAGTCAGAAATACCAGTTTTACAGTGAAGTGACGGAAAAAATGCGTGCCCCCCAGAGAAAATCCCTGGCTACAGGCCTGCTATACCGAAAGGGGCGTTTCGGGGCCCTCACCTCAGTGTTAGTCTTTTCGACTCCGGCTATTTTCTTTTGTTCAATTTTTGTACCGTTTTTTACCTTCTTTCTTTTTTCATTCTATTCCTTCTTTATAATATATTTTCTCTGTAATTTTTTTTGCTGTCGTTTTCTGTGTCTCGTCTATGTTTTTCCTCATGAACTTTTTTCGCTGATGTTTTAGTACGCATTGATCGCATTGAAATCTGCAAATTTGCTATTTTTCTGGCTGAAATTAATTATATATCTTCATCTTATTGCAGACAAACAAAACAAAGCCGTTCACAAAATCGAAAAAATGAAGATTTCAATAATTTGTCAGTAATCAGAGAAAATATTGTGCAATGTATGTCTGTAGGCAGGAGGGTTATGGGGCTATGTCCTCCCTTAATGTTTCAAGTGTTAAAAAAGGCAAAGGTCATTTTTTCGAAAAGACCCTTTGGCCTTTTTTCTTCAAGAAAAAGTCAAGTCAGAAATGCCAATTTTACGGTAAATTAAGGGAAAATTGTGTTCCCCCAAAAAAATCCTTTGCTATATACACCTGATGCAGTGGAATACTTGGAAGACGGAAAATTTACAGCTCTACAATAATACTACGGTAAACAACATGTGAGGGTTTGTAAGGAGGTGCAGAAAAAATGTTGAGCTACACTTGAAACGTACTGTGCTCTCTGAAAAACACAATTCGGGAGCTTTTTAACGTTTTCTACCTCTGCTTTTCCTTTCTCTTGATAGTAATATTCTTTCGCTCATACTCTTTTACACATCTATTACAACCTCTGATATGGACCGTACTACAGAAATACAGAAATAATCCTGCCTTTATCAATTTGTTTTTAATATGAAATTTTATGTTAGGCGTCAAACTGGCTGGTGTCGAAATAGCCCGGCGCCAAACTGGCTAGTGCCTAACTATCCTAGAATGTCACCGATAACTTCGTCAAAAAACGATTTACAACAAATTAGATCAGGTTTTTGTATATAGATCTCAACGAGATCTATCTATTGATACCTAATTTGTTATATTTTAGGATAAAAAAGCTCCTTCTCGCTTGGGTTAACCACCAGTTCAAACGGTGATATTATTACGCACCGCTAAATAAAACATTCCAATCAAAATTATCCGCTGTCGACGACGAATTTTGGTGTATCAAAGGCGCTTGATGTGTAAACGACAGCGTCCGACTATCTACGAAAACGAAACTGGTTCGCGTTCCGACGACCGTCGACCGTTCTTCTTGCGGGTCGTGGCAGAGGCAAACGCAGTCGCTGGACATGGGCGACACGTAAGAATAATGAGCGAAAGGTGGTTCGATTTTTTTGACCGACAATTGACGGAAGGAACGCGCGTCCACCAAACTGATGGTTGGTGACGGGGCGATGGCTAGCAAGGTTAAAATCTAGAGAAAAAATATTAAAAATCTTATTTTGTGAGTTCTAAAAAAATTACTTTATGAATTTTACTGAACGCCATGGCTCGAATTTTCTTAATTTTTTTCAATGGTTTGCTTAAAACGCAATCTACCAATTGGAAATTATGCTTTGAGCTACTAGGTGCCGATTTTTCGTCATTTTTTAATGTCAAATCGTCTTCGTCGAATTTAAATAATGCTATCGAGCCGTCTCTACTACCTGAAAATAAGAATTTTTTCGAAAATTTGAAAATTTGAAAATTCGAAAACTTGAAAACCACTTACCTGAAACTACGAACTGATCATCCAAAAATTTGGCATCGAAAACCCAATCTTGATGAGCGCGGCGACCAACGGCTAACGGGCGAAAATCGGGCAATCGGTAGACGGCCAAATCGCAGGGATCTTGAGCGCCGGACACCAACAAATTTTTACTTGGATTAACGTCGATGCTGTGTACACCACCGTTTTTTAAATCCGTCGTGTCCGTCGTCGGACATTTGATGGAGGGAATATGCGTAATGGATGGCGGCCGATAACGGATTTTTGAATCTTCATGACGTAGATTCAACGACAAATCAACAACAAATAAATTGTTACATTTAGTACCTGCGAAATGTGAAAATTTTTGCACTGTCCATCAAAAATTATTTTATCTTGGTGCTTATAATTTTGAATTTAAAACGTGATCATAGTAAATCAACAGCAAGGAGAATTGAGTTCAATCAAATTTTAATCGACGCTAAATCCGTCAAAACTGGAGAGAGAATCATGTTTTGGGCTAGATTTCAGCTATTGGTTAATGCGCAATTAGCCGAGTTTTTGATCGAAAAATGCCTGCTTGCTCTGAAAATCCACTGTTTCAGCCAGCTAATCTTGGCAGTATTTTCTTTACACGAACCCCTCTGCATCGGACAAAAATCCCTCAAAAAATTTTGTAGTGCGAAAATTTGGAACGTTGGAGCTATAGTTTAGATCATCGAGGAATGCAGGGTCTGATTACATCACAGTATACGGAAACCTCATCGCGAAACATACCATTTTAGGCGCCATCCCATTCTGAGGTCTAATACGCAGAATATCAATAAGAATGTTTCGGGGGCCCCAAGATCAGAATTTTAAGGTAGGGGTAAAGTTGAAAATTTGCGTGGTAGTGTTGCTCAATGTCCACTAAACACTTCATTTTGTCTCAAAATTAGGCAACCACTGACGAATTTTTAGACTTTAGGTAGGGGTAATATCCCCCTCATACTCCTCCTTCTGGAGCAGTCTGGAATGTTTCAAATTCACAGTAGCAGGTTCATAAAGGGAGTTACAAAAAGATCGGGAAAAAATTTAGAATTAGAAAAACTATCAAACTTTTTAAAACTTCACCATTCCACATCTGTCAGTTGAGTGTATCTAAAAGGTGGAATCTTCTGATTTGGACGTTTTGTGTTTCAGTCACTCGCAGAAATGTATTTTTGTCGATAAATGGCAGCATACCATTTTGTTTTTACTTGACTTTCAAAAAATTATATGGAATGCTTCAGTACAGTCCAATTAAAAAATCTATCTCTGAAAGACGTCAATAGTGGTACAATATTTTTAGAATCAGAAAATCACAAATTTACTGAAAAATTAGACGACAGTAGATTGAAACATGCGCGATAACAATTCTACAGAAATTGTGAACTCACCAGCACATTAACCAATCATATGACTGAAATGGTCAACACAGAAACGGTAAAAAAATCAATTTTTTGTGCGCTTCGCGCCATAAATACATATTTTTACTTTTTTCCAGACAAGAATTATTTTTTGAACCGTTTCCGGACCCTATAAGCAAAAAAAAATTAAATTTTTCCTTTAATGATCCTTGCCCCCGAAAATTTTGGTCAATCAATGACATCCAACTGTCAGACCTCGGAGCTCCGTTACACATTTGGATTGTAAGTTGACGATTAGCGAAATTTGTTAAATTAGCGTTAAACACTGGAATTGATTCAGTTCCGCGTGTAGCATCGAAAACTTTTTAGCGTCTTCCAGTTTTTAGACAGGTCCGACTAAAACACGGAATTTACTCTCGGACTGAACACCTGGTTGATGTTTAAAACACGAGATTCTGGGATCGGATGCATCCGAGGTCTAAAAACCAATTAAAACAAAGAACTGAGTTAGATTTTCTAATACAGGTACCCTTTTAGCTCAGTCAAAGCCGACTAAAACTGCAATGACCGGGCGGCGTTGCCCTCACCCGAACATTTTTTCGAAATTTGTTGTCTTTTAACCGTGAGTTGAGTTGAGTTTATGTTTACTTTTCGACTAAAATTTTCCGAAATATGTGGTCGGTCGGAGAGTCAAAAATCTTTGAAATTTTTTTTGGAAAATTCTCTTCTCTCTAAACAACGAAATGATTGATGTTTTTGGATGTTTTTCAACCAAAACTGTTCGAATGTTCGGAAAGTCAGTCAGAAGGCCCGGGATCTCCAAACCAGGTAGAAGATGAAGGAAGATCCGCCACTCGAAAACTAACAGGAAAACACTGAGGCAGCTACAGTTGAAATGTTGACAAAACTCCCGGAAAAATTTTTTTCGAAAGTTTTTCACAGTACTATGGGCCATCACAACACATATCATTCAAAAATTTCTATCAAAAACAAGTTGAAATACACGCCTAACTCAAACCTGAGAGGAAAAAGATTTTCGAACATTTTTGACCGTCAGACCAACTATCTGTACACTCAACGTAAAAACGTTCTATAGAGAACAACCTCAAATCTTAACAAGATCGACCATCCGAACACCAAACATTCAAAAAATTCTGGTCGAAAAAAAATTTCCAGAAACATCAACGGTTAAAATAAAAAAATTTCTGTTCGAAAATTTGACAGTCGGACGGGCCTCGGACACGGTGACTTAGGAGTCATAATTTTTTGCCAGTATTTATGTGGCGGATGAAAAGCATTCAACACCGGTATGATTTTTTCATTCGAGCTTCATAATTCCTAGTCTTAGGTAGCTACGCTCAGATGGCTACTCCTCCGAGCATTCCATCTTTCAATCGGTTTTCGTATGTCAAATGCGTTCGATCCGATCCGAGCATTCCGTGTTCCGAACATCATCCGAGCGTCCGATCGGAGTAAAAATTCTATGCTTTAGTCGAACCTCTTTTTAGACAGTCCGAAACTACATTTTCAGCTTTAAAAGTCGGGATCGTACAAAACCCAGTTACAGAAAGTTTTTGTACAGGATTTGTGCAAAAAGACTGCTCACCTATCACTATATTATTATTGTCCAGCCAATGAGAGGCGAATATTTTGTTCATATTCGGCCCTAAGGCCAAACAATGTTCTTTCCACAAGCCGGGCAATAGCATTTGAGCTTTTTGACGCATAAATTGTTCGGCCGAAACTCCCAAACGTTGTTGAAAAGCAGAAGGAATAGGCGACGCGCAAGCGTCTGTTCGTTGATAGACGCGCCGCGGCCGGACGACGCTGCTCAAATAATCGCCCAAATCGCCCCAGAACGAACCGTCATCGCCGTAAATATCCAAAGCGCTGTTCAAAATTTCTTCTTCGTCTTCGTAGTTGTGAATATTAGTAGAATCGTGGTTGTTTACTTCGTTAAATTTACGCTTTTTAACATTAGTCGTTGAACAATCATGAACTGGTAAATTTTGCCGCGCCCAAAAATTCGATTGCCGACTCTGTAATTCGGCACCAGACATGCCGTATTCTCTTTTCCATAAATAATTGCATGAGTCGTACATTAATTTGGTTAACTGAAAATAAACATCAATTCGTCTTCTGAATACATAAACTTTTCAACTATAGACAAAAATACCGACGACAAAATGTACCATGCAATGTCATTTTTATACGAGACTGCTTGTATTAGGGATGTCCTAGGCACCGGCGCCGATGCCATAGTATCTGGCACTGGTCGGTGCCTGAGTTTTTTTTCACAGATACTTGAATTTTCGTGAAACGTGTTTCAATAGCTTCAAAAAACTTATCTTCCGCAACCGAAATAAGCTGCTGATCAAAGCAAATAAACTTCACGATTTTTTGAACTAAAACTTGTGAACTATCGTGGTCAATGTCCTGATTTTTTATGAAACTAACTTCTAAGATCGTTCGATTGCCGTTATTTGTATTTTTCCCTGTTTGAATCTTAATTTTTACTTTTTCTATAGGTTTTTACTTGGCTTTAGCTGGTGGATGGGTCGCCTGACAAATGCTACTTGAAGCTGCTATGTCAAGGCTGTATCTTTACCATCTCAGCTGATAATTTCTTTAGTGCAATTAGTTGCATATTACTTTAATTTCGTTTGTTGTCAGAATCGTAAAAAAGTTTCATATAAACATCAGAGTGACTATGGCTTATTCAATTCATAATGATAAATGCAGTGAAAACCAGAAAAAGTAAGTAGAATTTGATACGCAATTTTCACATGGTGGAAAACTTTATGCTGGAAATGGAAACTTTCGCGCCAAAAATACATTTTTCATAATTTTTTAGACTTTTATTTAATTTTTTTATTTTTTGAACTGTTTTTCGGACTTTTTTTCGTGAAAAAATCGATTTTTTTTTCCTCCAGAGACCCCTCTCCCCAAAATTTAGGGAATTACTGACCCCCGGCCCAAAAAAAGTGGCCCAACCCCCCAGACCTCAGGGCTCCGTTACATGTATGTTTTAGACTAGTACCTTTTTATGCCAGAACATGGCTTTTGGCACACAAAAAATTTGGGAAGGCACAAAAGATTTTGAGCGTTTGTGCCAATTGGCACAAAATTTTTGAGCGGTCGAAAAAGATGGAAAATTTTCTCGTCGCTTTGCGCCGAGTCATGTTAACTGCTTTTATTCGCCTCTAACGCGAGCGAATTCTATTCATATAGCATATTTGTATTATCGAAACAAACCCTGAGATTGTCAATGAGTGAAGAACGAATAGAAATTATTAACTTCCTCTGTTCATTCAGTCGGGTTGGGAATTGAAAGTTTATCTCTGGTGTTCGATTCAAAGAGAAAAATTGACATTCTTGGCACAATTTTTTGACCAAAAATTTACGCAGCTTTTGACTTAGCTTTCTTCAGGAGAAAACAATTATAGGCATCGTTAATTTAATCTTTACATCGTTGTTAGAATGAAATTCGTAGCCGAAAATTAAAAAAAATAAACTTACTGACCAATTCTATATAAATATTTTAATTCTCGCAGCATTCGATTTCTTTTCGAATCATATAAACCGTTTATTCGATCACTTTTTTTATCTCACTGACGTGGTTAGATAAAAATAGTGTACGTAAATTAGTGCGGTAGAAGTATATCTTTAATTATGTTTTCTCTCTGAAAATTTTTTTGTGCCATTGGCGAAAATTTTTTGGCCATTTGTGCCAATTTATGCTTTTGCAGTCAGTAATTTACCAAAAATGAAGAAAAACAAAATTTCTGATTTTTGGGTTAGATTATGATAAAAATATATCAAAAACACTAGTAACCAGAAAGTATCGAAAAGTCAATGCGAGGAAATGCTAAATTGACTAGAAATTTGACCGCTGACATATCTGTGGTTAGCCAAAATGAAGATTCATAGAATGCGTTTGAATCATCACGCCGGAAAAATTTACGGATTTCGATACTCTAGAATGTTGGAAGATGAATCTTTTCAATACTTATTTCACGATTTAAAATTTGCGTTTTCCGGCCTAATGATGTTAAGACATGAACAATGGCGGATGTTTTCAATCAGCTAACCAGCTAAAAAATCAGCCTGAAGTCAACGATTTTTCATCTTTTAAATTTCAAAGTATAAGTAACGGCCGGGACTTGGTGGCCCGCGAATGACACATATTTCACAATAGAAATTCTACGAAGAAAACAAACAAACAAAAAGCGAATAATTTTTTCCACTTAACATTATCTTTACCTGGAAAAAACTGAATTAATAATAGTAATATTTGCGCATCAACAATGGATTTTGAATGCTCCAAGAAAATCAATTTTTTCATAAAATGATTTTTCATAAATTTGGACAAAACAGCAAAATTAATAAATAGACTTTTGGCGCGAAGCACCGATAACTTTTTTGTATTTTTGATATTCTAGAAGTCCAGAAAATAAATTATTTCAATATTTATTCCTGGTCTAATTTCGCAGTCAATGAAATCATTTTTTGTACTCGGACAAAATGCGAAAATGCAACTAAAATTCGAAAAATCAGACAAGCAGCCAAAAATTTGGATTTTTCAACCGGCAAAATCTTACACTGTTCCAAACCGAGAGTTTTTCAATATTTTGCCGGATGCAAAAGAATTGCATTCACAAAGTTCAAAAATTTGTAAAGACCGCAAAAAAATTTCGTGAGAAAATTCGAAAAAAATCTTGATTTTCGTTAAATACTTAGACGACGCAACATTGAATACTAACTAGTAAGTGAAGTAGACATGCTTACGAGCGTGCCTGAGCTGGATAATAGCAAACAGTGTTTTTTATGCACGGACATTTGTGCCAATTGGCACAAAGGGCCAAAAAAATTTGTGCCAATGGCACGAAAAAGTTTTTTTCACCCTAAAAACATATTGAAAACCTTTGAAAAGTTTCATAAAAACATAACTAAAAATACCTTCACCGCACTAACTTGCATAAACATTGTGCCAACAAACCTATCTTATCGAACCAAGTCAGTGAAACTGATCGAAAAAACGGTTTATACGATTCGAAAAGAAATTGAATGCTGCAAAAATGCAGATATTTTTATCGAATTTTTCAGGGAGTTCTATATTTTTCTTTTTCGGCTACGAATTTCTTATTAACAACGATGTAAAAATTAAATTAAGGATGTCTATAATTTTTTTCTCCCGGAAAAACCACGTCAAAAGTCGCGCCACGTAAATTTCTGGCTGAAAATTGTGCCAAAATTTGAATTCTTCTGTTAATCAAACAACAAAAAGAAAAATTTCGCTTCAAAGTCCCACTGAATGAACAGAAAAAGTTAACAATTTCTAGTCATTCACCAGTCATTAACAATCTCAAAGTTTGTTGCGATGATATAAATGAGCTATTCGAATAGAATTCGCTCGCGTTCGAAACAAATAAGAACAGTTATATACTCACTCATTGATCCGGCGCGAAGCGCCGAGTAAATTTTACATTTTCAGCCCCAAAAATGACTAAAAATTGTGGAAATTTAGCTTTAGACAAGTCAAACAATTTGTGCCAATTGGAAAACGCTCAAATTTTTTGGTGCCAAAAACCATGTTTTGACACACAAAAAACGCTGATAGCAAGCAATGATCAAAATAATCATTACTGGCGCCAAGCGCCGAAAACTTGTGAGGTTTTGACCTTCTAAAATTCACCAGAATGCACCCTTGCGACCTGAAAATCCCAAAAAAATTTTCGTCATTTGGCGAAAGAGTCCAAAATTTTTTTCGCGAAGAATACCGATCAGTGTCGCCTAGGGATGGGCCGCATCGACTTTTTTGGTGACAGCGGATCCGGATCGGATCCAACCGGATCCAGATCTTTCAATAAGTATATGTACTATGTACAATTTGCCTAAAATTGAGTTGTATGAATTTATATTCATTAGTGTCAATAGATTATTAATGATTGAGGTGTTCGTTTATTGAAATAGTTAACATGTACTATAGTAATTTTCATTCATTAAATTGTATTCATGCTTAGATTAATATTCGTTTCATCAGAAAAGAAATGAATAGAAATGGAAACTTTTTTCAGAAATTATGGATCCAAGTTCTTTTTTCACTAGCAGAGTGTGGAACTACTTCACAGTGTCCCCAGATGATGAAGAAAAGGCAAAGTGCAATAAATGCAGAATACAGTTATCCAGAAAAGGTTGTGCTACTGGATGTCAGAGAAAACATTTGGAGAGGAAACATATGACAATATACGAGTATAAGCAGTTTGTGGCTAAATAAAAAGAAGATGATGAAAATAGAAGTAATTGTGGAACAAATTGCTACTAGTATAGAAATGTTAAAGAATTAATTTTTGTGTTTTCTTTGAAGATAGCCAAAAAAATGAACCTAGCAACTCAAAAACTAAATTAGAGCATGAACTTAAATCTCAAACGTCTCTGGACAATTGCTTCATGCGGAAAGTAAGCTTAAATTAGCACCAGCGAACAGTGTCCCCTATGAACAGCTATTCAGTGGTGCTGGTCAAATTTATGATCCTACCAAAAATCGTTTGAAGGGTGATTCTGTTGAAAAATTACTGTTTCTCAAGTATAATTTTGCTACCATTGCAGTGTTTTTTTTTGTACAAGCCTCTTTGTACCTGTACAAAGATCGGCCAAAAAGTCTTTGTACGAAGAAATTGTACAAGCCTCTTTGTACCTGTACAAAGATCGGCCAAAAAATCTTTGTACGAAGAAATTTTTTTTTGTACACTGAGAAAACCGTGATCTTTTATGTTTCGCACAAAGTTTCTTCCTAATAGCACTCGAGTTCCCGTCCTTCATAATCATTTTACAAATTGAGTATTTATACTCATAACTTTCATAAATCTGAAAAACTTCAAGTTAAACCTGAAATTTCTGAAAATTAGTTCCATGATGCTTCTCAATTCAAACTCGGCTTCATGTTTAAAATTACGGTTGCAAAAAAAGTGGGAAAAATAGATTTTGACGTTCTGAAATGGACCAAAATTCGCCTTTTCCATACAGGAGGACCGCCAACATTTTTTGCTTTACTGGAACTTTTTTCTCCACAAAGCACGATTTGTAAAAAAATAGTATTGCAAAGAATTACCAAATCCGGCGCGAAGCGCCAGAAAATTTCTGGTGTTTTCTAATACTGCAAAATTTTATGTGAATAATAATGAATAAAGATCCGATTATGACCGGATCTTAATCATTGACAAATGACAACAGCAGATCCGGATCTTAAAAAGGTTCAGCGGATCCGGATCCAAAAAAATCTGGTTTAGCGGATCCGGATCCTAAAATTTAGGCGGATATCCGCGGATCCGGATACCCGGCCCATCCCTAGTGTTGCCAGATTAGAAAAAGAAAACCGGCCAAAATCGGCCAATGCAATTTTCCACAAATATTATATTTTGAAAGAATAAGTTCTACATAAAACTGTATTAAAACATTTTATAATCGTATGGAAGCGTGCTGTTTTTTCATTAAATTTTTTAACTCTAGTTACAGTTTTTATTTTGTTATTTAAATTACCTGTAATGAACATTATACGGTAACTATATGTAGGCCGGTAGGCGTGAGGTTGGGGGAGCCATGGCCCTCCCGAAATGTTCCAAGTGTTAAAAAAGCAAAGGTATCCTCGGTTTTTATTTCAAGAAAAAGTCAAGTCAGAAATGCCAATTTTACAGTAAACTGAGTGGTATATCGACTTCCAAAAACTGTGTGCGCCCCTCCGAAAAAAATTCCTGGCTACAGGCCTGACTATATGTATAATTATTCTCATTAGATCTATTACTAATTAAAAAAACTTTTTTGACAATTAAAAATTTATTACAAAATTATTATGTAAATTTGTAAAAATACTTTTTAAATAATTTTGTGGAAGTTTTTATTGCACAAAACCTCGTCCACTCTAGCATCCCTTTGCTACCCACCAACTTTTACGCACCAACTTATAGTCCATCCACTTCTCTTCGCTTTGCACTAAACTGCAAGGTTGTAGAGCCCACTGTGCAAAAGATTACGACAATATTCAGAACAACATACAAGAAATGATTTCTTCAGTTTGCACTGTGATGTAAAAATGTAAGAAATATATTTGATGTAAAAAATATAGCCACGATTTTACAAAGCAATGTTCACCAGATTTACGTTTAGTAGATGTCGATATAGAATAAAAATTAACCTAAGAAATGGAATTATTTTATTTCTACAGATTAAAAAGAGGAAAAAAAGAAAAACCATGAAAAATTGAAAAATCAGGCATCAGAATACAAACCACTGTTCTTTTGTACAGAATGTGCTCTATTTATGCATTTTTGAGTTTTTTTTGAACTCGTTCATGCTTCTGAAGCAGTGTTTTTTTTATGCCAAAACATGGTTTTTGGCACAAAAAAATTTGGAATGGCACAAAAATTTTTGAGCGTTTGTTTCAATTGGGACAAATTTTCGGTTGGTCAAACATTTAGACGAGGACTGAAAATGCAAACAAAATTTTCGCCCTTCGCGCAGTCAATTTACTACATCTTATATTTGACCCGAGCGCGAACGAGTTCTCTTCGAACTGTGTATTGGTATCGTTGCAGCAAACTTTATAGGCTGTCAATGACTTATGAATCAGAAAAAATTCGGAATATGCTCTGCTCATTCAGTCAGATTCGGACTTAAAACTGAAATGTTTACTTTTTGTGCTTGATTGATCTAAATAGAAAAATCGGTATCGTTGGTATACGAAATTTACGCAATTTTCGACTTAATTCTCTCTAATCTTTACATTGTTGCTAGGATAGATATTCGTAGTCGAAAATTGAATCTGTGAACTTCCTGAAAATTGAGAGTTATATTTAAATTTTCTCAGGATTCCATTTCTTTTGAGTCGTTTTGAACCATTTTCTTGCACACTTTTTTCTCATTTCACTGACATGGCTAGCTGAAAAATAGGTCGGCCACGATTTCTACAAAAAATTAATGCGTTAAATACTTAAACGTAGATTTAATTAGGTTGGCCTTAAACCTTTCCGCAGTTTTCAATGTTTCCGGTAGAAAGAAAATTTGTGTGCCATTGGCACAATTTTTTTGGCCTCTTGTTCCAATTGGGACAAATGTCCGTGCACAAAAAAACGCTGTTCTGAAGTCAGTAATTCATCAAGAATGGAAAAAAAATTTCGATTTTTGCGTCAGATTATGATAAGACTTTATCAAGATTCATAAGGTAAAGTGGGGTAACTTTGGCCACGGGGTAACTTTGGTCAATTTCACTTGAAACATCGCCCAATTTTTTCTCTGCAAGATATGCAGATACAACTTGGCACACTAATGTCTAAGTGATCAGTGCATGTTACTGTGAAAGGAAATTGAAATCCAAATAAAATTGAGAAATTTGTGGGTCGACAAAGTTGTCATTTTTTTAAATGAAAATTTTCAAATTGAAAAAAATTTGGGTTTCACTCATCCGCCGCACTCAAAACTTTCACTAACAATTAAGTGTCTTTAGAGAGTTCCTCTTTTCTGTTTTGTATAAAAAAATAACTACCCATTTTCGAGCAGATACATCCGTCCAAAAGCGGGAAACTTTGGCCAGTTGGCGGGAAACTTTGGTCAGGGCGGGTAACTTTGGTCACATTATATTTTGGCGGGTAACTTTGGTCAAATTAAAATTTTTTGGGCCACACATTTTTCTACTTATAAATAATTCGATCATACTTCTTTTTCAAACGAATTATTTTATCCTGTATATAATTTTCATCGATTATGTGCGTCACAATATGGTCCAGCATTACAAAAGAAAGCCTGATGCGCGCAAATACCTGACTAATTACTCAACGGAAGATCTCGAAAAGGCCATCGAGGCCGTTCGAAACGAGTCAAAAATTCGAACAGCAGCTCATGTTTACAATATTCCACATGGAACATTAAAAAACAAAGTAAACGCAAGGCATTCGGGAATGATTGGTCGTAAAACGTACCTCACAGCAGCTGAAGAATCGCTACTCGTCAAACTGGTCAAATCTGTCGCTGTTGTGGGCGTGCCATTCACATAGGATTGCCCCATCACTGTTCAAGAAAAAGAAGACCCTAGGACGTGAGTGGTTTCGTTCATTCTTGAAACGTCATGGAAATGAATTATCTGAAAGAATTCCACAAAACTTGCCAGCTGTCCGGGCAAAAGCATTGACACAATTTGTCGCCAGTAAATGGTTTGACTTATTTGAATCTACCGTAAAAAATTGTCGTTGGATTTGAAACCCGAATGTATATGGAATGTTGATGAGACTGGATTGAGCACGGATGTTGGCCGCAGCAAAGTTTTGTGTGCCAAAGGCATGCAAAACCCTCATCGAATCCTACCTGATGAAGGAAAATCAGTGTTTACGGTCATTGGCTGTGGTAATGCTGCGGGCGATAGTGTACCACTTCTAGTAGTCTATGATGGCAAGAATTTGTGGGACGATTGGTGCTTAGGTGAATTGGATTCGTTTTGCTATGGTGTTAGAGAATAGATGAATGGAAACTAATTTACTGATTTTTTTGTTATATCTCTTTCATACATGTAAGGGAGCCCCGAGGTCTAGGGTGGGGGGTTGGGCAATTTTTTGGGGCTGGGGGTCAGTAATTCCCAAAATTTTGGGAGGAGGGGTCTCTCAAGGGTACTCAACTCTTGCTCAACTGAAAGAATTGAAAGAAGCGAAAAAAGCTAGAAGCATTAATGTGTGTCGCATTTGCCGTATTCAATGGACAATTTACAAGAAAAAGTACAAAAAAGACTGGGCATGCTGTGATAGATGTGATGGGTGGATATTTGGTAACTGTTTAGTCGATGATTTTGATCCCGCTGGTGATTTTGTTTGTCAAGTTTGTGTTACTCATAACAATTAATCTTCCTTTAAATCTGGATAATCTCATGTATTTTGATCTTGAAAATGCACATTTATCATTGTTTTAGTTTACTTCATATTTTTGTGTGTCGACCAATGTTACCCACCCATTGGTGGTTAACATTGGTCGACACGTTAATTTTTTTTTCGTTGATAAATTTTGAACGATTGCTATTCTTATTTTCATTCATATTGATATTTTCATGTACCTCTTAAGTTGCTGTATCTGAATAACACAATATTTTTCATGTCAGGCACTTTTTCAGGTCAATTGACCAAAGTTACCCACCATTGGGACAGCTGGGAGTAGATTTACGAAAACTTTTTTGCTGTTGATGATATTCATTATTTTCAGCTGAAATTTTGTGGCAATAGAGGCCGATAGTTATGTTAACTCATATCCAAAATTTATTTTGTTACGTTCTATCTGTGGTGAGATATAACGATTTTACTTGTCGAAAAAGTAACTTGAACAAAAATTATAATGGCGACCAAAGTTGACCACCATGGTGGGTAACATTGGTCAAAAAGTGAGCTCTTTTCAACGATCAATAGTAGGTTAAATCTGCATGCTACTTATGAGATGATGTGTTTAATCGATTTGTCTGACATTTTTGACATATGAGTTCCATGAAACATTTTTACGAATTCCCCATGTATAACAAGTTATATGTTGGAGAAGTCGAATTGACTCGATTTTGACCAAAGTTACCCCACTTTACCTTAACAGAAACAAAAAACCGAAGCGCGGAAAACCTAAATTGCATACAAATTCGACGGCTGACATATCTGTGCTTAGCCAAAATGAAAAATCATAGTATTGCACATGAATGATTCTTGCTTCTGGCCAGGGTTTTTTTCCTTTTTTCTCGACAGGCCATTTGGCTCCTATGGTCAAAATTTTACAGGCCAATAGGAATTTCAACAAGCCAAAACTAAAAAGTTTGTAAATAAATGTGCTAGTAAAAAACACTTTTTCCTCAAATTTAGTCAAAAACACTCTTCAAAATCACAGTAGAGGCCCGCACAACAGATCAATCATTTTGAATACATTCGTAATCACACACTGAACAGTAAGGCTCACAAATTAGGTCAGTCATTATTCAAACCAATCAGAGTTTTTTCGCGCTAGCCAGGTTGATCTGTAACTTGGGGAAAAAATTTGGTTGCACATATAAATTTTCAGTTGCTCGATCTAAAACTGATAAATTCGCCAAATAATCAGAAAATGATTAAAAATTATATCCCTTGTAGGCTACTTCATTCAGTTCGCGTCAGTTTCAGACGCTTGAACGTGAATTTTCAGAGTTTTGAAGAAAAAAATCAAAAGGCTGACTAGAGTACTTGTTAGGAACTTTTGTAATTTCTAGGCTTCTAAAATGTTGGAAAATTCATTTCTTCAGCACATTCTTCTGAATTTACCGGTGGGTGATCGATCATGATCTTTTCAGCATTGGGTTGGCAAAAGAGGTCATGCCATTATTAGGAGCCATGGCTCCTAATTGGCCTAAAAAACCTGCTTCTGGCCAAACTGGTAACAGTAACACTGATACCGATTTGGCGAAAGAAACAGAATAACAGAACACTTTTCTGACTGCAACAGTAGACTTCAGCTTTGACAGTTATTAATTTTGAACGACGTTCCATGCTTATTGAAAGTCGAGAGTAATTTCAAAGCCGTGGGTTAGAAAGATGATCCAATAAACACTAGCGATCGAGCGCTATAGACGAAAAGTAAAACCCACACCTACTTTTTAATCTATAAAAATTTTTTCCAGGTGTGAAGAAATTTTCACTTTTATTACGGTCCAAAGCGACATTTCGCACAGCGATAGTGACCATCAGACATTTACATGCAGTGATTCAACATGAACATTAATGTAAAAACATCGGTTAAGTGTAAAATGAGCATCGCCGCATTAAATATAAAAGGAAAACTATCACATAATAAAACAGTAACCCGCAAGAGTAAATTAGCGGCCAAGCATAAAATGAAAAATCAAATCTAATCAACTGTTTCAAAATTTGATCAATGGGTAGAAATTTTTGAATTGTACTGTAGCCCACTTAATTTAAAATGATAGACGCAGCAAAATAAAAAAAGGGTCAATTTACGCAATTTTCACCCATCGGAATACATAATTCATAATGGGAAACGCTAAAATCATCAAAATGACATCATGCTTATCCATTGTCGATTTGGACAGAAGTGAGTCAATATATGGGTGCTACTTAAGAAATTGCGACAACTACAAAATTATAGAGGGGAAATTTTCAGCCGTCCTGTTTGCCGCTCACTGACAAAATTTTTTGATTACAGTAATCAGCTCATTATTTTTTCCGTATTGAACTTACTAACATGAGATCGCTGCATCGATCATTTCACAATGAATGGCGTACAACATATCAGTTTTGAACAAAACGTAAAAATCGACTACCTAATGAGTCTGTTTTTTATAAAATTCTTGTATATAAATCGAAAAATGTCGTTTACACTAAGCTTTAACCATAGGACTTTTTATTTGAAAATTTGAGCAGGCTCGGATATTCCAGTCCTATGCGACATACGACTTAGCAGGAAATGACAAAAATATGAAATAGTAGTTGTTTCCATTAACATTTACGAGCATTTCAATGAAAATAGACAAATCCTCGTACGGGGATAAGAATGAATGAATATCTTCTATTACTCGTTGCTAGTACTATCGTCGCTTGGCGGCATTTTCGGTTCTAGCAGAAAATCTGTCGTCGATCTTATCGATTCGGGTGATTCGCGATAATTGTGAAAAGCCGGCGGCAATCTGCTAAAATCTGAATAGAAAATTTTCATACTCGTTCTTAGACGAGGAATTTGTCATAGAAAAGACTCACCTGGTCCATCACCGGGCGGCGATGAACTGACATTCGCCGAATTGGTGGCCGACGGCAACTCTTCGACTAAAGTTAGCAACTTTCGTTTCTTATTTGATCCGGGCAGACCCAGAAAGTGTTGTTCGCCCGATTGAAAGGGGGTCGCGGGACTGAGCCTAAAAAATATTTAGCAATTAACGCACTGTTTTTTTGCCAAATTGGCGTTTCTGGAAAAAAATTTCTCTATCCAAAAATTTGGAGAGTTCGATTCACTTAGCATTAGTTAACCTTCAAGACAGAATTTCTGAAAACGTCGATCATCCATTACATTGAATTATGATGAGTTAAACATTAATCATACAAGAAAATAGAATGTACTGAGTAATATCATAAGTAGAGTAAGCTAGAGTACTCGAAAATTTGGATTTTTCAATTTTTCAGGATTTTTGGGTTTCAAGATGGAGTCCAACCTATCTCAGCCTAGAAAAGACAACATGGTCAAAACTTTGATATGCGCAAAAATATTCAAGTAAAAAGTAGTCTTTCCGGGCGAGATATCAGTCATGTTGTGTATAGACCAAGAAATGCTCAAAGAAGATTACAAAATTTCAAGCTTTGGTTTTCTGCAATTTTTTGGATTTCTGCTTTCATATCATGCGTACAGAACCAGCAGAAAATAATTTTTAGGGGTGATTAATTTATGAACGTATTATAGACAAGGTTAAACTTATCAGAAAGCACGTCTTAAAAATTTTCATCTTCTAAAATGTTCCATACGATTTTCTATCAATAATATTTGATATCGTCGCTACTCCGATTTCGTGAAAATGGAGGCCCGTTTCAAGTTCTTGGTCTAACCAATTTAAATCATACAAAAGGTAGCAAGAAACTTAGAATAAGAGAATCAAAATCCGATTTATCGTACACTATCAAAACTTTGAAGGCGTTTGTCTTGAAAACATCGCAAGTTGTTTTGTCGGAGCAGCAACGATATATTGTTCGAATATTTGATGAAACTTCGATTTCCGATTAACTTCCATTTAAATTTTTTCTTGACTGCGAAGATGATTGAATTTTCGGCGTATATTTTTCCACATGAGTGAAATGACTGAAATATCATTAATGTTGAATAATGATAGAAGTCCTCGTCGTTTGAAGAATCAAAATTTTTGTTTACTTACCTTATTTTCATATTTAATGTGCTTATTTTCAGTTCGAACTTGTACGATTTTCATTGTTTGCCTAAATTTCTGTAAAATGGTTATTTTTATCTGATTTTTCTATCTTTGATTAACGGCATCGTCTATAGATGATTGACAAAATCAGTACATCTGACAACGGAGGACTTCCAATCATAAATTATGCAACTGTATACCTGCTATATTGCATTAGATAACTCATAGCAAATGGTCGTGTTATAGTAGCCGCCTTTTTTTACACGGAAATTTGCATCAATATACGAAAAACTCAAAACTTTGCGTATACTTTCGATGCAAATACAAACAAAAGACATAAACATGTAACTGGTCAGGTTTGATAGAACCAGTTAATATCAAAGAAGTAACTCGTGACAAAAGATAGACTTAGCATTGCTGAGGAAATATATAAACAATCTTTCAAACCCTACCGAAATTCAGATTTTTTTTGGTGAAATTAGATATAGGCAAAGTTCTCATTTGTTAACAACATTCAACCAAATTTTAGTGTGAAGAAGATCAACGGGCAGAGATTAATTCAAAATTTGACGGACTATCGGGTGCACTTCAACTGTATTATTTCGGAATAATTCTCAGACCTGAGCATCATTCTATAGTTTAGTTTTTATTAAATTATTCTAAATTGAAAATGACTCCAATCAGAACTATCGTCAAAACCGTTTCCAAACAGCTTTTACGGTAACATTCTTAACTAAAAAACTGCTAACAGTTAGCTGAGCATGCTCACAAATTTTCGGTGTAATGCGACATATAGTTCAGCCGGAAATCTTTGATTTATGGATTAGTAATTATTTTCCACCATACATGTAACTAGGGTGTTGGGCGACTTTTTTGGTATCCGGAGGTCACTGACTCCCAAAATTTTAGGGGAAGGGTTTGTGAAAAGAAAAAATCGATTTTTTCACCAGAAAAGTCCAAAAAACGGTTCAAAAAATTGTAATTTTTGTTTAAAAAACAGTAAAAAATGTATTCATGGCGCAGAGCGCCGATAAAATTGTCGTTTTTGACTATTTTCTGTTGAAAAATTGACATTTTCCAGCATTTTTTCGAGCAAAAGTATGAAGGTCCCTGTGACTACCACATGGCTAGCCATAGGATTAGAAAATCTGGAGGGGCCCAATAGCTAGCCATATGGCTGACTATTTCTGAGGGGGGTTCCTACAGCACTTCCCACCCAATTACTACAGATGTATCGGGTCCAGGTCAAAAATTTTAAGAATTATTGGGTCCGGGTCCAGCGAAATAGTCGGGTAATTTCGAGTCTCATTTCGGGTTCGGGTCCATTATATTTTTTTAAAACGCTAATCTGTCTGACATACTTTTACTTGTGTGTATATCTTCACATAATAAAATTAGTAGAAAGTCCAAAATTTTGAAAATATTGGATCCGGGTCCCCGATACATCTCTACCAATTACATGTACACTTTTCACTTTTATTCAGAAGCATTCACGGAGAAAACGGACTGAAAATTTTAACCTTAAATGCACGAATAAAAAATATGCGTTCTTACATAGGTATCAATATGCCCCGATTCTTCCCACAATCTGCCTGTTTTACGCTTTGAATCATTTGAATATTATCAATTTTGACGTATTTTTATCATTACCTGACGCAGAAGTTGAAAATTTTTATTTGTTTTCGTTTTTTCGTAAGCTTTAAAAAACATGTATGAAGGAGTCTTTGCATGCATTTTTGAAAAAAGAAAAGACATGAAAAAAATTCCACTTTTAATGAAGGCCGTACGGAAAGAACACACTTTTGAAACAAGCAGTGTTCAGTTTTCCCTAAATTTTTATGTACATATAAATATTTGATATTTTTGAAACGCGAAATTGCGATTTCCAAAAAATAACAGATCGAAACTTCGCTCACTTCAAGGACGATGGAGGCGTGATCGAACACAGCGAACTGACCGCTTGACCGCCGGCGGTCGTCGTACCGACGCTGCTGGTATAGCCAGAATCGTCGGATGAAACGCGCTGCTTTCGGCGGCGCCTTTGCGCCAGCGGCGCGTTATTGACGTCGCTCAAATGGAAACCTTCACGGTTGACAGTCAAAAAAGCGCGAAACGTTTCGCCGAAAGCGTTTCCGACGTTTTCGTTGTTCAAAACGTTGGGTGTAGCTAGCGTAGCGTCCGAAGAAGTGCACGTTTTTTGCAGCCAAGGGTGATCGACAGCTTCGTCGACGGTCAAACGTTCCTCTGGATTGATTGTCAAAAGACCTGCAAAAATTTACATGAAAAATACGGCATTTTACAGTTATCTAAAAATGAAGCGAAAATTCGAGTAAAAGTGAACTCAACTCGGAAAAACATGTTGCACTTGATGTTCAAAGTTGTATCTATAAAACTGCGAGTAAATCTCAAATGTTCATCAAGCATCATTCAGCGTAAATTCAATATCCGACACATTAAAATGCAATTAATCAACAAAAACTTTATAATAGGAGTTCACAAAATATTTCAGGGGCGCATAATTTTTAAGTCAAAATAAAGCTAACTGGACAGAAATCAATAGAACTTGTTAAAATTAAATTTAAAATGTAGTTGAAACACTATTTCTTTAATTTTGATGAAGCTATGAGAGTTTGAAGTTTGGAGTAAAGCTTTACATCCAAAAATTGTCCTTGCTACCGATGTATTAATAAATTATTTGCACTTACGTACATACATGAAATCGGGGGGGGGGGGAAGTGCTATAGAAAACCTCCCCATAAACCATCGGCTATATATAGAAAACCTCCCCATAGATCGTCGGCCATTGGGCGACACCCTCACCCAAGATTTTCCAATCCTATGGCTAGCCATATGGTAGTTATAAGGACCCCCATACTTTTGGTCGAAAAAATACTGAAAAATTTCAATTTATTGATGAAATATTTCAATTTTTTAACAAAAAATGGTCAAAAACATTAATTTTCCGGGCGCTCCGCGCCATGAATACATTTCTTACGTTTCTTTTAGACAAAATTTACTATTTTTTCAACTATTTTCGGTGAAAAGATCGAATTTTTTCCTTTAGAGACCCCTCCATTAAAATTTTAGGGAATCAACGACCTCCGGCCCCAAAAATGTCGCCCAACGCCTCCCCCCAGACCACGAGGCTCCGTTACATGTATGCTTACGTATGAGGGTATGTTTTCAAGTTAAAAAAGGACAAGCTATGGCTCATTTACGATTCACGATGTGTTACATTAATTTTCTTCCCTGTGATCTTTTTTTGTACCATATTTAATGGCGTTCGATAGATCATCTTGGAAATTCCAATAATGCTCGTGTGACTAGTTATAGACCTCTAATAATTTCTGAACGCACATCCTGAATTTCAGTGAAGTTCAAAAGGTAGCAGTGTGAAGTCAGTTTTCCGTCACATGAGAATAGGATACTTTTTTATATCAGCTGACTCTTTCAAATGCGGCTACTTCCATGCTTATATATTCTGTAGCTCCTTAGAACGGTCAAAGACCAACTTCCTATTGTTTTGCACATTTATGCGAATTTCTATGTAAAGAAGGCCCATGGGGAAAAAGGTTAGGGAGTGAAACATTATTCCATTTGTTGTAGGCTATTAAGTGCTCTATGCATGCGCAATTTCCGAATTTAAAATTGGGAACGTTCTCTCGTTATAAACATGTTACTTACATACAACCACAAAAAATAAAGCAACTGAGAAAAAGTAACTAATAAACCCAAAAGAATGGCCAGAAATGTTAGAGAAAAATATCTATTCAAAAGATAATTTAAATCCAGAAACTTCAGAAAGAGAATATTTTATCAAGGTAAAATATAATCAAAAATAAAAAATAATGATGAAAAAGTTGAGACGTTGGAGCAAAAACTTTGAACCTAAGGAACTAAAGCCAAAAGCAAAACTGAAAAATGAGGATTTGAACGATCGATGAATACTTTTCACTGCGAGAATGTAGACATTTTTCCTCGAATTTTAACAGTGAACTTTAGAAAATTTTGAACTTGATGACTTGGAGACAAACTCAAAAGACAGATATTGGAAGATAAACGTGCAGTAACGGTGAGAATTTATAAAATTTTACGGCGGACATAAAGTTTTTTATTGTAATTTTTACTGTAACATTCTGAAAATTGCAATCTTTAAAAAATCTTAATTTTTTTATTAGAATACAGACCGTGGAAGTAAATAAATGAAAAAATAACGAAAAAACAAAAGAATAAACTTATAATGCAGAAATTTCAGAAGCTACATGTGTACATCAGCATGTTGAAGCATGAGAGAACGAAATTTGGGGAGCGGCAAATTAAACAACTAACAGTACAGAGTAAGAAAAAAAATTTATCAAAAAAGCTTAGGATTGAAAATCATCACGAACAACGAAAAAATACAACAAATAAGGAAATAAAAAACATCAATTTGAATAACAAGCTATTTCATATATATTTACGATTGTGGGATTTGAATTTTTTGGGTAACTAACTAAGTGTTACTAATTTTATGAGCGAAAAATTAAAGGTAAAAGCTCCAAATACATGTTCTCTTTTATTTTACAATTTAGAATCATATAGAGTAGTTTGAGAAAAAATGAAGCAAGCATGCAAATGATAGAGATGAATAATAATTTGAAAGATAAATATCGGTAAATTAAGAAATGCACAAATGGGGAAAGATTATAACAAGCGAACAAAATGTAAACATTGAAGCTTGAAGAATTTGAAAAGATTGAATGTCGAATTGCAAGTTTGTTTGTCCAAAACTGGTAATAATTTACCGGAAATTAAATCTTTAGCATCATCCGAAACGGCCGCCCATTCGATGCCATCGAACGAAAATTCGGCGTTTCGTATACGACGCATAATATCCGAGGCCGATTCGTATTTGGTGCGTGCATGGAACGGTGCTCGGCCGCACAACATCACGTAAATGACGACGCCCAAACTCCACAAATCGCATTGTTCGTTGTATTGGGGTAGAACGTCGCCGCCGGACGCCAACATTTCAGCCGCCGTCGTCGTCTCTTCTTCGTCGCGGGTTAAGGGGACTTGGGCGGCGGGCAAAGGCGGACCGGGTGCTCGGTCCAATACTTCGGGAGCTGCGTAGTGGAGTGTGTAGCAGGGAGTGGTCAGCGGCCGATTGGACAAAAGAGGTCGGGCGGCGTTGGTCGACGGACTGGGCGTCAAAAAGCGAGCGAAGCCGAAATCGATAAGGCGCAAATCGGCTTTGTCTTCGTTGGATTCGAATATGATATTCTTGGAAGAAATTTTACAAAATTATGTAAATTTTTAAATTTCGAGAAAGTTTAAACTCAAAGGAGTATTTATCAGGGTGTCCAGCAGCTTTCCAAAAAGTAATTCCCTGCCTTTTCCAGAGTAAAAATCAATAATTTCAACATCAAATGAAGTATGTACTGATTAGCAATTTGTTTATGTTTTCAATCACCTAGATAATGCCACCAACAAACTAGAAAACCAAAAATATCAGCTAGAAATCAAACATCTTTCATAAATTAAGTCAAAACAACAGAAGTTTAGTCAGTTTTGAACTGAAATAGGCGAGTAAAATTCGGGAACCAGGCAACCAACAAAAAATTGAGGTTCTTCGACCAGCAAGAACTTCTATCATTGTCCAGTACTGGCCAGAGACTGTAAACACGTATGACATTATAAAGCAGGCATGACAATAAATTCTATTACATTGATTTTAATATGTTTTCACAACATTTTTTCGATCCTGCGATTTGTAAGCCCAACAATCGTTCCCAGGAAATAAATTTTCTTAGGTATCACAGTATCTCTCAACAATTCAATTTCAGCTGCCACATTTTTTTGTTTCGGTATTTCTATTATTCTCTAAGTAATTCTGTTTCAACTCTTTGACATTTTCTTTATGTCGAAAATGACAGTCTTTTGCATGATTTTTTTTCTACAAATGTGAAAAGCACCCAAATTTTCTACCAAATGAGAAAAAACAATTTTAAAGGCGTTTCTGCTAAAAAAAAGCTAATATAGTTGCTATTTGTGTGCAAGTAAGAATCATAAATGCTTATAGTGGTGAATGGTGTACTCATACGACCTGACCTCATGTTTTATTACTACTCTACGAAAATGACATTCTCATTTATTGAAAGACATTAATGTTAAAATTCTTATGTACTCTGAATCTAGTGGCAAATGGTCAACAGAATTTCAACTGAATTTGTCATTAATTGCATTTTGGCAATAATAATCCGAAATACGGATACAGGATTAATGATGAACTTCTGCTCAAAACAGACAACTTTATTAAAGATTTGAGTGTAATGCTATCGGAAAGTCGGAAACTCAACGTAATTCCAGTACAACAGTAAAAATGTCTATTTTGGACCATCTTTTCAAAAATTTTCTTGTTTTCTTACTAAACTAAACCATGTAGAGTTTATGTGAGACTTTTATACGTTTATGAGAGACCAAAAGTTTCAGACGAACGAAGTATCATTTGTCAACCATGCTAACTGTGCTAATGAATTATTTTTTCATTAGCAGAAGTGCTAATGGGACTCGTATTGAATAAAAGAATCTTGATACTAACGCTTAAAACCTATGCAAAGCGCCGAAAAATTTTTAAGGTTTCGAATTTCTAAAACGCAAATTTGGCTCATCATTCAATATTCCGGACTTATTTTGCAATAAAAACAAATACATCATAATAATACTAATCGAAATTCCGATTTTCCTAGGTTTTCCAGGTTTCTGGACAACCTGATTTACGAAATGAATTACCTCTTTTCAGAACTTGATACAACACTAAGTCTAAAAAATTCTAGGAACCATTATTGAGGAATTTGAAATTATCCTCTGATCTCCGATTTCAAAGACCAAATTCTATAAAGTTTGGGAGTCTAAATTCTTTAAAAATTACGGTTCTAAATTTTGAAGAACTGAATTACACAAATTTAGTAAAATTTTAGAAAAAAAATATTAAAACTAATCTAGACGAAAGATTCAAAAAACGCAACAAAGGCTTCAAAAAACAAAATTCAAATCTGCAGGGAAACCTTAAAGCTTCTCATAAAAATTTGTCTTGCCTTCCATTTCGATTTCCAAAAAACAAACATCGGCAAGCTACCTCAATTCGAACATCAACCATTAAAATTTAAGAAGAGTAACCAAGCTTTTTATGAAATTTGACATTTTTTGGCTAAAATTCAAAAATCTTCATGAACGAATCACACAATTTCCATGGGATATTTGGGTCAAAAATGAATAAAACCGTGATTTTTAGACCCGAGAAATTCTTTTATTTTCGGTGCAAATTCGCAACATGAATGAAGAAAGATATATTCATTAGAAATTAGATAAATTTGGAGAAAATTTCTGCGCAATCGTAGAATTTTTTTCTAAAAACACCAATTTCTCATCATCATACATTTAATAGGGGGGAGTGCGACAGGAATCTCTCCTGACATTGTCGGCCGTGTAGCTAGCCATTGTGCGATCTCCCTATGGATTTTCCAATCTTATGGCTAGCCATATGGTTGTCATAGGGACCCCCATACTTTTGGTCGCAAGAATACTGAAAAATGCCAATTTTTTGATGAAAAATATCGATTCCTAAACAAAAATGGTCAAAGCGTCAATTTTTTGGCGCATCGCATCATGAATACATTTTTTACGCTTTTTAGACAAAATTACTATTTTTGCACTGTTTTTTAGACTTTTTGGTGAAAAAATTCAATTTTTTCCCTCAGGGAACCCTCCCCTAAAATTTTGGGCGATCAGTAACCCCGACCAGGGTTTTTTAGACTCCAGAAAATTAAGCAGCACATATCAAATTGGCACGTGAGTTTTAAGACCCATTAGATTATAGGTTAGTTTCCTGTTTGGAAATGCATTTTTAAGAGATACCAAAAAATTTTCAAAATTTCGGATTTCAAATTATTTATCTTTCTTGGTATTATTTCTGTTGTGCGGTTAGAGAATGTCACCGTAGCTTATTGTTATAGCTTTTAAACATCTCCATATTATGAATGAATGTTTGACCTTATATTGTTTTTCACGTATTTGACAAAAATCAAGATTTTTATAGATTATTTTCACAAAATCGTTTTGCGGTCCTCTAGAATTTTAGGCTTTCGTGGACATAACTTTTTGCATTTGGAAAATGATTGAAACATCATCAGCATAGGAAAATGACACAGGTTCTTGCTGTTTGAAGAAGCCATCCGAATCCTTTGTTGCTTACCTAATTATTTAATTTTAGTCTGCCCCACTGAAGACACGTTAAACTGACTAAAAAATTAGACCTTTCATGCAGGAATTACATACTAAAAATATTGATTTTCCAACGCTATATAGAATATCGAAATCAAAATATTCTTCCGTTGCTATATGCGTCGGAATTAATTACCAATACTCTATTATGAAGTAAAATAGGTACCTATCGTTCATTTTTATGCTTCAGATAGTTTGGAAACAATCTCTTTTGATAAATAATTAATGCTTGGTAAATTACTGGCTCCAGATATATTACATCGAAAAAGGAAGAAAAATGTTTAGCCTTTTGCTCCAATCAAATAGTGAAAAGATCAAGACCGAGCATCGATAATTGCAGAAGAATGTGCTCAAAAAATAGATTTTCCAACGTTTTGGAAGCTTCAAAATCAAAATTTAGGCGCCGAACAGGTTACTTTAGCTAGCCTCTTGATTTTTCTTCAAAGCTCAGGAAATTCAGTTTTAAAAGTCAGGAACTGACCCGAAGTGAATGAAATACAAGGAAAGTAAGAAAGAAAATTTTTCTGAAGAAACTGAGTGAATTTATCTATTTTAGAGTGAGCAACTAAAATTTATCTGTGCAACCAAATTTTTTTCCCAAGTTGCACATTACAACTTGGCTTGTGCAAAAAAATCATGGTGATGGATTTGCATATGACTGATATATAATACGTGAGCCTTATTATTCTGTGTGTGATTGAGAATGTATACAAAATGATTGATCTGTTATGCAGACTTGTACTATAAATTTATTGAACAAAAACTACTAAATTTGTTTACGAACTTTCTAGTTCTGACTTGTTGAAATTTGGATTGGTCTGTAAAATTTTGACCCTAGGAGCCAATTGGCCTGTCAAGAAAAAATGAAAAAACTCTGCTCCCGACCTCAAAAAAAGCGCCCGACCGCCCGCCCCCCCCCGCTCCAGACCTCGGGGCTCTGTTACATGTGTGCTCATCTCATTTTCTATTCTCTGTGAAAAATTACACATATTCCAGCAGAATTTTGACTTAATATTTGGACGTTGTCTTGGGGCTTTTTCCGTACAGTGTGGACTTTTGGGGCCGTGCGAAAATTTTTTTGGGCATTTTCCGCATAGAACTGAAGAAAATTTCGCACATATCACACATTTTTTAAATTCCAACTTGGAACAGAAAAATTTTGGGTCATTTCCGTACGGTAGGGATGAAGGCGTGCGGGAAATTATATTTCTCCGCATTTTCCGCAAGCCTTCCCGGCCAACAGTCAAATTTTAGCGAAATTTTGTTTTAGGTTTCACAAATCTTAGTGTTACGATATCACGGAATTGTATATGAAAGTACAAAATTCCAAACAAAAGACTGGTAAAAAATTCGGAATTTTTAGGAATTCAAATTTTCTGCAGAAAATTTCTTCGGTCTCAAATGTCCGTAAACAAAATCAACGACAACTTAGTAAAGTTACAAAATCAACGCCAACTTAGTAAAGTAAAATACGAATTCTGAACATAAAAGAAGAGGAAATTTCAAACTTCCCAATAAATTCCAAAATTGTTCTCGCAAATTTCCTCAAAACACCGGTTTCGAAATACGAAAATTTAAAGATCTTTAAGAATTTATTCACTTTGGACTTTGAAAAAAAAACATTTTGAAAAATTTTCTGAAAAAACTAATCAAACAACATCCGTAAAATTTTGTATTAAATTAAGAGCGTTCAACATGGATTTGAATTCCAAAATTCCTGCAAAGTCATGCAAATTTTGTATACATATACACAGTAGCGGTATTAGGGGGAGGGCGGCCGCCCTCCCTTTTTCATGGATGCGACCAAGCCTGTAGCCAGAAATTTTTTTCAGGGGGGCACACATTTTTTTCACACAAATTACTGTAAAATTGGCATTTCTGACTTGACTTTCTTATTTTTGACTTGAGTTGGAAAAAAACCCAAAGGTCCCCTACCTTTGTCTTTTTTTAACACTTCAAACATTTGGGGGGCGTGCCCCACCTACCACCTCCCTCCCTACAGGCCTGGATGCGACCATACATGTAATTGGGGAGGGAAGTGTTATGGGAACCCCCCCCCAGAAATCGTCGACCATATGGCTAGCCACTGGGCGACCCCCATACTTTTGGTCGGAAAAATGTCAATTTTTTGATGAAAAATGTCAATTTTTGAACAAAAATGGTCAAAAACGTCAACTTTCTCGGCGCTTCGCGGCATAAATACATTTTTTATCATTTTTTAGACAAAAATTACTATTTTTTGAACTGTTTTTCGGACTTTTTTCGTGAAGAAATCGAATTTTTTTCCTTCAGAGACCCCTCCAACCAAAATTTTGGGAATTACTGACCCCCGGTCCAAAAAAAGTGGCCCAACCCCCATCCCCCCAGACCTCGGGGCTCCGTTACATGTATGGATGCGACTGAAAAAATCCATGTATCCCTGAAAAAATCCATACATGGTATTTTAGGTAATCGGAGTGAAAATTGAAATTTTCAAAGATTATGCTTCGTCTTGAATATTCCAAATCGTACATTGCTATAACCGGAATAAAGTTACACCATATTTTTTAAGATTTGAAATTTCCAAAGTTTAAAATTTATTTTATCTATGAAACGTTGTATTATTTGCACGAAAATCAAATCGTCGATTGGATTTTATCGTCTAGTTATTTGGCCTTTACACAGATATTCGACGTTGAATAAACTGTTTTCCTGAATGGTTTTAAAACTTCGACGTTGAATGAACTGTTTTCCTGAATCGTTTTAAAAATCTGACCATACTGACGGTGTTTTATTTGATAAATTCTGCGTATTTTTTCATCATCCGCCCTCCCCCCAGAAAAATCCTGCTACCGCCACTGCATATACATATATACGTAAACTTTGGAATTAATTTACAACAGAGATCCCCAAGATAGGTGGTAAATTTAAAAATTTACGCGTGTAGTCTAGGTAAATGTCTGCTTAACACGTCATTTTTTCCCAAAATCAGGCACCCAGTGATGGATTTTTAGGACTTTAGGTAGGGGTAATACCCCCCTCATACATCTCTCTATAGAATAGTCTGATTTACAATATAGAAATTTCTGAATATAAAAACGCAAAATTTTTTCTCACTTCTGGCTTCAAATCCCGATGGACAATATTTTTATGGTGCAAATATCTGACGGCCGAAAAAACTTTGCTGGCTATGCGACTGGCTTCGGCTTCAGTGAAATGTTTAGATTTTTTAATTTTGGTCAATAATTCGTCGCCTTTCAACAATTCCATAATTAGATAGATGTGGAAACGATCTTGGTAGACGTCGACTAATCTGACGATATTTTTGTGTTCTTGGCACGAAGCCAAAATTTGAGCTTCCCGAGCCGCTTGACCGGCCCAGCGTTGACTGACGATTTTGACGGCGAATTGGGCACCATTTTCTTTTGACTGGCATTTCCTATAATGAGAATTTCGAAATTGGAAAACTATTTTTATGATTATGCAAACAGACTAAATACAAAACGTTCATAAATCTCTAAAAAAGTTTCAAATTGCCAACAATTTTCAGATGTTTCAAGAATTTTCGTTATCCAATGAAAATTTTTTGAGGTATTGTTGGTTTTGCAAAATTTTTAGAAGTTTTGCAAATTTTTACAGTTTGTTGTGCACTTTTGGTTACCTACCTTCGAAACATAACGTGACAAAATTTTATGGAAATTACCTGCACACACTGAATGCACCACGGCCAAGAAATCCATCCTTCGTCATATCCAACGTATATTTTTGGAAAAACAACGAATTCTATAAAATTATTTTCCATCTGCAAAAGGTGCCGTAAAATAATCTTCCGAACAAAAATTGATTTTTGAAGACAATATTTTGAAAACTTCTACTGTTGTGGAAAAAATTGTTTTGTGGGGCTACTATTTCAGAAAGTTATTACCTCCTGTTCACCGATGGCTTGAATGTTAAATTGAGCAAGATCCAAAACACTATCTTCACCGATTATGTTATCATTTGATAAAAGAATTGATGGCGAAACGAATGAATAACCCTAAATATGGAAAAACAAAGAAACTATAATCCGCAACCCCGAAAAATGTAAATTTTAAAATTATGCCATTTTGCGAATGCTGACCAGAAAGCTTCAATTCACTTTGTTAAGTGCAGAAATGCGCGAATTAAGTGTATTAATTTCCAACCGCGCACAAAAATCGATTTTCATCTCGAAAATGTGCTCCCTGCTCAAGTCGAGATGCCCCGATCTCTTCCCTCTTGTTGAAGCACCAATCTTCCCGACGAGTACGTCATTTGCGAGAAATTGAGGTTATGAATTAACTTGTCATTTCCGAGTCAATCAATTTCGGAAATTGTCAAGAGTGATGAAAAAATTTGAGTTTCGATGGTCTGAAATTCGATCAAAATCTAAAATTCGACAATAGACGGAGATTCAAAGAACATGTAATGCAACTGTTTGAAAGCCATTGTAATATCCTTCTGATTTTCATCATTTTTACTGCCCTCCCTTTTTAGTAGATTCTAGCAAGTCGAATATAGCAAAAAACTGTTTCATTATATTTAGATCCATGAGACGCTATTTGGATTTGCAAATGGGTCATGACTATTATGCGGCCTAACTCATCAACAGAAAGAGAAAATTCCCATAATTGATTATCCGATTTACTCTAAATAATTGCCGAGAAATATTAGCGTTTGGAGTACCAGCCGGTGGTGAAACGATCGGCTCTTGTTTCGTGAATTCGGTAGCGAAATATTGAACATCCAATGAACTTGTTAATTTGGGTCGATAAGGTGGAATAATTTGTTTATTAATCAGCATTTTCCAATCGATACCCTGAGAGGGAATATTCGTAAAGAATTAGTTAAAACATGAAAATTATTAAAATACAAAAACATCAAATTTATACATCAAAAAATTTATGGCGCTGTATTTCTACCAAACCACCCACGGCGCCTAAGCGATTCGCCGGATTTTTGACCAATAATTTTTCGACGAAATCGCGAGCGATGACGTTGAAACTCTTCGGAAAGGGCACCGGTTTCGAGAGAATTCGCCTTTTAAAAAGGAAAACTGGGAAATAAATGTCAAACAAATGTCTGAAAAAGTTTTACTCGGCTATTTCGCGACTAGAATTTTTGGCCCCGTCGACCGTGAACGGCGAGCAACCGGTTAAGAGCTCGAAGGTGAAAACGCCTAAACTCCACCAATCGACGACCTTCAAAAAATTTGGGTAAAAACGGATGGAGATATATTAGATATAGTTTTATTAGATCAAAAAATACCTCGGAATAGCCGCCGTCCGGACGACGAATGACCTCGGGAGCCATATATTCAATAGTACCACAATAAGAATCGGTTTTATGGATCTGAATCAAGAAAAAAAACCGATGCCTAAAATGTTCTACACTTGCACATGAGGATATATGCTATATTTATTTAAGCAGCAAAAAATATTCTATTAAATTTTTGTCCACGTACATATAAACAAATGCAGAAGCGTTAAAACCATATTTTTCAACTCGTCCCACAATGTTAATATCTAAATATCTGAGTTGATGGGAAAAAGAGTTTTTAGACAGTGGAACTGGTGAACGTGATAGGATGGCCATAACCAAACTCTCAAAACTTGCGAAAATTAGACTTTTCAAACATTTAATTTAAAAATACTCTTCCCAAAATAGGTAAGATGATAGGGTAGCTTTTTAGGTGTATATGGAACCGACAAATAATGAAGGCTAAGAAAGATTATGTTATAGGTATGAGAAGTGAAGCTGTCAGGATCCTGAGCAAGAATAAAATAGCGATAAATAACTCAGAGACAGAAAATTTGACTCATCTTTCAGCATTTTGACTAGGAAAACATGCACTTTCGATATTTTTTTAAATCTCGTAAAATAATTAATGGTGAACCAATATATATCCACATCGGATCATCCATACAACATAGCCCGCCTTCGAGAAAAGTTAAAAACCAAAAGCAACCTACTCCAGCGGAGCCCTAGTCTGCTTTCATCAAAGAGACTTGATCTCTTAGGTGAACTCCATCTCAAATTGTAAGCTCAACTATACCAGTAAGAGGTCCGACCAGTTGGGTACATAATAAAAGGCACTTTAAGGGGAAGGAGTAGCCAAATTTCTAAAGCTTAGGGGGGTCAGCAAGTGCTCAAGAAATGTTTTTTCGACCAAAAAATGGACAAAATACGACTGTGATCAATGAATCTTGTCTTTAAAACTGATACTGAGCATTATTTTGGCGCGAAGGGTCGACAATTTTTCTCTTTTTCAACGACTTTCGCTACAAAAAAGTAATAAAACAGTGAAATAGGTATTTTTCGCCGATTTTCAGCCAGCTGGGTTTGTATATATCGACGACTAAAAGTTGAGGGAGGAAGTCATCGACAACTGTCGATACGATTGAAAATTTTGGGGTGATCCTTTGCATGCAGCAAAACTTTCTGTACGTTTCCATTTTTTCGCATGGCGTGTGTTGTTCACATATATTCATTTCATAGACGGTGACTAAACATCAACGTTGAAAGAATTTTCAGAAAGTTTTCTAAAATATAAATGAAAAACACTTTATTGTAATTGATAAATTATTGTCTAGAAAATTCGGTATGAAAACAAAAAGTTTCTATATGTAAAATATACACAATGTTCCACACAGGGTTTTTTCATTTTTTCTCTATAGGCCAATTGACTCGTAGGGTGAAAATTTTACAAGCCAATCCGAATTTCAAGAAGGCAAAACCAAAAAGTGTGTAAACGAATGTGGTAGTAAAAAACACTTATTAACAGGTGGTGTGGAACTTTTGGCATTCTCAATTCAGTATCGAATGAAGTTATGTCTCTACTCTAATGATTTGTACAAATATGTTTATAGTACTTTCAACTCATCAGTTCCAATTTCTTCAACAAACTTATTAAAAGCATCTACGAACTCGCAATAGTTTGATGTATGAAAGTCTCAGCACGGTATTTTGCATGCTGATTTGTTGGTTTCATTAGTCTGCTTTGAATATGTGTTAAAATTTCAGTTAAAATATTCGATCTTATTGTGAAGCACTACATGTTCATTTGTCCATTCTCTATAAAATTGAGCGAAATAACCAGGTAACAACGTTTCAACTCTTAAAAATCGAAATTTCGTGTCTAAGATACTTAAAAGTCTCATTGTTGTGTAAATTAATATTTCGTGCAACACATCTCCTATAACTACATAATGATATTTAGAAACACTAAGCATACACATATAAATTCCGCGAAGCGGCGATATTTTTTGAAATTCTAAGCTGAAAACACCTCTAAATTACACTAAAATTCTTAAATTTGGCTTATACCGCTAAATTTTTAGGAACCAATCAGAATTTTAAGGCGCCATGACTCCTAATTGGCCTCAAAAGCCCTAGCACCACGTAACGCTTCCCATACGTATTCATATTGTAAGCTGCAGCTGAAGCTTAAGTTTGTCTAATGAAAATAGACCCTGGGCTCCAGACAAGCACGGCAAGAATTTTCCAGGCGGAGAGGTCCTTCGACTTTTCATCGAGAAGGTGGAGGTGGGTGAGCAAGAAAACAAGAAAAAGCTCCACAATCATGTTTTTCATACAAAATATGCATAAAAGTCATCAAAAAAACTGTCCTCAAAAAAAAATTAGGGAGGGGTGTTTGACGATTTTTTGGGTCAGGTAGGAGGGTTTACCTCCCCATGACCCTCTGCACATGTATGTCGAGCTCAAAAATCGACCTCAAAGATGCAGCAAAGGTTTTCGAAGACTACGTAAAACAGATTTCGATGCACTAGAAAAAAGGTGTACATCGGAAAGCTTTCCTCTTGAATTCGTATAATGAAGTTTTCAAATGTAAGAATCAACAACATTGTTGATATTGATGAATTTTTTGTTGAACTCTAGTTCCTTGTTCCAAAACTTACCGCTTCCGTATCCTTAAATTCTTTACTCAAACCGAAGTCAGTCAAAACGATATGCCCGTCTTTGTCCAACATGACATTCTCGAGTTTAAGATCGCGATAAATAATACCTTGCTGTAAAATCCAAGAAACATTGTCGAAAAAACCAATTTAAAATCTAGGGTTGTCCCAGGCCCCGGGGCAGCTGCCCCGGCCCCGGGCCGGGGCTAGGGTTGCCCCGGTTCATGGCAAGACTACAAAAAATTAGTATTTTTGATAGTATAACAAGCTCGATTTATAATAAAATTGAAGTTTAGACTGTGACAAGTAAGTATTCAGTAGTTAGTTCGACAGTAATACTTTTAGGAATCACTAAATTCATGTTCTATTTGGATAAAAGTTTAAAAGTTTTCATTATATCCGGAACTGCACTTCAACTTCAATTGATTTTTCCAGAAAACGTACGATTATATTAGCTATTCATTATTACTGATTTGCCTAAACTTCAGCATACATGTCAAAACATGTTTTCAAATTACCTAAGTAGTGTCCAAGAAGTTAGAGCTGAAGGGAATTCAGATTTGAGCCAGTCATTCACTATGCAAAAGTGACAAAGAGAATGAGGATGTTGACAAAGTTGTTATTTGGGAAAATGGTGATTTTTGATTTTTCACCACAATTTTGTGATATCTCCAACTTTCTTCTCGAGCATTTTTCAAAAGTTTCTCCCTTCCAGTCAGGGTTTTTTTCCGTACCAGACAGAGTTTTTTGGGCTGGTACGGATCCGTACTGTACAGATTTTTTGATGCACAGTGCAACCTAAAGCCTGACGATTCTTTTGATTACGTTATAGGATTTCCTGTCTGGAAAGTCAATTTCATGCATTTTAAAACAAAAAATGCTTAAAATTTTCTGATTCAAATGATTCAAATGATATATAATTTTGAATGTTAGTTCTGGTTCAAAGATTCAAATGATATATAATTTTGAATGTTAGTTCTGGTTCACGGTTGAAAAATGTCGTCCTATCTAGTGGATGATGTTCAATCTTGTATTGTTTCTTGACATAGTTGAAAAAATCAAGATTTTTCTCGATTCTTTTGCAGTGTTTGAATATTTTACTGTTTTGTGAACATAAACTTCCCATTTGAAATATGATTCAAACATCATCACAGCAGAAAAATGACAGATATTTCATCTGTTTGGGGAATCTAAACTATCGGGTGCGTGCATAATTTTTGTATTAAAGATGTTGAGAAAGATACATTTTCCTGCATTCTAGAACATTGAAATTTGAAAAATTTTCGACTAAAAGATTGAAAGTCGCTGCTGAATTTTTCGCAACCTTAATTCTCGTGGTTTCATTGATCTGAAAAGACTGTTTATTATTATGATTACCTATGCTAATAAACAGTGATTACGATCGATAGCACCATGCTAAAAAACCCTGCAGATGAATTGATACAAGTTCATGTATGCAATGCAGTTTCTTCGGGAAAAGAATGAGTTTGCTATGTTTTAGTAATGACAATTATCTTAAAAATTTAATTTTTTTGTCTGCATCAGACCCTATCTAACCTATCAACCAATGCAGTATCATAGCTGACATGAAATAAAAAGAAAAAGAATCACCTTAAAAATTTTTCGATGTGATACATGAAGTATGGTACCACTAGTGACGTATATGTTAATATGTTATATGTCTGCCCCGGCCGCGGCCCCGGCACCGGGGCAGCTGCCCCGGCCCCGGCTAAAATGTCTACCCCGGGACAACCCTTAAATTTACACACTTGATGAAGATGATGAAGAGCGATGCACAGTTCAGCGACGTAGAACTGAGTTTCTTGGAAAGTCAACGAACCTTTGCTGCACAGATGCGTGAAAAGCTCGCCGCCGCTGACATACTCTAAAGTGGGAAGTTTTCATTGCAGTTAAACGATAGTTGAGACAAGGATTCGTTTTTCACCCATCACAAGATGCAATTTGACGTCAGTTTGGAAGGCGTAATAAAGATTGACTAGGAAAGGCGATTGTCGAATGTGTTCCAAAACGGAACGTTCGGCTAAAGTGTGTTCCAGCGTTTTGGGCTTGGAAACGAGACGATCTTTCTTCAAGATTTTCATGGCGTAAATACGCCAATGATCCGGACCGCCAATTTTTCGAACCAAGAAAACTTTGCCATATGCTAAAAATTATAATTCATCGATTCAAGAAACGAGTAGTACTAGATTCTTTCAAGATATGACTTCAAATCGTGCGAGATCAAGGAGGGCAATTTTTGAACATTAAGGTTTGGCAAACACCAATTTTCGACTACTAAGGTTTACTATACACAAATATTTAACTGATAAGATTTTCTGTGAATCAAAACAATTGAATTTTTTAAACATCGACCGACGGTTTTTTTAGGGCGCCCGATGGTCAATAACTTCCGATTTTTCATGGCTATTTATGTATTACTCGGCTGCTGTGTTATATGGGCCAGATATTGGCATCCGGCTAACGTAATATCTGATCGATACTTCACATCCGATCAATGGAATTTTCTTCAGGCAAATTTTCTGGATCTGGATCCAATGTTGTCGATGATTGAGATCCGTTCACAACGAGAAACTCGTGTATAGAATACAGAATTTGCGGTTTAAAAACGAAATTTTCCAAAATTCTGGGATCTTGCTTTCCGAATTACACGTCACTCGTTCGACCTGGACTATGTCTAGATTTAGTATGAGTTGTGAGAAGAATGAAAAAAGCGGGAGAAAAAATTGGCTTGGTGGAAATAGTAAAAAAGCCTTGTTTCTTCTACCATGGAAAAAAATCGTTTTTACCTCCCTGCCCTAGAACGCGTAGTAATTCAAAATTTTCCATCGAAACTTTCTGCGGGTCTTCTTCTTTTGTTTCCATTGTCATCTCATCTGTAATGGTGGTGGCCATCGCTCCGTTGAGCATCAGAGGCCTTCTGAAAGAGATATGAAAAAGGTGAAATTAATTTAGATAGATCTTTTTTTTTGATAATCTGCGGTAAGCTAGTGTTACAACAATAACACAGATCGATTTTATTCATGGAAATTAAGAGTGTACCCAAACATTCTCATGCTCCTTCCCAGAACCGATAATTCATAAAAGTGCTGATAAACGACACAAACGATGTTATACATCGGTGGAAGCATTATTACGATAGATTACCACGAAATTCAGCTGCTACTGGCATTTCGATGATTCTGACTACTTACTGGAATTAATTTCTTTCTTTTTCATCTTCCGGCAAGCAGTGCCTGGGTTTTTTTTATTCTGAAAGGCTGGACAATAAACTTTCGCAACAACGAGAAATAAATTCGAATGAAGCTCCCAAGTTTTTTAACGAGTAAGGTATACGCAGAATATGTACAGGCAACGTGCGTTAACTTAGTTTTCCGACGTGTAAGCAGGTTTTTTTTTGACCTACGAGTCACAAGCCAAGTGGCTTGTTGACCTAAAATTTTACAAGCCATTCCAAATTTTTACAAGCCAATTTTATAATATCAGTATACGTGAATAAATTCTAATGCTAGGTTATTTTTTAAAGAAATGTATATATTGAGCATCATGGCAATCGATCAGAAAAGAGATGTCATTCAACATTTATTAAATAACATTTTAAAGCCGTTAATTCATTAAAATTCAGGAAACTTTTGAAATTTTTGAGTTTGATCGAAGTCGAATCTACAAGCATTGTGGAACAAATTTTCGAGCAAACTATCCGAGAACATAATGACTTTGAATTACAAGAGAAATCGGCGGTTAAATCGTTTATGATGAAAAGTGAGAGCCCAAAAAAGCTTTTAATCCTTCCTGCCTGAAACGCCGGAAAATTTTTTGGGTATTGACATTCTGCGATGTTGGAAAATCAATTTTCCAAAAACTTATTTGAAGAATTAGATTCGAATTTTCTGTTCAAAAGTCGTAATTTCTAGAATTTTATGTTTGAAAAATTTTAAAACCATTAATTTATTCTCACTCTCTCATGAACTTGGCCGAAAAGATATGAGTAAGAAGAGTAGAAATTTCCGAAAACTACTTCCACGAAGCTTTTGAATTGATTTTACGTTAAGAAAGGAATAATCGCTTCAAAAAGTTTACAGACTTGACGTATTGATCTTTCTCAAAAAATGTGTCAAGTGAAAAATGTGAATCAAAAAATGAAATCAAAAACATCAAGATGAAATATTGAAGATTACTAATTAAAACATGAGATAATACGTTTAAGATGATTAAAACTATTAAAGATTAAATGATAAGTGAAGGCAGACATGTTAGAAGCGGCGCCTAAGCTAGGAAATAAATAATAATGCTTATTTAAGTTATAACCGGCGCGAAGCGCCGGAAAATTGTGAGATTATGACCTTCTAAAATGCACCAAAACGCATCTTTTCTGTATCCGATATGATCAAACACATGACTCAAAAAATTTTGACAAGCCATTTTGGCTTGTTGGACAAAAATTCTACAAGCCATTTTGTCAGTCCAGCAAGCCATGGCTTGTAAAATGCTAAAAAAAAACTATGCGTGTAAGGAACACGTGCAGGTTTACCCGCCTGCATTAGCCACCCACCCTACAAAATCTTTCCGGCACTGAAAGTATGAAAGTGTAAACTTGGATATGTAAACCGGCAGAAGCTAAAAAAAGCAACCATTCTTGTGAACTCCGTGCACAGCTACCAGAATGGATTTCATTTGGAGATGCCCCCGATGGAACGGGCGCGACGCGACCGCCTACGTGGCTCTGCTTCGCTCCGCCCTAAGCCTAAGTCAATTCGTGACGAAACAATAATTTAGCCATTTTCCATTTCATAAGGCGTAAAATGCATCTCCGGACAGGACATTTATCCCTGATATCACTTATGAAGATCATGTTCTCAGTGATGATCGCAGTAAAGCTAATGCTTTCAACAAATTTTTCAGTTCTATCTTTTCTAAAGATGACAAATGTATTCAAAACCTGGAAAAAACTGCAACAGACAAAAAAATTGGGGTCATATTCTCCCCAGGAGCTGTCCTAGAGGCATTGAGCAAATTAAATCCATCATTATCCGTAGGTCCTGATGGTTTATGCTCATGTTTTCTCAAAAAACTAAAACACGTTTTACAGATTCCACTATCTATCACTTTTGAAGTTTCCTATAGAACTGGTAAGCTACCTTCACTTTGGCTTGAGGCATTAGTCATCCCTATTTTTAAGAAAGGTTCATCTTCTGCTGTTGAAAACTATATGCCCATTTCGCTGTGCTGTGTAACTTGTAAGCTAATGGATTCTCTCATAAAAAATCTCGTATGACACATGCACTTACTGCCAAAATATTTTTAAAAAAACAATTCGGATTTCAGAAAGGCAAATCTTGCACGAGTCAACTTCTGTATTGTATGAACAAATGAACAAAATTGATTGATTGTAAAAAGCATGTTGATATTGTGTTCATTGACTTCCAAAAAGCATTTGACTCCGTTGTTCACTCCAAACTAATTGCCAATTGAGCAATTTTGGCATCAATGGATTTGTTTTACGACAGATAGAAAATTTGTTGTCAAACGGAGTCCATACAGTCAAAATAAATTATACATGTTCTGGTACTATCGCTGTAACCAGTGGTGTCCCACACGGAAGTGTCCTAGGCCCAACTGTATTTCTCTTGTATATCAATGATTTAGTTGATGTAATTAACCACAGCTGTCCCTTTCTCTTTGCCGATGATTTGAAGATCTTCAATCTTTCGGAAAACCACAGCTTAATGCAAAATGACTTGAACAACATCTCTTACTGGTCCACTGTCTGGCAACTACCCATTTCGTTGTCAAAAACAAACGTTCTATATTTAGGTAACTCAAATCCCCACAATCAATACACACTAAATAGTCTTTGTCTAACCAAAGTTGATTATTCGTGCAAAGATCTTGACGTATTTATCAGCAGCGATTTATCTCATAGAGAACATTGCGCTAACATCATTGCCAAAGCGTCTAAAATAGCAAATATGATTCATAGAGCTTTCATTTCAAAAAATCAAAAATTGAAAACTAAGGCCTTTACTAGCTATGTTAGACCAATTTTGGAATATGCATCTGTTGTATGGAACCCATATCTAGTAGTTGATATTCAGAAAATCGAGAATATTCAACATAAATTTACAAAGAAAATACTCTCCGATAAAACTTTGTATTATCAGGAGCAATTAAAACTGCTGAAATTAGACAGACTGGAAGTCCGTAGATTAAATTGTGATGCTATCTTCACATAAAAGATAATCAAAGAATCATTTTTACCCCATGATGATTTTTTTTGCACTCCACCCCTATCTTGTACTCGTTCTAGCCAATAGAATCTATTATACATTTCTAGACAATGATTGTAGAAAAAATTCATTTAAAATTCGAAGTACCAAATTATGGAATTATCTTCCAGAAAAAGTTGAGGCTGCAACTTTGGTTGTATAGCTCTTAAAAAGTATTTAACAGAGATTAATTTTGATGCCTTTTTAAAGGGGCGTTAAGCACGTCACCGCCTGTCGTCCCTTGTTCTTACAATTTCTTTGCGTTTGATTATTAATTTATGTTCGTGTTACTTATATATTTCTCTATGACATTTGTCTTAACATTTTGTAAATTGTAAATAAATAAATGAATAAAAATAAATAAAATAAATAAATTTGCACTATTATGTGGAAAAAAATTTGGAATGTGGGAAAAATTTTTTGAGGTCTTTCCACAAATGTGGAAGAAAAATTTGGGGTTTTCATATTGAAAAGATGCATTTTGGTGCATTTTAGGAGGTCCAAATCTCAAAATTTTAAGCGCCGGTTATAACTTTAATAATCATTATTATTTATTACCAAGCTCAGGCGCGGCTTTTAGCATGTCTACCTTTATTTACCATTTAACCGTTAACAGTTTTCACAATCTTAAACGTATTATTTCATGTTTAATCGGCAATCTTGAATATTATATCTTTAAATTTAATGACGATATCCACATTTTTTCCTTAAGAGATTTTTTGAGAAGGGTCAACACGTCAATTTTCCAAACTTTCTAGAGCATAACGTAAATTGAATTCAAAAGCTTCATGAAAGTATTTTAGGAAAATTTCTACGCTTTTGACTCATAGCTTTTCGGCCAAATTCATGAGAGTTTGCGAACAAATTAATGGTTTTAAATTTTTTCGAATGATACATTTCTAGAAATTACGATTTATGAACACAAAATTTAAATCTAATTTTTGAGATGATTATCAGAATGCTTTAAAAAGCTCAAAAATACTTAATGAAGTGTTTATGAGCATTTTCAAGCGAAAAAACGCGAATTTTAAGACGAAAAAATTTTATTCCACATGTGGAAAAAAATTTGACCCCTTTCCACATTTGTAGAAAAAAGTTCGTGGAAAAAAACAGTGCGGCCCTGCCTTTATCGCACTGTTTTTGAGCTTTTTCAAGTCTTCCGGTGTTTTTAGAGAAGTTAATTCATCAAAATTAAAGAAAAATTGAAATGTTCGACTTTAAAGCCTAATCTACAAGCATTGTTGAACAAATTTTCTAGCAAACTATCCAAGAGCATAACTGACTTGAATTACACGAGAAATCGATGGTCAAGTCCTCTATGATGACAAGTGAATGCCCAAAAAAGATGGTAATTTTTTGGGTATATTGACCACGTCGATTCAGGTAATAGCTGGATATTTTGGAACAGATTGCTTTAAAATTACTACACATAGGAGAAAAACAAAGTTAGATTTAGAATCAACATTCTTTTTTCGACCAGAAAATCCAAGTTTCGTGTGACAGAGTTCAGTAGGACATAAAATAATTCACACCAAATGATAAATACCGCCCTGAGAAGTTTCGTAACTATCATAGACGAATTTAAAATTTTCGGCTACAGTAAACCATGAAACCAAAATGAAAAAACGCAAGTGATATTCAAATATCGCAACGCTATGTTGAAGATAATAGATAATTATGCAAAATTCACCATCATGCGCTGAAAATGGTTGCTTCTTCATGTAATTATCCGAAATATTTTTCATTTCGTTATTATTGTAGCAAAGCTGAAACGAATTTTAATTTTTCCGCTGATTAATTTACGTGTGACACTGTGACATTCTGGGATGCTGGAAAATCAATTTTCCGAACATTTATTTCAAGAATTGGATTCCAATTTTGTGTTCATAAGTCTAGAATTTTACTTGAAAAATTTTAAAATCTGTAATTTATTTGTAGACTCTCATGAACTTGGTCGATAATATATGAGTAAGAAGAGTATAAATTTCTGAAAGATATTTCAATGAAGCTTTTGAATTGATTTTACGTTAGTAAAGAAATAATCGCATCAAAAAGCATATAGACTTGACGTATTGATCTTTCTCAAAAGGAAAAAATGCGAATCTTCATTAAATATTATGATAAAATATTGAAGATTACCAATTAAAACATGAGATAATACGTTTAAGATAATGAAAACTATTATAGATTGAGTGATAAATGAAGGTAGACATGATAAAAGCCGCGCCTGAGCTACTTAATAAATAATGATTATTAAGGTAAAGTGGGGTAACTTTCGTCAATTTCACTTGAAACATCGCCGAATTTTTTCCCTGTAAGATATGCAGATACAACTTGGCACACTAATGTCTAAGTAATCAGTGCATGTTACTGTGAAAGGAAATTGAAATCCAACTGAAATTGACAAATTTCTTGGTCGAAAAATTTGCCATTTTTTATGAAAATTGTCAAATTGAAAAAAATTTGGGTTTCACTCATCTGCTGCACTCAAAACTTTCACCAACAATTAAGTGTCTTTGGATAGTTTCTCTTTGTTTTGTATAAGAAAATAACTACCCATTTTTGAGCAAAAAAATCGGTCCAAAAGCGGGAAACTTTGGCCAGTTGGCGGGAAACTTCGGTCAGGGCGGGTAACTTTGGTCACGTTATATTTTGGTGGGTAACTTTGGTCAAATTAAAATTTTTTGTGCCACACTTTTTTCTACTTATAATAATCGATATTACTTCTTTTTCAGATGAATTATTTTATCCACATTTTTTAGCAGACATAAGCTACATCGAAAATGTTCAACGTAGATTCACCAGAAAGATTTTTGGTCATAAATCAGGTTTGTCCTATGAAGATAGACTTCAAAGGCTAGGCCTACGCAAGCCTGATATTCGTAGATTAGAATCTGCCCTCTGTACCATGTACAACATAATCCACAAAAGAACAATTCTAAATCCTGATGACTTTTTCTGTATAAACAACAACAATACGCGTCGTAATCATGGTCTAAGATTGACAATAAAGTCACTTCATACTACTGCTTGCCAGTTTGATTTTTTTAACCGTTATATTAATGTCTGAAGCTCTTTATCCTTTGATATCGTTAATTCTTCCAGTTTGCACACTTTCAAAGAAAAAATTAAACTTCTAAACTTTGATAATCGAATTGGGGGGGGGGTGCATGTAAGTTGTTACTTTTCAAGTAACCTTTGCACCCTATTGCTGCATGATTTTTCTATTTCTTAAAATATTTACATTTCTTGCAAGTCGATTTACTAATCTTATTCTTTATATGACATTATATTATGTATTTCACTTTGCATTTTTCTTTTGTTTTGTTTTGTGTAACAGTAATAAATATTTTTCATTTCATTTCATCTTGTGTATAATTTTCATCGATTATATACATCACAATATGGTCAGGCATTACAGAAGAAAGCCTGATGCGCACAAATACCTGACTAATTACTCAACAGAAGATCTCGAAAAGGCCATCGAGGCCGTTCGATTTGAACAATTTGAACAGGAGCTCGTGTTTACAATATTCCACGTGAAACATTACAAAACAAAGTAAACGCAAGGCATTTGGGAATGATTGGTCGTAAAACGTATCTCACAGCAGCTGCAGAATTGATACTTGTCAAACTGGTCAAATCTTTCGCTTTTGTGGGCGTGCTATTCAGAAAAGATTGCCTTATCACAATCATCGATGGTTATCTACTCGAAAACAAGCTGGAACTGTTCAAGGAAAAAAAGACCGTAGAACATGAGTGGTTTTGTTCATTCTTGAAATGTATGTACTTTTGTTACAAAATTTACAGAGGAATGATATCTAAAATTTTTAGAAATGCCTACATCGTCGGTTTCGGCCATCAACGAGGTTACACCATCAAGACATATGACGGCCAGTGTCATCAAGTATCTTCAGATGGTATACGCGAAAAAACGAGTCGAAAAAGTCCAGAAAACGTGTTTGTCATGCGCTTGGCCAATCTTTGATGGAACCGGAAGTTATTGCTCAACTGAAAGAATTGAAAGAAGCGAAAAAAGTGAAAAAAGCTAGAAGCACTAATGTGTGTCGCATTTGCCGTATTCAATGGACAATTTACAAGAAAAAGTACAAAAAAGACTGGGCATGCTGTGATAGATGTGATGGGTGGATATGTGGTAACTGTTTAGCCGATGATTTTGATCCCCCTGGTGATTTTGTTTGTCAAGTTTGTATTACTCATAACAATTAATCTTCCTTTAAATTTGGATAATCTCATGTATTTTGATCTTGAAAATGCACATTTATCATTGTTTTAGTTTACTTCATATTTTTGTGTGTCGACCAATGTTACCCACCCATTGGTCGTTAACATGTTAACATTGGTCGACACGTTAATTTTTTTTTCGTTAATAAATTATGAACGATTTCTATTTTTATTTTCATTCATATTGATATTTTAATATACCTCTCAACTTGCTGTATCTGAATAACACAATATTTTTCATGTCAGGCACTTTTTCAGGTCAATTGACCAAAGTTACCCACCATAGGGACAGCTGGGAGTAGATTTACGAAAACTTTTTTGCTGTTGATGATATTCATCATTTTCAGCTGAAATTTTGTGACAATAGAGGCCGATAGTTATGTTACCTCATATCCAAAATTTATTTTGTTACGTCATACCTGTAAGACCTCCGACCAGTGGGGGGGGGGGGTAAATCCAAAATTTTGGAGGGGTAGGAAAAAGTCAAAATTTTTCCCAAAAAGGCCAAAAAACATACACTTTTTTGAAAATTTTTTTTTCCAAACTGGGGGGGGGGTTGGGGGGGGGGAAATGATTTTGGGTATAGGGTTGGCCGAGTTGGGGGGGTCACCCCCCCAAGTACAGGTATGTGTTACGTTCTATCTGTGCTGAGATATAACGATTTTACTTGTCGAAAAAGTAACTTGAACAGAAATTATAATGGCGACCAAAGTCGACCACCATGGTGGGTAACATTGGTCAAAAAGTGAGCTCTTTTCAACGATCAATGGTAGGCATACCTGTAAGACCTCCGACCACTTGGGAGGGGGGTAGAAAAAAGTCGAAATTTTTCCCCAAAAAGGCCAAAAAACATACACTTTTTTGCAAATTTTTTTAATTTTTTCCAAACTGGGGGGTTGGATGATTTTGGATACAGGGTTGGCCAAGTTGGGGGGGGTCCCCCCAACCCCCCTTCTCCAAGTACAGGTATGGCTAGGTTAAATCTGCAAGCTACTTAAAAAATGATGTGTTTAATCGATTCGTCTGACATTTTTGACATATGAGTTCCATGAAACATTTTTACGAATTCCCTTATAACAAGTTATATGTTGGAAAAGTCGAATCGACTCGATTTTGACCAAAGTTACCCCACTTTACCTTACTAAAGTTGTAACCGGCGCTTTAACCGCACCGTTTTTTTTTCCTCAAATGGGGTCTTTTGAGGAAAAAAATTTCGAAATGAGGAAAAAAATTTTGGGTATGGTTCTCATTGAGGAAAAAATTTTGGGGAATTCAAAACCGAAAAGATGCGTTTTGGTGGACTTAAAAGGGTCAAAATCTCAAAATTTTCCGGCGCTTCGCGCCGGTCATGGGTATAATCTTAACTATTTTCTATCAGGCGCGGCCGTTAGCATATCTACTCCGACTTACTAATTAATTCTCAACAGTTTCCATCAATCAAGTTAGCTCGTTTCATTTTCTAATCGTTAACAGTTCATCACAGGGTTTATTTTGCACACCGCAACCAAATTCCGAGCTGTGCAACCAAATTTTTTCTGCCAAGTTGCACAGTGCAACTTGAGGCCTGACTGCTCTTTTGATAAAGTTATTGGGTTTTCTGTCCGGAGATGCATTTTTATGCGTTCTAAAATGGAAAAAAAAGAAAATTTTCCGGCGCTTCGCGCCGAGTTTCAATTAATTTATAATTTTCTATAGTACACGGTTAGAAAAGGTCATTCTAGTTAGTGCTTAAGGTTCTAATTATCATCATATTATGGTTAAATGTTTGATCCTGTATTGTTTTTTGACGAAGTTGATGAAAACCAACATTTTTCTCGATAATTTTCCCAAAATTGTTTGCGATCTTTACAAAAAATTTGAATTTTGACTTTCATGTGATTAAAACATTTTGAGTGTAAGACAATGCTAGAAATTTTTGGCGGTTGAAAGCCGCTGGCCTAGTTTTTTGATTTGAGTTTGTCCCACTGAAAATTCATTAAATTCACCGAGAAATCAAACCTTCTGTCTGGGAAATAAAAGGTGAAAAGATTCATTTTTCAGCGTTCCAGAATATTGAAATCCCGAAAAAATTTTCGGCGCTGCGCGCCGAACTAATTACTCTGGTCTAGTTCAATTAACTTTTTCATTTGGTCTCCAAAACTCAAAAATTCGGTTTTAAATGCCTAAAACCGACGCGGATCGAATGAAATGTCAAGAAAACAGTTTGCGATGGTTTTTCCGATAAATTTAAGCAAATTTATCGATTTTAGAGTGAGCAACTAAAAATTTATCTGCGCAACCAAAATTTTTCCCCAAGTTGCACATTGCAACCTGGCCTGTGCAAAAAAGCCTGGTTCCATATGTCGCCCAAAATTGAAATTTTTCATCAATTCTCTCAATTTTTTCTCTCGATGCTTGGAATTTTTTAAACGTTTGCAACCTGAACTTTTGCCTTTATTGAAGATGGAGATCGAAGACACTACTAGACTGCGATCTGTTCATGAATATCTGTTAGAGAGATTTATTTTCCAGCGTTTTAGAATATAAAAACCCGAAAATTTTTCCGGTGCTCGGCGCCGGAATTTGAAACAAATTACAGTTCATCAGTTTGATTTTAATTCATTTCTCAACGTTGTGAAGATTCATTTTCCAGCGTTTTAGAAAGTGAAAATCAAACAATTTTTCTGGCGTTCCGCGCCGGACCAAAAACTGAATAAAATTAGATGATTCTAATCGGAACCACAGAAATGTCAATATAGAGCGGATAAATTCCTGAGAACTCTATCGTTAACATGCTTCATCTGCTTCTGTACAACACCAATATATTCTTCATGAGCTCATTTTTAACTAACGTACCCAGAATTTTCTCAATTTTTTCCTCATTTTTGCAGGTTTCTGACTCCAAATACAACGAAATGCTTAAGTATGATCCTAAAATGCATAAAACAGCATCCATAGCCACATTATAAACGTTTTTAAAAATGAGGAAAATTTTTGGAAAATGAGGAAAAAAATTTTGGGTCCGGTTCTCATGTGGAAAAAATTTTCGAGGAAAAAAAAACGGTGTTTAACCGGCGCAAAGCGCCGGAAAATTTTGAGATTAGGACCTCCTAAAATGCACCAAAATGCATCTTTTCAATATGAAAACCCTAAATTTTTGTTCCACATTTGTAGAAAGACCTCAAAAATTTTTTCCACATTCCAGATTTTTTTTCCACATTATAGTGCAAATGTGGAAAAAAAAACAGTGATTGCCTGTCTTATTATTTTTCTAATTTTTTATAGTTTTTCGAATAAAAATTCATCAATTTTGGTGTGAGCAACCAAAAATTTTTGTGTGCAACCGATTTTTTGCCTCAAGTTGCACATTGCAACTTATCCAGGGCGAAAATAAAAAAGCCTGGTCGATTGAGGAAAAAACTGTTACGCGCGGCGCGCGCGCGGCGTTGAAAAGGTGGACGTTAAGAATCAGACTACAGTAAATATATTTCAATCGTGTATCGGTGCGTGCCTAGCCTTCAGTAAAATTATCGACATCAACAACATTATGGAATATTCGTTAACATTATGAATCACTGTTATCAAGACTATCATCAGATAAACACGACCACTCCTCAACATTTGTTCATGAACTGATTTGAACTTTTCTAGTTTTCTATTTTATTCACCTTAAAAAATGAAGATGAATAAAATGGAAAACATGAAAAGATTAAATGAAACCTGAAAAAATTAAAAGAACATGGACAAGTAATTTGAAAAAATGAAGTAATGAAATGAAAAAGTAAAAACGAAAAATTAACGACAATCAGAAAAAAACATACAGGTATAGTCCAAGAAAGAAGTAACCAATCGAGGGGAAACCAATATCGGGAAAGTCTTAGGAGAAAATTCTTTAAAATTAATTAATTAAGGAAAAAATTAAATTAAGAAATGCTTTAAATTTTTTTCTTGCCTTTTTCGGCGGAACGGAACCGAACCGAACCGATCGCCAACAGCTTGATAGAAAATGACCGACGGTAACCCCCAACTGAACCGAACGGAACGAAAATTTCCCTTTCGTTCAGAAACGTTGTGTCGATTTCTTTCCGTTCCGCCGAAAAAGCCAAGTATAAATGACCCCTTAATCATGTAATTATACTTTCCATAAAAGTCAACGCATGTTGTTCTGTACATAATACTTATGAGTTTCGAAGAGTCTCTACTGTATAGAGTCTCAGATTTTTTACTCCTGTTTTTCAGCAGTGTTTTTTGTGCCAATGCCAAAAAATATGGTTTTTGACACAAAAAAATTTGGAATAGCACAAAAAATTTTGAGCCTTTGTGCCAATTGACACAAATTTTTTGATTGATCTAAGGCTAAATTTCCTTCATGTTTAGCCATTTTAGAAGCTGAAAACGCAGAATTTTCTCGGCTCTTCGACTCGTCGTGCCGATTCAATGAGTTTAATATTGACTAGGGATGCGACGAATCCCGGAATCGGATGGATTCGGTCTTTTTTTCTGGATTCGAATGCGGATTCGACCTCACTGATTTTCCAAATTCGGATTCTGATTCAGTAGTCTTGCCCAAAATTTTAGACTGAATAAATAATCCATTTTTAATTTGAGGTATGTTGGTGAAAATGACTTTCAATCTCATTCATATGGATTATTTAATATGAAAGTTTTGTTAATAAATCTGGTTTGTCCTATGAAGATAGACTTCAAAGGCTAGGTCTACACAAGCTTGATATTCGTAGATTAGAATCTGCCCTCTGCACCATGTACAACATAATCCACAAAAAACAATTCTAAATCTTGATGACTTTTTCTGTATAGACAACAACAATACGCGTTGTAATCATAATCTAAGATTGACGATAAAGTCAGTTCATACCACTGCTTGTCAGTTTGATTTTTTAACCGTTATATTAATGTCTGGAACTCTTTATCTTTCGATATTGTTAATTCTCCCAGTTTGCACGCTTTTAAGAAGGAGAAGAAGAAATTTATTAAATGCGAATAAGTACAAGTGTAAATACGAATAATACAGAAAAGCTCATGGACGTGACAAAAGCACGTGCGAATTGAGCTTTAAAAATGACTTAATTTAGATCATACCTGTAAGACCTCCGACCAGTTGGGAGGGGGGGTAGGAAAAAGTCGAAATTTTTCCCAAAAAAGGCCAAAAAACATACACTTTTTGGCAAATTTTTTTAATTTTTTCCCAACTGGGGGGGTGGGGGGAAATGATTTTGGGTATAGGGTTGGCCAAGTTGGGGGGGTCACCCCCCCAAGTACAGGTATGATTTAGATGGAAAACAGGGCATATTTTTTGGCACTTATCCACTTTGGTCCACCTGCCGCAGTGTCAACCAATGGTCTCTACAGTAATTGAGCAGTTATCCTGTGTACATCAGTAAAAGCATTAATTTGCTTACACAATCTTAGGCTTAGGGGCGTAGCGATGGGATGCGCCTGAAGGGCGCAGCGCTGCGCTGGCACCCTCGGTGCTTCGGCTTACGCCACTGGCTCCGCTTCCTTGGTGTCTCTGATCTTTGTCGATTGTTGAATTGGATTGGGGATGCTCGAATGGAAATATGAACAGTAGGTTCGCATTTCTGTTCAACAGGAATCGTCAGCTGTCTTATTGTAGACGCCAGCGGTTGACACCAAGGTACTAGGTGGACCAAACTGGATAAGTACCTATTTTTTGAACAAATGATATTATTGGGTAAGGAATTCCAAACATTAATATTTCGCAAGCAAAAATCATGTTTTAAAAGCATTAGAGTTATATTTCGATTCATACAATTTAAATAAGTTGGACGCGCGATAATTGAACGGAGTCAAGGTGAAAAATAAATCAGGTGGAATAACTTTAAATTTCAAAATTAAGAACATGTAAGATAAGTCGATACACGTACGTCTAAATGCGAGGTCATCAAGGCCAGATTTGTCGAGGCGCTCCTTATATCTTAAACCTTTATAACCAAAAAGTCTTTTTGTAAACCTTCGTTGAACTTTTTCTACTAATTTATTATCCCCCAACCAGACAAGAATTCTGGAGTGGTGAACCATATTCCAGAATAGGGAGAACATGGGATTTAAAAGTCTTGATTTTTAATTCATTGAAGTTAGAGGGAAAACATTTTAAGATCAAATTTGCCACCCTAGATGCTTTTTTAACCACATAATTACAGTGGGCAGTTGCAGACAATTTTTCATAGAACATAACACCAAGATCCTTCATCTCTGAAACAGTAGGAATCAGAAAATCGTTTATATAATATTCAACTTTGGTGTTATTACTCCCAAAATGCAGAACAGAACATTTTTCCAGAGAAATAGATAATTGCCATTTCAATGACCATTTCACTTTCAAAGAAAAAATTAAACTTCTAAACTTTCATAATCGAATTGGGGGTGCATGTAAGTTGTTACTTTTCAAGTAACCTCTGCACCTTTTTGCTGAATGATTTACCCATTTCTTAAAATATTTACATTTATTGTGAGTTGATTTACTAATCTTATTCTTTATATGACATTATATTATGTATTTTTCATTAAATATTTTTCATTTAAAAAAACAAAAACATTCTGCCGTTTCGTATTCATATAAGAGATTAATTCATATTAGAGATTAAATATCTGAAGTAGGAATAAACTATTAATTGATCATCAAAGCGAATGTGGGCAGCGGTTGGCAGCTGCGTGAATTTGGGTTCCCTGATCTCATTTAAAAATGTCTGATTAGTCGAAAAATAATAACTCCATTCATCCCATCCAAGGTCTAGCCCCCTTCTATATCTCACCCCCGGTTAAGGACAAATGAAGAATAGTCGTGCCAAACAGTGCATCACATTTGACATCACTAGAACTCTATTCATCCCATCCAAGGTCTGGCCGCCTATATCTCACCCCCAGTTAAGGACAAATAGAGAATAGTCGTGCCAAACAGGGCATCATAGTTGACGATGATGATGTTTACTAGTCGTAGACAAAAGAAAGCAACTATAAAAGTCCAGAGAGTATTACGGTAAAACACTAAAATCATTTTCGACACCGAACAAAAGTAGTAAGAAAAAGTCGTTCTTGATAAAGAGCTTTTAGACGATCTTCATAAGAAAGGCTAGAGTTTTTACTAAATAATCTCTTGGTAAACTTCCGTTGTACATTTCCGATCAGCAGAATTTCATTCACGTGAAAAGGATTCCAGACGGTGGTGCAGTACTCAAGTATAGGTCTGACTTATGTATTGAAGGCTTTAATTAGATCTGATTTATTTCTCAAAGTAAAAGCTTTCAGGATCAAGGAACTCTGTTGGTGAGCTCTATTCACAATTGAGTTGATATGATTTTTGAAAGATAAATTGTGAGAAATAAGCACACCGAAATCTTTTACAGTTTGCTCTTCATGGAGTAAATATCGGCTATCCAACTGATAACAATGTATAGGATTAGAATAACCAAGGTGGAGTACTTTACTTTTATCAGGAGAGATATCAAGCTGCCAGAGAGCAGACCAGGCTGAAATTCTATCAAGATCTGCTTGGAGAATATGATTATTAGTAGATGAGTTGAAAATTTTTACATCATCAGCAAACAAAAGCATATTGGATTTGATGTTGTTAGAAAGATAATTTATATCCAACAGGAATAGTGTTGGTCCTAAGCAGACATTCCCTGGAGGGTAGGGTGGTCGGTGAACAGAAAAAAAACAAAAAAAAAGTTCTGCAAGCCGGTTTTTCATACAAAATATGCACAAAAATCAAAGCTGTTTTGGAAAAAGGTTAAGGGGGGTGTTTGCCGATTTTTTCGCCAGGGTCTCAGGTATGGGGGTTTACTCATACATGTAACGGAGCCCCGAGGTCTGGGGGGGTTGGCGACTTTTTTGGGCCGGGGTCACTAATTCTAAAAATTTTGTGGGGAGGGGTCTCTCAAGGAAAAAAATCGATTTTTTCACGAAAAAGGTCCCAAAAATAGTTTAAAAAATAGTAGTTTTTCCCTAAAAAGACCGAAAAATATATCTATGGCGCGAAGCATAAAGATAATTCACATTTTTTACCAGTTTTCGTTCAAAAATTGACATTTTTAATCAAAAAATTGACATTTTTAATCAAAAAAATTGACATTTTTCAGTATTTTTAAGACCAAAGGTATGGAGGTCCCTATGACTACCATATGGCTAGCCATTGGATTGGAAAATCATGGGGGGCAGTCGCCCAATGGCTAGCCATATGGTCGACGATTTCTGGGGGGATTGGATGAATGAATGAATGAATGAATGAATGAATGAATGAATGAATGAATGAATGAATGAATGAATGAATGAATGAATGATTGAATGAATGAATGAATGAATGAATGAATGAATGAATGAATGAATGAATGAATGAGTGAATGAACGAATGAATGAATGAATGAATTTGTTACTCACATTAGAAAAAATAAACAACGATGACAGTCAATGGAAATAAATATAATTTGAGCAGTAATTACAAGAAAAAAATACAAAATTGTTACTAATAATAAACAAAATGCGAAAAAACCATATTAAAGATGCATCAATAGGCGAAAAATGATTACAGTAAATCACGCTGCAAGTAATAGGGAGCGCAGGTTACTATGCGTAACAGAACTAACGCGCCCCCCCCCCCCAAGATACCTTGAAAAACCTATTTTTGACACTTTAGTTTTAAAGGCCTGTAGATTGGAAAAACTAATAACATCATTTGGGATGTCATTCCATATGTTGACATATCTGTTGGAGAAATCATAAACCCTTACATTTGTTTTGGCTTTACCAGTAATCGGTTTGTAGTCATTTTACGGCGAGTAAAGTCAGAACTGCTGCTAATGAAAAAATCTGATGGTTTAAGGCAGGATTGCTTCTTAAAGATTTTAAACATGAGATTTAACACAGATAACAGTCGACGAACTTCTAGGCGTTCTATACCCAGTTTTGATAAGCGCTGGTCGTAGGAAAGTTCACACTTAAAACCAAAAATTCGCTTAGTAAACCTCCTCTGAACATTTTCAACTAAGTCGATATCAGAAGCATAATAGCGATTCCAAACAGTGGAACAATACTCTAATATTGGTCTAACATAAACTGTAAAAACACGGATAAGATTAGTGGCGTTATGAGAAGTAAATGTTTTCATTATCAAATAGCTCCGTTGGTAAGCCTTTTTAATTATATGATTGAGGTGATCCCTGAAATTTAAATTTTGGGAGATAAGTATACCAAGATCTCTAACATATGGATTGTTGCTGGGAATAACAGAATTACCCACTGTGTATTTGTATTTTGGATTTGAAGAACCCAAATATAGAACAGTACTTTTTTCAGCAGAAATTTCTAATTGCCATTTTTTGGGCCTACCGAAAATTGATCAAGATCATCTTGGAGGATACGTTTGTTTCTGGAACAATTAAAGATCTTAACATCATCAGCAAAGAAATAGATATCAGATTTTAGATTGTCAGGGAGATCATTGATGAATAACAAGAAAAGTGTAGGACCTAGAACACCACCCTGAGGAACACCACTAGAGTCGGGAGCAAACTGAGAAGTGACATTATTGATATAGACTCTCTAGGTCCGAGTTGAGAGGAAATCTAAGATCCACTTTTCAAGAAAGCCTGAGATACCATAGGTTTTCAATTTAAGCATCAATTTTTTGTGAGAAACGGAATCAAAGGCTTTCTTGAAATCAATGTAAATTGTGTCGATTGGCAAGCCGGAATCAATGTGTTTGGTCCATACATTTTTACATTGAAGTAATTGTGTTTCACAAGATTTTGTTGGGAGGAAACCAAACTGGCATGGAGTTAAGAGAGAATTATTTCTCAGATAAAACATGATAGAGGAGTTAATGATACTTTCCGTAATCTTGCAAGGGACACTGCACAAAGAGATAGGCCGATAGTTGGAAGGAAGGGCAGGGTCGCCTTTTTTGAATACAGGAACAATGTTGGCCTTTTTCCACAACAAGGGGAGTGATCCAGTTCTGAAAGAAACTTCGAAAATATGTGAGTATGGTTCAGCCAAACAGGCAGAAAGTTTCTTCAGGAAATAGGCACACAAGCCATCCGGGCCTAGAGCTAGAGAGGGTTTTAATTTTCTGAGTGCTATACCAGCCAATTCTACTGTGAATGAAACCGACGAAATTTTGGAAGTTGTTCTGGGGAGGATACTAAGAGTGGAGTCATCATCATGAGTAAAAACTGAACGAAAATATTCATTCACTTTTGAAGATCATCAGGAATGATAGTGTCACTGTTACTTACTAAAGGGGGGATAGTTTTCTTTGATTGAATTTTAGAGTTGACGAATTTGAAAAATGATTTGGGGTCAGATTTTTTCATCAGATTTTGCTCAATATCCACCTGATGAGAAAGCGTCAGTGTTTTTACACACTTACAATGAATTTGGTACTTTGACTTGTCAGTAGGTAATTTTGTTTTTTCCCCCGCGATTACATGTATTGGTTTACCCCCCCCCCCCTACCTCCCTATCTCCCCCCTATGTGCATGTATGGTCCTAAGACTCTGCCTTCTGGAACACCACTTATGACAGGAGAGGATTCAGAAAAATTAGTTTCTATATTAACTCGTTGGTAGCCTTTCAAAAGAAAAGCAGAAATCCAACTTTTTAGGGAATCAGATGTTCCATAACCTGCTAGTTTAAGTAATAATTTAGAGTGAGATAGGCTTTTTGAAAATCTATGTAGACACAATCCATAGAAATACCGTAATCAATATTTCTTGTCCATTCATTTTTACATTTTAGGAGCTGTAGTTCACCAGATTTACTGGGCAAGAAACCATATTGATGTTGAGTCAAAAAAGTATTAGATTTCAGATAGCTGATCAGAGAATTGTTCACCATAGATTCCATAATTTTACAACTAATGCAGCAGAGAGATATAGGCCTGTAATTAGAGGTAAGAGAGCGATCTCCTTTCTTGAAGATTAGTATTACATTTGCTTGATTCCAGAAAGTAGGAATTGAAGAAGTTCGGAAGGAAACTCTAAAAGTACTGGTTAATGGAATGGCTTGGTGGTGTGCCAGTTTTTTGTACAAATATGCACATAAACCGTTAGGTCCAAGAGCATAGGAGGAATTCATTTTTTTAATTGCAATTGTGACTCGTTCAACAGAGAATCGCACAGATGTAAGTTTTGATTTGGTTCTCAACGAAAAATCAGGAATAGAAAAATCATCAAACTTAAAGACTGATAAGAAATAATAATTGAATAATCCACTGATTTTGTTTAGATCATGAACAACAGCGGGCGTCTTTTCGTATGGGGGGAATTTGACTACTGGTGTCCAATTTAGAGTTTACAAAATTATAAAAGGATTTAGGGTTATTTTTGCGAATCATTTTCTCTTCAATAGAAGCCTGATGAATAGAGATTTATTTCTTCAAGTGTAAAGAATGAAACCTGTATTTCTGTTTATCTGAAATAGTTCTAGATGATTTGTACCTTCTCCATAGAGTCAACTTTTTAGAGAATGCCTTCTTAATATTTTTAGGATAGCATATTCTATTTGATCTGAGTTTAAAGAGAGGAGTATGTGCTATAATCATGCGTTTGAGAACATTGAGGAAGGTGCAGTACATATCATTAACATTAGCACATCTGGAGAATATGTCTAGCCACGAAATCGGACTGAGTTTGTAGCCAATTTCTGCACAGTTGGCTTTACCACAATTCAATGAGGGACTCTTTTGACATGGCTTCATTTTATCAGGTAATAAAATTTTGAAATTAACACAGCAGTGATCACTAGTAGAGAAGGGTGCAGAAATATTAACATCAAAAACTGAGTTGTCACCAAAAACAAGATCAAGTATGCTGTTTTCGTGCGTAGGTTCCAATACAAACTGGTTCACCTAGACTTGAGAAGGATTCAAAAAAATTCATGTCAATTTCTTTATTTGGGTAAGATAGATCTAATCAATTAGCCTCGGTAAATTAAAATCACCAGAGATACACACGCGATAATTAACATGTGTAGTCTATTCAAAAAATTCACATAATGATCGACTTATTTCTAAACTAAAGTTGGGAGGCCTATAAATGAGAACAAAGCGATAAGTGAGTCCAGGCATTAAAATATCCACAGTTGACATTACTAGAACTCCATTCATCCCATCTGGGGTCTGGCCCCCTATATCTCACCCCCAGTTAAGGATATCTCACCCCCAGTTAAGGATTGAAACCAGCCTTAACACGGAAAGAAATCACATAAAGAAATAAAACCTATATATTGCTGCCTCTGCACAGAAAAGCATCAAACCAATTTCTGCTCCAACCCTTAATAGTCTGCTGGAAGCAGAGAAACCCTGCTTCCATAAAATAAATATGCTAAAGTAAAATGATTACATTAACCTGCGCAAAATGTTTTTAATAAATGGTGCGCGTTTGAGTTGGCAAAAATTAATGTAGGATTCGGATACGCCCAAATCCTAAATGTCAGATTCGGATTCGGTACTTACTAATTTCCTGAATTCAAATTCGTATTCAGAAACTACATAAAACTGGATTCGTCCCATCTCTAATATCAACTACTTTCACTTGTCTCGGTCCTCGGATGCGAGCAGATTCTATTCGAATAGTATATTTGTATATCGCAACAGACTTTGAGATTGTCAATAACTAGTGAAAGAATTAGAAATTGTTAACTTCCTCTGTTCATTCAGTTGGATTGAGAACCGAAACTTTTTTTTTGTGTTTGATTCGAACAGAAAAATTGAAATTGTTGGCACAATTTTTCGATCAAAAATTTACGCGACCCGACTTTCGACTTAGCTTTTTTCCCGAGAAAGCAACTACAGACAAAATATCCGTAATGTTATCTTTACATCGTTCTTAAGAAGAAATTCGCACCGGAAAATTAAACAAAAGCAGGCTTTTTTGGTTCGAAAACCAGGAGCCAAATGGCTCCTAGGCCTAAATTTTTAGGGGCTGAATTGAAATCTTGGGGAGCCAAAAATTTTTAAATGAAGAATATCGAAAAACGGGCTTGTAACACACTGTAGAACGTACTATACCATCAAATTATATAGATATTCAATCAGTTGATACGAGTTAAAAAAATTACTGTTCAAAATTTCATTTCCAACTAGCGTTTTCGGTTGAAGGCTTCTTTCTACATGTACAAAGATCGGATGAGAAATCCTGTGGCAAAGAAAATTTTTTATGCAAAAAACACGATATTTCGTTTATTTTTCCGCAAACCTTCTTCTAAGGTTGCACTTGAGTTCATTTCCTTCTGACTCAAAAGTATAGGGTTTTGAAAATAAAGCTTCTGTTCTCATTGTTCTGTTGTTTCCTCTATCATTCCAGCACTAGGCAGCTAAGTTTTTTAGTTTTTTTACACTCTAAAATGCTAGAAAATCAATTTGAGGATAACTTATTCGATAAACATACAAAGTTCGAAAACATGTGTATCTTATTTTACAAACTGAAAAATATGTTCATACTTTAATAAGTTTGACAAATTCAAATTAAACTTGAAATTTATGAAAATCACCCCCATTATGATCATGAATTCAAACTCGGTCCATATTTAGAATAATAATCGAAAATCTTTTGGTTTTATTCGGGTACATTGAAAAAGATCAGGTGTCACGAACAAAATTTATTTGATAAGCGTTCACAACGGACATAATCAAAAACTTTAACCTGCACATCAAAATTTTTCGGGTTTTTGAAAAATAGGTCGGCCCGGTCCGTGAATTTTTTCAGACAGCCCAAACCCGGTCCGAAGCTTGTATTTCGGGCGCAGCTTTCGGGCTTAAATTCAGGCCCTAAATGGGCCAAAATTTTTTCCTCATTATCCCCAAAAAATTTTCCTCATTATCCCCAAGTCGTGCTCATAGGTGCTTTATTTAAGTGTTTTTGAGTTTTTTAAATCATTCTGGTAGTTTTAGAGCCCTTAATTCATTAAAATTGAAGAAAAAATTGAAATTTTCGTGTTTGTAGCCTATGTTACATGCATAGTGGAACAAACAAAGTTGGAAAAAGGGTAACATGATTTACCAAAAAATCGTAAATATGAATGAAGTCATTTTTTGTTTCGTTATGTTTTCATCAACGTGAAATAATGAAGATAGTCGGTTCAAAAAGAAATTGTGACACCGTTGATTAGATGAATGGTCTTAATTTGATCAAGCATTTTGCAAAAAATGTATTTTTTTAGGATTGCCGGCTGACTTCACTATTATGGCAGGTATTTATCGATCGGTAATCATTCTGGCGGACAAATTCGTACCGAATGCCCTGAAGCCCATGTGGAATCACCCGGCCGGTCCGAAAACCATCTTCTTTTGGGCGCCTACTTTCAAATGGGGGTTGGTAATCGCCGGTTTGGCCGACATTCAACGACCGGCCGAAAAATTAAGCTTGCCTCAAACGACCGCTTTGGCGTGCACGGGCATGATCTGGTCTCGCTACAGTACTGTTATTGTCCCTGTGAATTGGAATCTATTTAGCGTCAATATTTTCGTCGCTTTGACCGCTTTATACCAATTATCTCGTATTTATAATTATAGAAGAAGTTTACCAGAAAGTAGTTGAACGCGGTTTGTATATTTATTTAGGGCTATGCTGCCAGCTTCAATTTTAGGACCTCTATTTGCCTTACTTTGTGATGCTAAAAGTCAACAATTAATAAATGTTAGTAACGTATATAAAAAAGAAATAAATTTTCAATCGGCTTACGTTGTATTTACTCATAGTGTTGCTTTACATTTGATCTTTTAAAACTTCATCGAACTCTATCTGCATCTTATTTTCAAAATTACTGACTCTCGAAAATGCCAAAAGCGTGCATTTTTAATCGTATTATTCGCCCTTGAAGTGGAAAATGCACTTTTCGGTTTTTTACGGGTTCGGTTTTTTTAATGGAATGCCGTTTGTTCAAATTTCCAAATTATTCTTGAATTTTCATCGTAGACTAGTAACATTTTGATCAAACATTTGCGAATAAGTCATATGAAAGTCAGCGCATCTGCCAAATAGTCAGTTGCTGTAACTTCGTTTTAGAAGGATAACTCTCAAAACACCGATTTTCAATGAACAAATTTCAGTAAGGATATGCAGGTTGTCCTAAAATCGAAAATTTGAGACATTTTTTGAACGGTGCCTGCACTTACTATTCATCTGATGTCATTGTTTTTACTTTTTGCTCTTTTTCTATCCACTCTCCTTGTTTTGTTCCTATGTCTTTTTGTCCTCGTTTTCATTGTTTCTTTCCCACTCTATCAACTGCATTTTTTCTCATTCTTTGCTCTTCTTGATTTTTGATTGTTTCTTAGTTTTTATCTGGAAAAATGTTCTGTTTTGCATCTTGGGAGTAATAACCCCAAAGTTGAGTATTATATAAACGATTTTCTGATTCCTACTGTTTCAGAGATGAAGGATCTTGGTGTTATGTTCAATGAAAAATTGTCTGCAACTGCCCATTGTAATTATGTGGTTAAAAAAGCATCTAGGGTGGCAAATTTGATTTTAAAATGTTTTCACTCTAACTTCAATGAATTAAAAATCAGGGCTTTCAAATCCTATGTTCTCCCTATCCTGGAATATGGTTCACCACTCTGGAATCCTTGTCTGGTTGGGGATACTAAATTGGTAGAAAAAGTTCAACGAAGGTTTACAAAAAGACTTTTTGGATATAAGATTTAAGCTATAAGGAGCGCCTCAACAAATCTGGTCTTGATGACCTTGCATTTAGACGTACGTGTATTGACCTATCTTGCATGTTCTTAATTTTGAAATTTAAAGTTATTCCACCCGACTTATTTTTCACTTTGAGTCCATTCAATTATCGCGCGTTCAACTTATTTAAATTGTATAAATCGAAATATAACTCTAACGCTTTAAAACATGATTTTTGCTCGCGAAATATTGATGTTTGGAATTCCCTACCCAATGATATCATTCATTCGAACAATATGCCCTGTTTTCGGTCAAAATTGAGTCGTTTTTTAAAGCTCAATTCGCACGTGCTTTTGTCACGTCCATGAGCTTTTCTGTATTAGTCGCATTTACGCTTGTATTTATTCGCATTTAATAAATTTCTTTCTTCCATCCATCTTCTTCTCCTTCCTTTTCTTCATTATTTCGTTACTTCTACAACACAAAACCTTACCAATTTGGAAATTTAACATTTTCTCTCCAAACTTGATCTTGAAAAACAAGCAACAATGAAAATTTTTTTTTATTTTCCATCTGCATAAAAAATTCAGTCGTTTGCATAAAATATTTACCGAACTTTTTGTTTATTCTGTCGAATGAGGTCAAACACGCGGTGTAAAATCGAAGTTCGCTGATTTGAGAATCGCTCTTTATGGACTCGCTACTTTGAGGGAAGTGTTTAACATTGTAATGGTGATACAGATTGTGATTGTGGCCTGTGGTCGTGCCAACTAATACTGGTAGACAATGGCATTACCAAAAAACTATACAAGTTGGTGACTTCACAGTAAATCAATAGAAATCTAACTTTTCTTTCCAGAGAATGACAATAACTTGCAAAAACGCGGGTCTTAAAAGTCTCGTAATTAAAGCTCTACAACATACGAAAAATAAAATAAAAATTACTGAATCGTTTTCGAGATTTTACACTATGTGTTAAGAGTATAGCCGAACTTGCTTTTCTAAAGGCGGATTCATACTTCATCCGGCATCCGAAAAAAAGTATATTTTTAGATTTTTCATCATTTTTTTCTTTCCCCCACGCTGCCGTCCCATTTTATTGAAGACTGGAATTTTGCCGGAGTAGAAACAGTTTGTACTTTTCCGGATGCCGGGAAGCATATTTTGTATGTAATTTCAATAGAACCACCTGTTTAATTGGTTTTTGCACATACAATGTATGTGGGAGATATCGATTTTTTGGTTGAGGCAAAATTTTGTGTTTTTAATCATGACGTTCGTTTAATTTTTGATTGCTGAATATTCTGAATGTTTTATCCGTTCATGAAAGCAAAGTATGAATCCGCCTCGTGAAGGCGGATTCATACTTCATCCGGCGTCCGGCAAGTTATTTTAGCTTCCGGCATTCAGTGTCTGGCATCCGGTATTTAGTGTCCGGCATGCGGCAATTTGGCTTCCGGCAAGTTGCCGGATCGAATGAAAATTCATACTTCTTCCGGCGCCGGAAATGCCGGATGACAATTTATTCTTGCTTTTACTATGTTAAAATACTTTGAAATCTGTGCAATATTTTGTTTCAGGAGAAATTGCGTATGGAAAATATATATAATATTATTTTCCAGGTCTACTCGTAATTATTACGATGCCAGACGAAGAAAAGATGCTTGATCTAACAATTTTGTACTATTTATTGAAGAGAAATTTGTCAAATTTGTCAATCTTCCATAGGCGTATAATAATACGACTAAACTGTAATTACGCCTAGAAATATGTCCTTATATGACTACCCTGCACATATATATGCTTTCAAGAATGAAAAAAACATACAAAATACTCAGAAATCAAAAATTAAACGAACGCCATGATTAAAAACACAAAATGTTGCCTCAACTAAAAAAATCGATATCTCTCGCATGCATTATATATGCAAAAACCAATCAAACACGCGCTTCAATTGAAATTACATACAAAATATGCTTTCCGGCATCCAGAAAAGAACAAACTGTTTCTACTCTTCCCATCCGGCAAAATTCCAGTCTTCCGGCAAAAAAATGAGACGGCAGCGTGGGAAAAGGAAAAAAATGACGTCATCCGGTGCTGGATTACCGGAGGATTTGCCGGATGAAAAATCTAAAAATAAACTTTTTTCAGATGCCGCCGCCGGGTGCCGGATGAAGTATGAACCCGCCTTTAAGCCCTATAGGATGAATAGAGAATTTTGAAGCTAGCACCAGTAGCAAAAGAGTTACCGCGTGGTATAAACTGGCCGAATCTGAAAATGACAGTTTTTCGCTTTTGGATACAACAATTCTCATTTCCGACCATACATGTAATTGGGGGGGGGGGAAAGTGCTATGGGAACCCCCCCCCCAGAAATCGTCGACCATATGGCTAGCCATTGGGCGACCCCCCCCCAGGATTTTCCAATCCTATGGCTAGCCATATGGTAGCCCTAGGGACCCCCATAGTTTTAGTCGGAAAAATACTGAAAAATGTCAATTTTTGAACAAAAATGGTCAAAACGTCAATTTTCTCGGCGCTTCGCGCCATAAGTACATATTTTATAATTTTTGGACAAAAATTACTACTTTTTGAACCGGTTTTCGGACATTTTTCATAAAAAAATCGAATTTTTTTTCCTCCAGCGACCCCTCCCCCCCCAAAATTTTAGGAATTACTGACCCCCGACCCGAAAAAAGTGCTCCAACCCCCCCCCCCCCCCCCAGACCTCGGAGCTCCGTTACATGTATGTTTCCGACAATATATGGCACAATATACTGAAACTTTATTTTTTTCATTTGAAATGAGTGTAAGCTTAGTTTGTTTACAACATCAATCTTAAGGAGAAAAACTGCAAATTTCGGAGAGAAAATGCATTTTTTTCTATAACCAACATAATATATCAAAATGATGGACGAAATGCGCTGCAACTTTTGGCATAATTGCAGTTTGGCGGACCCGTACTTTCTACACACAGGCTAAGTATAGGAGGGTGGGCCGACCATATTTTCTACAGGTAATGCAAAGTATGGTGCGACGTACTTTCTACACATTTGTGCACAAAGTAGAGTGAGGACCGGGGACATGTTCTAAAAATAGAATTCAATAAAAATTATCCAAAACTTCAGGCTGCGGTTTTATGGCTAATATTAATCGAATTTTCATAATTATTTTTTTATCAGATACAGCTCAACAAGAGCTTCCGAAAAACATATAACATGTCATTGCCACTTAATTGGTCATCAATATCCAAATTAGATTCCAAACATAAAATGGAATTAAAATTAATAAAAAGTTGAGGCTGCAGTTTTGTAGCTAAATTTATCAGATATCAGCAATTATTTTTTCACTAGATATAGCTTGGCAACAGCTTTCAATTAGTATATAACACATCATGTATAATTCAGTAATTTCTTCCAAATTATGCAAATGAGATATATATACAGTGTTGGCCATTATCCTCAAGGCATCACTATCCATTATTAACTAATTATCCTCAAGATTTTTTATTTCAAGTTTTTTTAATAAGAACTCAAAAATGATGATACACTAATGCAGATTACACACATTTTGAGGATGATATAATTTTTTGCATTTGGACTGTATTTTTTAGTCTCCTGTTTTTTGGTTACTAGCAATACTCTTATTTTTTAATGTATAGGCTAGATGGGAGACCCTGTCTCTTGTGCATTACTTTGAAATCAAAAACGATTTTTACTTCCGTTGTAGACCGGGTGGCCGACTGTGCCGTCTGGCCGACTGTACCAGGTGGCCGAATTTAATTCAAAATAATTTATATGTATAAGTCGAACCTTATGTAAAATGTTTTTGCACGAAATGTGAATAAATTGTTGCTAAATATTGGTTTCAATGTACAAGATATCATCTTGAATACTTTCTTGCATTGGTTGTAACAGACGAGCAATGTCGATCAAATCCGCTGGGTTCGTTTAAATACCGAACCCCATCCTCGATTACCTCTCTATGTTCGCTTGGACTAAAATATTTCTAGAACCAAAAATGTTTTGGTTAGAAATTTGGCGTTAGTGCCAGTTGATGATGGTTTTCCGGCTTTACTAGTTGAAATCCAACAGTTTTTAGCTTACGTGGCGCACTTGTGTGACATTTGAATTTAAAACGTTTTATAGAAATTATTTTTATTCAGAGTCGTACTTGGCATTTATATACAAGAAAATCTTAATTTTGCAGTGCTTATTTTCAATTCTCATGAACAGAAAATGCAAAAAATTCACCAATATTCTTTTCAAATAAAATCATGCTGATATTCCACAAATGTGCAGGCCCCATGGTTTCTACCACAGCTAAACTCATATATCGAAAAAAGTAATGAGTCAGAGACATTCCGTATGACCCTTAGATAATTTACTCAAGTAAAGACGAAATTCTGTTGTTGTTCTATCTTTCTTGAAAATTATATTTTTTGTCAAGTTCTAACATATTTTATTCATAGTTTTTTTTGCTACAAAAAATTTAGAAAAATTCAATAGAATCAATCAATCTATCCTTTGTAAGGAATTAAAAAATTATGAAGGGTATATTTCTGCACTTAATTAGCATATTTTTGCGTCGCTCTTGCATTTTTTGATGATATCTTGTGAATTGAAACCTATGTTTAGCAACATTTTATTCACATTTCGTGCGAAAACGTTTTACATAAGGTTCGACTTACATGTAAACTATTTCAAATTGAATTCGGCCACCCGGTACAGTCGGCCACCCGGTACAGTCGGCCACCCGCTACACAATCTTTACTTCAATAACAATCAATGAACCACGTGCTCCTAACAGGGCCTTCTCTCAGCAATATGGCGCAACACATTTTGAAAAGTTAAATTATAAGTTTGGCCGAATCTTTCTTGCCACATGAATTCATCCAAGTGTCCGGCAACCATGGGTTCCAAAGTTCCATTCATTTTCTTAAATGCCCTTTTTGACTGATTCCAGTAATTTTCGATATCGTTAATGTGAACGCCAATAATCGGATCTCGAAAATTTTGAGTATGGTTCCCAGTTTGATAAATGTGATTTCGATTCGGAATTCGATTGATTCCATTGTAAGCTGCCCAGTATTTTCTCTTATGTATTTATTTATGTTTTAAATATAATTTGCATATTTGTGACCAATTATGTGTCAATGACATGTTACATGTTTTTCGAAAGCTCTTGTTGAGCTGTATCTGATAAAAAAATTATGAAAATTCGATGAATATTAGCCATAAAACCGCAGCCTAAAATTTTGGATAATTTTTATTGAATTCTATTTTTAGAACTTGTAGAAAGTACGGTTGGTCTCACCCTGGTCCTCACCGTACTTTGTGCACAAATGTTTGCATTACCTGTAAAAAATATGGTCGGCGGATCCTCCTATACTTAGCGTGTGTGTAGAAAGTACAGGTCCGCGGTACAGTCTCACTTTGACGCCTGTCTTACTTACTTTGGCGCCTGTCTCACTTTGGCGCCCATCTCACTTTGGCGCCCGTCTCACTTTGGCGCCTAGTCTCACTTTGGCGCCCATCCCACTTTGGCGCCCGTCTCACCTTGTTGCCGTCACTCAATAAAAACACTTTTCGTGAAATAAAAATGGCCGATTTCGAGGAAGCCCGCTTTATCCTGTCTTTGTATTGTCAAATGTTTTTTTATTTGTTCAAAAAGAAAAAAGTTAAACGATTGGCCATCGGTGGTGAAGTCATATACTTCGAATGAGTTTCTTGCAGCAGTCATGGGAATACCATGAGTCATGCTACAGTTCGTGTTTAATCCGGATCGCGATCACAATCCGCTTTGTGCGCCTTACCGGATCCGAAGTTGAAGCTAAGCATATCAAACGTGATATGATTTTTCTCCAATTTTTCACTAATTTTTATTACCGTGCGAATTTTGTGTGAAATCGTACAATTTAGAATGTTCTCGGGGAAAATAAGCAATTTACAAAATGCAATTTAAAAATAGCCTTCGTCGATTTTTGGGGAAACGGGATTTGAAAATTTTGAGGAATAGGGACTTTTGAGAAAAAGCTTTAAAGCCTTCTTCGGGGAAAGAGGAATTTCGGGGAAACAGGACCTTCGGGGAATGGGGATTCACCCAGATAAATGATCAGTATGAATACCGAAAAGCAGACTATGATAGGGCGCCAAAGTGAGACAGGCGCCGAAGTGAGATGGGCGCCAAAGTGAGACGGGGGCCAAAGTGAGACACAATCCCGCTAAACTGCAATTATGCCCGATCGTCTCAAGTTTATACCAATGTTACGCTTTTCTTCACTCTCGAACTGTGAGCCGCCTTTTCCCGAAAACCTACGCTTGATTATTTTTATTTGGCAACAGGTTATGATTACCGAGGCCAATCTCACTTTCTCGAGAATCATCTCAAAACAGGTTTTTTAGCACGAATCCCATCAGCATTCGCGCTAATGAAAAAATATTTCATTGGCCCAGGTAACACGGTTGACAAATGATACTTAGTTGGTCTCGAACTAATGAGGGGGTATGTCAATCCTAATAACCTCCTTTTATTGTATTATCGACTCATGAAATCACGCTTGATGTTGATATGAGAGTAAGACTCATCTGATTTTAATTAAATTGGCTCATTCTTACATCATGCACTTGGTTATTTAATCGACAAGTAAATATTCTGTTTGAATAAAACTTTACATGTTTGATTGTATCTGGAATTGCGCTTAACTCCAATATAGGTCGTCGATTAATTTTTTTAGAAAACGTACAATTATATTTGCTATTCACTATTGCTGATTTGGGTAAACTTCAGCATATGTCAAAACAGCTGTTCTCAAATTATTCAAATAGTGTCTAAAAGGTTAGAGCCAGAGCAGATTCAGATTCGAGCTGCAGTCGTTCACTAAGCAAAAGTGACGAAGAGAATGAGGATATAGACGATGTTTTTATTTGTGAAAACGACGATTTTTAATTTTTCATTACAATTTTGTGATATCTTTTATTTAGTTTTCGTCTCGAACTTTTCTTTAAAATTTCTCCTTTTCAGTCATTAGCACCGTTTTAAAGAAAAACCCTGTCTCAAAGTTTACGAAAAATCTAAAGTGGTTTTCTGAACCTCATAGCTGCGTGATTATTGATCAAATCTGACATTCGAGCGCATATGTTGATTTGACCACTTTGAAACCTTCCGTTTGATATAGGAAATTTAAGTGTAAAATGAAAATTCGTCGATTTAAAATGATATTGAAATTTCGTCAAAAGTGAGAAACAGTTGACCGAATTCCCTACATAAAACGTACTGTTCGATACGCCTTGACGAGATGAACAAGTGTGTAACATATGGAGGGAAAAGAAAAACCTATACAAGCCGTTTTTTGTACTCGACCCGATTGTACTGGTGCCAACGACAGTCTTAAATTTGTTTGTACTTCATTGGTTACAATGTGATAAATATATAAAATTGAATTTTCATACCAGAAAATTGTTTGTACTGATACAAACAAGGCCCAAATTTTTGTTTGTACTCAAGCCAAAAAATCCGTTAAGTACAAGAAAAACTATGATACAAGCGAAAAAATTCAATTTTTCAGGTTCGGCTACTCTATACACTGTGTTTTATTTCTTTCGCTATATGTGCTCGTCCCAAACTTTTTTCCATCGTATAAAAATCAACAAACCGAATCGATTGGTACCAATTTCATAGTCCGATGGCCAGTGTAAATGGAGTTCAAATCGCTCAACATGAGGTGTAGAATGTCAGAATAAAATTTTTTGTATTTTTTAATATGTTGTAGAAGCTTCTATTACGATACTCCATAAACCTGTCTCATAAACGTTTTTGGGATTATAAAGTGAAAATTAAATAAACTACACGATTGCTGACGTCAAAAAATCGAAATCGCTAAATTTGAATGGAATTCGACGGTGTCATATGTCATTCGAATCAAACAAACGAGAAGACGAATCGAATGTCAAAAATAGTCTTTTTAAGATAACTACGACGCACAATCTCGTAGCGTGGTGTAAAGTAGCTAAATTAGCCATATTTCGACTTTACACGGAGTGTTTGACATTATTTGACTCGGGGGAAACATGGAGAATACTTATATGACTTCATGTTTCCGAGTGACCAAGGAGGCTACCCCGAACTCAGGGCTCGTGAAGTGAATTCTGCATCTCGAAAAATTCTTGAGCAATTTACTTACCTACCTTAAACTTAAAATCAAAAAGTGAGTAAAGGATGAACCACCCTGCGAGTGAGATGGAATAAGGCTTCCCAAAGAGAAGAGTGGTCTCATGTTAAGATAGGCGAGAGAAAGGAAACTTTTCATGCCAGCTGACACTACTAAGCAATATCATTAGCTTGACGAAAAATATTACAAATTGGTGACTTCACTGTAAAACTAGAGAAAAGTAGTTTTCTTTGCCAGTTCTAACATCCAGATGATGGCAATAACTTGCAGCACCGGGAACGATTAATAACCATAGAAGTCTCACTTTTGTCAATGCAGAATCTTACTTGTAGAAAGTATCGAGATGAGCATAGATGTAGTGGTAGATGTAGTGGGATAAAAGTTCTCCCCACAAACCGTCGGTCATGACCCAGTTCCCAGATTTTGCAATCATATTACTGAAATGTGCTAGGTATACGAAGCCTTCCTTTTCGTTCATAACAAAACTGAAAAGTGTCAGTTTTTTCGACGCTTCGCTCCATGGTTTTTTTAGACAAAAATTACTTTTGAACCCGTTTTCAGACTTTCTAGGCAAAAAATGGAGATCATTTTATTCAATGATGTTCCACATAGCTAGAACCTGTTGGGAATTCTAATGAAAGCAAAAATAATAAACAAATTATGCCCTGCACAAACTTAACTTCAGTCTCGTCAACTTAGGCAAATTTACACACCTCCTAGGATGTTATAGTCTCTCCATGTCCTCCTACCTGGTTACCTACTCCTCTCCCTCCGGCGAAGTTCAACTTCCTCAGAGAAGTTGTCCTCTACTTTCATAAAACCGAACTTCTTCGGCAACTTCTCCGGAGAAGTTTGAACTTTTCTACAGAACTTGAAAAAACTTCTCAGGATAAGCCTAACTTCTCGGAAGAATAAACTTTTCCAGCTTCTTAAATCGGGCCCTGATGACGTAGACAACAAAGTGATCAGCTAGCTCCGTCGGGTTTTCGATTTTCAAGTTATGAAAATGAAAAGAAACGCAGGCCAAAGTCCGAGTATTTGAATCGAGTTTAATCTATGAAGAAGACACTAATTCTGTATCTCAATTTAATTGAATCTTTCTCTTATTAGCAGAGATATTTTCAAATTATAGTGTTATATTTCATAAAGAAGATGAAATATTCAGTAAAACTAGTGCAACCGTTAATTCTAATACCAGGGTATTATCACGTGCCATTCATGGATCGATGAATGCTGAACTTGACGCTTGGTTGGCGAATTTTGCAAATATGGCGCCGAGGATCATAAAATTTAGGCTTCCGGGCTTTGGCCTTCCCTACAGGCCGCTAAAGTTTATGTGGTGCTATGCAGATAGTGAATGCACCAAAAAACTGGTTTTAAAAATGTTGGCTTTCATTTCTCCTCTGACCCTTCTCTTGTAATGTCGCTGTGTTTCCCGCCTGCCGTTGGGAGATTTATTTCCACATTTTGCTTCAATATAGGATTTTTCTGCGCTTTTCTTCTCAACTATTAGACCGACCAAGCAACGTCAAATGAGAATGATGCGTTAGTCTGCCCATTCTAGACAAAAAGTAGTTGACAATTACCGAGCAGATGTTGCTTCCTACATATATTCGGACAAAGTTTTCTATTTTCTCTTTTTTCCATTTTCCATTCTCTTTGGAAATTTGTCACCCGCAACAGTCAGTAGTACGTTTTTCGAAAAGTTTTCTATGTTGAAGAATTTCTTATTTTCAATGAATACGTAATTATTGTTCGCGGATTGTGTATATGTGTGAGAGAGAGACACAAGAACACTTTTACCTTTTGGAAAATTCTTTCTTAAGCTCTCTACCTGGTGCTGCTACTTTTGCCTATTGAATAATGCATCAAAAGTTTAGGGGATCGGGTGAAAATTGTTGTCCCAAATGGATGGTGCCCCTACTCCTACTTTTGCTGTTGGTTGGTTGGTTTTTTGCCGTTCAAAAACCACAAAGGTGTAGTGGAGTCCCTATATATCTGATGAGATATGTGTATAACGCGTCGCGCATAAAATTGGACAATAAAAACACACCGAGAATAAATAATATCCTGCGTCCAGCGAAGCCGATGTTATTGTGTGTGCTGCTTCACCTAAACCACTGACTGTTATATAAGAGAGATGGAAATTCCCTTGCTATAAAAATCAACTGGGGCGACTAGAGCAGCAGCAGCGGCAGTCGCCGTAATTTGCATAAAATAAGCACTTTCCCGATGTAGCTGTGCTCCTCGGCTTGAGACGGTTGTGAAAATCGCATCTTTCAGCAGTCGTATCCCGGTGTTTGGTTTTGTTGGTGATGGAGTCGCACTGTAAGATCGGTTTCTTTCTTACTGTATTTTTCCTTTTTCGCGCTAGTGAGTAAACTTTCGCATTCTAGATTCTAGTGGTAACGCTTTCGGCGTAAGTTCGCCGGCCAGCGGCGACGCGGTCGACGTTCGCCTGAACCATCTATTACATATTCTTTTAAAAGGGCGACATTTTTTGCCGATTCGAGTAAAAATCTTGTTGGAGCGATTGATAAATAGTTCGATGCCCGGACAAACGGCGTCCTATCATGCGTCGGGTGAGCGACTTGAAATTTCCCTCGATTACAATCAGGCATGCACGGCAAGAATTTTTCTGAAGGGGAGTCCTCGGACTTCTCCTCGAGTGGAGGGTTTAGTGGGTGATGCATAAAAATCATCAAAAAACTGTCTTCGAAAAAGTTTAGGGTGGGGTGTTTGAAGACTTTTTCGGGACAGGGAGGGGCTTCCAGGCTCTCAGGTAGGGGGGTTTACCTCCTCCCTAACCCACTATGTGCATGTATAATAATCCTTCTCAATCATTAAAGGTATGCTCAAATTCGTATGTTTTTGTTCTCCTTCCTCCCTCTGATAACTCACTTCAATTTATAATTCACATTCTTTAAAGTTTTTGATCTAATTTTATTGTCTCTATTCAAGGTTTCTATTGTCATCTAATCCTCTCTGCTGTTCAAGCACATGTTCAGCCATGCAGAATTTATTCTGACCTTTTTTCAATAATAGGTATCTTCAGAGTATACGTGTAACGGATCTCCGTGGTTTTTGGGGGGTCAAGCTTGTAGCCAGGTATTTTTTCGGCGAGACACATTATTTACTGTAAAATTAGGATTTCTGAATTGATTTTTTCTTGAAGAAAAAACCAAAAGTTTTTGCTTTTTCAACACTTGAAACATTTCGGGGGGCCATGGACCCCCAACCCCCCGGCCTACAAGCCCGGGTGACGTCATCGATTACTCCAAGAGTTTGGAGGAATCAATGACCGAAAAAAATTTTGATTTTTTCGCCTGAAAGATCCTAAAAAACGTTCCCATGAATATAAAAAAAATTGTCTGGAAAACTATACAAATATGACGTATTCATGCTGTTGCTTCCCTATTTCGGTCATATGGTTGGCAAATGTTTGGACCGTCACATGGCTAGCCAAGGCCGACGATCTGTAGGGGTTCCCATAGCACCTAACCCCCCCCCCCAATTATATGTATGGTTCAAAGAGATTTCAGAATGTCTCAGTCAGTTGTGAGTAATTCCAGAATGTGTTGCCGGTTGAAGAATCAATTTTTGATTCGTTGACTGATTTTCGAACTTTGGTTGTTTGTTGTCAGGCCAAAATTAGCATGATTTTTGCGATTTTGCCTGAGTTCATCAAAAATTGTTGTTTCCTAGCTTATTTTTTGCGATCCTCTAGCTAGTTGAAAATATCGGTTGATTGCCCAGGTCCGGTCTGATTACAGACGCTGGGAGCTTGCCGCAGTAAAAACGGGCCTTGACGTCAAAATTCGTCAATAAGCTTCAACTATATGTCTCGAAACCCTAAAACTTCGGGGCCCAGAGAACCTGATTTTTTTTCACTCATTGTGGGTCTATTTTTTCTAGATTGTCTGATGCAGATGGGTGGTTCGAACTGTGTATGTAATTGGGTGGGGAAGTTCCATAAGAATCCCCCTTCAGAAATTGTCTCCCATACGGCTAGGTGACCCCGATCAAGATTTGCTCATCATACGGCTGCAGTAAGTTAGTCATATTAACCCTTATCCTTTTGGCCCCAAAAACCTGAAAAGCGTCGATTTTTTGTATAAAGTACTTTTGAAGAAAAACGGTCAAAAATGTTAAATGTTTCGGTGTTCTGCGTTGTAAATACACATTTTTATGCTTTTTAGACCAAAATTACTTGCTTTTGAACCGTTTTTTGAATTTTTGCAGAAAAAAATTGCAGTTTTTTCAGTGATCTCCCTAAAACTTTGGGAAATTGATGATGACCCTACCCATCAAAGGTCCCCAATGTCAGATTTTTCAGGTAGGGGTAAAACTGAAAATTTTCGGGGACAATGTGGCTAAATGTCCACTAAGCACTTCATTTTGCCTCAAAATTAGTCACCCAGTGATCAATTTTTAGAACGTTAGGTAGGGGTAATACCCCCCTCATGCCCCTCCCTGTAGGGTTGTCTGCTGCCCATAAAAAGGGGGTTTTGTACAGCTGCCCGGTTGATGTGCACGAATAAATCGAATTTCATAGTCGAGATCTAGAGATCAGTGCGATTTTTCCTGGTGGGCGTTCATAGCTTGACCGCAACATAGCGTGTCGCTGAAGAATAAAGTACGAAATTTTTGCCTCAGAAATTGGGAAAATAATTCAAAGACAGTTGCATAAATGCAGCCGTCATTGACACGTATCAAATCTAGTACTTTAAGATATGGTGCTTATCGAACCGGATTAACGGTTGCTGAATTGAACACTGTTTTTAACCCGTATTGAAGTTGGCGGCTTTAGTTTTGATTCAAAATGTTATGTTGACCATTTTAAAAAATTCTTAAGCAAAGCCAGACATGGCCCTGATTTTAGTTTAAAAATGTCGAGAAGTAAAAATGGCAATTGCTATTTTTTATTCTAAATGAATACATTTTTGACGGTTTTTTAGACAAATTACTATTTGTCGAACCATTTTTCCGACTTTTTCAGCGAAAAAATAGAATTTTTATCTTTAGGGAAGCCATATATTTTGGATATGACCCTCCGCCCCAGAAAGATCGCTCGATCCCTCCAGGCTTGGGCGTTGCATTTATGCTTATATAGTTAACGATTTATAAGTGAATTAATATGACACTTTCCAGACCTCATTTGGGATCCACTCAAAAGACTGAATGCCTTTAACTAACGGTGAAACGTTTCCAGGTGTGAATTGTAAAATTTCAGTTTCTATAGGGCATTCGATAGCTTACAGTTGATGGAGTAGTGTTACACTAACAATTTAGTGGGCGTTCTTTGCACAACAGTTTTCATAAACGTGCAAAACAATAGAAAGTTGACCTATACTCGATGTAAAGAATCGCCAAATTATAAACATGTTACTAACCGCATTTGATAGAACTAGCTAATATCGAAAAAATAGGAGAGCCACTGAGCTTGCACTGCTACAGATTTATAACTCTTCAAACTTCATCGAAATTCATAACTGCTATTTCAGGGACTATTAGAGGTTGATGATTACAGTTTTCCCGGTCCAGGTCCGTTATATTTTTCTACACACTAATCTGTGTGACATCATTAAGACACGATTTCTTATCGATTTGACCTACTGCTCCATTGACCTATGAAAAGTCGGAAATATCTGAAAATAACATATTTTGAGTGGTTTTACATGTTTGAGGTTAGCCAGATTATAAATGAAATGATAGTCGATTGTAGTAGTGCCTTTAAAGTCCTGCGTTTTCCTGTAAATAAACGTCAAGGAATGACTCGATTTTTGAAATTTAATGGAAATTTCTAAAATTTTTAACCCTTCATTTGAAGCATGTCGTTCAGCAATTATCAAAGCTAGATGAATGAAAATTTACTAAGACCACATTTATACTTCTAATTTATTCTATAGGTAATGATTTCTCATAACTTTATTGGTTGGTGATTTATTCAGATTCAAAAAGATATTTGAACGACAGTGCAGTGTGTTCCAATCGCTACAGCTCCCAAAACGGTTCGGAAATTGGATTGGAATTTTGAAACGATATGTTGGGCATTATTGTCTGCAAAAATGATTTAAAAAATTCTGCGGCATCCTATGGGAAGATGTCCGGAAAGAGGTTCAAGTGATTTTTTCGGTTTTTTCCACCTCCTTTTGGACACTTCTAAAAAGTATAAAACGTGTAAAGTACAAAATCGGAAACAATTTTTCAAACGCAGTATGTAAAACCATGCAATATACACAATTTTGGGGTATGATCAATTTTCAACTTAGCATATTCAAGATCGAACTTCTCAGAAATTGCGTCTTAAAATGGATGTAAAAGAGGTAACATAATTTCAAGATCGCATGGTTTGGTTGAAAAACACAATGAATGAATTCGAGTCACTGATATATATAATCTTTCGTGAAATATTGGTGACTAAGGATCTCTATAATTTCATTTGTGATCCTTAGATTAATATTATTGATAAACATTTAGATTGAAAAGACGACTATAAGGAAAACGGTCGAAATACTGTTATTTGTGAAATATAACTTGGTTGCTGTAGATTTTAAAACTAAGTCAGGCTCACAATGATCTGAGCAATAAAGTGTAGATTTGTTATTTGTCATATTTCAATAGTTGGTTGATGTGTCATCACATTCTTTAACGTGTATATTTGTTTTAAGCTGAATGACTATTCTAAACATCAGACCCTTATCAGAATTGTAACAATTTCTTCGGACCCAGGTCTGAAATTTCAAGAATATCGGGTCCAGGTCCAACAAAATGGTCGAGTAATATCGGGCCTCATTTCGAGTCCGGGTATCCGATACATCTCTAAACATTACTCCATTTGCCGTGGTCTATCGAATGCAATGTAGCATGTGCGATTTATGAATTTTCACTCGAAAATGTTCTCTCGGGAGTTATGGCAATAATGTGTATGACCTCTTTAGATTTTCTCTACTGAGAATGCATGTATTCTTTTCACGTTCTCTGCTACGTCATGCCTTATATGTCCCATTTTTGAATTGGCTTTTGGCAGAAAGTTTTGATCCAAACGTAAAAGTAATTTAGAATTTTTCAGAATTTGTTACTAGACGTCGGCAGTTACTAGAAAATTTCGACTGGAGTTTAGAAGATCTGGAGCGTGGCTACAAAAAAGAATTGCTTACTGTAAGTTCCACTTCCGCAGTATAATCATGTTTTTCTCGTCGTATAGTATTTTATCCGAATATAAATCAAATTCTTTTTCTGCTAAGGATGCGTCTAGAGGAGATTGTTATCTCGACAGTCAGGTTTACTGTGGCAAGAAAGCAACCACTATTATGCTCGGCGACAAGGGTTTTGTGTCAGTGTTTTCTTGGAAATTTTTTCTATATGTGCTCATTGAAAAGCTGACATCGTGGCATCTTGGGAAAAGTTTATCGAACCAAAACAAGTTTCTCTGTAAACGGATAAGAATCGAATAATTTTTTTGGTCGTGGTGCGTCGGGAGAGAGATAAAATCAGTCGAGCATAAATTTTTTGATTAATTTCGCAGAATTAGCATAGCCTAGTGACATGAATGAAGTCCGTTTTGATGTGTAAATTCTTTCACGCTTTAGCTTTAAATCATTCAATTTAAATCAAAAAGCAAGTTTTATCACGACAGAATTTATGCAAGAAAATTTTTATTTTTGTTACCTTGGAAATTTTTTAAAATTCGATATTTATTTCTAAGTTGGACGATCAAACGCTCGCTCAGACTTTAGTCGTCGATCCTTGGAATCAAGAGGAGAAACTTTTGCGTCAATTTTCGTCGTTCGATCAAACGAGAAATTTGTGCCAAGTTTTATTACAAGCTTGGCGTATCGATAAAACTTTGAGCGGTTTATTCGCCGGCGGTAATTTTTTGCCGTTGTCGGGTAACGATTTCGAGCAACGAAATTTACCGCCGAAGATTGAGCTATCAACTGAAGGAAATAATAACGGCGGCGTTTTGACCGAAGACGATGACGACGACGGTCGAGAAAGCGAAATTTTCGGCGATGATGAGATTGATCAACAACCGCAAGATTTGTCGTTGAAAAATCAGAATAAATCAACACCAATTTTGCGATTTGTTGATCGGACGACATTGAAAGTGAAAAAATCGTCTGGTCGACATAGAATTCATCCGCATAATTTATCTCAACTTACTCGAAATCCAATAACGGGTAATTTAACGTATTTTAGAATCTAAAATGTCTAAAAATATAAGAAGAAAAAGACGCAAAAAATAGAAAAAAATTGATAGTGTGCGTTGATTCAGCCACCGTTTTGTTACAGTTAACTTTATCATTTCAGTTACTGAGTCAATTCGCCAATCAAACATGCATGTAATCTGCAATTAGAACCAGGACTGAACAAGCTGGAGTGATAGAATTGAAGATATCCTTCAATGAAGCAACTCAAAAATTTATCATTGGAAAGGCTGACTACGTCGTCAAACACTTGGAGGAGGGCATACTGGAAATGTTGAATTTTTTCCAAACATACATAGCGTTTTGATTACTATTCGGCATGTGATACATTCGAAGCATCCGCTGACTATACCATTACTCATTACCTGTTTTTTTTGACTTCTTTTGGTACAGAAAAACGCCACATCCTCGAGAGCTTGATTAAGCAACATTCGAGCTTTCATAAATTTTGTCTTAAGATATTTAGACGAACCGAATTGCCTTACTTTGGTAGTCGAATGTTTTACAAAATAAATTTTGGACAACTTAATATTCAGTTTTATTATATATTTGTCTTAATAGAATACTGATGCAAAGTTGGACATGAGACGGCCCTTTATGTAATTCGGCCAGTCAAAACTTATAGTACAAACCTGTTTCTAGATTTATCATCCTGAAGGCACCTGGGTTGTACTCTTTGAGATTTTTCATTCAGCGTGTCTGATTTTGGGTAAATGTTGGGGTCCTGTAGTTAAATAATAATGATTAATTGATCATTCCAAGGAGAAAAAGAAAAGTTGCTCAATTGAGACAGCGGCTGGCTGAGTCACTGTAGACCCGATATGGAACACATTTTTAGAGTTTTCAATTCCATTTGCAAAAAAATTACGCAGGTAAAAAACGCGTGCAATGTCAACTTTGCCTCAAAACCTATTGCGACAAAGGTGCCTTAAAAATTCACTACAGCGCCGTACATTTGCGAGAGAAACATAAATGTACTGTAGCCGGTTGTAACATGGTGTTCCCGTCGAGACGCAGTCGCAATCGGCATTCGCAAAATTCGAATCCAAAATTACATTCTTCGACGAATGGGACGATTCCGACAGCATCTGGAATGAACGCTAACGCAGTTTCACCTGTTGGTAGCCATAATTATGCGATAATTCCTTTCGGCGAAAATTTTCAAAATACCGACTTAAAGTTTAAGTTAGTTTTAATTTTTCTGATATATTGAAAAATTCAGAATTTGACACTTAACTTATCTTCCATTAGCAAATTTTAGGGCCAAAAGTGCTATTTTTGGTTTAAATTCGCGGAAGAAACACAAAGCTTTTGTTATTTTAGTCATCTTCTTAACCAAATGGAAAAAAGCGATGATTCGCCGGTTTACGCTAAATTAAAACGCGATTATCTTCTGGATCAAACGGCCAATAGCGTTTTAGAACGTTTTTGCGGCGATTTAATTGAAAGATCGACGACAAATCCCTTGAAATCGGAAATCGCCGACGATACGATAACGGCTAACGACGACGATTTGAATTTTCGAAAATGCCCGCAATGCGGCAAAGAATTCCAAAATCGATTTAGTTTAAAAACGCATTTTACGAATGTGCATTTGAAAGTTATGCTCCCTTGCCCGATAGAAGGTTGTTCGGCTCAATTCCCGTGGAAACGAAGCGTCGACCGGCACGCCAGAAATCAAAAGTTACACGAAAAACTGATCAAAAATGATCAAACGGTAAGTTATTGCGTTTTTTACATCGTAGGCGAAGCATAATGCCAAGTTATAACGTAAAATGTTCTAAATTGTTTAGAAGTCTAAAATCTAAACTCGAAATGGTCTAAAACGAAAAATATGAAGAAACAAACAAATCGTGGTAATAATTAATAACTACAAATCGCAGAAAAATCAAAAAACAGGCGAGGAAAAAGTCTTTTTTGTGAAGAAATTCAGAAAATCGATCAACTTACAGCGTCAAAAGTCTATTGAATTTCACATTTTGAAATTTTCCACTTTTTTAGACTTTCTTTGTCTTCTTGTTTTAGTTGTCCACCGATTGTCCAATGGAAATGTGTTTACGCGAAAACGGTTTCGCCGAAAATCACAAATCGATCGACGAAAAACCGCCCCTTTTGAGTCCACACCAATCGCCGAAACCGCCCTCGTCGTCAATTTTCCGCGATTCGTCCATCAAATGCGTTTAGAATTTTCGCCAAAGAGATTTATGGTGTAAATATTGAGGTGAATTTTAAAGCAACTATTTTATAATTTTTTCAACAAAAATCGCCATATTGTTATTCGTGCCATAAAATGCTACGAAGAAAAAAGTTTTGAAACTTTTGGAAGCGGCTTGGGATCACTTACTCCCTTGATCGGTTGTGATATTATTTTCAAAATCGCGCTCGTTTAAATCGTAAAAATTATTTTCTATTTCGGTGTAAGATCTTTAATTAATTTGCGCGACGTTTTGAAACCGGCTTCCTTAAGATTGAAACGAAACGAAATGTTGTTTTCCGTGTAAATTTTTGTGCACTGTGTTACGCAAGTACTTTACATTTATCGTTTGCTCATATTTTCTACTGTTTTTTACGACGAGAGTGAGTTATCTGTTCGCAAAACTTTACACTTGAATATCTATAGGTCTTCGGTTTTTTGCATTTTTGAAGCAATATTGTTTTATGCGGGCAATACCTTGCCATTTAAGTGCAATTATTAGTTGTTTGTTTTACGCATTTTTGATTCCGTATAGTTTAAAGTTGGATTGTTGTGTTGCATCTCATTTGAATATTGAACCTAATTAAAAACATAGTGTCTTAGCGGACTTGGCTTCTTTATGGTTGATGAAAACAAAGGTACCTCGCAAAAAAACATGTTAGAAACTTTTATTTCCCACTAAAGTGTTAAATTCCTCTCGCTACAACTGAATATCAGAATTTTTAAATTTTTCTTCATTTTTTGAAAACATTATTTTATTATATATCCATTGTAGTGTGTTTGATTTTGGCTTCGAACAGGTCGCTAAAATTGATCTTTTTAGAGGAAAAAAGTGTGCCGAACAGGCCAATCCTGTGAAACAACTGGAAAGTTTCTACGGTAAATATTCTTGACAAAGTGATACATCATGTCAAAAAATCGATACTATACTGCATTCAAAATCTGAAAAAGTCTATATTGATGTTTCCCGTGAAAGAATCAGGCATGACAGTTTGGTAGTAATCTTAAAAAGCTAGAGAGAGCGACATGATGACAAACGTGAAGCACTGACCAGAGCAGAAAAAAATTAGTGTGTGTGTGTCTTTAAATGAGAGCAAGCAGAATTTTAGTTAAGCGGTCAAAATCTAGTGTTAACAAGGATGCAAATACAGGCATATTCTTTTCTTGAGCAAGCCTAGTCCAGTTATGAAAAATTCATCATACGGAAAAGGAAGTACAGTATTTCGCAATGTTTTATGCAAGACCGGAAAAATGAATGGGTTGAAAATTTTTTTCGATCCAAATTAAACAATGAGCTTTAATTTACGCAATGATTTACTGTATAGCTTCGCCAACATAATTGTGGCATTTCGAGGTAAAACTTTTCGAAATTATATGAATTCTGCTGGGGGCAGCCAGGACGGGGGGTGGAATACAAAATTTTTTTCGTTCTTGATAACGAAAAAAAGGTCTTAGATAGATCTTCTAACATCCAAGCAGCATATTCTTCAACTTATATTGATCAGATATGTGAAATTATTAGCTTAGACTGCACTTTTAAAAAGTTTTAATGAGTTACTTTTTAGAATCAAGTATGCTTTGTATAGAAAAATTGTTAAACTACAGCATCATCCCTATTTTTATGATGACTTTCTCTTCTCTCTTGCTCATTTTCCTTCGTCATTTTCTCTATCATTGCTGAGGTGGTCAAATCTGCTGGGGGTCAAACCCCTCCAAACCCACCCTCACACGTGCATTATGCCTGCAACTAGCACAGACAAGTTTGCCTGATAAGGCCTAAATCGTGGCTTCGAAAGAAAATTTAAAGCTGATCCTAGGAATTTTGCATTAACCACTCTATCGGTAAATTTTGTTCAATTTTTGAAGATTAAATCAGCTGTAAGACGAACAATTCGCCCATGATTGACAGGAAATGGAGTACTAAAATTGGTTTTCGGAATAAAATGACTACCATTCCTTGAATTCTCATGCATTTTTACATTGATTTGGACATAAACGCAACAAGCATTTGGGAATCTAAATCATAATTTAAGCATGCTTGACTCATACAGCAATAACTAAATTGATATAAATTGATGGATGTGTCCTTCTGTGTTCAGGAACAAATGTTCTGGAACAATGGAAAACTCTATGCTCTAAAGAAATGAAGTTCAGTAATCCATGGGAAAATGTTCTCATAGGTCCTCAATGGTGATTTTCAATGGCTCTCATTCCACATTGAGGAAAAGGTCTTCGATGATGATAACTCATTCCAAATTTATGAAATACGGACTTTGTGAAAATTTTTCCAGAAACAACGGTTTTTTGGAGATCATCACGCATGACCCGTGGACTCTATAACCCATTTACTTTGGAAGCATAGATGCAATAGTGGTCAAAAAAGGTTCAATTTGCTATTCAAGTTTCAACGAGTGGAGAACATTATACTGTAGTGACAATCTTAATTTCCCCATGATACCTCGAAGACCAAAGTTATAGAAAGACCACGATGCTTATCCACCTTTGATTTATGAAGAACAGTGTTTGACTCCTGAAACAAATTTGGACAATTTAACGAGGTTATGAAATAGAATTTTCAACTGTTCTGTTCACCGCTCATGAACGAGAAATTTTCTCTATTCATTACAGTAAAAGCTTTACTAGTTTTTCTGCATCGGACTCAATTTCATAGAATCGCTGGTTCGACCATTTTAAAATGAATAGAGTTAGTCATAGTTGCAACACATCTATTCGATTTTTTTAAGGACTTCAAACATGTCCAATATTATGAGCTTTCCATACGGTAAGACTACTACAATGACCAACTTGATCCTGAGATGCGCAGAAACTTACAGGAGTATTAGAAAAAAATGTCAAAACTAAAAAACAGTTTTTTTATTAAAGATTGGACAAATCCTATTACGATATTAATTTATATAACTTTCAGTATCAGCATGTGTCTTTCTAGCATAAGAACGAAATAAAACACCCTGTAAAAATGTGAATATTTCACTTTTTCAGCGTCCTAAACCGAATCCATTTGAAACGCCCAGTCCAGGCATACCGAATCCGCTTCCTACTCCTAGGCCACCCATACCCGGGAGACCACCGCCGCCCATGCCAGGAATGCCGCCGCCGCCCATGCCGGGTATGCCGCCGCCGCCCATGCCGGGTATGCCGCCGCCACCCATGCCGGGTATGCCGCCGCCGCCCATGCCGGGTATGCCGCCGCCTAATGAACTGAGACCGGGCAGGCCGCCGAAGTTGACGCCCGTGCCCGTGCTGATCGGAATGCCAGCGATGTTGTAGTTACTGCCCGACTGGACGCCGCGCAACGGGTCTACGTTCACGCCCCGCATGCCTTGGTAATAGGGAGCCGAAACGCCCGACCCGATGCCCAGGCCGCTGGAAGCCGGAGCTGCGACGCCGCTCATAGGATTGGCCATGGCTGGCACTTGGGGCCCGGACAGAGCCGGCACTTGGCTTTGCTTTGGTGGTGAACCGCCGCCGCCACCACCCCCTCCGCCGTTGTTGTTGTTGTTGTTGCTCGGAGGGTTGCCTTGTTTGGACTTTTGGGGTTTACCCTTGCCGCTGGGCTTCTTAGTGTTGCCGGTGTCTTGTTGGGGCTGCTGCTGTTGAGGTTTGTTCCCGGAACACATGGGGGCATCGGGAAATCTTTCGCATAGCACCGGCATGACTGGCACTGAAAAAATTATAATCACCGAAGATCGGCTCATGTGGAAAGAATACAGTACATTAGCTAGTCAAGTTACTATAGATGGTCCAGGCTGTATTTGTTATAGCATCTACTTTGGTTTATCACTCATATCTTCCTCTAACAGCTGTGTTATACAATGCTGTACTCAATAGTAAACCAGCTTTTTCGTGTCAATTTGCAATCTTCCACCTACTGCAACGTAGGTTTGAACATATGCAGCGGTTCATGAGCTGAAATCTTTAATTTCGATAATGAACAGCACTTAAGACACGATTTCTGAGAGGATTCAGCTTTGTTAAAAAACTAACCCTACCTAAAAATCACATATTTGGTGTAACTTGATGCGCTAGGAACGAAAATAATATTCATTTCGTCTGAAAATTAAAACTTGCATAGCTACAGTAAGACGATTTTTGACATACACTTATTTAAACTTTTACAAGTTTAGTTACGTCAGACATCGTGTTCTGAAAATTTAACCAATATTAGGCCAGTAGATGGGCCACAATTTACTGCAGGATTCATTAGTGTAAAGTGCTTATTAGGAATACAGTGGTGCTAGAAACATTAAATTTCGAGAGCAAAAATTGTCATTTTTTACACAAAAATCACCATATATACTGCTAAAGCTCAGAAGGACCAAAAAATTCCCTATACAATAGATAGCTTACGATGTCTTCTACCTGCTGACAAAAAATTACATAAATTTGTGTACTGCTAGAGGGTCACACAACCTGAAGTTTGAGCACTATCCTATAATTGTATTTTCTGTAGTTACGACCTCTACTGTGAAACAACTAGAGCTCGATAAATTTAAAAAATGAGACAGTAAAACAAGTTTCGTATGGTGGATATTAATATAATTCTCAAACTCATTAAAAAATAAAATTCGCCGGGCTACAGTATCCCAAAGTTTGGAATTTTCACATTTTTTAGCATTTTTCTGTCTATTTACGTGACTTGAGATGTATCGGCCTAGGCATGAAATAACTTTGATATTCACCGTGTATTTGATACAGAATAAAATGCTCTATAGTGTGGTATGAAAACTTTTTTGAATTTTGCATTTTACACTTTTTTCAAAGTTTTAAAATGTCAAAAGCGAGACCATAAAAATGATGAAAAAGCAGGTTTCTCTTCACAAAAATGACTATGTGTACTGCTAAAGCCAAAAGCACCCAAAATTTATCTATACGGTGGGTATATTATGATGTCTGCTAGATGCATGCAAAAAATTTCTCCCTACAGTGCATCAAGATATAGTACGGCCTGATTTGACTACTAGATTAGGGGATGATTAAATATTCATGCAGCTAGACTCGGCCATGAGAATCCTACCAATCAGTGGTCGTGAAGATCAATCAAACTGGTATGGCAAGAGAGGGATATCTTGACATATTACATACATATCAGTGGTTAGCTTCACTCGAAGACTCACATACATGTATTTGATACACTACCACAAGATAATGAAATGCAGTCATCGCAATCATCAGCGATACAATACTGCGATAAAATACTGCGAGTCAAACAAGAACTTTCAAACATAGGTCTGGCTTATATCCCCTCAGACAATGCTGGTTGCTATCATGGATCCAACACTTTAGGCTCCATGCATGTAATCTCCAAAAAAATTGGCTTGGCAGTTAGACGATGGGATTTTTCTGAACCTCAGTTTGGCAAAGGACCCTGTGCTCGTATTGCAGCACTGGTGAAGCAGCAAGTTCGACTGTTCGTAAGACAAAATAATAAATGCACCAATCGCAAAATATCCACTGTAAGGGAAATTTTGGGTGTTTTTGGCTTTAGCAGTACATATAGTCATTGTTGTGGAGAGAAACCTTCTTTCTGATCATTTTTACAGCCCCATTTTTGACATTTTAAAACTTCGTTAAAAGTGTAAAATGCAAAATTAAAAAAACATTTTCATTCCACACTACATAGCATTGTATCCTGTATCAAATACAAGGTCAATAACATAGTTACTTCGTGCCCAGGCCGATACATCTCAAGTCACGTAAATAGACAGAAAAATGCTAAAAAATGTGACAATTTCAAACTTGTGGATACTGTAGCCTAGTAAATTTTATTTTTTAACAAGTTTGGGAATTATATTAATATTCACCGGATAAAGCCGCCCCGAATTTCCGGGTTACTTGAAAGTAAAATTTTTTATGTTTAGAAAAAATTTTACATCAAAAACATTTTCTTTCAAAAATAAATACCTGACTAAAGTACCTGACAACTGACAAACGATATTTTTGAGAGTCAGAAGTATGCTGGGATAAGGACTCTAGATCCGACATCAATTCCTCTTGCTGGACTGTTGCAATGCAAGATCCAAGTAAGGTCTTGAATCCTGCGAATTAGACGCACAATACTGGTAAAATCCTGGCGTTAGTCGATGGTAGGCTTCGAAATCTGAATATAATCTCTGACCAAAATTACAATGATCTTTTGGCTGGCACTATCCCCATCTTTACACAGGAAAGTATTTTTTCGATTCGATTCTAAAATATAGACTAAAATCTTTAATTTTCTCATGAAATGCTGAACAGCCAACGTGGTCTGGCGTCATAGGCTTGCCTAATTTAAGGTGACGAGTAAGATGTTTGTGTCCCATTACCTCAAGCGTCCCAGTATTTCAAATGTCCTGTTACTCCAAGTGTCCCGTTACTCCAATAATGCCATAAATCCCTTTACACCAAGAAATGCAATTTTTTTTGCAAAAAAATGGTGTCCCGTTACTCCAAGATTGCTAAAATTTTTCGTACTTTAACATTACACTTAACCAAAACACAGAAAACTAAAGAAAATGAATACAAAGAAAAATAATAGTAAAAATGAAGAAAAAGATGAGGAATAAAGAAAATAAAGAAAACTGAAGAAAAAAAATAAAACGGAAAGAAAAACAGTTTGGGGCCGAAACAGCCGGCGCTAAAGTGGCCAGCACTAAAATAGCTTTCGCCGAAACGGCCAGCGCCGAAATGACCCGATGCCGAACTAGCTGGCGCTAAAACGGCGGAGTCGAAGCTGGTGCATCGAAATGGCGGCACCGAAACGTGCCTTTCCGTGCTTTGTATGACCTTTACATTACTGTGTTTTTAGTGAAATCCTTGTGCGTTGACAAAAATTGAGAACCAAAAATATTTGCGGGTCAGTAATTTGATTAATTGCGTTAAAAAATGGAACACCCTGATTTTTTGGTGCAACTTGGTTGCAGAACCTATAGTTTCCCCTGTAGCGCACTTCACAACATAAATTTTTTACACATGTTAGCTATTTGGATATGCCATCGAACAATGCGTATTGTTTTTACACGACTTGCAAGTTATATTTACACCGCAGTGTAACCTGAAAAAAATCATTTTTTGAGTATGGTTTCGAATATTGTGGTAATCTTTTGAACGGTGTGATCTACAATATTGCGGTTTAGTGCAAAGTAAAGAAAAATGGATGGGCTATAAAGTAGTGCGTAAAAAGATGCAAAAGTGGTGGAAGTTTTGTGCAATAAAAATTTCCACAAAATTGTTTTAAAAAGTCAAATCATTTGCATTTTGTCAAAATTTTGTAATAAATTTTTTATTGTCAAAAAATAATATTTTAAAATAGCTATAGATCTAATGAGAATTGCAATGTTCGTTACAGGTTATTTAAATTACAAAATTAAAATTTCAACTAACTATGAGTAGAAAAATTTGCATCATCTTATGAAAAACTTTTTTTCGGTAAAAAACTGCATCAACATTTTGAACACCAGTTTTCCCTGTTGTCTGTATAAATGTACCTGTCAGAGGAAGTTTTAAAATGGCAATGTATAAATTATTCAGACAAGCTATTGCACTATCGAGTCAAATTTACATATTGAAATAGTATTGAAATGATTAGCTGAAAAATGATCATTTTAATCTTACAGCAATTTTAAAAATTTATAGCTCTTGGAGTAAGGGGACACTTGATGGAGTAACGGGACACTAAGGGTAATGGTGCATTTGGAATAAAAGGACACAACGAGTAAGATTCAGATTAAAACATTTATAAACCCGCAGAGATTATGAATTTTGGTCGTTTTATTTGAGCGTTGTGCTTTGACCTGCGTTGTACACGTGACTGTTACTTTGATTCGACTTGAATTTTAATCGACAGTACGCTTTTTTATCGGCATTTCTGCGCTCGTTAGGTTTCCGTAAACATAGTATTTGTATTCATATATTGGCAGAGCTATGAAAAAATATACAATACCCAGCTTTAACAGCCCATAACTCCGTCAAAATTCAGAATACATAATTTGTAATCGTTTTTAAAAAATATATTTCAACGATATCTATCGATCGATACTAAGTTCGTTGCGTTTTGAACGAAAAATATTCCTGATCGTATCGAAAAGTCACTATTAGTATGAAGTCATATAACTATGGGATGAGATCAAAATTTCAGGAGTGACATGTCGAACCCCCGCGCCGATACGTGCTTGTATAGCATGGTTCCATCTCAAGGTCTGCCACGAAACCACAGGACATCTGTCATTGGACTTTACGAGGATAAATGTAAGCATATGTACAACACGTAACTTTTGAGGGGTCTGATCCAATTTTTTTTCAAAAGTGCTCAGATCTCAGTAAAAATAAAATCGTTTTTAGTTGTTTTTCAGTATTAAAATTAATCTTTCTTTCTGATAATTTTCAACTTTTTTACACGAAATTTCCTAGTGTTAACACGATTGAGTCTTCAAAAAGCACTGAACTATTTCAAGATTATATTTTATTTTATCCTTCATATATTGGTTTGCAATAGTCATTTGGGAAAAAATTTACTTCTACATGTCGTGGCATGAAATCTCCTAAAACTGAAAATTCTGCGAGGTCAGCCAGGGTTCTGCTCGGATTCAGGACCCCCGAGCCCCCCCCCCCCCAAGAACACGTACGAACGTAAAATATCGCATCGGGATTTACGTCATTTAGAGCACTTCTTCCTGAATTGTGGGATTCAAAAAAGCAGGTGGAATTTGTTTTCGCAATAAAAACGCGTTGCATAATGCTACAGAATGTTGAAACCTGGGAAGTAAGTGCTTTTTCATTTTTCTACAAATTTTCCCATGGCAAAACCTTTCTGTTTAAGTTCTACTTTAAAGGTTGCAGAAAGAACTTTTTTATCTGTCTTAATTTACAAGTATTTTATTAAAATCAGACTATAAATTTTTGTGAAAAGTTGACGCCATACAGAATTGACATAATTTCGGAAATTGGAAAATGACTCACTTGATCGTGATTGAACCTCCGACGGACATTCAATGAGGACGAAAATACAAATGATTAAACAGTATAACCACATAATGATGATTTTTTGACTTCGTTCGTTGTTTGTTATTGGCTTCATAACATTTTACTAATAACCTAAACAGTGCTGACTATCACGAGATTTTGATATACGATCACTTTAATTTACATGGACATTTTTCGTCATGAGCAAACATGAAAGATCCGGAGCTGGGTTCAACTTTTTTCTCTTCGATAGTGTCAGTTCGTCTTTCTGATAATTTATTTTCTTCTATATAAATTCCATATGAATGCGTACTGTATAATTCTAGGCGGGCACGTTTATATACTTAACAACATGTTTACATTTTTGAGGCGGTTGCAAAGTGAAATTCTTCATCATCTATACTTTTTGTTGTAAAGTCCAAATGATGACGTCGTCCCGCATGGCGCAAGCGACCACGACGTAACCGATCCTTTCGAAACGATCCAAAACTTTACAAGGCAGTGCTTTGAACGTCCATGACATCGTATCCTTGTCGTGGGTGTATTCGCCGACATCGCTGCAAAAAAGTCACACGTAACCATGTCCTGATATACAGTATACATGTTTGTAAAAAGTTCTTGCTGACCAATCTCGATGATGATGATAATGAGCGCGGAAAACCTACCGTAATTCTGGTATTTGACTGTGAATATTGGACGATCCGTAAGTTACCCTCGTCCAAATGTTATTGCTGGTCGACGATTGATTGACCGGGCTGTTGGTCGGCTCGAATAGGCAATTCGGATCGGCGCTGATCAATATGAACGGCATTTCGAAAAAATTTTCCAATCTTTTTTTGTGATGTACGAAAATCGATTAAAATCCGTATCACATCACCACTAAAAACGATTAGTCTTCAATATGTGTCCCAAGGTGCGTTGACTTTGCGAAAGTTTGTACATACAAATTATACGCCAGAAATCCAGTTTGACCTTGAACGAATGTGCACACAGTATGCTCGCATTATGTGCACGAACATCAAGCGAATGGTTTTCTTTAGCATTCAAAATGACATAACTCTTCAGTCAGATCATGACCAGACAAAAATATTACCTGCATGGTCATTTACACTGCATATTATAATATAAAAAATCATCTCAATTTTTATGGTGATAAAAATACATATCGATCCATTTAATTTGAAATGATAGACGCGGCGACAACCAGAAAAGTATATTTTCTTTTGGTACGAAATTTTGATCAAGTCGAAATAAAAATGCATAATTTTTTCATGACTAAAATCACTCGAAAAATTAAGATGCATATCCAATTTTGATGTGGGCAGAACTGTCCTCTCAATCTACCGCTCATGGACGAGAAATTTTCGTCATTGATTACAGTAATAAGCTCTACTTCCGCGTTAAACTTACTTTCATTGGATCGCTGCATCGATCATCTTAAAATGGAGTTTGTGATTTTAAATCGCCCTGAGGGTCCCGGAACCCCCGCAGCCCCAAAAATGCAATGCACTCAACGGAATTTTTTGGGTTAAAAATTTATTTATATTTTCCCCAAAATCTACGTAAAAATAGTCTGTTTGTGTTGAAATGCTTGTAAATATTAAGAGTGGAAAGCAAGTACTATTTCACATTTTCATAGTTTCCTGCTAAACCATACGAAACTTGGGAGCCTACTTTACAAAACTTTACTATTTTTTTAGAATAAAACTGCTACAATAGCTTTGTGTAAGCGACTTTGAGGACGTAACCAAGTTTTTGTTATTTATGAATTTACAAGTATTTTGTAATAAACAAACTATAGTACCAAATCATGAATTTGATGAGAAAACCTGACTGTTCATTAAACATGTTTCAGACCCTCGTCCTGGAAATTTTTCGCCCTGCATATCATTCGGAGATTCGCATGCTATCTTATTCAATTGTGTACGCTTAAGCCATCGGGCCTTTACATGATTGAACGGAATGTGATATAAAAAATTTATACTATACAGCCGACCTGATCAGAATCCAATAAGTTCAAACATTCGTTGACTGACGAGATGTCAGCATAAACTCAGCTGCTTTGATTCAAGTTCACATAGTGTGATACAGAGCCGAAGAATTTTAAGTATACCCGAGATCCAAAGAACAATCGACAGAGGAACCGATGAAGGTAAAGCTCAATATTCGGAAAAAAATAGTAAGCTTAAATATTACTATAATAAATGAGGAAAACTCTCTCGTCATCAGCGACAAACGGACCGACTGATAATTTTTTCCAATAACCTGATTTAATACACATAGGCGCCGCAAAAAGTTCTATCCAGATAACAAAATGATTTGCAAGAAGTTATTTTTTTGATTTTGGCCTCTTTTTGTCATGAAGGAATTCATATTTTCTCCACAGCAAAAGTCGTTTATTTCGCAGGTGTTGTGGGCCAAATCGAACTACTTTTTATCTACTGCATCTTCCATTTTCCGAACTAAATGGACTATAGTCGAAAAGTGACGAAACATTTATTGGTCCAATAGAAAATATCTCATGGACTATCGTATCATATGGTATGAGATGCCCAATCCTTCACTGATAGCCTTGAGTATGAATTGACCATGTGTCACTCTTGATTTTGTCATTTGTTACAATGCGGGTCATGTGCTATACATCATATCAAATTGCAGTATAATAATATTTTCTTCTCTCTTGTGCCTGTCCTACACTATACATCAACAGACTGCCGTTGATCAGTCTTCCAATAAAGTGGTACCATGTAAAATTTTTTTTACTGCAAGACTTACTCTGTATTTTATAATTATATCAGTTAACATGACAATTCAAATCAAAGCATGAGATCTGAATACCAGAAACCCTCGACAAGACATTAATTTTCTCAACCAAATTGAGGGTTACTGTGCGAAAAAAATCAATTTTGAGGTTTCATTAGGATTTCTTACTATCCCTAAAGGAGGGATCACCTATTCAAAAAACAATTTTATTCTTCCACTTTCCTCGCAAAGAATTGGACTCACATCAAGCTGAAGTCAATTTTTCGAAAGTCTTGAAGCATGTTACTGCATTCGTCTGAGTTTGATGATTTCCAAACGGAGTCCTTCAAATGAAAAATCGAAAATTTCGAGAATTTCTATTGAATTCCAGAAATCGAGTGATTGTTTGAAATCCATTTACAGGAAAACGGAAAGAGTTGTTCGGGTGCTCTTTGCTGCATTGAGAAGGCACTTCAATCTACTATCAACTGTGTTTTCGTTTGGCTAACTTCACGCGGTCTGAAAGAGGGTGCCTCCAATTGTAGAGCACTTTTTCACAGCTTATAACATGGACTGAAATCAGTCAGCCGGCATTAATTTTGTAAGATTAAGAGTCACTTTCTGTACGAATCACCGCGAGGTCGGCAACCTAAAAAAGCCCCAAATTTTACCTATGTTGTTCAGTTTTTGATGATGATTATCACGATAAAAACCATTTTACACAAAAATCCTCTTTCACCATGCAATGAGCATGTAAATTTGCAAAAATTTGCATAATGGTTGATGCTGCATTTTCATGTAGTTCTGTCAATTTGTACTATATTTTGTTCGATTTGTCTTTAAATGATAGAACATATGTTGCGCTACATTCATGTGTCATATTTACGACAAAAAATTATTTTTTAACTTTTTACGAACGAAGAATGCAAATAATTAAAGATCTACCTGTCAAAGTTTTGTACATTCTGGTCTATAGTAAACCAAATAAGTTCGGGCCGAACTGAACTCTGTCGGCATAAAAAGCAATCATATTAACTTCAGTGAGCCAAAACAAGGAAAATGAAAGTACTGTTTGTGGAGCTATAGTGCTACAAAGTGCATCATCTCATGATACATAATATTGTAATTTTGGTCAAAATGAACATTGGTACAAACATACATGCACATGATGGTCTGGGCCCCAAGCAGATTTTGACTGTCCCTCGGTAGATTCTTGCTGACACCTAGCTGATTGGATCAACCTATTGATGAGGAAGATGATGAAGGAAAATGAGAAAAAAATTGAAAGATGTCATAAAAATGAGGATGATAGCGATTTTTTAAAACAAAACATACTCGATTCCAAGGGAGTATTACTAAAAATTTAAAACTTGATGACCAAGCGAATGCTTCAGATGGAAGAATATGATGCTTGGATGTCAGAAGACTCATCGTTATGTTATCAAGAAACAAAGAAACTTCCATACTACACCCTGTCCTGGAAGACTCCCAAAAGAATTTATATGCCGTGCATGTACGGCTAAGTTTATGATTTTTCTACTGCCAAAAACACACCAACGAACCAAGATGCTTCGAGTGACGTTTTATTGGGTATGAAACCTCTGTTCCGTAAGTATTTCGCGCTAAAGGTTTTATCGGATACGCGTATCGATATTACTGTGCTGGATGCCGCGGTTTCCCAGAAAGCATTGCGAAGCGAGATGTGTCATCATTTTGATTGGTCGAAAAAATTTATTGATTTTTACAGTTGTTTCTGGCAAATTGTCTGGCTTGGGCTTAGACTCAGGCTTAGGCTTAGGCGTAGGCGTAGGTTTACGCTTAGGCTTAGGCTTAAGATTAGGATTAGGTTTAGTCTTAGGTTTAGGCTTAGGCTTGGGCTAGGCCTGGGCTTAGGCTTGGACTCACGGTTAGGAAGGAGTAGACTACAACAGTTTTCGACGAATCAAATTGAAGGTATGAAATTTTTCCACTAATCAAATTGATGACAGATCTCGCTCCCTCATGCTTTGTCGGTTTCCCACCCACCACCAGTGTTATTTTTTTGTGCCAAAACATGGTTTTTGGCACAAAAAAATTTGGAATGGCACAAAAATGTTTGAGCGTTTGTGCCAATTGGCACAAAATTTTTGGCTGCTCAAACATTAAATTTCCTTGACTTTCAGACGTTTTAGGCGCTGAAAAGGCCAAAAATTTTCGGCGCTCCGCGCCGATTCAATGAATATAATATTTCCTACTCGTATATTAGACCCGAGTCCCGAACGCGAGTGATTTCTCTTCGAAACAGTGTATTAGAGTATCGTTGCAGGCTGCAGCAAACTTTACAGACTGTTAATGACCGATGAATGAAAAAATTCTGAATATTCTCTGTTCATTCAGTCAGATTCGGATTTAGAGATGAAATCCTTAATTTTTTTGTTTGATTGATTCTAATAGAAAAATATAAATCGTTAATACAGTGTTTCGACCGAAGATTTACACGATTTTAGACTTTGTTCTCTGTAGTCTTTACATTATATAAGGTAAAGTGGGGGTGATTTTGATCAGGGGCGACTTGATCAGAGTATGGCATTTGATAACTGAGATCATCAGCAGGAATGCCATACTCTGATCAAAGTCGCCCCTGATCAAAGTCACCCCACTTTGCCTCAAATATTCGCAGTCGAAAATTGAATCAATTCGAACTTCCTGAACAATTCTAGAGTTATTCAAATTTGGTCAGCATTCCATTTCTTTTTAAGTCGCCGTAAGCTATTTTATTGCAGTTTTTTCTTATTTCACTGTCGTGGTTAGCTGAAAAATAGGTTGGGCATGATTTTTACAAAAAATTAATCCGTTAGTATCTTCAAATTGATATATTTTTATCAAACTTTTGGCCTGAAACTTTCCCACAGTTTTCAGTATGTTCCTTGTAGAAAAAATTTTTTTTGTGCCATTGGCACAAATTTTTTTGTCCTCTTGTGCCAATTGGCACAAATGTCCGTGCACAAAAAAAACGCTGCCCACCACCACAGTTATTTTTTTTCCTCAGTCGACCATTTTTGAGGAAGTTTTTTTGAAATTGAGGTAAATTTTTTTGTACTTAGGCTCCAATTTGAGGAAAATTTTTTTGCTGGTTTCCTGTTCGAAGGTGCATTTTACGCGTTATAAAATTGAAAATTGTTGAAATTTTCCGGCGCGAAGCGCCGGATTTTAATTATTTAATAACTTTTTTCTATCATATTCCAATGCGCATTTAGAAAATATCATTCTAGCTAATGCTTATAGTTTTTAATTATCAAGATATTATGAATAAATGTTTGATCCTGTGTCGTTTTTTTGAAAATTTGACGAAAAGCAAGATTTATCTCGGTCATACCTGTAAGACCTCCGACCAGTTGGGGGGGGGGGGGGGTAGGAAAAAGTCGAAATTTTTCCCAAAAAAGGCCAAAAAACATACACTTTTTGAAAAAATTTTTTTTCCAAACTGGGGGGGGGTTGGGGGGGAAATGATTTTGGGTACAGGGTTGGCCAAGTTGGGGGGGGGTCCTCCCCCCAACCCGCCCCCCAAGTACAGGTATGATCTCGGTTATTTTCCCAAAGTCTTTTTGCGGTCTCTAAAAAGATTTTGACATTTGTGTGATTAAACCATTTTGGGTCCAAGTGGAAATTCTCGCTGGTTGAAGAATCAAAATCCTTGGTTGCTTTCCTATTTTTTGAATTGTAGTCTGTTCGACTGAAAATTCATTGGATTCACTAAAAAATTAAATCTTCTGTCTAGAAGAAGAAAAAAATTTATTAAATGCGAATAAATACAAGAACAAGAGTAAATACGACTAATACAGAAAAGCTCATGGACGTGACAAAAGCACGTGCGAATTTAACTTTAAAAAACGACTCAATTTAGACCGAAAACGGCATATTGTTCGAATGAATGATATCATTGGATAGGGAATTCCAAACATCAATATTTCGCGAGCAAAAATCATGTTTTAAAGCATTAGAGTTATATTTCGATTCATACAATTTAAATAAGTTAGAAGCGCGATAATTGAACGGACTCAAAGTGAAAAATAAGTCGGGTGGAATAACTTTAAATTTCGAAATTTAGAACATGTAAGGTAAGTCGGTACACGTACGTCTAAATGCAAGGTCAAATCTTTATATCCAAAAAGTCTTTTTGTAAACCTTCGTTGAACTTTTTCTACCAATTTAGTATCCCCAACCAGACAAGGATTCCAGAGTGGTGAACCATATCCCAGAATAATAGAAACTAGAAAATAAAAGTTGAAAAGGTTCATATTCCAGCGTTACATAATATCAAAATCCCAGAAAAATATTCGGCGCTAGGCGTCGAACAAGTCACTCATACCAATCTTTTCATTTTCTTCCCAAAGCTCAGAAAATCTGGATTTAGAAGCCTAAAACCGACGCGAATCGCATGAAATAGGAGAAGTTTGGTGGTTTTTCCGATAAACATAAGCTAATTTAATGATTTTAAAGTGAACAACCAAAAATTTATCTGTGTAACCAAAATTTATCCCCCGGTTGCACATTGGAACCTGGGCTTTGCAGAGAAAAGTGCTGTGGTCATGTTTATACCTGTATGTCAGATTGTCAGCTGTGTTCAGAACCAGTTTTAAAATTTTATTCTTCATTGTTATCTTTTTTATCAAAGTTTACTATTTGATTTACTTGTTATGTCAAAATTAGGTTGTTTCATGTCGTCGAAGAAATATAAGAAATAAAGATTATGCCGTGGAATTATTCACTTGTTTGGCTCATGTAAACTCACTTGAATATTTATTTACAAGCAGGTCATAGCTCGAGACTTTTTGCAAAAAAATGTCGGTTTTTCGGTGGAATATGATGCAAGTTGATGAGAAACGTTAAAAAACACATCAGAAATAATATTGAGCGATTTTTAAGCAAGGAAACTGAAAAAATTGATTTTTCCTCGTGAGAAAAATATTTTTGGGGTTTTTCCTGAAATGGGGCAAAAAGTTTTCAGCAATAAAAACACTGCCCACCACCAGGGTTTTTTTGCACACAGCAACCAAATTTCGGGCTGTGCTACCAAATTTTTCTGCCAGGTTGCACAGTGCAACTTGAGGCCTGACTGCTCTTTTGATTACATTATAGAGTTTTCTGTCTGGAGATGCATTTTTATGCGTTCTAAAATGGAAAAAAGTGAAAATTTTCAGGCGCTTCGCGCCGGGTTTCAATTTATTTATAATTTTTTATTATTATTCTAGTGTGCGGTTAGAAAATGTCATTCAAGTTAGTGCTTATAGATTCTAATTATCAAATTATTATTGATAAATGTTTGATCCTGCACTGCTTTTTGACGAATTTTATTGAAAACTAACACTTTTTGGTCATTTTCCCAGAATTTTTTTGCGATCGTGATACAAATTTTGATTTTCATGTGAATAAAACATTTTGAGAGTAAGACAATGCTAGAAATTCTTGCCGGTTGAAAGATCCAAATTCTTACTCGCTTGCATAGTTTTTGAATTTTAGTTTGTCTGACTGAAAATTCATTAAATTCACTGAAAAATCAAACTTTCTGTCTGGGAAATAAAAGGTCGAAAGATTCATTTTCTAGCGTCCTAGAATATTGGAATTCGCAAAAATTTTCGGTGCTACGCGCCATACATGGCCACAGGGTATACATAGGGTATACATTATCCCTACCCTAAACTTTAGAGTAACCATTTGCTATCTGGCGATTTTTGGACAAAATTACAAAAATTACAAAGAAAAATACATTGACAAAAAATAACTGATGCAAGCAATGCACAGTATATGGTTGACAATAAGTATGAGAACATCAAAATAAGTTACTGGTTGGCAAATACACATCATCTTCCATTTCAGTATCATCCAATTTCATTTCCTTTCTTGTTTTCTTTTTTCGATTATGAGGGTCATCAGTGCGCATGTGGTTTTCTGCAACCCATGCCTTTGCATATTTTGATGCTTTGAACTGTTCCAAATCATTTGGGCCATTTATTCTTAAGCGCATCAAAGCATCCAGGCTTATTCCTTCGAGTCTTGATCGCCTTGATGTGCGTATATGGTCAATCAACATGCTCATTTATTTATTTCAGAAAAACAATGCTTCCAGTTTTTATCACCAACATAATCCAAAAAATACGAAAAGCAAAGCAAACACATCTAAAATTGACTTTTATCATTGTCACAAAAATGATTTGCTATATGTCAATTTTAGGATTTTTCCCTACCCTAAAATTTTGACCGTGGCCATGTATGCTACGCGCCAAACAAACTACTCTAATGTAGTCATATTAATCTTTTCATTTTCTCTCCATAACTCAGAAAATTGGGTTTTAAATGCCCAAAACCGACGCGGGTCGAATGAAATACAGGAAAACTGATTTGCGATGGTTTTTCCGATTATTTTACGCAAATTTATCGATTTTAGAGTGAGTAACTAAAAATTTATCTGCAACCAAAATTTTTCCCCAAGTTGCACACTGCAACCTGGCCTGTGCAATAAAAAACCCTGCCCACCACCGTTTTCCCGGTTGTTCAATCAACTCACTGTTTTTTTTCCACGAACATTTCCTACAAATGTGGAAAGAGGCCAAATTTTTTTTCCACGTGTGGAAAAGTTCTTGGTTAAAAGTTTTCGTCTTAAAATCCTATGAGTTACTAAAGAAACATGTAAATATATGACTAGAAATTACAACGAAACGCCTCATCTCACTGTTTTTTCCGGCCGGCCTTCTCCCTAAATAGGGAATAGGGTTGAAAATTTCTTTTCCATTTTCCGGGACTTAGACACTTGATTTAACCGTTTTTGAGCTTTTTAAAGCACTCTGATAATCATAATTAATTTTTTCGATCGAACTAATTATGTCTTAAAAATTAGGGTATTACTGCAGCTGGTGCACACTAGCTTATAGTGTTATAAATGCTAAGTATATATATATATATATATATACAGTATATTTGTTAAAATTATTGATTAAGCACTGTAATAATCTAAGCCTAAGTCTAAGCCAAAGCATAGGCATAAGCTTAACCTTAGGCTTAGGCCTGGGCTTAGGCTTAGACTCAGAGTTAAACTTAGGCTTAGACTTAGCCTTAGACTTAGGTCTGGGCTTAGGCTTAGGCTTAGATTATTGCAGTAATCAATGATTAGGCCTAGCCTATACAATACTTATGATTATAACGCTATAAGGTGGTGTGCACCAGCTGCAGTAATACCAAAATTAAATTTGAATTTTGTGTTCATAAATCGTAATTCCTAGAAATTTATCATTTTAAAAATTTTAAAACCACCAGTAATTTGTTCGTCACCTTTCTTAAATTTGGCCGAAAAGCAATAAGTCAGATGCGTAAAAATTTTCCAAAAATACTTCCATATGAAGCTTCTGAATTCAATTCACGTTAATGGAAGGAACAAACGCTTCAAAAAGTTTAGAAAGTTGACGTGCTAATCTTTCACAAAAAATAAATGAAGGAAAAAGTGCGTATCTTCATTAAATATAAAGCTATAATATTGAAGATTGATCATTCAACATGAAATAAAATGTTTGAGATGATGAAAACTATTAAAGATTAAATGGTAAATGAAGGTAGACGTGCTAAGAGCCGCTCCTCAGCTTGATAATAAATAATTATGATTATTAAAGTTATAACCGGCGCTTTGCTGAGATTTATACATTCTAAAATGCACCAAAATGCATCTTTTCTGTGTGAAAACCCCAAATTTTTTTCCCACAGTTGTGGGAAGAGCTCAAAATTTTTTTCCACATTATAGTGAAATGTGGAAATAAAACAGTGCTTCAGTTGCCTCTGGCGGTTTTTCTGCGGTTTCTTTCACTATTTTGCATTTTTTTGCCAAGATTTTTTGTCTTTTTTTTGTTGGTTGTCGCGTTTTTCACTTACCTCTCAGCTATCACGCCATCGCTTTTTCCTGGAAGATTTTCCCCCATGAGGACCGAACCATACCTGTAAGAGGTCCGACCAGTTGGGGGCCTGGGTTTTTTTGCACAAGCCAGGTTGCAATGTGCAACTTATAAAAAATTTTTAGTTACGCAGATAAATCTTTGGTGGCTCACTCTAAAATCAAAAAATTTGGTCAATTTTATCGGAAAAACCATCGCAAGCTAGTTTTCTTGTATTTCACTCGACGCGCGTCGGTTTTAGGCTTTTAAAACCCAATTTTCTAAGTTTTGGAGAGAAAATGAACAGATTAGTACGACTAGACTGGAGTAATTTTTTCGGTACGTAGCACCAAAAATAATTCCTGAATTTAAATATTCTAGAACGTATTTAAACCTTAATTAATTTTAATTTAATAAAATTAATTGATTCGTCTTAAAATTTCTTTCCAGCTATTATTTCCCAGAGAGGAGGTTTGATTCTCAGTGAATTTAACTAAAATTCACAAACTAGGCAAACGAGTAAGAATTTAAATCTTTCCACAGGCAAGAATTTCTAGCATTGTCTTACACTCAGAATGTTTCAATCACATGAAAGTCAAAATTTTTATAAAGATGGCTAAAAGATTTTGGGAAAATGACCGAGAAAAATGTTAGTTTTCATCAAATTCGTCAAAAAACAATACAGGATCAAACATTTATCCATAATATGTTGATAATTAGAACTATTCTAACCGCGCCCTAGAATAATTCAAAAAATTATAAACGAATTGAAACTTGGCGCAGAGCGCCGGAAAATTTTCACGTTTTTTATTTTAGGACGCATAAAAATGTTTCTCCGGACAGAAAACTCTTTAACCTGGTCAGAAGGGCAGTCAGGCTTGTAGTTGCACTATGCAACTTGGCAGAAAAAAATTGGTTGCACAGTTCAAAACTTGGTTGCTGTCTGCAAAAAAACCTGTTTGGGGGGTGCGAAAAATGTCGAAAATTCCAAAAAAGCAATTTTTTCCTAATTTTTCCGAGTTGGGGGGGGGGGGGTGGATAGAGGATTGACCAAGTTGGGGGGGGGGGTTCATTTGTGAAATAGTAAAAATTTTCGCTCTAAATTGGCTAAGTTCAATTTTGGTCAACTGTAAGAGCTGTATGCCTTTTTGACCAAGCACACCATATTTGTTATTGTACTGCATATTTATTCCGTATTTAATCAACTTATTTGTTTATTTTATTATATTCTCCTAACATTGCTTAGTGCTGTTGCGAATAAAATCATCATCATCATTTGTGTAGCTTAGGGGGTACGGATTTTTTCCCAAATTTTTTTCCAAATTTGCATATTGCCGACTAAAATGATGATGCTGATTACGAATATGTCAATAGTTTTCCATAAAATCAAATATTTTGACTGGTAACAGGGTTTCATATGACAATTTTTTTTCTCAAAATTTTCATATTTGTGATCATGTTACGGATAAATCGATGACGCTGATCATGAGCGTGCCAGTAGGTTTCCATTCTATCAATTATATTGACCGTGTGATTTGCATTTTTATCAGCCTGTAGTTTATTCTGTAGGTGTAGCATATCTTTCAAAATTTACATTTTTTACGAATTAAGACAAAATCGTTTTTTTCCGTTGAAATTTGATAAGTCGATGAAACCCGAATGATGTCACGCAATAGAACAACAAAAGCGACCAAATAATACTCACTGCACTCACTCGGGGTGAATTAATGACTATTGTAATTGTATTAAATGTAAACTGATGTTTTTTGCACAATAAACTATAAGTTGACAAAAATGCAAACCTCACAGCAAATGTTTTCTGGTAAATATATTTGATAGCACGGTAAACTACTGGCATATTCATGATCAGCATCATCAGTTTACCCTCAACATGATCACAAATTGCTTCGCCTCGCCCCTAAGCCTAAGAATTAAGTACTAGTTGAATGACGCGCAATACACCGTAGTTTACGTAGCTTTGGGACAAATGATCATCTTTACACTAACATCAGTTTACACTATACTGTACTTCGCGCGGGTTGCCCATACACTCACGCTACCTTTTACGTTAAAAACTTCGAAAAATATTCAGGTTTCGCTTAAGTACATAAGTGCCAAATCTCCTTAATTTTTAGGCATTTCAGGGCATACATGTATTTGGAGGGAAGTGCTATAGGAACCCCCCCAGAAATCGTCGCCCATATGGCCAACCATTGGGCGACCCCCCAAAGATTTTCCAATCCTATTGCTAGCTCTATGGTAGTCATAGGGACCGCCATATTTTTAGTTGTAAACTGAAAAATGTCAATCTTTTAATGAAAAATGTCAATTTTTGAACCGATTTCTTGGCGCTCCGCGCCATGAATACATTTTTCAGTTTTTAAAGACGAAATTAATATTTTTTGAACCGTTTTCAGACTTTATTGGTAAAAAAACCAAAATTTTTTTTCTTCAGAGACCCCTCCCGCTAAAATTTTGGAAATTAGTGACCCCCGGCCCCAAAAAAATCGCCCGATCCCTCTACACACCCCGGGCCCAGTTACATCTATGTTTCTGGGGCTGAAAAGTTGGAAGCGCAAGATTTTGAGGTTTGTTTTGGCTGTATAAAATATACACCATTCCCGCCTCGTACCATCAAAACTTTTACTTTGACGAAAGAACCGATTTTTTCGATGATAACAATGATTTGCCGAAAAAACAGCGCGCATAGAAACAGCGACTGTGAGTATTTTTGGGTGAAAAATATTTTCTACATGTGTAGAAAATTTAGTTATCAACAAAAAAGGTTCGTCGAAGAGATAATGTTATACTGTATTTCTGGACAGTCTTTCTCGCCAGTTGACGACGAAAGAGGTGAAAATTTTCTTTGCCAGAATAAAATCTCAATGTGTTCCTTTAAGCGGAATTTTTACGGCCTAAAAAATTTTGCACCTAAGTTTGATTTTCTCTTATTGTATGATAATACAGCATAGATTTGACAGAAAACCCTAGCGCTGCGTGCGTTCGCGCCTGGGTTTGATACTTCGTAAACATTTCCGTTCGTTTTCGCTTTTGAAAAATCCTGAAGCAATGAAGAATCGAACCTGGATTTATCAGCATTTTGATCTAGTCAGGCTAGCAAAAAGCTTTTCGAAGTTTTGAACTTTCGATTTTTGCTTGACTTTTTGGACTTTTGCCTTGATTTTTCTGGGTTTTTATTGCGTTTCTCTATCAGATAAAATAGAATTTGTATCGACAACATTCCCGAACTTTGTAAAATCATTTAAAATATGCTAGTTCCATCTACAAGCATTGCGGAGCGGGTACAATCATCCATTTGATTGGTCGAAAAAATTTATCGGTTTTTCGAACTTCGTTTTGTAAGCTTTTCTAGCTTAGGTTTAGAGTTAGGCTTTGGCATAGGAGACAGTAAACTCGAAAATTCGATATATTTTTGCGGTCAATCAAATTGATGACATAAATTTTTTTGCACCAAATTGATGATTGTTCTCGTTCTGCAAAGCTTAGTGTTCTGTCCTAGAACTATGCTGAATCAAACATATTGAAATTTGAAAATCAGTGTTGAGAAAATTTTCGATTATAATCGTTGGAAAACTTTTTCACGAATGTCTCTTATAGGCAGAATGGATTCGATAGCTCAGCAGCAAGGAGTGACTTCCAACAATAACGTCGAAAATCCTTACACCAACGTACAACCGAAGAAACCGAAGAAAAATAAGAAAGCGGATCGGAAACGTGAAAGCAGGATCGTCACCAACGCCAAATTCGACAATAAATCTCAAAAGAATGCAAACGCGGACGGAAAGAAACGAAAAATCCAGAAAGATAGGCTGAAAAAGAAAACAGAGAACAACGCCAATAATTTTACAGCCATATTGAAACGAGAAATCCCGAAAAAAGACATTATTACTGAGAAGGAAGTCTCGTCGTTAGAAAATGCAAACGCGAATGCGAAAAATGATGAACAACATGGTGCTATAGAACGAAACAATTTTCCTTCTACGTCGCTAAACGCTTCCGACGAAAAAGAATCTTTAACGCCCTCGGAAATGCCTCATTTGAAAAAACTGACCGAAGAGTATTTGGAGATTTTAACATCGCATTTTATCGTGCCGTTGACTAAAGTAAACTGAAAAATTTAAATTTCAACGTGAAATCTAAAATTTTTTCAGCAAAGTCCGCGATTCGAAAGGGCGATATTTTACTGTCGCGCATGCGATAATCACATCAATTCTTTGCACCATACGGTTCGACATATTCGAGAAACTGGTCATATAAAATTAGTCAGAGTGAGATTTCCATGGAATTATTGTAACTTTTGCTATTTCGAATATAAAATGCGTAAATTTAGGGCCGTTCTTAGGGTTTTAGCGGCCCTGGGCGAAATCAGGTTTAGCTGCCCTCATTTTTTCCCAATAGTTATTATACACCGCGCCATTTTCAGATAGTAGGGGATTTACTACTTTACATATTTTAGAATACCTAAAAACGACGCATAATTCGATTATTACAAGATTCACTAAAAATAGCACATTTATGAACCGGTCGAACGGTCTTCCGACTCTGTGTATGCTCATGCATCACAAAGGACATTACACAGCATATAACTAGCATGTTATGCAACGTCTGCACACACCTCAATAAAACGCGGGGGACAGAGTGCACAGCGGTTTTTACAAATGAAATTTCCAGGTTTTTCAGGTCTTTTTTCCACAATATACCAGGTTTTTTCAGAGCAAAATTCAGTTATTGCTACATAGAATGATAGGGATGTGTATACCACACATAGACCTGAGCAATGTACTGATATTTCGAATCTCCGCCGACAAACATACCAAAAACATCAACTAGAAATCAATCATTTTTGATAAATTTGGTTAAAACAACAGAACTCAAATCGATTTTGGACTGGAAATTTCAAGTAAAATTTATAAATCAGGCAACCACCAAAAAGTAGAGATTTTTGACCAGCAAGAACTTTTGTCGTTTCCCAGTACTAATCAGAAGCTGTAAACATGTATAACATTATAAAACAGACATGATACTAAAAAATTCTATGAAATTGATTTTAAAATATTTCAACAACATTTTTCTAGATTCTGTGATGCCTGAGCTCAACATTTTTTCCGAAAATAAATTTTCATCACTATTCGACAATTTAATTTTGTTGCCACATTTTTTCGTTTCAGTAGCCGTCTATTTTTCTTTATGTAATTATGTTTCAACTGTTTGATGGTTTTTTGTGTCGAGAGTGGCTGTTTTTGCCACTCTTAGCACAAAGATGCGCAGAGTGAAAAAACAGGTGATTTACACAATTGTGAAATTTGTGTGTTCTGATGCACATTGTGTGGACTGTAAAGCTCCATAATTTTTTCTCAAATAGGAAAATTTTTTTAAAAACCCGTTTCTACTCAAAAAAGCTCATTAATTGTAGCTGCTGTTTGTGTACAAGTTAGAATGATTAATACTTATTGTATTAGCATTTTGAGTAGTGTACTAACTGCACCACAAGGTGGGTTTTAGCACCTGTTTTATTCCTAATCTACAAAAGCTTGTTTCAAAGCGTATCATAAACTTCCCGGATTATTGTTATCCAAGGAGAATCACTATTCTGAAACTCGATACCTTTGAAAAAAAGGAGAGTCCTAGCCAGGCCTGTAGGCAAAGGGCCTGTAGGCAGGGGGGTTGAGGGGCCATGGCCACCCCGAAATAATTGAAGTGTTGAAAAAAGGAAAGGGTAGGAGGGACCTTTGGTTTCAAGTCAGAAAAAAGAGAGTCAAGTCAGAAATGCCAATTTTATGGTAAATTGAGTGAGAACAAGTGTGCGCCCCCCCCCCCCGAAAAAAATTCCTGGCTACAGGCTTGGTCCTAACTATGTTATATAAAATATCTTTTTAAAAAACAGATTTGAAGTTGAAAGACTTCAGCGCTATGATGCAGTCGACCACCAGATCAGGAAACAAAGAGACTTAAAATTAAAAGTGGTACCGAAAAATTGAAAAGAGTGGTCAACGAAGTGCATGTATCATGAAGGACAAATTTTTCGAATAGAGTAAATGAGCCTTCGATAATTTTGAATAAAAGTTTGGCTGCGACCTCGCTGCATCAATCATTTCGAAATGAACGGAATATAACATGGAAAATTTCCAAAACCAAGAAAAATAGAATTTCCTGAAATTCGTTTCAATTTAATCATGTGCAAAATAATAAATGTCATACAAAGCATCTCAAGGGGTACAATGATAGCTGCTCTTCGATCAGAACAGCAAATCTCATTGCATTACTAGCTCTCAGTATCTGGACATTGTAACTAAAAGTTAGCTTCTAAAGTTATAGCAATCATCGATTTGGCAAACATAATATCAGCAGAAAAGTTGAAATCCTGATTACTCTTCAAAAAGCGTTAAATATTAATGAAAGACGAAATAGATCTACAAATGCACTAAAATGTTAATTGAGTAATGATGATAGACTTCCTATGTGCACTTGAGCTAAAGCCATATAAGTAATGATACTAATGCTTAAAACTGACGCGAAGCGCAGGGCAAATTTTGAGGTTTTAAATTTTTTAAATGAAAATTTGGCTTATGCGATAATTCAGGCTTATCTTGCGAAAGAACAACTACATCATAACAATCTTAATCGAAATTCCCTGACTTTTCCAGGTTTTTCAGGAACAACTTTTTTCCCTGACTTTTCCAGGTTTTCGAGGTTGCTGGAAGCCCTGCTAATAGCAAAAGAATTTGATAAACTGGCACAAAAATTATGCTTGTGGTGTACTGTTTGCATGCAAAAATAGAAAATTTTATTGAGGGCGGCTAAAAAAGGCATTCTTCAAGCATATACTAAAAGACTTTTAGTGGCCCTAAATTTTTAGCGGCCCTGGGCGGCCGCCCAGCTCGCCCCTTCCTAAGAACGGCCGTGCGTAAATTTATATTTGCTTTTTCAAGAAAAAGTCCTCCGTTGAATTGCTTAAAATTATTCCCGAGCCGACTCAATTTCATTACAAAATTTTGCACGACAACTTGTGCGATCTAGCGTTAAACAACTGTCGCCCATTGAGCGATTATGAAAAATTTGACGCCATAGCAGCGATTTTAACGACCATCGTACGTTCAAGAATACTAAATGATAATGGTAAGCAGGAGACATGCATGGCACGAATTTTCTAGGGGTACTTTGATTTTTCATTGCAAGTGGGAGTCAGTGGGCAAAAAACAAAAAGACCTGAATTATTATCAAATATAATGTCCAGAAAGTAACGAAAAAATATTTCTTCAAAAAAGGTCGTTGTTGTGGGTATCTGACAATTTTTTTCAAGGCAGGGTTATCCGGGGTCAGAGGTATCAGGGTTTTATTCACCCTACTCGCCTATGTGCATCTATTGTGTCGAAACAAGCATACCTGCAAGAGATCCGACCAGTTGGGGGAGGGTAAACCCAAAATTTTGAGGTGGGGGTCCTAACATTTCCAAAATTTTGGGGAGGGGTCACCCCCAAAAAAAGTTGAAAAAAATTCGAAAATTTTCTCAAAAAGGCCAAAAAACATTTTTTCCTATTTTTCCTAGTTTGGGGGGGGGGGGGGTTGAGTATAGGGTTGACCAAGTTGGGGGGTTCCGACATTTGGGTGTAGGGTTCGACCAAGTTTGGGGTGGGGGTCCGAAGGATGGGTCGGATCCATTTTTTGGCTACGTCGAGTACGTATCCTAAAAGACTGCTCATTGGATTCAGATATAGGCAACTGACATCCTCGGATACGTATCTAGAACAGCAGATCGTGTATATATGTCTAATTAATTCGAAATCAAGTTGTATAAATTCGCATTTCTTTACAGTTCAGTGGGCACTGTTTTTTTTAGCCCGGCGCTAATGAAACATCGACCGCGCTAATGAAAATTTTTTTAAATTTTTACTTCAGAATTTACTGTGATAAATATAGGTAGGTACGTTTGACTCAAATTTTTGATGAAATGCTTTCTATCAGACAAAATTCAATTTCAATGAAATATATCGACATCAAAAAATCGACCGACTTTGATTATTTGACAGATTGACATGACTCGCCATCAGGGTTTTTTTAGGCCAATTAGGAGCCATGGCTCTTAAAAATTCTGATTGGCTACTAAAAATTTAGGGGCACAAGCCAAATTGGCTTGTAAAAATTAGAGCCGAACGACCCTTTTGATTAGGTGAGTTTCCTGTCCGGCGATGCATTCTTGTGCGTTTTAATGAAAAAATACGAAAAATTTTCCGGCGCTTCGCGCCAGATTCTAAATCATTTATGATTCTTGGTATCATTTCTGTTGTGCGGTTGGAAAATAACAGCCTAGCTTATGCTTAACGCGTTTAAACATCAGCATGTTATGGATGAATGTTTGACCTTGTATTGTTTCTTCACATATTTGACAAAAACCTAAATTTTTCTGTATTTTTGTGGCCTCTAGAATTTTCGACTTTCGTGAACATAACTTTTTGCCTTTGGAATAGAATTAAGACATCATCAGCATGAGAAAATGGCAGAGGTTCATCTTTCTGAAGAAGCCATCCAAATCCTTTGTTGCTTGCTAAATTTTCGAATTTTAGTTTGCCCGACTGAAAACATGTTGAATTCACTGAAAAATTAGATCTTTCATGCAGGAAGTATACAAATATTCATTTTTAAAATTTTGACCCTAGAAGCCAATTGGCCTGTTGAGAAAAAATGACAGAAAACCTGCTCGCCATAGATTAAAATGATAATATGTAACTTATAATATCCTGAAAGAAGAAGTGTTGTCTTGGTTTAAAATATGTTTACAATAACACATTTCCCAATAATGCGCAATACAATAACTAATAACTTGACCATTAATGTAAAAAAAAGAAACTACTGCGCGCTAATAAAACTTTTTTGCGCTAAAAGAATCAAACCGCCATTAACGGCACTGTGATCTTTGCAGGCTTTTCAATACTCAAATGATGTGATTTTGTAAGTTCAAATGGTTCTTCGATGGATCTGGGTTTGAAAAACCCACAAAGATATAATTTTTGACAAAACTATAATATTGAGCGAAACTTTTTGGCTCGAATCCGATGTGCTGAATAATTTGCGTTGAGGTAGACACACTTTCTAAGAACTGCTTGAAGTTGCTGAAAATGCAAAAAGTGAACGAAAAATCAACTTTTTACATCAATTCAATCAAACTATAGTCTGCCATTGCCCTGTGAATCTATTCCACGACCTTGTTTCAAAACCTGGTTATTATTTTAATAGCAGCCTTGCGAAAAAAATTTCTTGAGACATATATTGGTATTTTCGGAAGATTATTTTCCTTCAAAATTTGCCGTTTTTCAAAATTTTTGAAGCTAAACCTGTAACAATTTTTCCTATAGCCGAAAAGACAGGCTTTACAATACCATGTTCATGCCCACCTTATATGAGAGGTGCTCTTTGGGTGCTTTTTCCGCCTTGTGGAGGCCGCATTCCGCATGTTTGAAACAGCCTGACAAAGCTGGACTTTTTTTGGCAACTTACCTCATAGATGGAATAGGCCCAGCTAGGATTTTTTTAGCACGGTGCTGATGAAACCAGAGTCGTGCTAATGGAAATGTATGGACGTTAGCACGCTTGCTAATGATCGAAAGGGAGAAATTTTTGAAAAAAGTTCGAGAAGAAAGTGAAGGATAAGACAAAATTGTGATGAAAAATTAAAAATCGCCGTTTTCACAAATAACGTCAATATCTTTGTTCTTTTCGTCACTTTTGCGTAGTGAATGACTGTGGCTCGAATCTGTATTCGCTTCGGTTCTAACCTCTTGGACACTACTTAGGTAATTTGAAAATAGCTGTTTGAACATATGCTGAAGTTTACGCAGATCAGTAATAGTGAGTAGCAAATATATTTGTACGTTTTCTGAAAAAATCAATCGATAAACTGTATTGAAGTTGATGTGCAGTTCCAGATACAATGAAAACATGTAAACTTTTATCCAACACGAATTTAGCTATTCATAAAAGTATAAATGTCAACTTATTTACTTGTTGTTATTTACTCATTTACTTTGTTGTTGAAACAAGTAAATAAATTGACAGTAAAAGTATTACTGTCAACTGATTTACTTGTTTTACTCAATTAATCAAGTGCATATGTAAGACTGAGCTGATTTAATGAGAATCAGATGAGAGTTATTCCTTATCAAAGTACCAATATCAAGCATGATTTCATGAGTTAATACAATAAAATCATGCTATCAGAATTGACAAACTCACACAAACTTTACATTAGTTTGACACCAACAAAGTAACGTTTGTCAATCGTACCAACTGTGCTAATGAAATATTTCTCCATTAGCGCGAATGCTAATGGGATCATGTTAAAAAACTCCGGGCCCAGCTCCTCATTCGCCGCTCCTTATCGCCTAGCCAGGCTGAGTTGATCGCGACAAGAAGCGTTTGAAGCTTATCTACACGATTCATCGACCCCTTAAGGACGGGAGGGTGTGTTTGCCTAGGCCAGCTGCGGTAAAAATCCATGCTATCCCGAGATCGATTTGATTCTCGAGAGTAGCAGTTGGAGGCCATAACTACTAGACCGAGACGGCCAGAACTATTTATTGTTTCCCATACTGTAAAATCGAAACCGCGGTTTTGGAAACAGTTAATGTGAAACTCTGAGCTCAAAGACTGGAAAACTGAAAAATAATGTATCCATATGTTGTGCAGGTCATTCGTTGAGGAAACAGAAAGAGCTACAGTTAGGGCAACTAGTTACTACTTGTGAACCATACATGTAATTGGGGGGGGGGGAAGTGCTATGGGAACCCCCCCCCCAGAAATCGTCGACCATATGGCTAGCCATTGGGCGACCGCCCCCCCCAGGATTTTCCAATCCTATGGCTAGCCATATGGTAGCCCTAGGGACCCCCATAGTTTTAGTCGGAAAAATACTGAAAAATGTCAATTTTTGAACAAAAAATGGTCAAAAACGTCAATTTTCTCGGCGCTTCGCGCCATAAGTACATATTTTATCATTTTTTAGACAAAAATTACTACTTTTTACACCGTTTTCGGACATTTTTCATGGAAAAAATCGAATTTTTTTTCCTTCAGGGACCCCTCCCCCCAAAATTTTGGGAATTACTGACCCCCGGCCCCAAAAAAGTGCTCCAACCCCCCCAGACCTCGGAGCTCCGTTACATGTATGTTGTGAACTACTCCTTGGCTAGGCCTCGTATGTGCAACAGTTCTTGTACAGATCTGACAACAACAAACAACACAAATATATTGGTTCCTCACAGAGCGGACCTCGTAAACTCCCAGAGAAAAATGTATACCCACTGGAATGAACTGGGTAGAGGAGACCCTCAACGGTATGTCTCCTACTGGACGTCTGCAAGTGAGCGTTGCGTGGGCCTATAGCCCTATGTATGCCTACTGTTGTACCGTCGATGACTATGTAAATGCGCAAAACCATATTAATATTAAAAGAAAGTGTATGCAACACTAATAATTTTATGCAAATATACATCGGACACGGAGAAAGCTTTAATCGTATGGGCGATGGCATTAAAACTTTAAAAAAAAATATAAAAACGAAAGCTGATTTCACCATCACATTTTCTTCTTCCTTTGGCGCTCCGTTTCTATGCACACTGTCTGCGCTTCCCGATCGCCCATCGATGATTTGCATGTCGACTTCCAGATCGCCAAATGGGCAGCAACAGAATGCTCAACATATAATAGTTTATTGTTTTTTTTCAAGCTCTTACGCGTTTTTTAAATTCCAGATGCTTACGTGCGAATTTACGGATCGGGCTTGAGCTTGTTAGCTTTGAAAAATACTTCAAATTTGAATTTAGAATTAGTTTGCCCGGAAAATAAGTTGAATAGCGCTTACGTCTTGATAACGATGCACGAAATATTGAAAGAATTAAGTAAATCATTATCCTATGAAAAATTTGAAGGATATCTGTTTTGACTCCAAAATTAAGAATTTTTCTTTCAAGTTGAGCTTTAAATTCTATTCTTGGTAAAAGCGTCCATTTTTCTTACAGAATTACTATTCCACAATGTTAAGGCCGATTTTGGCTGCAAATGGCCATACATTTCTTTCGAAATGGTTAAATCGGATGCTTATACGGACATAAAATGTGTTCTATCCGTTCGTAATAAACAAGCTTTTCAAGTCAATCAATTTATCCGAGTTTACAGCGTGGTTTTCCCCGCTTTTCGAATAATAGCCGTTTGTTGGCGATTATGGGCGAAAGTAATATTTGAAAAAATTTTCTTTCCGAACTTTCGAATTCATTTTTTTCTAGGCCTGTCGTTTGGACAATTTTCGATGCGGTTCGATACCGGCGTACGTTTTCGACCTTATGCTTATTCATTTTTTACAAAATTGCCAGCCTCCTTTACTGCCAATTTTACACAGGGTCAGCTTTGAAAATTTGCGAATTTTTTTGTAAAATAGTTGATTTTCTCTTTTTTTACCATTTGTAAATTTTCTTTTTCCTTTTCATACATTATATGCATGCTTACAGAATCCCGACGCTTTTGATAACATCGACGTCGCAGAATCGGAATCGGAAAATTACGAAACCGATATACAAAAGATTACCGCCGCTTGTACGGAGTTCGGAATAACTACTTCGCCTCACGAATGGAATTTGGGTCGAATTTTTGTGCAAATTCTGAAGTACTACGCTATCGAAGACCGTTTTAATACCGTCGCTACCGTCCGTACGATAAAAAAAGTGACTAAAGATTCTAGGGCTTGGAATAATCGCGGTATTGCTGTTGAAGGTCAGTTTGTAAAAGTGACCATTGAAGTATCGATTTTTCTACGTTTTGCCTAAATACATCGAAAATACTGAATCGTTTTGCGGAATTTCTTGAATTATCTTCATTTAATTTTATTTTCCGTCGTCACTTGTGGACGTCTTTTCTTGTTTTTCTTAGATCCGTTCATGCCTTTGAAAAATGTCGCCCAAATGACGACCGAAATTTATCAATATTTCCAAAAATGTCTGCACAATTCGTACAAATATTTTACGATACCTCAAACGGCTAAATTTGGTCCGTTATTCAAATTCGAAAATGATCGTCTAATAATTCGTGAATCTTTAACCGTTCCACTTTACAAAGAAAAAATGAAGCCACAATCGCAAGAAAAGGCGTCCGAAAAGACGAAAAAATCTCCGAATACGCCCCTTAAACCAGTGGATATCGTAGAAAAAGTAAAAAAATCGGTCACGGAAATAACGAACGGCGCTACGCACGTAGATAAAGCGATTTTGACTGTTGAATTTAGCGCATTAAAACTCAATCCAGCTGAAATATCGGTTGATAGACGGTATTCGAGGGATAAACTTTTCGAAATATACGGCAACGTTGACGCAGGCTACGATTTTCTAAATTCCCGTATAGATTGCATTTCACGGTATGATAAGCATCGAAGAGGTCAGAATCGCATAAAATTATTGATAGAAAAAATGAAAACGAGAGTTATCCAGTCATCTAATGATGGCGAAGGTATGAAATTTGAATTTTTTCTGTTGAATTTTCAAACAATGTCAAAATTTTTGATTCTTCTGTCAAAAAATTTCGTCTGACTGCTTAGATACTATCGTTTCCCCAAAATATCGGTACTTTTTTTTATTTCATGGCACCAGATGATGTCGAGTTGACACCTGCTGAACTGGATTTCGCCGAAAATATTAAAATAAACGACGAACAGTCAGTTTTAGCAAAAGATTGCCGATCTATCGTCGTAAATCAGAAAGAAACGTCGCCGAATCAAGAAGAAAACGATTTTATCGCTGTAAATCAGGAAGAAACGTCGCCGAACGACGAAGAAAATGATTTTACCGTTGTTAATCAAGAAGAAACGTCGCTGAATCAAGAAGAAAATGATTTTATCGTCGAAAAATCTGACGAAGACGACGGAAACGACGCCGAACGAATAAACGAAAATAGGGTGAAGGATGATGAAGAAGATTACGGTTTTTATTTTTCCAAATTAATTAAACCTATGGAACGTCACGAAATTTCCGACAATTGTCGAGAAATTTTGTCAAAAATTTACGTAGATTTAGATGTTCAAGATCTTCGAGGTTTCCCGTTTTCGGCCGATAAATTTTTGTGCGGAGAAAAGGCAAGTCTCTGTGTTATTCCCATAGTTTTTTTTAGCATTTTACAAGCCATGGCTTGTTGGGCTGACAAAATGGCTTATAGAATTTTAGTCCAACAGGCCAAAATGGCTTGTCAGAATTTTTTGAGTCATGTGTTTGATCATATCGGACACAGAAAAGATGCATTTTGGTGCATTTTAGAAGGTAATCTCGAAATTTTCCGGCGCTACGCGCCGGTTATAACTTAAATATGCATTATTATTTCCTAGTTCAGGCGCTGCTTCTAACATGTCTACCTTCATTTATCATTTAATCTTTAATAGTTTTAATCATCTTAAACGTATTATCTCATGTTTTAATTGGTAATCTTCAATATTTCATCTTGATATTTAATGAAGATTCACATTTTTCCCTTGACATATTTTTTGAGAAAGATCAATACGTCAAGTCTGTAAACTTTTTGAAGCGATTATTCCTTTCTTAACGTAAAATTAATCCAAAAGCTTCATGGAAGTAGTTTTCGGAAATTTCTACTCTTTACTCATATCTTTTCAGCCAAGTTCATGAGAGTGTGTGAATAAATTAATGGTTTTAAAATTTTTCAAACATAAAATTCCAGAAATTGCGACTTTTGAACAGAAAATTCGAAACTAATTCTTCGAATAAGTGGTTGGAAAATTGATTTTCCAGCATCGCAGAATGTCAATACTCAAAAAATTTTTCCGGAAGTCAATATGTCTTGGATAGTTTGCTGGAGAATTTTTTCCACGATGCTTGTAGATTAGACTTCGATCAAACTCAAAAATTTCAAATGTTGCCTGAATTTTAACGAATTAACGGCTCTAAAATTTTATTGAATAAATGATGAATGACATGTCTTTTTTGATCAATTGCCGTGATGCTCAATATATACATTTCTTTAAAAAATAACATAGCATTGGAATTTATTCACGTATAAAATTGGCTTGTAAAAATTTAAAATGACTTGTAAAATTTTAGGTCAGCCTCTTGGCTTGTGACTTGTAGGTCAAAAAAACCCTGGTAAACGTTTTTGGAATTTTGAAGAAAAATTTTTCTACAGATGCCGAAAATCGTGTGTGAAAATTGCAAGGGAGTAGGTCATCTATCGAATCATTGCGAGACATTAGATGCTTGCCTCGGTCCGTTGGAAAATTTGCCCCGAATGACCAATAACTACGTCAACATGATGGATTTTTTGATCAAAAATATATCATTTAATTATCGTATTTCGGATAACAGGATGCATTATCAAGAAATGTTTCGGCAAAGTTTAGAATTGAAATTGAAATTACACGTCGCCAGCGACGTTCAACTCTTTTTGTTCGGTTCGTCGTGCAACGGATTTGGATTTAGCGTTTCGGATCTAGATCTTTGTTTGACTTTCGAAAAATTTAATTCTGCTCCCGAAGTTTGTAAAAATTCTATTTTTCTGAATGAATTTTATCCATATTTTTTTGTTTTTCTCCAGCATTTGGACTCTAGAAAAATTATAACAACTATCGCCAATGTTCTGAGGAAAGATAGAGAATTCAAGAACGTTTTACCGGTAGTTTTTGCCAAAGTGCCGATTGTTCGTTTTTACAACACTGCGATTAAATTAGAAGGCGATATTAGCTTGTATAATATTCTGGTAAGTATCACCATTTTTCACTCGCTGTCAAAATTATTTTGAAATTGGGTGTACATGTAGCCTTTGGTGGTTTTCTCATTGAGTTTTCTATCATTACTTTTTTATTTCTATTTTGTATTAGTTTTCCATCCATGTCATTGGTTTTTTATTCTTTTCCGCTGTCCAAATCATATACTAAGTTTTTAAGCTAATATTCTAGGCGCTACGAAATACACAACTGCTGTACTGTTACGCGATGATCGACGAACGAGCCAGAGCATTGGGTCACATGGTCAAAGTTTTCGCAAAAGTATGGATCGATTTTGTTTTTGTCTGATTGATGACATTGAGTCTAAAAGTTTGCAGTACATGGGAATTGGAGACGCTAGTCGCGGCAGCCTATCTTCTTACGCCTATATAATTATGATGACTCATTATCTGCAACAGTGTACGCCTCCAGTTCTGCCGGTGCTGCAGCAAGTATGAATCTAATAATCAAAAATTTGAAATTTGTTTCAAAACGTTCACTGATTTGTTTTTCTTCAGATTGGTCCAATTACGAGTTGCGTCGTAGACAAGTGGGAAACGTATTTCTATTCGAATGTAACGAATCTGGTGAGTTTTTTGTAATTTTTCAAATACAAAAAAATGATTTATTGACGTTTTTCATTTTAGTAAGTTTGTTTAGAGCGAATATTTTCAATTAGCAAGAACTGGCCCAATAATTTATTGAGTAGTAGAATACATAAATGACACAATTTAATAAGGACAAGCCTATTGGGAAGAGAATTGCGCTAAATCGAGCTCTAAAAATTTTATCAGTCTAATTTTAAAGGACTGGTAATAAAAGATTCTCTTAGGCTATTCTATACCTAATAGAAACATTCCATTTCACAAAATTGTATCGACTTGTATAGTTTTGAAAAATTCTTTGCGCGAAAAAAAAACACAAATTGAATTAAGTCTTGTCCAAATTTTTTAATGTTATCTTCCCTATTGAGCAGGAATTCTAAACAGTGGAGATGAGTCTAACATACGTTTTGAATACCCTAATTTTAGAATCATTCAGGTTGGAATAAATCTATTTTAATATTAGATTGGCCCCTTTTGATGTTTTTTAATAAATGTAATCAACTGTTTGATGACAATGACAATTTCTCACTAATGTTGAAATCCAATTGCTTAATTTTAGGAACATTGGAAATCAAAAGTTCATTTAGGAAATACATATGTAATTATTAGGTTGTTTTTTACATGGATGGAACTAAGCATTTCGAAAAAGATATGTCAAGTTGCCAGCTAAGTGACCATTTATTTAAAAGACTCTTATCCCATTATAAGATTTTAGAGTTATTCGAACTACTAAGTATTTGGAAAGCATCGGTACCTATATAATTACTATAGTGAGTTATTGAAAAACATCATTTACAAAAATTAGAAACGAAGCCCAGGAACATTACGTTGTGGGAACTTATGACAGGAAGCGGTTCGAATATTACATATTTCATCTATTATAACACATTATGATCTCGAACAAATAAAGTTTTTTCAACAACTCCAAAAGAAATTCTTTGCACCATAATGTCTTAGTTTTGTGATCAATTTTAAATGAGGAACAGAGCAGGCTTTTTTGGTTTGAAAATCACGAGCCAAATGGCTCTTAACTTTTAGGAGCCAAATTTAAATTTTAAGAGCCAAAAATCAGTGATTGAAGAATATAGAAGTATGGGCTCGTAACGCATTGTTGAATGCAATTAAATTTTGTGGATATTCAATTAGTTGATATGTGTTCAGAAAATGACTGCTCAAAACTATTTCTAACCTGTTTTTTTTGCACAAGTCTCTTTCTACATATACAAGATGGGCCAAAGAGTCTTGGTACGACGAAAATCTTTTGCACACAAAAACACGCCTCTGTGCATTCTTGAATGAACCTCCTTCCAGATACATAGCACTGGAGTTCATGTTATTATTATTATTATAGTATTGAAAAATGCAGTGCTGAAAAAAAATTTAGATTTTCACGTCCTAAAATGTTGGAAGATCAATTTGAGGATAACTTTTTCAATAAACATGAGGTTCAAATTTCTGAAAATCACTTCCATGATGCCTATGACTTCAAAATAAGAAAGAACAGTGGCCAGACCGACCCGAAGAATTATAAAAGGAAATTTGGTCCGAGTTGCCAGGTAATTTTGTGATGTTCTCTGACCTTAGAGCCTGCCACTTACTTTGAATCTAAAATTGAGTGAAAATAACGTAAGAGCCATTACAATATTTTTAGGGGCCAGGCCCCTAAAATGACTAAAAAGGGCTGGCCCGAAGTATCAAGTGGAAGCATTAGTCTTTCCTTTCTCCTCAGTACCCATTATCATCGGAGACGGCAGGAATTTTAATCAATCCTCAATTCTACTGTAGCATAATTATTGAAATTTTTTATGGATTAGAATTTTAACAAATTTCCTTCTTTTCGGGAATAAAACTGTCTCAAAGGTTCTTAAAGGTCTAGAAATACATATCTCTGAATTTATTTTTACTTACTAGGCTTCAGTTTTCAACGTTGTTCCGCCAAGATTTCTTTTTTTAAATTTCAATCCACTCAGATAGCCAGAAAAATTACGTTCTCAGTTTCATATTGTCCTTATTGAGATATATTCCAAAATAAGTTTATTGAGAATTGGCATGAAAGAACGATAAAAATCATTCATATTTACGCATTTACCAAATGCGTATATCTAATTCACCAGGGCCGTGCACAAGGGGAGCGGGGGGGGGGGGGCGGCCGCCCCCTCATTGAGCAGCATGCACACAGTGTATTGTGTAAAATCAACATTTTCTGGGGCTATTCAGTTTAAAAAATTAGTCCGCCCCCCCCCCCCATGAAAAAATCCTGCGCACGGCCCTGTAATTGACTTTTGCCAAATTGATTTCAGTCAACTCATAATTAGCTTCCAGGGAATCAGGCCTGTATTTGACTTATTCTTTTTCCTCTTTTTAGAAACAATACTGGCCCTGCAATAACAAACAAAGTTTGGCGGAACTTTGGCTTGGATTTTTACGTTACTATACGGAAAATTTTGATTTTCGAAGCCACGTCGTTCAAATCAGGCGCCATGCGCCGCCCCATATGACCAAATTCGAAAAAGAATGGACGAATAAAGCTATGGCGATAGAAGATCCTTTCGAACTGACGCATAATTTATCGTCTGGTATTAGTCGGAAAAGTGAGCCTTTTACATGCTGTAGAATCATTTATTTATTGTACATATTTGTTGTTTTCTCTATTTAAGTGTTCGTTTACATTTTGAAAATTTTCCGCAAAGCTCGGCTTATTTTTGGCAAGTCGAGCTACGGCGATCAAATAAATACGTTTTTGGGTCGCAATTACAGGTTTAGGGATTTCGAGGTGTGTTTTGCTACAGATTTTTGTTAGACGCGAAAAATTCGATTTGAACACTTCATTTATTTCTCTCAAACCTATTTTTTCAGGAATTTATCTTCACTCATTTGTTGCCGGTTGAAGAAGAACCACCGCGCGACCGTTTGTGCAGACGTTGTTCGCACGTCGGTCATTTTGTCGAACAGTGTCCGATGAGGTCCGTTGCGTCGACAAAAAAACCTTTGGTTGACAAAAATAACAAAAGTAAACCGAAATTGGATCCATCGAATAGTAAGCCTGCCGGTGCCGTCGTTAGTCCAAAAAAATCAACGGTCCGGACGGAATTTAAATCAGAAATTCGATGATTACTTATCGATTTTTCTCGTTTTTTTTATTCATAAAATTTTAGTATCAGAATAAGTGTACAGATTGTGTATAATGATAAACGATTTTTATATGGTATAAATGATGTAGACTAAAAAACTTTTTTTCATCAGTAAATCTAAACATTGTGCTTCTGTCAAAAGTACTGCGAATTATCCCGGTCAATAAGGTGCTGCGGTTTGGGGTATTAGTGAACAAAAATGATCAGCAAGCTGCTACGTTTATTTAATACATCGATAATAAATTGATATACTGTGGATTCTAGTTATCATGAGTTCAACGTTCAATTGTCGCCAAAGTGCGTCATTTTCGTTTCTAAAAATAGCGGCAGGTAGCACCTACACCCAACGATTTTCAACCGATTTGACGCGCTGAAGTCAGTTTTTTTTGGGAATAGACTACTGTCTGCTCTGCTCATTGCATCACGTGTTTTATTAAAAATATTCGTCATTATTCATTCATTCAGGGCAAATGTGTATTCCATTATTTTGCTATTTTCTGCGCAACTGTGAACGTGACTTTATCGAAGATATTGATTTTAATACTATTTCAAAATTTTCGAAAAAAGTCACTCGAAAAAACCAGTCGTTCTTTCTCGAACTTTTGCGGAGCAAAGATACTCTGGTAAATGATGACGTCACTGGACCTGCTTGCTTGCTAATGCTTCGAACGCCAGTATTTTCAGTTGGGTGCAGCCTATTGAGTATGCGAATCGTCGAGTATCGAATAATGCGGCTCGGCTAGGATTGCTGTTGAATATCTGAACAGCTTACTTGAAACTCATAATTTAGAGTTTTAGCTGCCTATTAATTGTTTTATGAGTTGTATTTGCAATTTGTTTATTATTCTTCTCTTGTCTAAGCTAATTCAATGACTACTGATATCGCCCTTGAAGTCGTTTTAATTTTTTGAAATTTGAATATGCGTTCTTTTCTTTCAATTCAGTTACTATAGCAACCGTAAACAATATATATTCTTATTATACACGAAGTGAAATCAATATTTACTTTACGCTCTGTTAATCATTCATTATGAACGGAACAACTCATGAAGCTGTAGAGGTAAAGTTCTTGTGATACACCTACGAAGGCTCACGTATTTTTATTCATATTGCTAAATTTGCACTTATTGATATAACTCATCTGGATGTTCAGGTTCTTCAAAGTAAACTACTTTCGAGAAAGCTGTCGATGCTTTGATGTACCGAGCAACGTTTTATTTATTTTTTAATGTTTGAGGATTGCCCCATGTCGCCATCCAGCGACCACTTACCACCTTTACCCATGTTGAAAGGCGGCGGTCAGCAACAGCAGCGCCGACTGCAACGCAAATTCACTATCGAACAAGAACACGCGGGCGCCTACTTTTTCCAGGAACAAAAGCTCAAAAGTCAGCCGGACGCCACTCAACTGGAACATCTATGCAATTTGCGTATCGACGAGCCTTTACATTTCGTACGAAAAACTGGCCTGATTTGTACATTGGGTAACTTACTCTGCGCTGTGAAATCATAACTGCGAAAATGGTTGAAATAATGCTCTTTTGTTATGCCAATTTCTCAATTATAATATATTTTTCCTTACAGGTCCTGCTTCCAGAAGCGTCGAAATGGTTGAACAACTAATTTTGAACGGCATGAATATAGCACGACTTAATTTTTCGCATGGTTCTCACGAAGTAAGAATACTTATAAGTTTTGTAATAACATAAACGGAAGAGTTCCGATGAGTTGGGGGCAGACTGCCCCATATGGAGTAGTACGAGAGGGTATTACCCCTACATAAAGTCATGAAAATTCGTCACTGAATCCTCATTTGGAGACAAAATGGAGTGTTTAGTGAACATTGCGCTACATTATCCCGCAAATTTTCAACTTCACCCTACCTAAAAAATCTGACCTTGGGGACTTCTGTTTGGAAAGTACCAAAATTTCCAAATTTGTGGTATGCTCCCAAAAGTCCCTAAAAAGGCGAAAATTTTCCCAAAATAAACAGAAAAGTGTTGCTTTTTTCCTAAATTTTTCGAGTTGGGGAGTCTCTACATTTAGATATACGATTCGACCAAATTGGGGATCCCATCCCAGCCCCCGCCCCCAATTGCAAGTACTTATGTAATAAGCTTAACGTTTTTGCTCAAAAATTCTTAATCTAAGCATTTATTTGTCTTGCATATCTTTATTCAGTATCATGGCGAAACTATCGCAAATATCAGAGCCGCTGTAAGCAGCTTTACCTCGCCGCCTCGGGTGGTCGCCATAGCTTTAGACACTAAGGGTCCCGAAATTCGTACCGGCGTTTGGGCTGCGGTAATGGAAAAATAAGTTTTAGGTTCTTTTTTAGTTTATTAAAATCGATCACTTAAAAACAATTCAGGGTGTCAACGCCGAACATGAACTAAAAAAGGGCGAAAAAATTAGTCTTACGACGGACGATAATTTCAAAACTTCTTGTACATCCGTTCATATATACGTCGATTATAAGAATATTACGAAAGTGGTGAAAACTGGCTCTAAAATTTATATCGACGACGGTTTGATCTCATTAGAAGTTTTGTCTATTGGTGAGTTAAGAGTTAGTTCTCTTTTGTTCGACTATCCTCCTACAAATTCAAAACTCCCAAATTTTGCGGCTTTGACATATAAAAATCTTGACTTGACGTTGTTCATCGATATCCGTTTCAAAGTCAAAGCTTGTTCTCATGCGTGACTTTTTTCTTAATTCTAGAAAACGATCGTTTGGTATGCGAAGTCGAAAATGGTGGCCTTTTGGGTAGCAAAAAAGGTGTCAACTTACCGGGCACTTCAGTCGATTTACCGGCCGTTTCTTCCAAAGATATCGAAGATTTGAAATTTGGCGTTGAACAACAAGTGCGTTTTACATATAAGAACAAATTTGATGAATTTTTTCCAACTTTCCTCTTTTACTAGGTCGATATTATTTTCGCTTCGTTTATTCGTAACGCTGATGGTGTTCGAACTATCCGTCAAGTTTTGGGAGAACAAGGAAAACATATTAAGATTATTTCGAAGATTGAAAATCATGAGGGCATTGAAAAGTGAGAAATTTGTATAGAATCAATTTTTTTGGGTTTCAATTTAATTTTTTGATACCAAATTTAAATTTTCATTATTCAATTTTTGTTTTAGTATCGATGAAATAATCAAAGAATCGGACGGTATAATGGTCGCTCGCGGTGATTTGGGAATAGAAATTCCGGCTGAAAAAGTATTTTTAGCCCAAAAAATGATGATTGCCAAATGTAATCAAGCCGGTAAACCCGTCATCTGCGCCACTCAAATGTTAGAATCGATGATCAAAAAGCCGCGCCCGACTCGGGCGGAAGGTTCGGACGTGGCCAACGCTGTTTTGGACGGGGCCGATTGCGTAATGTTGTCCGGCGAAACGGCCAAAGGAGATTATCCGCTAGAAACCGTGCAAATGATGCACAACGTGAGAAAATGTTCATTTTTAAAATTCATTCCACGTTATTATTCATTTTTGTATGCATAGATTTGCCGCGAAGCCGAATCGGCTATTTATCACGTGAAATACTTCGAGGAAATTCAACGTTTGACGATGAAACCGATGTCAGCGGCGCAAACTATCGCCGTGGCGGCTACTTCGGCGGCCGTTTCGTGCCACGCCTCGGCAATCGTGTTGACCACAACGACGGGAAAGTAAGCTGTTTTTTCGCTCTTAATGTTGAGGTTTTATCATCAATTTAAATTAACAGAACAGCAGGCTTGATATCGAAATTTCGACCTCCGTGCCCAATTTTGTGCGTGACGCGCGATCCGCAAGTCGCTCGTCAATTGCACTTGTTCCGCGGAGTTTTCCCAATTTTGTATCCGTGTAAGTTTTTTGTTGTGGAGAAATGTTTAAAAACTGAATTTACCATAAAAGACTTGAAATTTTCGTCAAGAGTGATGAACTTGATTTATTTTCTGTAGTTCCTTTCGAAGACGAAGAGGAAAACTGCGGTAATGATGGTGTTTTTCCAATACACTTGTCCTCGAGGCTGATTCTCACGCTTTTATACGTGATTTTTGTTGCGTGGAGTCATTTGAAGTGTGTCTCGCAACCTCATGCTTTTAAATTCTGAAAAAATCTTCACTAAATGCATTTTAACATACATGTTCCGGCTATCCCCAACTAGAAAAATTTCTGAATTGAACGATTCATAACTAGTAAGTTCGTTGCTATGCTTCTTTTTTGTTCATCGGGAAAAAATTTTTTGTCCAAATCTATTTTCACGTGTTATTTTCTTATGATATATATATATATATTTACGTCTTTTATATGAAAAAATTATACAGTATTTACAAATGCAGCTTCTCATTTTCTCACAGAATAAGGCTTGAAAAATTTGTATTCTCGCTGTTTCACGGTTGAACAAATAGTTCCTTTTTCAAATCGAGATCATACCTGTAAATTTTTGCAAAAGGTAAAACAACAGCCAAATACTGATACTTATTCAATATTGCTAGGAGACGTTTTTTAAAACTTTGCTTGGAGCATTGAAAAGCGTTTTCTGACCCGGAAATTTTAGAAACTCTTTTCGAACTTTGCATGAAAATCTCTAGAAAATCTTTTTATATTGACAAAAGTGTTCATTTTCTGTCATTTTGAAAATATTGTCTTCAATTTTCCGATATATTTCGATACGCACAACAATGAACCTTTTGTCAAAATTCTTCTGCAGAATTTAATAGTAAAACTGATCTAATTAGAAAGGACAATGTGTGAAATTTTTCTCTAGTATTTTCATACTCTATTATTTTTCTTGAAATGCTTTCAAATGTCAACAGGAAAACTAGTACTTCTACGATTTCCTGCAGAACTACATATTGTCATATTAGGACTTGGTACCTGAAATTTGTCTGCGTACTCAACTTATCCTCATCATTTTTTTGGTATTTTTTTGTAAAAACTTCGCGTCAATGATTCTGACACCAATTATGATTTTTTTCATTTTCCGATTTACAAGCATTTTATAAAAAACAAACTATAGAAAAATTTGGAATGCTGTTCCAGATTTTTCAAGACTGAAAATAGATACATAAATATCATCAGGGCCGTGCGCAGGATTTTTTCATGAGGGGGCGGACTACATTTTTTACTGAATAGCCCCAGAAAATTTTGATTTTACGCGATACACTGTGTGCAGTCTGCCTCAATGGGGGGGGGGGGGGGCGTTTCCCGCCTCCCCCCTTGTGCACGGCGCACTTGTGCCATGTATAGCATCAATTTTTCAGAAGCTGAAAAAGGAGATAATGATTTTCTAAAGGCCTTCATTAGAGCTTTGCTTGCTGAGACGTCATTATCCGCTCTCATACATTTTAATGGCAGGGCTATAAGTGCCCACTAGAAATCGTTGGCTATGTGGCGACTCTTCAAGATTTACCAATTGTATGTCTGAAATGAAAAATTTCAGTTCTTAGCAGAAGATGTCATTTCTGAATAGAACGTGGTCACTAATTTATTTTTTTCGACGCTTTGTGCTATAAATACGTCTTTTATGCTTTTTATGCAGACCGTTTTTGGATTTATAAGAAAGAAAATCGCATTTCCCATTCATAAAAAGTCTCTTCACACCACTCCCAGACCCCCGAGCTCCGTTACGTGTATGTCCACTCCTTATGCATGATATGCATATTCCGTTATATCCGCCGTAAAAAATGTTTGCGGAATTTTTAGCTGATCGCGACGCCGATTGGTCGACGGACGTGGACAATCGTATACAGTATACGGTCGATTTGGCCAAAAGTCGCGGTTTCGTACGTTCGGCCGATACGTTGATCGTCGTTACGGGCTGGCGCAAAGGCGCCGGTTCGACTAACACGTTGCGCATCATGATCGCCGACTAATTCGAGAGTTGCAAGATTTTTTCTCCTCAATCAAGCAAAACTTTTTTGTATAATCTAGAAGCGTCTACCTTACTACATGTCAAACTCCGACTTATTGTTTTTTCACTTTACCTTACTCTGTTTTCTTCCTTTTTGTGTCCTATATTAGGTCGTTGATATATATTTTTTGTTGCGCGATATTTTCGATGCAAGTATTTGTCTACTTCTAGAATTTTATAAATTTTTTGAATATCTGTACCTGAGGGGCTTAATTTTGCGGAAAGCCGGTGTTTTATTCGTTTATAGTTTTTTTGCCAGATTCGAGTGTCCTTGTGATTTGGTGCACATAGCGAAATTATATTGATTTTATAGCTATCTAATAAAGTCAACTTTTGAACAAAACTTTGGCAAAAAACTTGCTATGCTCGGTCTTATAAATGTAATGATGATGATGCTTATTGAAGTCAGAAAGCGGTAGGCATCTGAGTGTTTTGAAAATTTTAAATTTCCTTCATAGGTGTCCGGTTCTATAAGTAGTTTATATAAAATGTTTATGAATAAAAAATGACAAAACAGTATTGCCCTCGATGTAGTTTACACAAAGTTTCTACTAAATAACTTTATTTACAAATGATGAAAGTTACTTGGAGCAATGTTAAAAATGTAAAGCTACATCGGTTCTCTATATCGTTCGGTCTGATAAAGCTTCAAGGAGCTCAAAGAACTGTGCGCAAAAAAGGTGTGAATAGAAATACTGGTAAAATTCCATAATGTTTAGGTCCAGTTTATGCCGACAGGGTGCCCTGAATGAAACGCTAATAATTTTTTCTCCAAGCAAAAACTTGAGCTGCCGCTTTGTGCAGTTTTTTGTTTTACATCATTTTGGTCGAAGAAAATTTACTATGAGAAATTGAGTGTAGTGATAGAACTAAAAAGAAAAAGGAAAAATTAATTAGAAACGAAACAACGAAAGCAGTATAAGTAGAAAAGGTAAGCAAAAAAAATAATGAGAAAATTTTTCATTTTAGAAAAAAAATCTTCATTGCTGTCCTGAACAATTGAAATTTTTTTGTCCCAAACTCTGTACACTCCGAGGATTTACTCTTTTGGATACTCGCCCGTTTGAGAGTCGCTCTCGGGGGACACATCCTTGCATCTCCCAAACGGCAAATCTGATTGAAAATATATATATGTAATGTTTTAAACTAAACAGCTGAACCATCTTGATTGACTTTTGATAGATGTTTTTTTCTTCTCGCTTTTGATGTATCAGTTTCATCAAATGAACAAATACTTCATTATGAAAAGTTTTAGCCATTGAAGAGTTGTCTTTCATGGTACATATGTATTGGGATGAACATCGACCATATGCTGTGTTTGCCATCTGTAACGTACCTGCTAAAGCAGTACTGTAAATATATAGCATACTGTATGTGATAGACATTTATTAAATATTATTTCATTTTCGTATTTTATCATCTCAAGGGTGTTTGGGATTCACACCCAAACATTCCTACAAAATTACTTGAAGTACTTTATTTTGATCCGTTCACACCCCGGTAGCCCAATTAAGATGCCCCAATTAATTTGCACAAACAGCAGCTGGTCCCCTAGAACCTACACTATACTACACATTCCACGGCTACCATAATCCCCCATAAAAATCGTAAACAACACCTGCACACAGTAAAATAAGTAAAAGCCCCGCCAGGCAGTAGTCTCAAGTGCAACGGTAGCGACAGCCCCACAAAACATGTGTATTCAGAGAAACAGATACAGGAAGCATGCACAGAAGCACAGAGGTGTGGCTAAGCCCACCATAGGAAGCAAGCAATACACGAAAAGCATACCATACTAGAAAAGTGTTAAAAGGCATGACTAAGTAAGCATAAAAAGCAAAGCAGGAAGCAAGGATTGGCCGAAGAAGATGGACAGAAGCACGACCCCTCGCGACGCCCAGGGAGTGGCCAAAAACATAGTATAAAAAGAGAAGCAAAGTGTGATCTTATTATTATTGGTGATTATTGAATTCTTCGTTTTTGAAACCGCGCTCATCTCGTTTTATATTTGCAAGCAGCCATTTTTACGACAGCAGTTAAACCGAAGCCCGTTCGTTATTTGCAAGCCGAGACCGCGTTCTTTTGTTGTTTGTTGTCGACGTCTCAAAGCAGCTGTCGATTAGTATCCATATTGCCCCTGTATTGTCAAATCGCCCCTCTCCCCCCGCCCCGTTTCGTTGCTGTAACGTCCATTAGGTTAAAGTAAAGTCCTTCACAAAATCTGGTTGTTACATATTTTGGTGACTGTACCATACCATTAACCACTGGAACTCCCTGCCCCAATTAGGTGTATTCTTATCAGGGCATCTCGAAGCATTAGATAATACAGTAGTAATCATTTCCTACAGTAAGACAGTATTCATAGAAAGCAAACTGGAAATCCCCTCCAACGAAACATTAAGCAATACATTTTCACGAATACAGCATGAAGCAAAAATTGAAGCAATTAAGCACAAATCCCAGTGTAAACCAAGAATGACCCACCAAATGCATGATCATTTAGGAGAAATTGTTAGAGAACAGATAAACGATTTATTTTCTGAACATTTTCGTACTCTACGCACACAATTGAACCAGAATACAGTAAACCCTACCCTGATAGATGATCTAAGAACAGCAAACATTCGTAATAACATGGCAAATAATTTTTACACGACACCTACAGTATTCACTGGCGGCATGACCCAACATTTTGGTGAATGGAACAAATGTTTAGAACAATTCATGGCACTCCAAGGCATGAAAGATACAGACGTACAGTTAAAGTTGGCATGTTTAGAGATTCATTTAGGAGGAGCCACGTTAGCAAAATTCAAAAGTTTAGCCAATTCCGAAAACCCTCCCCACACATACGAGCAGTATAAAGTCGCATTACAGGCCTTTTTCCCAAACAATCGAGATAATGAGCTACATCAACAATTTTTACGCAAGAGAAAACAGAAACAGTCACTGAATTCTTGTTTGATCTAGAACACCTCGCAACCCTCGCTTACCCTAACTTTAGCACAGATGCACGAGAAATGATCATAAAACCCCTCTTTATAGAAGGCATGCAAAATGAAATCAGGGAAGCAATTAAGTATAGACGGTTCGCAACTCTAAAAGAAATGTCAGACGAAGCAGCTTACATTGAACAACAAATCCTTAGAAATGAGTTGAAGTCTAACGCCCTTCCCTTTATATCCCCAAAACCAGAATCCATCTTTTCCCTAACCAAAAATACAGACCAACAGGACCTTTTGCATCAATTAGAACAACAAGTAAAAGATTTACAGTTGCAGATCAAACAAAAGCCCCAACCCCCACAACAGAGTAGCTACAACAATTTCAGTAACAACACTTACAGTAGGAATAATGCTTATGGGAACAATACTACCCCTATGCAACCCACATGCTTTCAGTGTGGACAACTTGGACATGTAGCTCTTAATTGTAAATCAATAGGCACCTGAAAATCATGTGAAATCTGTTTTCATAATAATCACATTACACGTGATTGTAAAAGCCAGTGCATTCACTGCTCCCAAACAAGACATAGATGTGATAACTGCCTTTTGAGCAAGCAGAGAGGTCATACAAGCAGGTACTGTCCAAATCAACAAAGTCGTAATATTCAAAATTGCATTGAGTACAGGCAGCCCCAACCCCTCATGGACATTGATGACCCCACATTTTACTCAACATTACCCGCCATAACTATTGGCCCTCAGACTACTTTAGGAACTATCATGCCCAACACCCACCGCCGTAGTCAGGAGGAGTATGTCCTCGACCTGGACGTACCCGATTGGTGGGCCATGTCATCACCTCCCACGCCCAAATCAGCCAAAGTCGAAAAATCGCCACCCACCATCCCGGCAGGCTACAAGATTCCCCGAAAACAAGACACCAAGTCACCCACCACCCCCGTAACTCCATTGAAAACAGGTCGCAACTTGTTGTCCCTTCTCCAGGGCCTGACCCCCGAACCCTACCAATCCGCCCCGCCAAACACTGCTACCGACCCCCACAAGTAAGCAAATCCAAACCCCATCCCATGACTCAACTTCTAAAGTTTTACAGACTGTTCAGATTACAAACCTGCCACCCCCCCCCAGCTCAAAACCACAAAACACCAACGGCCACGCCAAACCGGCCGGAACGAAAATATACAATGCCCCGCTGCCTCCAATAACACATTGTATTGGCTGATCTTTTGTATATCTTTATGTATAATAATCCCCACATCCTGTAGTGCCCAATTTCAGATCTGTGGAACTTCATTGAGTGGTCACTCAGTCAGCATACCAAAACTCGTATCATGCATGCCCCCTTCCACAGTAGACAAACCCGTACAGACATTCGGAAAAATCTATATCCCCTCCACTAAACCTCACATAACGGATGCATACAAATGCAGTGTTCACAAATGCAAAATTTGTACTAATACAGGATTTTTTTGGCTCAAAAGGTATTGTCTTCGACCAAACCGAAATGCAAAATCTAACCCCACATGTTTGTAAGGCAATCGTTATAGACGAAGAACACAAGGGTCAAAAATTATATGAAACTCAACCAGGATTTTGGTCGACAAACAACTCCCTAAGTGTAGAATACACATGGTGTTGTACAGATCATTGTACGTCGGTCACTAACGTCATCATAGAAATAGGACAAATAGCATCTTGGAATGGAAAATCTATGACAGGTACATTAGGTGACCTGGGGTCATGCAAACTGACATCCGGTCATTGTGTAACAGCCGACGGATCCATTATCTGGAATGAAACAGCATTCGAAAACTTATGCTCTTTCGAATACAAAAATACACATCCCATCAAACTCATGCAAACCCACATGATAATAGAAGAGCTACAAGGTGCATTTTCTGTTAAAAATACACTCTTTTCGAACCCCAACTGCCCAGAAACTCAAGACAGCGTCCTAACTGAACAGGGCATTGTTGTCCAGCTAGATAAAAGCACCCCACATCAAAACACATTTTTAACCCCGAAAACCAACGAAACTCATACTACACTCTACGATTTTGACGATTTTGAACCGATTAACGCGAAACTAAATTATCTAGCAGACAAAATCCAGGAATTCGAAATTCAAAATTTCAAAAACGTATGGAGTGAATTATGCAGACAGGCACAGCGTCACCTTGATCTCGTATGGCAAATTTTGCGCCTTGATGCAACCCTTGGAGCCCGTGCATTCCTACAGCGAACTGACATAATAGCAGAATTCACAGGAGAAGCCCTCACCGTCTGGCCCTGTAAACAAGTAAACGCATCTAAAGTCTTCTACAACCATAAAATCAACCAAACATGCTACAAACTTTTACCCATTCTCATAGGAACCGAACTCATGTTTTCGAACCCAGGAGGCAACGATTTGACCCCTTTTTCACAAATTGTTGACTGCCATCACATGCATGTAGCCCTCTACAAACAGAATAATACATGGGTCAGTGAAACAGGATCTCCGCATGTCACAAATTTACCTTTAGAAATCGTCTGGAACCAAAATTTCTCCCTTTTCCATTTTAACACACCTGCAATTTTTCATGATCAACTTGCAACTATTTCAACCAACTTACTCTTTTTGAAACAATACATTTACAAAACTCACACACTCGAAAACGTTGTTAAAAAACTCGTCAATTACACCGCCCAAATGTCCCTTAACTCAGATACAGTTTACAATATGATCTCAGGCACTGGCCGAGCAATCGGAAATACCCTCTCTGGCGCCGGTCAAGGCATAGAACATGTAATAACCAGTACCACCCAAAGTCTCACAGACGAATTAAACAATTTACTCAAAGGACCCCTGCAAATCTAGCCGTTATTACTGTAGTTATTACAGGGGTCTTTTATTCTTTTCTCATTCTTCGAAAATATATCCCTTCTCCCAAGCATCATGCCACAAATGAACATGCATACAAAATACCATCACACAACAGACATTTACATGAGACCATTCCACCATCATTGGGCCATGCTCTCTTAGAATTAGCTAATCGTCGCAGGGCACAAACACAGTAGAAAAACGTCCTTGTCAATATTGATACCCCCCAAACTCCTGCAATCGAACTCATTAATCAAATTCACCAATCTGGATCAAACAAGCCACCCCAAAATGTACCTGAGAAACATACCCCTCATATTTTAATCACACTTAACGGCAAATTAATTACAAAAAGCATGATTGACACTGGTGCCCTATACTCACTCATTGATTCACGGATCGCTCAAATTTTACAGTTAGACATGAAACCCCCGCTAGTCCAAGCCAAAGCAGCAAATAATCTCCCGATTCACTTTGTAGGAACCACTTTTGTCACAGTAACAGCCCAAACAATCCAGGAAACAATAATGGTCCATGTCCAAAAAGATTGCACGGCAGATGTCCTTCTAGGCAAAAGCTTTCTCTGTCAATTTTCGGAATACACTATCAACAGCCAGAAGTCACAAGTCAAATTTGGCAATGTCATACTACCTTGTGATGGCCTGGAATATAGCCCCCTTTTGACCTGTGGTGGAACCTACTTGGATGAGAAACTAGAATTACCACCCCCTACAGTCACCGAATTTACTGTCCCCTTGCCCAAATCGTACCTACAAGTTAAACAGCTTGAATTTACTCCGAAACCCAAACAGAATGCCAAAGTTCATTTTGCAGCTTGTGTTTCTGAAAACCAAATAGTCGCATAGGCATCTCGGCCTTAAACACACAAGACACGGCCCAAACTCTTTACCCTGGAACATGCATTGGTACAGTCTCATGTTACATCCCAAAACAAGACTCTCCCGCTAAACTAACCCCCTCGATGCAAAACCAGCCAAACCGTTTTGATACATTCACATGGTTAAAAGAAAATGTTAACTTAACCTCCAGTGACCTGACAGAAGCAGAAAAAACGCAACTCCTGCGCGCCCTATCGAAGTACCCTACATTATATGCTAAATCCAAAATGGACGTAGGTAGAACCACCCTTGTTTCTTATACAATTGACACCAATGGCTCCCAACCCGTACGCAGGCACCTTTATCGGCCTTCCCGAAAAGAAAAGCAAATCATACAAGCAGAAGTTGAGCAACTCGCAGCAGCTGGTGTCATAAGCCAGAGCAATTCTCCATGGTGTACCAACACAGTTTTAGTCCCCAAAAAAGGAAGAGGCCATTGTTTATGCATTGATTTTAGAGGTCTCAATAAGGTAACCAAAAAAGATACCTACCCCTTGCCCCGCATAGACGAAATTCTAGACACCCTGTGTCGAATGAAATATTTTACGTCCCTTGACCAATCCAATGCCTATTATTCCATTCCCATTGCACAAGCAGACAGAGAAAAAACTGCCTTTAATTGCTCAGCCGGACAATAGCAGTTTAACTATCTCCCCTTTGGCCTCATCAATGCCCCCGCCACATTCGAGAGGTTAATGGATGTTATCCTCTCGGGATCGCAATGGAACACATGCCTTGTATATCTCGACAATGTTTTAGTCTTCGCAGACTCCCATGCCCAAATGCTGAAATGTTTAAACACTATTCTTGCCCGTTTCTCACAAGCAGGCCTTAAACTAAACATCCAAAAATGCAAATTCTGCCAGCCCCAAGTCCAATACTTAGGCCACATGATTTCTCAGCAAGGCATTTCACCAGACCCCAATAAGGTGCAGTCCATTTATGATATACCCACACCCAAAAGCTCAAAAGAAGTCAAGTCATTCCTTGACTTCTTTTGAGCTTACCCTCTTATTATTGTAGATTCATTCCGAACTGCTCCCAAATTTCAAGTCCCCTCACAGCCCTACTCAAAAAGAATTCAGAATTTTCCTGGGGCCCTGAACAGCAAAACGCATTCACTAGACTAAAAGAATTGTTAATTCACGCCCAATACTGCAGCATCCCGATTTCACAAAACCATTTATTCTGCAAACTGAGGTCTCGAAACTCGGAATTGGCGCCATTCTCAGTCAGATAGACAGTAAAGGTCAGGATCGCCCCATTGCTTTTGGGAGCGGCACACTAAAACCCGCAGAACGCAACTACCTGATAACTGAGTTGGAAACCCTTGCAGTAGTTGAGTTTCTCAAGTATTTCCGCCCTTACCTTTTCCAGCAACATGTTATTGTACACACTGACCATACAGCAGTTCAGGCAGTCTTACAAAAAGAAAACCCGTCCCCTCGCATTGCGTATTGGGGATTAGCCCTCTCTGGTATTCAGCTAGACATTCGACCTAAGAAAGGCACTGCTAATCGCAACGCAGATGCAGTTTCTCGATTCCCCTCACACACAGCGAAGCAATCCTTTGATATTGAGCAGTTAGAAACCCGCCCTGAAATATCCACCATAAATTCTGTTCTTGAGGCCAAAGCAACTGAACAAGAAGAGCAACACAAAAATTTCGCCGAACTCCAATGCACTGATCCAACTGTCAAAAGTATTTTAGCAAAAATCGCCCAAAAACACCCCCTTACTCTGATCAAATTTGCAGTGCATCAAAACATCCTCTTCCGTATAATCGACAAACAGGCAAAACTATACATTCCCAAGTCACAAGTCCAGCATCTCATCGCCTCACATCATGACAGCAAATTCACAGGTCATTTTGCTGCCTGGAAAACTTTACACTTGCTCAGACAAAAATATTTTTGGCCCCAAATGAGCCATGATATCAAACGGTACTGCAAAATTTGCCACCCATGCCAGACACAGAAAGCCCTCCCGCACAAAGTGCATGCAAATCTGGTACCAATTCAGCCGACTGGCCCATTTGATAGAGTCGGTGTTGATTGAATGGGGCGGTTACCCCTCACTGAAGATGGCAACCGATTCATTGTCATTTTCATCGATTATTTCACAAAATATGTGGAGGCATTCCCGACCCCTGACATTACTGCAGCCACTATCGCCAAGTTATTCGTAACCAAAATTGTTTGCCATCATGGGTCCCCAAAAATCATCCATTGTGATCGTGGCTCCGATTTTGTATCCGATCTCTTCTCACGGATAACTAGTTTATGCAATACTCAGAAAATTCATACCACCCCATACCATCCCATTGCCAATGGGGAAGTTGAGCGTTGCAACCAAACTTTAGCCGCCCGTATCCGCATGTACATCAATTCAAATCACACTGATTAGGATACTTATCTGCCCTATGCCGTTTTTTCGATCAATATTCATAAAAATGATAGCACTTTGTATCCCCCATTTGAATTACTCCACAGTAGGCAAGCTAATCTGCTGTCAGACGCAGCCTTAAATTTTTTCCCCACGTCCTACATGGTTGATCTAGACGATTACGCCCTTCGTGTAAAATCACATTTTACAGAAGCACTCTCAACCGTGCAGAAAAGTTTACAAAAAGCCCAAGACCACTATACCCGTCAGTATAACAAGCATGCTCAGAACATACATTACAAGGCAGGTGATCTTGTTCTTTACAAAAACCATTCATGTAAACAAGGGTAGACTCCCAAATTCCTCCCTCCCCAAAACCGACCCTATACAGTTCAACATTTCATGTACCCAATGTTACACTTAAACACCCCCATAAGAATATCACATTTACGGTTCATGTAAACGAGACAACCCCTTTCTACCCCCGGAAAGCACCTATCGAAACTGCCCCCACCCCCTCCTCAACCTCGAAAGCCTTGAACGAGGACGTTCAACTCTGGAAGGAGGGAAATGTAACGTACCTGCTAAAGCAGTACTGTAAATATACAGCATACTGTATGTGATAAACATTTATTAAATATTATTCATTTTCGTATTTTATCATCTCAAGGGTGTTTGGGATTCACACCCAAACATTCCTACAAAATTACTTGAAGTACTTTATTTTGATCCGTTCACACCCCGGTAGCCCAATTAAGATGCCCCAATTAATTTGCACAAACAGCAGCTGGTCCCCTAGAACCTACACTAAACTACACATTCCACAGCTACCGTAATCCCCCATAAAAATCGTAAACAACACCTGCACACAGTAAAATATGTAAAAGTCCCACCAGACAGTAGTCTCAAGTGTAACGGTAGCGACGGCCCCACAAAACATGTGTATTCAGAGAAACAGATACAGGAAGCATGCACAGAAGCACAGAGGTGTGGCTAAGCCCACCGTAGGAAGCAAGCAATACAGGAAAAGCATACCATACTAGAAAAGTGTTGAAAGGCGTGACTAAGTAAGCATAAAAAGCAAAGCAGGAAGCCAGGATTGGCCGAAGAAGATGGACAGAAGCAAGACCCCCCGCGTCGCCCAGGGAGTGGCCAAAAACGTCGTATAAAAAGAGAAGCAAAGTGTGATATTATTATTATTGGTGATTATTGAATTCTTCGTTTTTGAAACCGCGCTCGTCTCATTTTATATTTGCAAGCAGCCATTTTTACGAAAGCAGTTAAACCGAGGCCCGTTCGTTATTTGCAAGCCGAGACCACGTTCTTTTGTTGTTTGTTGTCGACGTCTCAAAGCAGCCATCGATTAGTATCAGTATTGCCCCTGTATTGTCAAATCGCCCGTCTCCCCCGCGCCCCGTTTTGTTGCTGTAACGTCCATTTGGTTAAAGTAAAGTGCTTCACAAAATCTGGTCGTTACACATCAACATTAGCATGAATGAGTCCACAGGGTACTCACCCTTTAAACGCTCATGTATGTTCGAATGCCGATGCTACCTGTTGATGCTGTGCTCTCATTCAACCCTCTGGCCCATATCATCAATGTTTCCTCATATGATATGGAGGTCAAACAGCATTTTACGAATGCCTTGACCTTGATCCAGAGTTGGATTGAGAAATCACAGGAAGCCTAGGCCTGGTCCTATGACTGCAAAGCCTGAGATTTCTTGTACAAAATAGGGTTCAGGTGCTCAATTTGCGAACCTTCAGCAAATGTGGACTCGCTCCTAAATTGCTGCCCATTTATGATGGGCCCTATCTTGTTACAGGTGTGGCATATCCCAATGTCACACTTCGTCTCAAGACAGATCAGGAAGACACCATACACGTCAACCAGCTTTGACCTTACATGTCCCCTGATGATCTACTGAGCAAAGCAGAGGATACACCTCCCACTTTGCAGGCAGTGGATTTGGCACCCTTGTTGTTCCCTTCAACAAGCTGGGACTTTACACTGCATTTCATTGACCCACATCATGATGCAGAGGACCCCAACCACTTATTTAAGACACTCTTCTCTTCTTTGTCCCTTCTTGCAGACAAGGACGCCCTTTTTTGAAAGACCACCATGCCCCTCCCCGAGTATCCATTCTGGATTTTAGAGGAAAGAAGAAAATGAGCAGTGACCAGAGCATCACATAGTCGCATCCCTATACCATAGTTTACATCTCGCCCCCTGAAATTGTTTTTCTTTATTATAGATTCCCACACAGGATAGGCGATGTTTGCAATTTCACGCATCACCAACTCTCAGTCACTGTACTGCCCAAGGAGCCACAACTGAAGTAGGATTCATCTGCCGACAACCCAATAGACCTTTTGACTACCAGCCGTCACACACCAGAACGACCAACCACCACATGGACATGCTGCATAACCCCTCACCACAGCAAGGATGAGGTGTCACCTGCCGCTCAATGTCTCCCAATGTCACATGATTCTCATCATGTTGATACTTTATTTTTTCGTCACTTTTTGTTTTTCCCAATCATTTACTTTATTTTTGTTCTGTTTACTGTTCTGCACATGCATTCTATGTTTATTTTTATTGTATTTTCATTTATTTTGTTTCTTTTATGCACCTGGGCTACAGCAAGCCCTTTAGCTAAAAACCTTCCACCAAAACGTGCTTCACGGACACATGGCTATTTTAGGTGCATTCAATGCACCTCTTATCACCCAAATTAGCATCGTTTTTGTTACACAAAAATGACTAGCTAAGAAGTTTTACTAATGCTTTACTGACTTGCAGTGCCATATGCTTAGCATATGGCACTGCAAGTCGGCCTCAGTGCTCATAGAGCCAAATGCATGTGAACAAAAAAATGTCTATGTGCTTATAGTCATCTTCTGCATTGCATCTAGCTGCAGAAGTTAGCTCGGGCGTCGAGAACTCTGCCCAAGCCGGTGCTGTAGCCAACAAAGTCCTTAAAAAGACATGTTTCTTTAATTTTTCACTCATTTTTTGGTTTACCCACTTCCGTCCAGTTGTCTTTAACCTACAGGTCCACCCCCTAATTTACATATTTTTGTCAAAACACATTGTGTCCGCCGATGTGTTTTGTTTGCCCATCGCCTATCTTGTGCCAGGTCATTGCCCATCCATATTTGAATAAGAGTCACTCCCAGCCTCCATTGTTGTCTTCAGTTGAGAAAGCAAGTCGGTACATGCCCCACCCATTCATCAAGCGAATCACCAACCAGGGACTCCATCACCCTTCATCGAATCGTTTGAGAAGCAGGATTAGGTGGGTCTTCTCACTGGGTTATTATTGTTGTGGATATATTTTGGGGAACCCTTTCTAAGTTGGTTTTCCCCTGAGTTCTCCCCAGATAGGTAGGGCTCTTTCCCCTTGGGTTTGGGCTAAAAGGGATCGTCTGGTTCATAATTGGGTCCCGGAGTTTGGGTCATTTCACTGATGACCTTGTTCCCGTTCACACTGAGCAGGACCCTGGGATTGTCACCCCTAACCTGGCGGCTTTGTCCATTATCCTACAGCAGTACCCTCAGAGCAACACCAGAGTACCTATGGGAATCTCCTATAGCCAGTACTAGCCGGGTTAAGTTCTCAAAACAAGCAAAAGCCACCCATTGGGGGTCACAGCCTGTCACTCACTGTGATAGGGTCAATCTGACATGGTATCTTCCATCAATGTGACCAGGAAATAACGTTTCCTACCTAATGGGACAGGGCGTTTCCGCTTAACGTGACAAGTGTATTGCAAAAACCGAAAGATTTCAATCGTTGTCTCACTGTAGCTATGCGACTTTTGACTTGCAGACGAAATGAATAATCATTTTCGTTCCCAGCGCATCAAATTACACCAAATGTGTGATTCTCAGGTAGGGTCAATTTTCTAAATTTCACAATTAAGTTGAATACTTCCAAAAATCGTGTCTTAAACGGCTCAGATTATTGCTAGTTGAGGTTTGATGCCGAAACGTTCTCAAAGTTAACACTTGTAAATCACTTGTATTGAAACCGGTTGAACTAATAAAGCACTAATTACGCAAATCTAAAATAATAAGACAAATTATAAAAGATAAATTGTCAAGTTTCACACGCGTCGTGTAATTTGATCCTTTTTGATCGTTTTGAAGATCTTAATTATCGTCCTTTTCTTTATTCAAATGCTGTTTGACGGAAATGTAGACGGCACTGGCCACTAAACCACCGACGAGGAATAATTGCGCGCCAACACGGTTGCGCATCATGGCTTGGGAGCCCGTTTGATTGCCGGTCGTCATATTTTTCAAACCTAAACCCACCGATAAAATCACGGCGAGCGTTCCTGTAACGGAAAATAGCAATACCGTAAAATAGATGAAGCGAGAAAATTTAGTTTCCAAACTTTAATTAGCTATAACTCCTTCAAAGATTAAGGTATGAAATTTTAAATCATGTTTTTTTGGATAGATCTCAACGGGATTCATCGATTGATACAAAATTTTTTGTGTTTTGGACGAGGAAAGGAAAAAGCACGTTATTTTCTTTTTAAATTAGTTTGGCGACTATTTTTCGAAAAACAACACTAGACAAGCTTTTTAAGAGATTCGATCTTGAGCTACCTATGATAAGTTGAAAATTAATGATATAAGACCAAGTACTTAGAGTTGCTCTACATGTTGATTATCGTGGCAGCATTCATTCCGCATAAAAGTTCAAATTCGCGTAGCTACAAGGTGCTCCACAGCTAGGAATTTATATATTTTTTGGCGTAAATCGGACCGTACACGTCTTTCTAAATACCACAGCACACAAAGCCAAATGGCCATTACATGCAGAAGACCATGTTCTATATGTAGGTAATAAAAAATTTCGAATCCCTTACTGTACACGTTTTCTGCTATTTTCAAGTGCCGAAAAAGAAGTGGTAATAAACTGAAAAAGTCATTTGGAGCCTTTTTGGGCACTTCCCCGCAGGATGCCCAAAAATTTTTCGTTGGTTTTGAAGCCACTAATATCCAATATATGGTGTTAGAATTAGAATAAGATTTGCGTACCATTTTGGAACGTGTTGGGACTATTTTGGAACTTATTGCAGGTTGATACAGAAACGCTGATTAATCCCAAAAATATGCCACCATGCAGGAAACATTGAAAACGTTCAGATCAGAGAAACAAAAGGGAGACGAGGGTCGAATCACTGGTAAAATTTCATTCATCTATTCACACCGGAAGAGATGCTACAAAAATTTTTCATTCCAGTAATTTAATTTTAAAAAATCGAGGACGCGAGTTTAATGCTATAAAATAAATGTCAGCTGTCCGACGCCGTCCCATGTTATAAGCTGAGAGAAAGTTGCTCTACAGTCAGATGTACCTTGTTTCATATCACATGATCTTAGACAGAGAAAAATAAAGAAAATGACAGTAGATTGCAGCAAATAACTTTCGAATAACTCTTGCCGTTTTCCTGTAAATAGATGTCAAAAAATCAGTCGGTTTTTGAAATTTAATGAAAATTGTCGACTTCTCATTTGAAGCATGCCGTTCTGCAACCATCCATCAAAATTTACCAGGACTTGGAGACACATTTTTCCTTCTAAAGTATTACGTAACGACGAATTCTGTGTTCTCAGAACTTTTGTGGTTACGATTTATTCAGATTCAGAAACTTACATCTTCCAAAACGGTACGCAAATCGGAACGAAGAAAAAATTCTTCGGTTTCCTAAGGGAAAATGCCCGGAAAGAGTTTTAAATGACGTCTTTCCATCTGTTTTTTGAAACTAAAATAGAGTAAAGAAGTGTGAAGTACGACATTAGAAAAATTGTTTCACATCAAATTATAGAGAATTGTATCCTGCATATAATGAATGCTTCACCATTAGATTATACCTTTTCTATACTTTGATATTTTAAATCGTGTGTACATAACATAAAATGCTAACAAATTGTAAAATTCTAATGTTTAGGAAATTTTGACTTTTATGCAAACTAAATTTCAGAGCAATACTTGGCATGTAGAACCACACAATCTACCGGATTTTAAGGTATAAAGTTGTGATTAATTTTTCTCGAAAGGGAAAATTTTTTTAAAGGTCACTCAGGACGTGAGGCCTACAAGTTTTTAAAAAACGTCCACCGCCTACCAAGTGGAACGAAAGGATTCTCCAAAAAAACCCGTTTAATGCTGCGAGGACGGCCATCGTCGCTAGATGAGTCGGCCATAATTTCGATTTTTTCCAGAAGGCAAGTTAATTTTGATGTAAATTTTTGCTCGACTCTAAACTCGAATTTTCCCGCGTTGATCGAATACTAGAAAATATCAAACCAATGCAACGCACAACGCTTTTATGGACAAAATATATATACAGAACTTCTTATCAGGAACATAATCGTCTCAATCTACAAAAATTGCTTAATCGGCAAACCAGGACAAGTTACAGCGAAAGGCGGAACATTGTACAGGGCTGGCAAAAACAAACTTTTAAAATGTTGAATTTGTTTGTTCAGCGAGTTTTTGAAGGATTTTATGACGTCATTAGACGTGCATTACGTATAAATTTTGACTAAATCGATTTTTTTTCAGCTAAAAATGCTCGTTAAGACACTACAAACTCCGTTTTCGTCGGATTTTTTCCACATGTAAAACATACACAATTATTTTTCCACATTTTCCGAAAATTTTTCGCATTTTTAAAAACGTTTACATTGCGATCACAGATGCAGAGATTGAACGGGCTCGCGCCTTTCAGGGCCTGTAAGCTATTGACTATACCTACGTGATAAGCATGATTAGCAAGAAGCTGTCAGGACACAAATAAATTTAAGTCTTAAATCACATACTATCAATATCCACTATTTGTCCGGTGCACTGTTTTTTTTGTACTCGACCCGTTTGTACTGGTACCAACGACGGTCTAAAATTTGTTTGTACTTCATTGGTAACACTGAATTTTTGTTTGTACTCAAGCCAAAAAGTCTGTAAAGTACAAAAAAACAATGGTCCGGTGAATGTAGAATAGTGACCTCATGTCAGTTGGCAAACTTCTAAACCTTCAGGGTTCATAGCGATTTCCAAAAACAAAATTCCCGACTTTTTCCCGGTAGGTGAAAACGTCTTTTCTCGGCAGATTTTGACATTTTTCAGTATAACAGGTACGTAAAAATTTAAGATGCAAAAAATCAAAAAGGAACAACGGTTCAAAATTTATGTACCTTATTATATTTAAAACATTTAAATATATTTACATATTTAAAAATTAAATATTTAAAATACATATTTAAAATACATATTTAAAATCATACGAGTATGGCAAAACAATATAAAAATTACAAGTAATAAAACAGTCTCATGACAGTCGTTGTTATAACCGGCGCGAAGCGCCGGAAAATTTTGAGATTATGACCTTCTAAAATGCACTTTTCTGTATCCGATATGATCAAACATATGACTCAAAAAATTCTGACAAGCCATTTTTGCTTGTTGGACTAAAATTCTACAAGCCATTTTGTCAGTCCAACAAGCCATGGCTTGTAAAAGGCTAAAAAACTATGCATACACCTCTACTCTCAAGTCTACATATTATACGTGATACCAAACGGGTACCCGAATTACCCGTGTACCCGGGTATACCCGGGTACCCGGGTAATGGTTTTCATTTTGTACCCGGGTATACCCGGGTAATTCGGGTACCCGGTGTGAAGCTCTACTTATGTGCCCACTATTACAGTGTTTCTATTGCTATAATAAGGATTTCCTATAGCATAAAATAATGACACTTCCGATAAAATTAATACTTCTAGCTGCCATTTTAAGGCTCCCTAACTAGTCTTAGATTATACAGGGAGCTTCCAGCAGTTTTTTACATAGTTATTTTGGTGTACCAAACATTCTGAAGAATTAAACCAGAAAAAACTATTAAAAAACCGAATAACCAAAAAAATTATTAAAAAGCCATAAAAAACCACTAAAAAACCGAAAAGTAGAAATTTCAAAAGTTTGGTTTTTGCCAACCCTGATGCTAACTGGTAAGTAAAGTAGAGGTGCCTACACGACAGTCGTTGCTGAGCTGAATTGAATTATACCGAGCAATAATCGAAATAATTAATATCGGCGCCAAGCGCCGGAAAATTTTGAGACTTTGACCTTCATAAATGCACCATGCCACGTAAATTCATCAGCGGAGAAATTAAATTCGTTACACCGTTGCTACAGTAATGGTGAAATAAAAAATATTTCGGTTAATCACATATATCTCAGCAAAGGAAGAACCAATTTCAGCATACGATAGTGAATCTTGCATAATTATCAATTGTCTTCAACATAGCGTTGGGACATTTTGATATCACTCGCGTTTTTTCATTTCGGTATCATAGTTTACTGTAGCCAAAAATTTCAAATACCGCCTTGATAGTTACGAAACGTTTCAGAGCGGATTTTCTCATTTGGCGTAAATCAGGTTACGTCTCATTGAACTCTATCACACGAAACATAGATTTTCTGATAGAGAGAAAGAAATTTATTAAATGCGAATAAATACACGAGTAAATGCAACTAATACAGAAAAGCTCATGGACGTGACAAAAGCACGTGCGAATTGAGCTTTAAAAAACGACTCAATTTAGACCGAAAACAGGGCATGTTGTTTGAACGAATGATATCATTGGGTAGGGAATTCTAAACATCAATATTTCGCGAGCAAAAATCATGTTTTAAAGCGTTAGAGTTATATTTCGATTTATACAATTTAAATAAGTTAGACGCGCGATAATTGAATGGACTCAAAGTGAAAAATAAGTCTGGTGGAATAACTTTAAATTTCAAAATTAAGAACATGTAAGATAGGTCGATACACGTATGTCTAAATTCAAGGTCACCAAGGCCAGATTTGTTGAGGCGCTCCTTATAGCTTAAATCTTTATATCCAAAAAGTCTTTTTGTAAACCTTCGTTGAACTTTTTCTACCAATTTAGTATCCCCAACCAGACAAGGATTCCAGAGTGGTGAACCATATTCCAGGATAGGGAGAACATAGGATTTAAAAGCCCTGATTTTTAATTCATTGAAGTTAGAGTGAATACATTTTAAAATCAAATTTGCCACCCTAGATGCTTTTTTAACCACATAATTACAGTGGGCAGTTGCTGACAATTTTTTATTGAACATAACACCAAGATCCTTCATCTCTGAAACAGTAGGAATCAGAAAATCGTTTATAAAATACTCAACTTTGGGGTTATTACTCCCAAGATGCAAAACAGAACATTTTTCCAGAGAAATAGATATTTGCTATTTCAATGACCATTCATAAACTTTGACAAGATCGCCTTGTAGTACTTCAGCATTTTTGGTAGCATTGAATATTTTCACATCATCAGCAAAAAGATAAATTTCACTGCTAATACCATCAAATCATACCTGTACTTGGGGGGGGGGGGTTGGGGGGGACCCCCCCCTAACTTGGCCAACCCTGTACCCAAAATCATTCCCCCCCAACCCCCCCCCCCCCCCCCAGTTTGGAAAAAATTAAAAAAATTTTCAAAAAAGTGTATGTTTTTTGGCCTTTTTTGGGAAAAATTTCGACTTTTTCCCACCCCCCCCCCCCAACTGGTCGGAGGTCTTACAGGTATGCATCAAATATATAATTTATGAAAATTAGGAACAATGTTGGTCCCAATACACTACCCTGAGGAACTCCACTAGTAACCTTAATTGGATTAGAGAAGCAATTGCCAATTTTTACCTGTTGAGTCCTATTAAATAAAAAACCATGTAACCATCTCATCTCAATAAAAAACCAGATATGCCATAGGAAGCTAATTTTCCAAACAGTTTTTCATGAGAAACAGTATCAAATGCTTTCTGAAAATCGATATAAATTGAATCTGTTAGGAAAAAGAATGCTGATTCTGAATCTACTTTTGTTTTTTTACGATGTGTAGTATATTTAGAGATATATGTTCCAGAATACGAGCTATTCAATTATCCCGTGAATCGACGTGTGATGCATCTTTCCGACTAAGAAATCCCAAAAAAATTTCGTTATCTGGCGAAAGAGCCTAAAATACTTCTCCGCATTTCCAGATTTTCTCGTCAAAAATACCGATTTGGCGAAAAAAACAGTGGTTTTTCCTTTCTGCAGGGAAATTGAATTGACACTTCATCAGACAGAATGCATTGCGGAGCGAGAATCGTTATCAATTTGATTAGCCGAAAAAATTTTACTTTTTTAGTTCTGTTCTGGCAAATTTTCTAGCTTTGGCTTTGGCTTAGGCTGGGACTCACGAATAGGAAAGAGTAAGCTACAATTTTTCGACAAATCAACTTGATGATATAAGATTTTTCGACCAATCAAAGTGATGTGTCGCTCCGCAATGTTTTGTCCACCAGAAATTTGGGTACAGTAACTGATGCTGTTGACCACAGATACTTCCTGACTGTATCAACTTACAAAAATAAGTTGAAAACTTGAAAATTGCTGTATTATCTCTTCTCTCGCATAAAAATTCGTTCTTTGTACATGCATTTGAAAATGACTGACGCAGCAAGTATCAGAAAAAGTATGTTTGGTTTGATGACCTATAGTCTGTTTTTCTTGAAATGCTTCTAAATAATGAAAGTGGAAAGCAAGTAGTATTTCAGATTTTCACGATTATCTGATAAACAGTATACCGTATAGGACTGAAAATTTGTGAACATACAGACCTCACCTTTAATAATTTTTCGAGTGAAAAATTTTACGATAAGTGCTCATTGTAAACGATTTTGACAATAGTACTGATTAGTATCACTTTTTTATTTGGATGCATTTTGTGAAAAACAGACTATACTTTCGCGGAGTGGAAAACTACTTTAGAAAAAAGCTCAATTTCTATATCACAATAAAAAGGCAGAATCATATTATTAATTTATGATAACTACACTTGACGTTTGAGTTTTATTCGGGAAATATTGACCTCAATGCAGTTATGGGAGAAAATTTTAGATCAACTCGTGGACCAAAAATTTTCTTCATTCATTACAGTAATAAGCTTTGCAGTAACTCATTACTATAATGATAAACGCAGGGTTAACTGAAAACTTTGATTGTCGACATCAATCCCCTGATCTATACTCCATTCATTTCGAAATTATCGATGCATCTGTCGGAGTTTCGGCAAATGCAGCCTTACCAAAGATCAGGACATGAATTTCAATAATCTTGGAATAATCGATAAGCGTGATCATCAAGGAGTATATATTATGAAGAAATTTGATTGAATAAAATCAACGAGCCTTCCATAATTTTGAATAAAGGTTTGAGACCTCACAGCATCAATCATTTCAAAATGAATGTATAATTGTATAATTTTAGTATATTTATAGCATAATTGCTTTTTATTGCAATTTCCATTGGAATTTTGACATATGAAATTCATGTCTGTTTTTCGTTGTTTAACCAGGTAATATAACCAGGTATACGGACATCGGTTGTTTTCTGAAATGTCGTTTGCTGAGAAAAACCACAGATTTCGAAATGTTCTGACGTCATTATTTCGATAAATTTTTTTGTGAGGCTTTTTAGCTTCTTTGGAGTTTTCTCATGCGCCTGTCTTTGAGGTTAGGCGTTTTTGATGAATAGTATTGTAGATACTGTAACACTCAAAGAATTTGACACCAAAGGGGCAGTGTCTATTAGCCGGATACGGCTGTCACATTTTACGCCATGTCACGTGTATGACATGTTTATCTTGGGAGAGCTGGAGAGGTTTGGGTATCTCATCAGGTAATACCGTGTTTTAGACGTCACATTGATGGTGAACCATATCAGATTGATCCTATTACAGTGAGTAATAGGCTGTGACTCCTGATGGATACTGGCATTTTTCCCAGGCTTCCCAAGTTGGCGTTGGGGCCTAACCTGGCAATTGGTGGCTATAGAGAGGTCTATAGTTGGTTCCCTTGTGTTGTCCTTGGGGTCTTGCTGTAGGGTAACGGACAACGCTGCCAGGCTAGGTGCGACAATCCCCGAGTCCTACTCAGTGAGAGTGGGGACAGGGTCACCCGTAAAATGACCTAATTTATGGGACCCGATTATGAACCAGACAGCCCCTTTTAGCCCGAACCTGAGAGGTGGAGGCCCTACTTATCTGTGGAAACCTTGGGAAACCGACTTAGGAAGGATTTCCCAACAAATGACCCACAAATAACAATAATCCCCTGAGAAGACTCACCTAGTCCTGTTTCTCAAGGGATTACGACGCAACGGGCGGCAAGTCCCTGGATGCTTTCGGTCTTCTGGCACTGGGAGCGGGGGATGCGATCCTCAAACGTCCTAGGTGGCGAGCGGCGGCGAGCGGCGGCGAGCGGGAGGGAGTGGGAGCGAGCAGGAGGCGAAACTCCAACGTTTAATTCACGAACCGGGGCGGTCGGACACCTGGCACTGATGGGCAGCGGGGTACTGTAGGCGGTAAGCGGCGGACGCGGTAAGAAATGCAAGGGTATGCAAATTTATTTAAAATAATAGGCCGCGGACGCAGTCGAATATATAAAAATATGCAAATTGAGCAGGGCGGCGGACGCGAAGTGACAACCGGACGAAAGCTTGGTGAACCCAAGAATGAGCGAAAAACTAAAGAAACATGTCCTTTTAAGGACATGTTTGGCTACAGCTGCAGCTTGGGCGGAGTTTCTCGGCGCTCAAGCTAACTTCTGCAGCTAGACGCGATGCAGAAGATGCCTATGAGCACATAGACATTTTTTCATTCACATGCGTTTAGCACTGAGGCGGGCTGCAGTGCCTATGCTAAGCATATGAACGTCTTTAGCTAAAACTTCTTAGCTAGTCGTTTTGCGTAACAAAAACGACGCTAATTTTTGATGATAAGAGGTGCGTGAGCGCACCAAAAATAGCCATGTGCTCGTGGAGCACGACTGGCGGAAGTTTTTAGCTAAAGGGCCTACTGTAGCCCGCGTTTGTAAAGAAATAAAATACAACAAAACGAAACATAGAAATGCATGAAAAGAATATAAAAACGAACGCAAAATGCATGTGTAAAAATGAAATAACAAAAACATGTTCGAGTAATAAACGAAACATGAAAAATAACAAAATGTCGGCATGATCAGGATCACGTGACGTTGGAGAATTGAGCGGCACGTGACACGGCGGTCCTTCGAAAAAGGGCGTCCTCGTCCTTGCAGTGGTCAGTAGTGAGGTTTTGTACGGCGTGTCCGTGGTCGTAGGTCGTTCCAAGGTGTGACGGCGGAAGTGGTCGAATAGGTCCGTTGGGTTGTCGGCGGGTGGCGCCTTCTTTGATCGTAATTCGTTCGGCGGTATGGTGACCGGAGGTTGTTGATGTGTGGGGTTGCCGACATTGAATATCCTGTGCGACAGTCTAGAACACAGAAAAGAAAAATTTTCAGGGCAAGATGTAGGCTATCGCGGAGGATGCGCCCAGTGAGGTACAGATTGTCGGGCTATCACAGGGGATGCACCCAGTGAGGTGTAGGCTATCGCGTGAGGATGCGCCTAAGGCGTGACGCTTAGGTTGCTGAATGCTCTCTTCTATCCGCTAAGGTCCAGCATGGACAAGAGTGGATACTTCGTGAGGGGCACGGCGGTCCTTCGAAAAAGGACGTCCTCGTCCGTAAGCGGGGACAATGAAGAGAATGCATCTTGAGTTACGGGTCGGGGACCTCTGCATCAAGATGTGGGTCAATCAGATTCGGTGTAAAGTCCCGACTTATTGAGGGATACAATAAGGGTGCCGAACCTGTTGCCTGTGAAGTGGGAGGTGTATCCTCTGCTTCACTTGGTTGTTCAGGGGACACGTAAAGTCGAAGCTGGTTGACATGTACAGTGTCTTCCTGATCCATCTCGAGACGAAGTGTGACATTGGGATATGCCACACTTGTTACAAGGTAGGGCCCATCGTAGATGGGCAGCAATTTAGGAGTGAGTCCACGTTTGCTGGAGGTGCGCAGTTTGAGCACCCGATCCCCTACTTTGTATGAGACATCATGTGCCTTCCGGTCGTACGACCGTGCATAGGCTTCCTGTGCTTTCTCAATCCGACTCTGGATCAAGGTTAACGCATTCGTGAAATGACGTTTGACCTCCATATCATATGAGGAAACATTAATGATATGGGCCGGAGGGTTGAATGAGAGCGCGGCATCAACAGGGAGCATGGGTGTGCGGCCGTACATGAGTTCAAAGGGCGAGTACCCTGTTGACTCGTTCATGCTGATATTGACGGCAAACACAGCGTATGGTAGGTGTTCATCCCAATCGGTATGTCCTTGATGAACATACATACGTAGCCGTGTGGCTAGCGTCTGATTAGCTCTTTCCACTTCGCCGTTGGTCATCGGGTGATAGGCGGTAGAGTGGATTTTCTTCGTTGCGCAGATCGCAGTGATTTCAGTCATCAGTTTTGATGTGAAATCAGTGCCACGATCTGACTGAAGAATCTGCGGTGCCCCGTGCCGGCAGACAATTTGCGTTACAAACAGCCGGGCTATGGTGTGCGCAGTGATGTCCGGAGTAGCAAAAGCCTCGACCCATTTCGTAAAGTAGTCGATAAAGACTACGATGAAACAGTTGCCAGCTTCGCTAGTGGTCATTGGTCCCATACAGTCGACACCTACCCGGTGAAACGGTCCCGTGATGGTGATAGGTTTCAGGGTCGCAGTGGTTTTCTGTCGAGCGGGCTTATTCCGTTGGCAAAGATCACACCGCTGACAGAAGGACTTGACATCCCGACTGAGGGAAGGCCAGTGGTATCTGCGAGCAATGAGCCGCGCAGTACGTTTAGCACCAAAGTGTCCAGCTAAGATGTCATCATGATGAGCCCGGATAATGGTAGTAACCATGGATCTGGGTATGACGATCTTATTGGACTCGCCTGTCCATTTCTGTAGAACGTTATCCAACAGATGGTAGCCTCGCACATCATTCTGGTCGCCCAGAGGCTTAAGAGAGCGAATGATGTCGGCTAACTCCGGATCCTCCAGCTGAGCAGCGAAAAGGTCGGGGTGCTGCGCACCAACCGATATCTCGGCATAAGACTCTGATCGTACCGGGCGCTCCGCGCCAGCAGTGATCGGTGCTGAAGTACTTGAACGCGCCAGATGCTGCACACCATCGGTCAAGGTTCTTGATCTCGCCAGGTGCTGCGCACCATCGGTGATCATCATGACATGCCCCTCAGGTCTGTAAAGGGGAGTATCATCAATACTCTGACCGGTGAGGGAGTTAGGATCCGGCAGGCATGATAATGCGTCAGCATTACCATTAGACTGACCTTTTCGCGGCCGAATTGTCAGTTTGAATTCGGCGAGCGCGAGTCCCCACCGGGCGATCCGAGCAGAGGGGTTAGGCTTCTCCAACACTGCTTTGACCGCGGTATGGTCAGTCTGAACGACCACCTCGTGCTGGAAGAGGTATGGTCGAAAGTGCTTGACGAAATGGACAACAGCGAGAGTCTCCAGTTCTGTAATGGAGTAGTTTTTCTCGGCCGCTGTTAACCCTCGGCTGGCGTACGCGACAGGATGGTCGTATCCATGTTCGTCTAACTGGCTAAGAACCGCTCCTATCCCCGAAATACTCGCATCAGTTTGAAGGATAAAGGATTTCGAAAAGTCCGGATGGCGCAGGATAGGAGGGTTGGTCAGCAGGCGGCGGAGTTCATCGAACGCCTCCTGCTGAGGTTTTGACCACTGGAAAGTAGTTTCCTTCCGTAAGAGCTTGGTGAGTGGCTCGCTGAGCCGGGCACAACCAGGGATGAAACGCCTGTAGTAAGACACGAGGCCTAGGAAGGACTTGATGTCTTTGGCGTTTTGTGGAATGGGTAGGTTTTGGACGGCGGCCAGCTTGGCTTGGTCAGGTTCTAGGCCGCTCTGTGAGATGCGATAGCCTAGGTATTCTACCTCTGAGTGCGAGAATTTGCACTTGCTCAGTCTGAGCTTCATTCCACCCCGGCGAAGACGGGCGAACACATCTGCCAGGCGCTCAAGCATTTGGGTGTGAGAGTTCCCGAACACCAAAATGTCGTCGAGATAAGTCAGAACCATGCGCCATTGGATTCCAGTAAGGAGGAGGTCCATAAGGCGTTGAAATGTCCCTGGCGCGTTGCATAAACCGAAAGGCAAATAATTGAATTCGTAAAGTCCAATAGGCGTATTAAAAGCCGTCTTTTCTTTATCCGCCTCGGCAATCGGGATTGACCAATAAGCGTTAGCCTGGTCAAGGGTAGTGAAATACTTCATACCCTTGAGTGTGTCGAGAATGTCATCTATCCGTGGGAGAGGGTAGACATCCTTTTTCGTGACTTCGTTAAGACCACGAAAGTCAACACACATATGGTGAGAACCGTTTTTCTTGCGCACCAGGACAGTATTAGTAGCCCACGGAGACGTGCTCGGCCGAATAATACCTTTCTCCTGGAGCGCCTTGACCTCTTGCATGATGAGATCCTTCTCCTTAGGTGAGGACCGGTAAGGGAAGCGGCGGACTGGGCGGGCATCGCCCGTGCTGATTTCATGCTGGACGATATCAGTGGAACCTGTGTCCTTTTCATCAAGAGCATAAAGGTCGGTGTATGCAACCAGCAGATCGAGTAAGGCTGCCCGGTCCCGAGGGGAGATGTCCGGTGAGATTACAGCATTGGCCTCGACCCACTGACGATCGAGGACGGTGTCTGAGTCGACTGGTGATTCCTGTGAGGGCTCACTATGCATCTGCACATGACCGATGGTCGTGTGCGGGTAGAGAACCACGGAATGAGTACTCGGGTTGACTACCTGAAGTGGTATGTGACCGTTGGTCACGGTACTCACGCTTCCAGCAAAATATACGTGTCTTTGAGATCCGGTGAGGTGCTTCGGAAAGAAGGCCACCTCAGGCACGTTCGTATAGATTGGTGGGACAGGGACAGTGAATCGTGTCAGGGAGCGAGGCTCTAGAATCACCAAGTCCTTCAGGGGCAAAGCGCCGCGGGCAGAAGGTGGGCTGTGGATGAGACCGTCACAGGGGATCCTACTTTCTTTGAATTGGAGGAAGGATTTCTCCCAGTTCAAACTGACACAATTGAACCGGCCGAGGAAGTTGGTTCCAAGGACCAGTTCAGCTGAACAATTCTCCTGTATTTGGACCTGAATCCGTTCAGAGACATCAGCCACTGTAACTGTGATGTAGGCTGCTCCTAGCAGCGGGATCCGGGACCCATTGGCTGCGATAGGGCGTGCCCTGGTTGGTGATAGTGACAAGTTGGGCAGCTGGGCCGCTAACTTGTGGTCCAGGAGTGAGAAAACAGCTCCTGTGTCGACCAGTGCCTTAGCTTCTACCCAGTTGTTGAGGAGAACTCTGATATGGGGTGTCCGAATATCATTTGGGTAAAAAGCAGTGACCACATGACCGGAATCAGGTGTGGTGGCACCACTAGCATGTTTGGTCTTACCGGACCGCTTTGGAATCGGCAGTCCCGTACGACGTAGTAGACCTACTAGAGCGTATCCGACGGAGGGTTCCGGGTCATTCAGAAGGGTGGACTCATCCTGCACCGTTAGTACGTGGTCTGAGTGATCCTTCGGACTCTGAGTAGCTCCTAGTGATTCAATCTCGGTGTCCGATAGCGGAGGCGCGTTTGGCACGGGTGATGCCGGAGCATCTGAATCACTTGGCTCACGGTATCGGCCCTTCTCTAGCGTAACTGGAGAAGTTCCAGGCGGAGGTCGAGGGCAACCTGACCCATGCAAGGTCGACAGATGACGACTTGCCCGTCTAGAAGAGGCCCGGGATCCCCTAGTTGACCCACGTGATGAGGCAACTGAGGAGGCCCGTGAGTGTGGCCGAGAGATGGACGAAGCCCTGGACCGTGATCGTGATCCCGACCTGTGTGAGTTTCGCGAGAGAGCACGGGTGTTCTCCCACCAGGGGTCGATCTGGTCAATCTCCGGCGTGGTCAGCAGGAGGGGTAATTCTACCGCGTCCAGCCGACAAACATTACGTTGGTAGTCAAACATAATGTTCTTGAACTGTTCTAAGAAGTCCAGTCCGAGTATGAGGTCAACAGGTGCCCAGAAGGGAGACGTAGTCTTGCACACATGGAGATGTATATCGATCCGTGTGTTCGGCTGGCAGTTTCCGGGCAACATGATTTCATATGGTCCCGAGAGGATGGTATGAACGGCTTTACCATTGATGCTCATCAATGGGTTAAAGTCGTGATGTTGCTGGAACGCCATGACCGCCTTCGGACTTTCTTTAGCCAAGGCCTTATGAAGACGTTGGCTAATGATAGTGCGTGGGCAACCCGTGTCAAGGAAAGCAGGAGTTTCCTTGGTGTCCAGCAGCATGACGAAACACGGTGTGATTCGGTCAAGCTGGGAGGGCACATCGTTTTGCACGTAGTGAAAACCGATCCAGCGTTGGACTTTGCAGTAAAGACCCAACGGGGAGAAACGGCTAACAAACCTGACCTGTTTGCTCCGCAGACGGTAGCTGAGATAATAGGATACACCAAGATAGGCAAGGTATCCAGCACCGATCAGCACTGTCAGGGTAATTAGGATGTTAAAGATCAACTGGACCGGCCCGCTCAGGACAGCATGCAAGCCCTGGGCGAGGGTGTGTTGTTGACCCGTAATAACATGGTTTGCTGCCAAACCGACACCTTCCAGAGAGGCCTTGATGTCGGTTCCTACCCCTGCAAAGGCCTGGTAAATGGCGTCTGGTTGCAGGGATAGACCAGCGGTAAAGTTTACCAGCCGGTTGAGTACCGCTTCAATTTGCTCAGTCTTGTAAACGTACTGTTTAAAGAAGGCAAAGTTTGAAGGGGTCATCGCCAACTGGTCATGGAAGAGCGCCGGTGCCTCAAAGTGAGTGATGTTGAAGCGCTGCTTCCAGAAGAGTTCCAGTGGGATGTGGCTCACATGGACCGCGCCAGACTCAGTAAACCAGCCCGAGCGATTTCAGAAAATCCCTGTAAAGTGGTGATGACACGGCACAATTGGGCTAGATTTAATGAGATCCGGACCACCGGGGGTGGCGAAGTAGATGGTGCCGCCAACCTGTACAGGTAAGTACTTGTAGCAAACGCTCCCCACCCGGTACGAGTGGTAAACGTAGGTGGCGTTGACCCTCTGACACGGCCATATTGTCAGCGCATCGCCTGTGAATTCTGCCGTCAGGTCATCCCTTTGGAGGAATGCCCGGGCACCCAGGGTAGGGTCGAAGCGAAGCAACTGCCAAGTCAGATCAAGATAGCGTTGAGCATGAGAGCAGAGCTCAAGCCACGTGAACCGGAAACCGTTAATTTCCGACTCCTTGATCTGCTGAGCCAGATAGTTCAGTTTAGCATTGACAGGATCGGGACGGCTGTCCGTTGCCACTCTGAACAAGTTTTGGGTCAAATTGTATCTCCCGTGGATGCGAAGGAGAAGACCCTGATCCGTCCGGACTGTGGTGGAACGTAGTTCTGGGCACAGTTGGAAGACACGGGAGTTTCCCGGGATCTTGAGGGCAACCTGTAGATCATCGATGATGACGTGGTTCCCTGACATGGACGCAGTGTAATTTCCCTTGGGGTGATAATGACACCGTGCCGTGAAGTTTTGTGCAGGCCAGACAATGACCCCGTCTAGAGTAGTGCACTGACCTGCAGTGGGACTGCATCCACCTACATCGCCTAAGGTGCTTAGGGCCGTAGTGCCGTCCCACGAAGCGACTTGTCCCTCCTCGATGAAGAGGTTAGTCACTGTCTTGCAGACGTCGCTGCAGCACCATTCGTACATCACTTCCAATGTTTGGTTTGTGCTATAAAAGCCAGGGCGAATGCCGACAAGTTTTTGTGAACCAAACATCTTAGTGCGATGTGCTGGCGTGCATGCCGCAGGCGCTAAGTGCTGAGTGGTGATGACGTCTGCAGTGATGCCCCTAGAGCCGAAGAAACCAGTGTTGGTGCAGACTTTGCGGGAGCGCAATGTGCATTTCCAGGCTGTGGCTGTAATCGGGTCTGAGCTAGGGACATACACCGTAACATTCATGCGCCGCGGGCTCCATGAAGATTGCGGTGGTTTACACTCTACAAGCTGGGGTAACTCAAGTGGATGTCCGCTTCTTGAGAGACCGCAAAATTGATACTGAGCCGCCGGTGCTGACAAACTCACCCCTAGAAACAGTGATGCTACCAAGGTCAATTTTATTGTCAAAAACAACTGTACAAACGTAATTTGTAAGTGTTCACTCAATTTCACAAATCTGGCCTGAGGGGCAGTGTCAGATTTCTTCTTCGTCGCTGTCGGTCGAGATTGGTTCCTGGCCGGGGAAATCGAGGACCAATCCACCGCAGGGGTGGATTTCCCGGAGGATACCGATTTTCGGCGACCGTGGGGCGACTGCCGTTGGGAACGGGGATTCCTCAACGATGCTGACATCTTCGTTAACCGGACGTAAGATCTCGTCGACGGCCATGTGTTCGACGACGGGCGACTTGGTCGCAGCGGTCGGAGATGTCGTTTGGGCTGGTGCCGGCGATTTGACTTGGGCTGTTGCCGACTGTGTATGTTGGGCTGTTGCCGGCGGTGTAGGATCATTTGCGGGTTCCTTGGCCGGGGGCGAGGAAGCAGCAATGTCCATTTTCGTTGGCGATGTCGCGGCAACAGGTGGCGCTGCTGCCAGTGATGTAGCGGCGGCAGCAGGCAGGAGGATCCGACTGGCCTGTTCGACTGCTCGGTGGACGGCATCGACTGAAGGCGAGGATGGCTCCCCGTCCAATAAGAACTTCTCGACGGGCGAGATGGTGATAGTCCCATTGGCAATGAACTCGAGTGCCCGTCGGGCGACGTCGGGTCGTAAGAGGCGCATTGAGACGGGTGCTGCAAGCACGACGTCGGCGGCCGTGAGCGCTTCAACATTCGATGGCTCGTTGAGTAGAGTCCACGGCAAATGCGGGTATTTCTTGGCCAGGTCGACTGACCAGATGGCCAACATCGCGTCTTGGACGGGCGATGGCGCTGTGAACAAGAAATCGATAGAGTCGTGGACTGAAATAGATTTCTGGTTCCTACTCTAGGATCACCTGAAGAAGAAGGTAGTATACCTGACAAATTCATGGGCTCGACCTGGTCGAGGACATCCATAGCCGAATCCGTGGGGATCGAAGGCGGTGGTCCTGAAGGGACGATGCGGGCCGGTGGCGCCGAAGACGTCGTATTGGCGGCTGGAGTTGGCTCGGCAGTCTTAATTTTAGGAATGCGATACGATGCGAGGATGTTAGCGTGGCCAACAAACTGCGGTGTCGTCGAGGGGTCCAGGGTGACCGGCATCGCATACTTTGGTGGTGGTGGCGGCAGCGGTATGTCCGACACATTTATCGGTACAGGTACCTGGGCTGCTTGGACCACTGAAAATCCAATACTGATTACGCAGACAGGATAACACTGTTGTGAAGAATCTGTCAGGTGTTCAGCAAGTGCCTCATCATCTAGGTCAAGAGGATCTGGATGAGGAGGGCCATCGGTAGCCCCAACGGCGTTGTTGCGGCGTATGGGCTGCCGATATTGGTTTCCTATCCCGTTGGGAGGGTGATAACCATTTCTTTGATGATACACATTTGTCCCCTGGGAAGAATAACCAGTATCTTGGTAGACATTCTCACCCGTGTTTGCCGGATTGCGCTGCGGACAGGCAGTTGATCGGTGCACTCGCACTTGACGACAATGAGGGCATGGCCTATCACATCGGTCCGTGGGGTGGGCACGTGTACGGCAAAAATAACAGCGACCACCGTTAGCGGCGTTGTTACCGGGAGCGGCACCGATGGGACGCTGGGCCCGGCAGTCGGCGTCGCTATGTGTACACAGTCCGTGGAAGGAGCACGTTTGAAGGTGTGCTCCCGACGAGCGTCGCCCGGCGGACTGATTTGGTGTCGACGGCTGTGGAGGCGGCGTCTGTTGGATTGGCGTGGGTGCATGTTGCTGGGCCGTGAGCTTCGCTACGTGGGCCGTGAGCCTGGCCATTTCCTGTTTCAAGCGGCGAACCTCATCGGCGGAGGATGACGACGTTGGAGCGTTGCTCTGACGACCGTTTGCGCTTCTGTTAGGCATTTCGGGATTATATCCGGCGTGTTTAGGTTCTGAAGAGAAAACGGCGTTAGATGGAGCAGTGTACCGGATCTCGTCCCGAAAGATTTGGGATTCTGCGTAACAGGCTGCCTTGAGTGTCTCTTCAAGAGTCGTGAACTCCCTAAACTTGATACTATCTCGGAGGACCGGCTTCAGTCCCCGCAGAAACATAGGTTTGATGATAGAATCTCGGACATCCGTCGCGAGATCTGGATACGCTACCCTGGATAATCTCTTGAGGTGCTCAAGGTAGACTATCGCGGACTCCGTCGGCTTCTGCAGTCGATCTTGGATCAGCTGCTGATGCAGATCAGAGTTGCGCCCTACCGGAAAATCTCTCCGTAGAAAAGCCGTAAACTCTTCGTAGCGGGTAGGTATTGGAGTGCTGCTGCTAAAGTCCCGGTAGGAGGCGAGAGCAGGACCCGTGAGGCATGACTCCAGAAAGGCGATTTTATACGCATGATCCATTTCGCTTACACCCTGGAGTGTAAAGAAACGAGTAAGATGCGACATAAAATCGGTGATAGACTCACCAAAAGCACCGGAGAAGGTGGGAGGGGCCATAAAGCTGGACACGGGAGGGTGCCTCCGACCATTCATGGCCTCTAACTTTTGGTTGAGGGGTCCAAGAGCATTCTCAAATGCTGCCTGGACTTTGTTCTCGATCTGTGAAGGGAGATCAGCTTCCGACTTCATGTCAGAGGGTTCGTTTTCCCGTAAGGTGGTTAGAACAGACGTCCTTGCCCGTGAAGCAATTAAGTCAAATTGAATAGAGAGTGGCTCACTGGTCTGTACAGGCTGGGTACTGAGACGGCAGGAACGACGGGGTGTCTCTATTGTGTAAAATGAAAGTGAGTACTACTTTTGAATTCGCGGCGGAAGAGCGCGTGAATTCGGGAAACGCATGCGCGACGGCGTTTGTAACGTAAACTTGATTTAGCTTAAGACTAGCGACCACGAAAAGGGAGCTAGAATGGAATAGGATTATAAGATGTAAGATCAGAGTACATCAGGGTGACGCAGAAGGGAATTTATCTGGTCGCCCGTGATGGACAGAGGCATGGCCTGAGATATGGGGAATCGATCCCGGCCAAAATGTAGAGTTGGGGCCTGGACCCGGCAATGGCAATAGCTGAAGTTGATGAAAGGTCAGAGATAAGAGGGGAGAAGAGGCGGTTTTTCCTGCCGAAAAAGATGACGGATGAACCCGCTCAGGAGGGATTTTTCCTGGAGGCTCGACCGCTGTACTAGTTTACAAACCTTGGGGCGAGGCGGACTCGTAGCCGGCAAGATCCTACTTACCAGGAGTAGCGCATAAAGTGGCACAAGGTGAAAAGGATGGGGTCAACTGAAAATGAACTTAAGAGGGAGCAATAAATAGGGACAAAACTAATTTACAAACCCAGTTATGCAAAGGGGTCGCGCAGTTACGTAACGGGCCTCACTCGCCAGGAGCGATTGCAATCTCTGCATAGTGAGAGGGACTATACAGGAGGTTCCGTGTTGGACGACATTCGCAAGTAACTTACAGCCGTGTCCGAAACGGGAGCCCGCATTCCGAACAGAACGGACACTCTCCAGGAGTATTATACACAGCTGGTGGCCGGGTTTGCCGATCACTGAGATGAAGTGAGGTTCGCAGGTCACACAGTAGAAGAGGGAAGAAGCACGGGTACCAAGGGTGCTATTCTGACACACTCAGTCAGTTAAAATGAAATACTCTGGATGTTTTGAGGGCGCACCCGAAAACATCTAAGGGATCACGGGTACAAGGTGTCCCTGGTTGAATATGAGTGTAAAGTATGTATCGAGGCGTACCCAATACCTTCGCTGAGGCGGACTCAACGGTGCCTATTACTTACATGACTAATAGAGGGTGGACCGCGGAGGCGGACTCTGGGTCAGTGGCGACACTAGCGCGGGCATCGTTAAGCCAGTTAACGAAGGCGTTCGAGTGAATGTAATATGACAGGGGGTCCTATACACTCTAGGCCCAACCGGAGGCTGTGCCGCGGTCCCTTAGGAACCACTACGGCGGGGACACTAAAGAAGATCTATGTATGACAGCTCGATAAGATGAAAGAGAATGAGTGAATTTAAATAAGAAATTTACAAGAAGATTGCCGAACCCTTGCAGACGTCAGACACAGGCAGTACCGACTGCAAATGCCTGCTGCCTGCCCGAGTCAGACAACCAACCCAGCTGAGGCCGAGTGTAACTCGTTCAAACCTGCAGTTAAAGCTTGAAAACAGCCACGTGCTGATCAACAGTGCCGCTACCCGGGCCGACAACCTGATCAGTGCGCAGGCTAGTGAGCATCTCAGGTGGTGTATGCATGTGGACTGATGTTTCCCAGGCATCAGCCCCCAGACACACACAAACCCTTGGACAAGAGAGGTAGGTGATAGGACCATGCGCCGGCGACCACCTACAACTCAAGTGGAATACTCATAGGGCCGACAGTAACCTGGTGCGGACGTCAAAAGGTAGGGGTATGAACCAGCACATGACCTTGGTGCTGACTGCAGGTGCCTGGGATAAGAGTATTCAAGTATCATGTCGCAGTTGCAGACGCCAGGGGTGCGTGCCTAAGGCCGACAGAACCCCTGCAGTAGCACGTAATGTTACCGTTGCGGACATCAGGAATAGGATCATGTAGTCTCAACTCCTACTGCGAGAACATGATACATTGTCATTGCTGACGTCAGCAATAGGGCCCTGAAGCCAGCTATCGGTATACAGCAACACCTGATGGTGCCGTTGCTGACGTCAAAAGGTGGAACCGAGGGTCTGATACCTTAGGTCAATGACATGAGATGCAGTTGTTGCAGACGTCAGATGTGGCACCCGTAAGACCTGCACATCTTCGAATAGTGACACGGTGCGTCACCATTGCTGACGTCACAGATGGGGTGCAGAGAACCAGCCGAACCTGTTACAACAACGTTGGTTTCGCCTGTTGCAGATGTCAGAAGTCATTACTGCTGGAGTGTTAACTTAAACAACAACATGTAATGTTGGTTGCTGACGTCAGGAGTAGAACCCGGAGGGCTACCCACCCCTTAAAGCAACAGCAAGTGAAGCGGCTGTTGCAGACGTCAGTGGTTGCATCCGTGGGGTTAACCACACAACAACAACAACCCGTAACATTGTCGTTGCTGACGTCAAAGAGCATGACCCGTAAAGTCTATGTTCAAGATGCAACAACCGGAAAATAGAAGAAGCAGACCTTACAGTAAGTAGAGAAGAAGGAGAGAGAAACTTACGTAAGGGTGTCATACTGTAGCGGTGGCATCAGAAAAACAGAAGAGTTTTTTTTTTTTTTTTTTTTTTTTTTTTTTTTTGCAACCGCTCAGATGACCGAGAAAGGAAAAGGGAAAGAAAATAGTTAAAGACGGGGAAGGCGAGAGATGGACATACGCGTGTTAAATGTGTAAGCAGTCGGTGTAAAATTTTGGGGCCGGAAAAGTGAGCAATTCCGACAGTTTCCGCCGACAGACAAAAATTACTGTACACAATTAACAAATCGCAGCCACGTATGACGTCCAGAATCATACGTGGAGGGTGTACGGTATCATGGGGTCACGGACCACCAACAGTCAGGAGAGGCCGTAAACCCCTACAGCTGTGATACCAGTACCCGCGTATGGGTATACTGTAGTTACAGTACGGGAATGGGCACAGGCGTACTGTAATGGCAGCCACCCGGAGGGCTACAGTATACCACCCAGGATTAGAGAAGGGGGGGGATAAGGGAAAAGAAACAGATAAGGTAGTTTACAACACAGATTAAGTATGCGGAATGTACAGAATAACTCAGAGGAGAAATACAGAATACTCGATATATGACTCAACTCTGGGACAAATAACTCGACTCTGAGGATAAATAACTCGACTCAGGGGAAATTTATTACTCATAGGGGGTTATACACACGCATGAGATAATTATTTACACATATAGATCACATTTAGATCACTCGTAAGGGCAAATCCCGTCTTACAGTAATTAAATTTGATGCTCAGGGAGAAATTCCCGACCTACAGTAATAATACGCGACGTGAGGGGGTTATCCGACCTACAGTAGCGGTAATCCGAAATAAGGGACATTCCCGACCCATTAGGCAGTAAACCCGAATCTGGGGGGTCTCCGACTTATTGGATGGCTAGTGCCCAATTTTAAGGGGGCTTGTCCGACTTAAAATGGGAATTGACCCGACCTGGGGGTAGTTCCGACCCAAGGGTAAAGTTTTTGCACTTAAGGGCGAGTGCCAGACTTAAGGTCGATTTTCCAGCCTCGCCATGTCACATTTTACCCCATGTCACGTGTATGACATGTTTATCTTGGGAGAGCTGGAGAGGTTTGGGTATCTCATCAGGTAATACCGTGTTTTAGACGTCACATTGATGGTGAACCATATCAGATTGATCCTATTACAGTGAGTAATAGGCTGTGACTCCTGATGGATACTGGCATTTTCCCCAGGCTTCCCAAGTTGGCGTTGGGGCCTAACCTGGCAATTGGTGGCTATAGAGAGGTCTATAGTTGGTTCCCTTGTGTTGTCCTTGGGGTCTTGCTGTAGGGTAACGGACAACGCTGCCAGGCTAGGTGCGACAATCCCCGAGTCCTACTCAGTGAGAGTGGGGACAGGGTCACCCGTAAAATGACCTAATTTATGGGACCCGATTATGAACCAGACAGCCCCTTTTAGCCCGAACCTGAGAGGTGGAGGCCCTACTTATCTGTGGAAACCTTGGGAAACCGACTTAGGAAGGATTTCCCAACAAATGACCCACAAATAACAATAATCCCCTGAGAAGACTCACCTAGTCCTGTTTCTCAAGCGATTACGACGCAACGGGCGGCAAGTCCCTGGATGCTTTCGGTCTTCTGGCACTGGGAGCGGGGGATGCGATCCTCAAACGTCCTAGGTGGCGAGCGGCGGCGAGCGGCGGCGAGCGGGAGGGAGTGGGAGCGAGCAGGAGGCGAAACTCCAACGTTTAATTCACGAACCGGGGCGGTCGGACACCTGGCACTGATGGGCAGCGGGGTACTGTAGGCGGTAAGCGGCGGACGCAGTAAGAAATGCAAGGGTATGCAAATTTATTTAAAATAATAGGCCGCGGACGCAGTCGAATATATAAAAATATGCAAATTGAGCAGGGCGGCAGACGCGAAGTGACAACCGGACGAAAGCTTGGTGAACCCAAGAATGAGCGAAAAACTAAAGAAACATGTCCTTTTAAGGACATGTTTGGCTACAGCTGCAGCTTGGGCGGAGTTTCTCGGCGCTCAAGCTAACTTCTGCAGCTAGACGCGATGCAGAAGATGCCTATGAGCACATAGACATTTTTTCATTCACATGCGTTTAGCACTGAGGCCGGCTGCAGTGCCTATGCTAAGCATATGAACGTCTTTAGCTAAAACTTCTTAGCTAGTCGTTTTGCGTAACAAAAACGACGCTAATTTTTGATGATAAGAGGTGCGTGAGCGCACCAAAAATAGCCATGTGCTCGTGGAGCACGACTGGCGGAAGTTTTTAGCTAAAGGGCCTACTGTAGCCCGCGTTTGTAAAGAAATAAAATACAACAAAACGAAACATAGAAATGCATGAAAAGAATATAAAAACGAACGCAAAATGCATGTGTAAAAATGAAATAACAAAAACATGTTCGAGTAATAAACGAAACATGAAAAATAACAAAATGTCGGCATGATCAGGATCACGTGACGTTGGAGAATTGAGCGGCACGTGACACGGCGAATATAATATTTTATATTTGCAGTATACTGTTAATAGTGCCTGCTATATAAGACCTACTATTAGCCGTACGAAAAGTACAGTATATCTCATCTCACTAATTTTTCATTGATATTTCCATCTTGCGGATCAGATTGCACATTTGTCAGCTGTTACCTATTCAGCCTGGCACATTGCATACAGTTTATTTTTTCATAATTATCCAGATTTGTGTACAAATTTATTAAAATTCATTCGATTTACATGATAAACTGGTCGATATCAATATATGAGGAAACTTTTGTGCACAATATAGCTTAATTTTTCGATGATTTTCAGGATAGATTGTTATGTACAAGCCATTGAACTTCATAATCTGCACAAAATGCTGTAGCCGAAGATTATTGACCTGTCCACTGCAGATGCTTCGAAAGCTTCAGTAGCTGGTTCGATTTTTGGTTGCTTCCAAGATCTCACCAAAGCCATTGGACGGCTAGAAAGTGAAACTTTTCAGTCATTTTCAATCGAATCCAGTAAACGTTTTCATAACGATGAAAAGAAATTTGTTTTTTCAAAACTTGTTCTAGTTTGCAGGAATGGTATTCGCTGTAGGGCAACTGGCATAGGCCTACGACCCAATCAAAGTTATTTCGGAGCTGTGGGGTGTAGCTGTCGTTTAAATATTAATTTCAGTAATGCAGATGTCAAGTGCCACACAAGTTACCTTTGATTCTTATATGTAAATCATTTAGTGATTGATGCAAAACTTGTTTACGACCCGCAAAGTCCATTTATGCTTTCGTAAATATTTTGACCATTGCTTATCAGTAATGACCCGCCATATTTTGACCAAAACTCATTTGTGCTAGGCTCGTATTTCGACCGTAACTTGTCGTGCTATGTTCTTATCTTATTTTGCTTCATATATATATGGCCCGATACGATATGCATGATCATTGTAGTTTTGTTATAATTTTCATTCATTCAATTTTAGTTTTATTTAATTTCAAGTTTTACTTTTATCTTTACAATAAAAGATACATTTTTCTTGCAAGTAAGTCTTTGTCTTATTTTGGGCTATATAGCAACAGGGTTGCTATAAGTTGTTGTGTACTTTTTGCGTTTTCTGCTTGAGGCATAGTATTCACTAGAAAGAACCTGCGTCACAGGTCGTGACAAGTTTTGGCGAGGCTGGCAGGACTTTCTTCATTCTTGAGCAATTTGTGTAAAATCTGGGGTTTCATTTCCTTCGTTTAAATTAAAATCTGGGATTTTAATTTCATTGTTTTGATTGAATTGGGTTTAAAACAAATTATTTTGTTGGAAATCAAAAGATTTCTTTTTGTTTGTTGAATTAGAATTTGGAATTTTAATTCATTGTGTTTGATTGAACAGGGTTCAAAACTTCTTGTTTGTTCAGAAATCTGATATTTCTTTTTGCCCATTCTCAATTGAAATCTGGGATTTTAATTCTGTTGTTTATATTTTGAACAGGGTTCCAAAACGAGTGAAAAATTTGGAACTAGTGAATACGAGTCTTTTAGGCAGATTGTTGAAGAAGCTAAAGCAGATTTTGACTTTTTGGGTCGTACTAGGTTACAAACTAAGCTTAAAACTATGCCTGGTGATGATGTTGCTGAAGCTAGGGCTTTAGAAAAGACTGTAAAAAAAGCCATGGAAGAAGCTACTAAACCTATCAAGGATAAGCTTGAAAATTTGAAATTGAAAATTGAGGAAACGGAAGGCAATAATGAGGCCAATATGAGACAGTCATTTCTTCGTTTTAATCCGTTTCGAATGTTTAATCCCCCTCCACCATTTTCTGGTAATTTTGGTGAAACTTTTTCGGATTGGATTGAAAAATTGACACATTTTATGACTTTGCAAGGCATAGGGGATAATGATGAATTGTACAAAATTGCTTATTTAGAATCAAATCTAATTGGTTCAGCTCTTGCGTCATTACATGATCTGAAGAGAGATTTGGATCCAGTGACCTTTCAGGCACTAGTTCAAGGGTTCAAGGAACTTTATCCTGACGGAAGGGATAGTGATTTGCATCAGCAGTTGCTGTATGATAGAAAACAAAAGAAAAATGAATCAGTCACAGAGTATGTGGATAAGCTCAGAAAATTGGCTAGATCAGCATATCCCACTTTGCAAGACGAGGCGCGTGAGCAAATTTTGAAACCTATATTTGTAAGAGGTGTAAGATCAAACATTTATGAGGGTTTGAAATATAGAGAATTTGGTACTTTGAATGAGGCAGCAAAAACTGCAAGGTATACTGAATCGCAAATATTTAGGGATGATGCTAATTTGAATGTAGCCTCAAATATTGGAATGAATTCTAATTCAGATATGACACAAACAGTTGTGGAGTTACAAAGCGAGCTAAAGTCGATAAAAGGAATCTTAAAATTGGCCGTTGATGGGATGTCGAAAACGCAACAATTGAATGAACCACCGAAACCCTCGGTTTTTAAGCGGATCGCTTTCGAACGGCCACCAACCCAAAACCCAAATCGAGCCGAATCCCGCCAGTGTCACGCTTGTTTGGATTGGGGCCATATAGCGCGAGATTGCACAAAACCGTGCCGCCATTGCTCGTTTCCAGGTCATCATCCAGACTGTTGTACAGCGAAGAGTCGATCGAATCGCCTTCGGGATAGCCAGTACAAACGGAAAGGTAATTTTGTTGATAATCGACAAAACCAGAATTGGGGAAATAGAAATTTGCTCCCTCGAAATTCGAATTATAATAGATCTGGGATCAACAATAATAATTCTGAGTTTCAGCAATTTACCTCTGAGGATCAATTATTAGATATTGATGATCATGGATTTTTGGAAAGACGCCAACAAAATGGGACCCAATTTTCACTTTGTAATGTCAACTTATTGCCCACAGTACAAAAAAAGTTGTTGAGTAGTCCCAATGATGAAAATTTGTTTGTTGATCAAATTCCTATTGTGGATACTTCAAAAATTGAATTTGAAAATTCCTTTCCAGATGGTAATTTGGAAAATCAAACGACAGATCTTCTTGACAATTTTGATGACAAAAGTTTTGATGGTTTTGAGATAGACACGCAAAAATTGGAAAGTCAGTGTCAGGAGGACCAACGGATGGAAAATTTGAATTTGGGATTTGATACAGAACCTGGTGTGAACGTTCCAAATTTTGTTTCTTTTTCTGATCCCACTGTGAACCCTGATGATAATTTTGTTGATGATATTGATGACATGTTCACAGTTGATTTGGAAATTTTTGTTGAAAATTATGAAAAGGCCGAAAATGTACAAGCTAGGAACCCGATCATGGCTTTTCCATTGTGTTTCACTTTGAATCATGACAGTAATTTGGAGATTGATAATCAAATTTATCAAAGATTATGTGTGCAAACTGAACATTCAAAATCATGTTCAGGTGATTTTGTGAATGATCCTGATTTTACTGCTTTGAATGAATATCTTGACAAAGTTTTTGAAAACACATGTATAAGTTTGTATGATGATGAAGCTCAATCAGTTTGTGATGAGCAAGATATTGAAGATCGCAACTTTACGATTAATGATCTGGGATCAAATCATTTTGTGTCTGAGTTTCCAATGAATGGATTCGTATCTGGTTCTTTTCATCAACTGAAAGTGAACCCCGAACATTTGAAATCAAAATTAAATTATAATGATAGCATCGAAGATGATGATCTATTGTTTGATATTGTTTGGCTTTTTGAGGAGCCAGAGGTCATTCATGAACAAAATTATGCTGGGGGTAATATTTGTGATGATGTTGTTGCAATGACGACAAATGTTTGTTTGTGTTGTTTAGCCGATATAGCAATTTGCATATGTTTTGCTTGCCTGTTACATGGGGGTACTGATAATGTTTGTCCGGCCGCAGCCAATAAATCGGCCACGAAAATTGTAAAAGATAATAAGGACGAATCTGAATCGCCTCCGCCTATGCCCGGCAGAGACCTTTCGTCGGGTACTACTTGGATTTATGTCAAATCGATTTTCTTATTTTTGTTGACTTATTGTTGTTTACAGATGAAAATGAAAAGAGCGACGAAAATGAATAAACAATGTTGGACGGGTCGAAGAAATGTTGACGGCCGAGGCCACGTCGTGATAAAAAAATTATTGATTATAATAATTTGTAGATTGTATAGCATTAGCATAGCGGGTGCAGTCCTGCTACCAATTTTTTTACACGTAGGTTTTAATAAAGTTGATGCCATGAAACAATTTCAGTTATGTGGAACTAGTAGAACCGGACATGCTTTGGAAATCCCTAAAAATGTTGTTTGCCACCAGTCTCCAATGAAAAATTTGCATAAACCTTATAGAGTCAATATTAGTGTTTTTGTGCCAAGAAGTGAACCTCAATTTTCACATGCGTACAAATGTGTGCTTCGAACCAGAAAAATATGTACTAACACTGGATTTTTTGGATCAAAGGGGATCACTGGAGACGAAATCTATGTTACTACGGTAACTGACGCTGAATGTAGGTCTGTTTATTTGATGAAGCAGTACAAAGATCAAGTTTTGAAACAAAGTTTTTTAAAATTTTGGACGACAAATAATTCTTTGACAGTTGACTATAAGTCGTGTTGTCATGATTATTGTGAATCTGTGACAAATTTTTTTATTGAGGAAGGAAAAGCAGCTTCTTGGAATGGGAAAGATTTGTTCACTGATTTGGGTAATGTCAGCGGATGTCAAGCTGGGGATGGTCACTGCACTAATTTTGATGGAACTATCATCTGGGATGAAACTCAATTTGAAATGGTGTGTCCCGTGGTATTTAAAGGAAAATACATTGCTATTCTTAGTGGAAAGCATGTAGTAATTGATGAATTGCAAGCTGCTGTCGAATTAGCTGAAAAATATGAGCTCTGCTTACATAATCTCACAAACGTTCTCCAAACTCGTCAAGGTATTGTCATTAAAATTCATGGACGAAAATTTACCGTTGAACATATAGTTGAACCTGGAAGTGAAGTTCACAATGTCACTGATTTTGATCCTGTAAATGCTAAGTTGAATTACCTGGAACATAGGATTACACAAAATGAAATTGATAATTTTCGTGCTGTATGGATGCAATTGTGCCATCATACTCAAAGGTACTTGGATATGATATGGCAATTGTTGAATTTTGATGCAACGCTTGGTGCCCGGGCGTTTCTTCAACGCACTGATATTGTTGCTCAGTTTACTGGCGATGCTCTATCAGTGTGGACATGCAAAAATGTCACAGTGTCGAAAGTTTTTAATGACTATAAGGTTGGAAATTTTTGTTACAAGCTGTTACCTGTTGAACTGGATAAAAAAATAATGTTTGTATCGCCAGGTGCAAGAGATCTGGTTTACTTTAGCGAAACAGTGAATTGCTTACATCACACCATTGGTATCTTTTACGAGAATGGTAAATGGGTCACTAACTCTGGACCAGTGCATGTCAGCAAGGTTCCACTTGAACTTGTATGGAACAGACAGCAAAAGATATTTCAATTTGATGCACCTGTTTTGTTTCACAGTGAGTTTGCTAGTCCATATGAAAATTTTGCGCTCTTAAAACAATATATTTATAAAATTCACATGCTTGAACAATTGACACATCATCTAGTAAATTTTACTTCCCAAATGTCTTTGCAACCGGGTGTGGTTTATGAAACGTTGTCTGGAGCAGAATGTTACTGGTTGTGGACTGAGAACCCCACATGTTCAAATTTTGTTGAACCAAAGTGTTGTTGCTAAAGCTTTGCTGGATTATGGTGCTGTGTTTTCTTTGATTGATGCATCTGTGTTGGATAAGGTGCCTAATGTTACAGTGATGCCTGCAACTGTAAAACCAATAGCAGCTAATTGGTCAAGTATACCTATTGAAGGTTCAACCATGATAACTGTGAATTGCGGGGATATTTGTGAAACAATTCTTGTATACATTCAGAAACACTGTACTGCTGACGTTATATTAGGAACGAATTTCATATATCGTTTTAAGACCATTGAATTCCACAATGAGAATTCCACTGTGAAATTCAAGAATTTGCATATTCCATGTGACGGAATGGCATTCAATGCTCCTGAAATGCGTGGACTTGTTAAACTTGTTAAAGACAAACATATTCCACCTAGAAGTATTTGTTTTGTTGATGGACTTGTTTCAAATATGTATTCGCAAAATTCAAGTGTGAAATTCGAACCTGTGATGCAAAAGGATGTTTACTTCGCCACTGAAATTTGTTCAGTTAAAAATCATCGAATTCCACTTCAGGTAATGAACACAAATTCCTATCCTATAAAATTGTACGAGGGAATGCAAGTTGGGAATATCTCACTGTATTCTAGTGACAAGTTTGAAACAAAAAGTGATGTGGTGACGTTAGAAATGATGAATCCACATGATCGGAAAAAGTGGATCAGAGAAAATGTGAATATTGGTGCTCAGTTGTCAAATAAACAAGCTGAAGATATTGTTAGCTTGTTGGCTAAATATCCTAGTTTGTATGCTTTGGATGAAAAGGATACTGGAAAAACTGATTTGGTTTTGCATAAAATTGATACTGGAGATAGCAAACCTGTTCGAAAATTGCCATTTCGAACTTCGCCAAGGGAGAAGGAAATCATAATAAGTGAAGTTCAGAAATTGCTGCAGAATGGGGTTATTCGACCAAGTCAGTCAGATTGGTCCACTAATGCTATAATAGTTCGTAAAAAAAATGGAAAATATAGAATGTGCACTGACTTTAGGGGATTGAATGAAGTCACAAAACAGGACGTTTACCCTTTGCCTCGCATTGATGAAATTCTTGATACTTTGAATGGTATGAAGTATTTTACGTCATTGGATCAGGCAAATGCTTACTGGTCGATACCGATCAACGAAAGAGACAAGGAAAAGACTGCCTTTTCCAGCCCCATAGGTCTTTTCGAGTACAATTATCTCCCATTTGGTTTATGCAATGCGCCCGCCTCATTTCAACGTTTGATGGATGTTATGTTGTCTGGGCTACAATGGCAAACATGTCTTGTTTATTTGGATGATGTTTTGGTATTTGCAAAAACTCATGAGGAAATGTTGAATCGTTTGGATGAATTGCTGCACAGGTTCAAAAAGGCCAACATTAAATTGAGATTAAATAAATGTAAATTCAGTCATGAGTCCACCGAATATTTGGGTCATGTTATCACTGCCGACGGTATTTTGCCAAATACCAAGAAAATTGAAGCTGTTCAAAAGATTGCACGACCTACTAATGTAAAAATGTTGAAATCATTTTTAGGTCTGATTTCGTATTATTGAAAGTTTGTGAAAAATTGTGCACAGATCATGAAACCTTTGACTGATTTGTTAAAAAAGATAAAAGATTTGTTTGGACGATAGAACATGAAAATGCTTTTGAGCTACTTAAGCGAAAATTAATTCAACCCCCTGTTTTAAAACACCCTGATTTCACAAAACCATTTATATTGCAAACGGATGCGTCAATTAATGGAATTGGTGCTGTGCTCAGCCAAATTGATAGTGATGGATTTGAACATCCTGTGGCTTATGCAAGTAGATGTTTAAAGTCTGCTGAGAAAAATTACCCAATTACTGAACTTGAGACTTTGGCAGTAGTTGAGTTCGTGAAATATTTTCGTCCTTATTTGTATGAACACGAAGTTTATGTGGAAACGGATCACACTGCTGTGTAATCAGTGTTACAAAAACCGAATCCTTTACCACAAATCGCACGTTGGGGTTTAGCTTTGGCTGACGTGAAACTTGTTATAAATCCAAGAAAAGGTACAGCAAATAAAAATGCTGATTGTTTGTCACGATTACCAAATGCAGATGAAAACAAATATTTTGACATTGAAACAAACTCTTTGATTAATTGTAATGATCTTGGTTATTCTAATGTGATTGCATCTGATCCTATTGATGTAGGTTTACTGCAAAAACAGGATCCAACATTGAATTTGATATTTGATCAAATCAAAGATGATCAACATAATTCGAATTACATAGTCAGAGATTCACGTTTGTATTTTGTTAAGAATGGTTTGAAAAGATTAGTGATTCCTGATGTGTTACAGAAATTGATCATAAGCACCCATCATGATGATGAATTTGGTGGTCATTATAGTGGCAAGAAAACTTTGGAATTAATTTCACAGAAATATTATTGGGCAAACATGAGACAAGATGTATTACGATACTGTAAAATCTGTAAGCTTTGCCAGATAAATAAACCTACACGGAAGAAAATTGTTGCTCCATTGAAGCCTATTCCAATTTCTGGACCTTTCGACTGGTTGGGAGTTGATTGTGTTGGACCACTTCCGCCTACAGAGGCTGGAAATCGATTCATTGTGGTGTTCATAGATTATTTCACAAAATATGTTGAAGCTTTTGTAACTGCTGATATTACGGCTGAAACTATTGCTCGTTTATTTGTTAATGAAATTGTTTGCAGGCATGGAGCCCCACGAATTTTGCAATCTGATCGGGGATCAGACTTTGTGTCAAATTTGATGGTTGAAGTGACTAACCTCTTTGGCACCAAGAAAGTGCACACCACCGCGTACCATCCAATGTCCAATGGTGAAGTAGAAAGAGCTAATCAGACCCTTATCACGCGTCTGAGAATGTATGTTGATCGCAATCAGATTGATTGGGATGAGCATGTACCATATGCAAAATTTGCAACAAATATTCATATCAATGAAAGTACAGGCTATAGCCCATTTGAATTAGTATATGGACGACAGCCATTGTTGCCAATTGACAGTACATTGAATTACAGTCGACCCACGTATTTAATGGATTTGGAAACGTATGATCAGGAAGTAAAAAAGCACTTCACAAACGCATTGACTGTGGTTCAAAATAAAATTATTGAATCACAAGCACGGTATAAATCTCAATTTGATAGAAAAGCTGATGACATTGACTACAAGGTAGGCGATTTGATACTTAAGGAATCAGAAATTGTTCGAAAAGGATTGATCAAAAAGTTGATGCCCATCTATGTTGGACCATACAAGATAATCAGTGTGAAATATCCTAACATTGTGGTTAAATTGTGTGACAATCCGAAGGTTGTTGAAACGATTCATGTGAATCGCTCAAAGAAATTCCACGCCAATAATGTTGAATCGCAACCATCAGACAATTCCATGCCCACGATCAAAAAGAATGAAGCAGCTGATCAATTATCAACACGAGCAACCTATGGATCAATGACCAAGACGCAGCCGCTACGATTCATCCCATTCCCTGGAAATGACAATTTGGATGAAGAAGCTGATTCGTCAAACGAGGACGTTTGAAGCTAAGAGGGGACGTGTCAAGTGCCACACAAGTTACCTTTGATTCTTATATGTAAATCATTTAGTGATTGATGCAAAACTTGTTTACGACCCACAAAGTCCATTTATGCTTTCGTAAATATTTTGACCATTGCTTATCAGTAATGACCCGCCATATTTTGACCAAAACTCATTCGTACTAGGCTCGTATTTCGACCGTAACTTGTCGTGCTATGTTCTTATCTTATTTTGCTTCATATATATATATGGCGCGATACGATATGCATGATCATTGTAGTTTTGTTATAATTTTCATTCATTCAATTTTAGTTTTATTTAATTTCAAGTTTTACTTTTATCTTTACAATAAAAGATACATTTTTCTTGCAAGTAAGTCTTTGTCTTATTTTGGGCTATATAGCAACAGGGTTGCTATAAGTTGTTGTGTACTTTTTGCGTTTTCTGCTTGAGGCATAGTATTCACTAGAAAGAACCTGCGTCACAGGTCGTGACACAGAAAATAAACTGAAAGTCACCCGCTCGAATTTTAAACATAATCACGAAGTTTCTGAAGAATTATTGTCTCATTTCCAACATAAAAGAAGATTAGACGGAGATGCAAGAGATTTCATTGTAAAAGCAGCCCAGTTGGGAGCTAATGTAAAATTGATTGCTGAGGAAATTCGCTCCACTGAACGTAAACAAGTGATTAATCATGATATTAGAAACATCATAGATGCTGCCCGCAGTTCTGAGAAAGCCAACGTAGTTTCCAAAACCACTTATTTTCTTGAAAATGTGAAAAAGACTGATCCAGGCTCCTCAAAGTTATATCAGACCCAAAATCGAATGTTGTGGATATAATCTTTTTTCAAACTAGTCTCATGCGTCAATGGTTTATCGAATTTCCAGAATTAGTTAGATGGAACTTATCGTTTAAACAACATCAACTATGTTCTTTTTTTATTCACTACGCTAGATAAGAATCGTATCAGTAGCATTGTTGCTGCAGCATTTTTGAGCTCGGAGACTGAATATCTAGTGACATCTTGTTTCGAACAGTTTAAAATCAGTAATCAGGATGGCGTAGACAAACTAAAATTGTTGCTTTGAACAAAGATTTTGAGTCCGTTAAGGCGGCTCAGAATACTTTCCAGAGGGCAAGTCTAATTTGACTTTACAGAATATCAAAGAACGTGCATTGACGTTGCTGAAAAGACTATTACACGCAAGAAAGTTTGACGTCTTTGATGACAGTTGGACTGAGCTCCTGAATGATAAATTAATCCCAGGTCATTTCAAAGAAATTTTCACATCTAACTGGATGAGTTGTAAGGAAATGTGGGCTTGTGTCTTTCGGAAAAATCTCACGACTTTTGGAATTAATGATACTAATCAGATTGAAGCACAAAATAAACATATCAAAGACGTAATAAGTCCGTATTCGCGGATGTTGCTATGCGTCGAAAATCTGATGAAATTTATTTCTATGCATACGATCAATGTAAAGCATCGGGAATACGTGGAAAAATGTAAAAAACAAAATTATTTCAAACATTCCTTCATTTGAACAAAAAGAATTTCTGATTCAAACATTTCATCGATTTTGCTGCTTCTAAGCTCAGTGCAGAATATAATTTGTTTCAGAGAGACCTTCGAAAATTTCAGATCATCAACAATGATGGAGCGACTAGTGTTTCCAAAACGGATTTTGACTCCAAATATACCATTATACAGGATCGCAAATGTTCTTGCGAAATTTTCTGCCATTTTGAGTTGCCTTATCGTCACATTATGGCTGTTAGAAATTCGAAAAATTTAGAAATATTTGATTTCAACCTTATTTCACAACGTTTCCAACAGTTTAAATTCGTTACGTCTGTTCCTGATAACTTCAGTCATGATCCATTGTTGGAAAAAATTCCCGAAAATTCTATTGCATGCAATAGGTAGTTCAAAAAATAGAATTTTGTCTGTAAATGAAAAATACAACAAAATGTTGAATCTGGCCAAGCGAGTTTGTGACGTCTGCAGCAAATTAAGTTTCACATAATTTGAAAAGCAATATGAACAGTTAAAAAAATTTTTCAATAGCCTGAATACATCTGAGCCTATGTCGATGGTTATTTCAAAAACTGATGAACTGGTGGAAAAAAGCTTCGATTTGGAAACAGCAAATGCTGAAACTGATGTTAGCATGTCGAAAACTGGAAGCATCGTGAGCGATCTTTTACCATCAGTGTCAAACCACGATGTTGAGACGAGATCTGATGATTTTAGTGAGGCTTCCGAGTTCAAAAATGATCAAGACTCACCAGATCAGTTACTTTCTTTTAGAAAACAGCGTAAGATCATGGGTAATGTAAAGGGTCTGACAGAGAGGCAAAGGTTTTTTCGGATTTGATCCGACTATTTTTCAACAGCGATTATCCATCTCCACCAACCCAACGTTTGAAAAAACAGAATGGCCGTTTTGTGCAAATTATGAAGTTCAATGGCTTGTACCATACCTGTAAGACCTCCGACCAGTTGGGGGGGGGGGGGTAAATCCGAAATTTTGGGGAGGGAGGAAAAAGTCGAAATTTTTCCCAAAAAAGGCCAAAAAACATACACTTTTTTGAAAATTTTTTTTTCCAAACTGGGGGGGGGGTTGGGGGGGGAATGATTTTGGCTACAGGGTTGGCCAAGTTGGGGGGGATCCCCCCCCAACCCCCCCAAGTACAGGTATGGCTTGTACATAACAATCTATCCTGAAAATCATCAAAAAATTAAGCTATATTGTGCACAAAAGTTTCCTCATATATTGATATCGACCAGTTTATCATGTAAATCGAATGAATTTTAATAAATTTGTACACAAATCAGGATAATTATGAAAAAATAAACTGTATGCAATGTGCCAGGCTGAATAGGTAACAGCTGACAAATGTGCAATCTGATCCGCAAGATGAAAATATCAATAAAAAATTAGTGAGATGAGATATACTGTACTTTTCGTACGGCTAATAGTAGGTCTTATATAGCATGCTAGCAGGCACTATTAACAGTATACTGCAAATATAAAATGTTATATTCGCCGTATCCGACTAATAGACACTGCCCACCAAAGGCGGTAAGTTTGCTGGCGGACAGTGTTTAATTTGGAACGGCACAAAATATTTTGAGCGTTTGTGCCAATTGGCACAAAATTTTTGGCTGCTCAAACATTAAATTTCCTTGATTTTTAGACGTTTTAGGGGTGAAAGAAAACGCAAAAATTTTACGGCGCTTCGCGCCGAGTCAATCAATATAATATTTCCTATTCCTACATTTGACCCGAAAGCGAACGATTTTTCTTCCAACAGTGTATCAGTATCGTTGCAGCAAATTTTATAGGCTGTCAATGATTGATGAATGGGAAGAAATTTTGAATATTCTCTGTTAATTCAGTCAAATTTGGATTCAAAACTGAAATTCTTACTTATTCTGTTTGATTGATTCAGATAGAAAAATCGTTATCGTTCGTAATGGTACAATATTTCGACCGAAAATGTACACAATTTTTGACTTAATTTTCCCTAGTCTTCACGTTGTTGTTAAATATATATAGATAATTCGGAGTTTTTGTTGTAGTTTACCGGAATTTTTTGTTTTTTGCTGAAAACACGTTTTTCTACCATTTTTGTGGTCGCTGATCACGAAAAACCAAGTTTCATTGCGCGGAAACCAGTATATAACGAATTATAGCTGTTCGAAACTTAGTTTTAAGCCATAATACCTGTATGTGTTATTATGAACAATACTAAGGTTTTCTGGCATTATGCCTAATCCTAAGCCTAAGCCAAAGCCAAAGCCTAAGCCCAAGCCTAAGCCTAAGCCTAAGCCTAAGCACACAATTTAGCAATATCATCAAAATTAAGTTCCATATCTAAAAAATAAAACATATTGAAACAATAGTTTCCGCGCAAAATGATTGGTTTTTTTGGAATCAGCGACCTTTAAAATGCCAGAAAAAGTTATTTTAACCCAAAAATAAAAAATTCCGGTAAAGTTGAAAATACCCGATAATTCATATTCGTTGTCGAATTCGAAAAATGAATCAATTTGAACTTCCTGAACAATTCTAGACTTTTCAGAATTTTGTCAGCATTCCATTTCTTTCAGAGTCGTTGTAATCTATTTTCTTGCACTGTTTTTTCTTATCTGACTGACGTGGTTCAGCTGAAAAATAGGTTGAGCATGATTTTTACAAAAAATTTATGCGTTTTGAACGTTAACTTTTTATCAAACTTTTGGCATAAAACTTTTCCGCAGTTTTCAGTATGTTTCTGGTAGAAAAAAATTTTTTGTGCCATTGGCACAAATTTTTTTAGCCTCTTGTGTCAATTGGCACAAATGTCCGTGCACAAAAAAAACGCTGCTGGCGGATTAAAAGCCGATTATAGTAATCGGGAATTAAACGTCGCTTATGATCCAGGATTTAATTTGTTCCGTAAGTTTGTCGGCCGATTAAACGTCGATTAATTTAATCTGAGATCGAAGCCATCCGTAAGTTCGTCAGCCGATCAAAGCTCGATTATCATAATCGTTGATTAAAATAATCCGAATCAAGGCCGATTATATCTGTTTTTGCGATTGCATAGTCGGTTTAGTAGTTGAAAAATAAATGTTGTTGATTTTTTAGACGATTTAAACGAGGATGAAGCGGAAAATCAAGTTTAAATGAGAATGAAGCAGAATATCAAGCACAATTTCGTCATTCCCTGGGTAGATGGAATCCGATGGGGGCATATTCAAATAAGAAGTTCTGGTCGCGATTTGAACTATGTAGACAGTGCAAAAAAGCTGGTTGGATAACAAAGTTAATAAAAATAAAAAATAAACAAAAAAAGTTATTCAAAAACGAAAGTTTTTAAATGAAAATTCTATAAAAAATTTTTAATAAAAAAATTGGAACACCATAGTGAATCACTCTATTTAATTTTCTTCAAAATTTTTCAATTTCTCCAGAATAAAATTATCAGTTTTTTACGGGCACGTGGATTTCAAAGTGGATATCCCGAAAAAAATTGATAACGATAAATTCATGACGAAAGGCGACGTACTGAAGTAAAAGCTGTACACCTACACTATAGACAGTATACGTTGTACAGTTTTCAATCAGCAATTATACTTTTAATCCTGGATTATATGATTTTAATCTGCGATTATATTTTTACGTAATCGTCCTTTAATCGGCTGACGAACTTACCGATTATTTTGATCGCCGATTAAATTTTAATCCTCGATTACATAATCGGCGATTAAACGTAATCCTGGATTATTTTAATCGGCCAACAAACTTACCGCCCTAAGCATTAGGGACGGTGTTAGCCCTCTTTTGATTGGCCGAAATTACCGCCCCCTTGTTGATTGGTCAAAATTTTTGAGACGTCGAAAATGCATTATATCCGTTTTAAATGGTTTTAACTAACAACTTCATTTGGAGGAGCCTCGCACTGCGCCCTTTAGGCGCAGCTGCTGTACCCTAAGCCTAAGGAAAATTTTAAGGGAAAAATTAATGAAAAATATCGGCGAAAGACCGTCTGGGGAGGGGCGATAATTTCGGCCAATCAGAAGAGGGCTAACACTTCGTCCCTAATGCTTAGTGAATTTGACAAGCAGTTCATTTTCCAATAAGCATTGCGGAGAGAGCGCTCGCGCTAATCGATCTGATTGCTCGAAAAAATGTATCGAATTTTTGAGTTTCCTTCTGACCAATTTTCTAGCTTTGCTTTAGGCAGATCTAGGCAGGCTTAGATTTTGACTTAGGCTTTGAGTTAAACTTGTGCTTAGGCTTAGATTTGCGGTTAATATCACCGTTTTTCCTCAAATGAGGCCTTTTGAGGAAAAAAATTTCGAAATGAGGAAAAAAATTTTGGGTATGGTTCTCATTGTCGAAAAAATTTTGGGGAATTAAAAACCGAAAAGCGTTTTAGTGGACTTGAAAACTTCAAAATCTCAAAATGTTCCGGTATAATGATAGCTATTTTCTATCAGGCGCGGCCGTTAGCATACCTACTTCGACTTACTCATACATGTATATACTTGGGGGGACCCCCCCCCCCAACTTGGCCAACCATTGTATACCCACCCACCCCCCCCCCCAGTTTGGAAAGAATTGAAAAAACTTGCAAAAAAGTGTGTGTTTTTTGCCCTTTTTTGGGGAAAATTTCGATTTTTTTCGACCCCCCCCCCCCCACCACCAACTGGTCGGACCTCTTACAGGTATGGACTTACTAATCAATTCTCAACAGTTTTTATCAATCAAGTCCGCTCGTTTCATTTTCTAATCATTAACAGTCAATTATGTCGCCGAAAATAGAGATTTTTCATCAATCCTCTCAATTTTTTCCTCGATGCTTGGAATTTTTTAAACGTTTGCAACCTGAGCTTTTGCATTTATTGAAGATGGAAATGGAAGACATCCAGGGTTGGCAAGGCTTTGGTTTTTTGGTTTTTTAAAAAAACCAAAAAATTGGAAAATCTCTGGTTTTTTGGTTTTTTTTACAAAATCATTGAGAAACTTTTTTTTCACATTATTCGATCTTCTAGGCATGTATTGGTGTCTATCTAAATCAAGAAAACAATTTAGTTGAATTGACTTCACTACAAAGTAGAAAAAAAGTCGTATTTTTATGATACATTTCGTACTCAAAAGATGTAATATAAATCAATCTATATCCTTTGATGATGATGATGATGACGATGATAACAACCATAGTAACATGATATCAAAGGTTCGTCTCTTGGCACTTTTTTGTGATTCACAAGGGAACAAAAAAATTTGGTGAGGAATGGTCTTAACACGAGATTATACAACCATTGATAGCTGACTGATCAAATTGTGAGAGCTAAAACATGATTTTTTTGACGAAAAAATTTATTCATGCAACCATTTACATGTATGCTACAAATATGTGGGTTACTTTGATCAACAACACGAAATCATTAATTAAAATCTTTAGTAATGAGTAGAATCATAGGCAAACGTATTTTCACAACAATAATACTTGAAAATCAAATATATCTATCACTTCTAGATGGGTATATATCGGTTTTTTTAAATTTGTGTGTTTTTTTTAAATTGTTAGATTTGTGTGATCAAATTCACCCACCCTATAGTGGGTGACTTTGATCCATACATGTAATTGGTTGGGAAGTGCTATGGGACCCCCCAGAAATCGTCGACCATATGGCTAGCCATTGGGCGATCGACCCCACCCCTTCAAGAAATAGTAATTTTTGTCCAAAAAATGATTAAAATGTATTTATGGCGCGAAGTGCCGAGAAAATTGATGTTTTTGACCATTTTTTGTTCAAAAATTGACATTTTTCAATATTTTTCCGACCTAAAGTATGGGGGTCCCTAGAGCTACCATATGGCTAGCCATATGATTGGAAAATCCTGGGGGGGCGGTCGCCCAATGGCTAGCCATATGGTCGACGATTTCTGGGGGGGGGGTCCCATAGCACTTCCCCGCCAATTACATGTATGGTATGGAATATAGACAGGGTATGGACTTACCCTATCCTAAAAACTTTGGCAGAAGTTTATTATAGGCCAAAAATTTGGTAAAATAAAATGCAAGAAACATTTTGAAAAGATTAGATTAGAAAAAAGGATCAATTTTAAACACGGTTTATGATTAATATCAGCAAACAAGTTTGTTGAGTAATTACTGATACAAAAGGCAATAAAATTTCATTCTAAGGTAAAAAGATTACTATATATGTACGTGATTCCTGGAAAAAAATTACTAAAGGACCAATTTTAGTCGTTTTTTATACCCTGGGGCCCCTGACTGTGTGCATGTATGCAACCACTGATTTTACAGCTGAAGACTGGTTGGACAAAATTGACTGACAGTAAATCCCTGTCCTAAGGCCCGGCCCAGAGATAATCCCCGGCCTCTCCCCCCTATTCGCATGTATGGAGGGGGTATAATATTTGGATATTATTTCCGACCGAGCAGTGGAAAGTGTCCCCCAACTTTCCCCAATCACAGGTACGCTTTCAACCACTAAGATACCTAAAAGTTAAAAAAATTCTGCTTCAAACAATGAAAAAATTATGCTTTAAACACTGAAAAAATTAGCTATATTTGGTCGCTTGGTGACCGATCTCACTTTGTTGGTAATTTACTGTATTTTGTGTGCATATTTAATGAAAATAAGAGATTTTTTATGTAAATTGCAGCAAGCCTTTTGTTTGCATTCAAATTTTTATGACCGTATGTACCAGAGCACCCCATGGGGGATGGGTATGGGGGGGGGTATTACCCCCGTCTTAGATTTGAAAATTCATTTACTACCCCCATAAAACAGCTCACTATACCAAAAAATTTTGGTAGACTTCATCCTCTCCCCAGTAGGTTATACTAATTCGAGAAAAATTGCAGAATGTGTGATTCTGAGGAATTACTCACTGCTGTTTTTGACACATTTACTGAGCAAATGATAATGGGAAAGTATGCAACTTCTGTGCCATATAGCGATTTTTAGGAAAGGATATCAGTACATTAATATATACTACTTGTAGCAAATCATTATAAATATAATTAGGAGATGAAATAATGACTTATGTATATGTGATTAATCAAAAAATCGCCCCTTGGGAAGAAAAACATTATGTTCTTAAAATTCTGCCTCTTCATGCTCTCCTTTCCTTTTCTCCGCTTCTGCATTGGGTCTTCTTTGCGCGTATGGTTACCCAAGCTGTGGCATACTTTCCTGCTATGAGTTGAGACATGTGAGGTCTGTGGATCACGAGTGGTACTTGGTTTCAAACTTGTAGTTCATAGTCTAATGGGATTAATAATACTAAAGCCACATTCAGCATCAGGACTTTCAATTGGAAGCACTGTTGCAAGCCTAATCAGTGATGGGATAAGCCCACACTGCTGAAGATGCTGGTTGAAACAATGTTTCCTATGTTGTGCCCGATTCTTGGTGCAGGAATATGTTGGCACAGCAGTCTCCAAAGCGTGACTATTCTGTACGTATAATTAGTGCATTAAAGTTGCAGGATTGGGAGCTGGAAAATGGAGTTAAAGCAGTAAATGTTTTTTGACTGTAAAAAGCAAGTAGGGGCATTATGCATTTATGTAAGTTCTATGTGGTTAGAGTACTGCAACTCCCCCCTCCTTGGCAAAAAGTTGTGAGCAAAAAAAAAAAAAAAAGGTCACGGCATATTTCAGGTACTACCCTTAAAATTTACGATTTTACCCCTACCTAAATTTTCGACCTTGGGGACCTCTGGTATGTACGTAGAAAGTAGAAATGTCGGTAGTCGGGTTTCCATAAAATTCAGAATTATTGCGCTTCACATAATTCTTATATAGCATTGATTTTGCTGTATTCTGCATTACCTGACCTAAAATTCAAAATCCTTATTTGCGCCCTCTATTTACACGATCTACTGACCAGTAATGGAACATTAGAATGGTAAAACAAGCTCGAAAGCATGCATATAAAGAATAATTGAGAATTTTGGAGTGGAAAGGCACTTAATCGAAAATATTGAAACAACCTGTTTGAAAAATGACAACCAACCTGAAGAAATTTGGTCCGGGTAGCCACTCACAAGTAGTGATAGACCGATGGCCAAAAATTTGCCGTCGGCCGATGCCAATGCATCGGCCAGGGTCACCGATCGCCGATTGCCGATGCATCGGCTGTAACATGTACAAAATGCAATCTGAAGTTGCTACACTGTAATAAATTTGAAATTATTATGAATTATTCACCAAGTTCTACTGATATTTTCAACATTCAATAATTAACAACATTTCATTCATCCGATTTGTCATCAACAAAGGCATCTGTTGAACTACCTTCACTTTGATTGCTGAGTTCACTAGAAGCTTCTTCAACTTCAGCTTGTTTTTCCAGTTTGCACTATTGAATCCAATCTCAGCAATAAACGGGATCTTTTTCCACTTCTAACATCTTGTTATGTTTATATCTCTGCTTAGATCCGAGGATGTCAGCAATATAACTCAAGTCCTATTGGCTTGTACTCAATCGACTACTGTAGGTCACTCAAAGGAGCTTCCTATTAGCAATCAACTGAACACAGTGCAACAGTCCTTAAGCAGAAATAAACACAACCTTCAGTCACTAATAAGCAACTGGAAACTCTAACTCTTACAATCGAAGGGCACTCAGGGTCTCCCCAGATGCCTCCTAAAGGTTTACACAAATACACAAAACTCACTATAATAATATCCAAAGGAGCTGGGGCTTTACCTTGGCTTGGCTCCCGTGTAATGCGGCTCCCTCCTTCCGCTTAATGCGCAAGTAATAATAATATAAATAATAAATAATAATATTACTAATGATATGCAAATCTGGGTGTCGGGCTGTCGACGTTTGCCTTTACTAGGCGAAACAAAACAATACAATTTATAATGGACGCGACTCGCCCACGACACACCAAAATTGCGAGAATAACAAATGAATATCTTCTTCTTTTTTGGTGGAATCGTAACTTCGTCGATTCACCAATTTTGCATAGATGTGGGATTGCTACTGCCGTAAGCACATCCCCAACAATCTTTTGCTTTTTAAAATGATCATTCTCTAGCTACTGACCCAATTGGAGCTGATAAAAATTTCAAGGCAAGCTAAAGAAATTTTTTTTCATAATGACTCATAATATTCCATAATGATAATAATTCATAATGAAACTTATTTTCAATTGCACACTATTTTGACTCACATTGGCTAATTCTGGTTTTGTTGCAGCATTTTTCTTCCCTTATTCTAGTAATCTACTATTCCAAAACAAGGGCTTTTGCTTGCTCAAATGTTGACGTTGCATATTTTTCGGGCTACAGCTCATCTTCAGATGAACTTGCAATGGCCAAATAGTGCCTGAAATTGATCAGTTTTATGTAAATGCTTGAATTATTTACATTATTCTTAATTGTGGCCTACTGAGAAAGTTTGGAGAATGAGTTTAAAGATTCATTCAAATTTTTGAACCATATTTTCAGAAAAGCGTTGATTTTGTTGTTCTTGATCGACATCCATTATAACCAAAGCTAGTTCAGCATTGTCTTCTGCTTGAGGATCACAGAAAGCCTAAATTATTTAATTTTGATTTGTATGAACAATATGTGTTATATTTCAGATTTCAATCCATTTTTTAAATCGAGGATCTAGTAAAGATGCCAAAGCATGAAGTCTATTGTCTTCAATGGGTTTAAAGTGGGCTCGATTATCATTTCTATAAAAATATTGATTCATTTTTGCTGACAATTCCTCCTTTAATGAACCCAATCCAGCAAAGTTGAAATATGGATTGAGTGGCGTAAAATTCTTAATCTACGATTCTTTAATTTATCTTTTTCAAAAAAATTTAGCCACAAAATCTAGCTTACTTTTCTTCAGCTATTTTTTTCCGAAATACAGGCGTTTTTAGATTCATAGATTTTTACAGTTTCTGCAAAAGATTTTAACAAATTTACAAGCTGCCAAAACATAGTTATCTAAGGTGTGGATACATTATACATGTATAACAGTATATTCCTACCGCTGTAGCTAAAATATTCCATTCATAGCTTGTCAAATTCTTGTTATTTAGTTCGTCAATGGCAACACAGGGCAAATATGCTAGACATTAAAACAACCATTTTCAAAAAAAATAATGTATTTACTAAAGTAACTGTAAAATATATATGTGAACAATCTGTTTTTAAGCATAAGCACCTGCATTAATTGTAACAAAAAGTTGACAAACAATCGGCCATCGGCCGATTTTTGGGCAAAACATCGGCCGATGGCAGAAAAACGTAACAATCGGCCGATGCCGATGCATCCGTCCATTACTACTCACAAGATGGACTTTGTCCATATATATGCACCCAAATATTGGAACCCTCTTCCAACTCGAAAAAATTGAGCAACGAATAGTATTTTTGGTTTTTCGAAGAGAGTTTTCTCGACATTTTCGGCTTTTTTCGGGACCCTCATAAAATTTGAGGGAAAATGGTACCCACACCCTATGGATTTGGAGTATATAACTACCCCAACCTACGGATTTGGAGTATATAACTACCCCAACCGACTTGAGATCTTACAAGTATGTGATTCAAATACTTTATTTTGTTTGGCGGGAGGAGTCAGACCCGAATCTTTTTCAAAAGTGCTCTGAACTCAGTAAAAATTGATCAGCATGCCTCTAAACTTTGTTAGAAAACCTTACTGAACTATTTTAAAATCATATTTATTTATGCATAATATATTTGTTTGCAACATTTAGTTGGGGAAAAATTTACTTCTACTTTTTATGGTATAAAATCCAAAGAAATCAAAACTCTGATAAGGGTCAACCAGGATTCTGCTGCGGGTCAACTAGGGTTCTGCCTGGGGTGAGAACCCTCATCAAGCCCTCCAAGAACATGTATCGCAGTCCTTTCAGATGTCATCGGTCAAATGGTGAATCCCAAAGATTTGTGAATCATAGGGCTGAAATGACTCATAGCTTTACGAATAGCATGTTGCTGGAAAAACTTGAAAAATATCAATTTTTTGGTAGAAAATGGTCTTTTTGGATAAAAATTGTCAAAAATATCCTTAATTTTTAGAGGCTTCGCGCCATAAATACATATTTTCATGTTTTTAAAAGTAAAAATTACTATCTTCAAACCTTTTTTCGGGATTTTCGGGTAGAAACCCGATTTTCCCCGTCTATGACCCCCTGAAATTTACGGCAATCGATGACCTCACACATAACACAATCGCCTGAACCTCATTACATTTACAATGTGCATCCACTGCTTTTTTTTACTAATATAGAAGCATTTATAACTTCTTTCCGCATTTTTATCCAACTTCTTTTCCATCCCAAAATATTCGCAAACGTTTTATTTAAGCCTTTTTCTGCTAATTTGAACTCTCTAATTTTTTTAAGCCACTTATTTATTCATCAAAGATGGCAAATGCCGATGTTAAATGCTAGAAGGCGGTCATCAAAATACCTACTATCTTAATTAGAAGTCATGATATAGATTGAAATCCATATTGTCCGTTATAACGATAAACGAAGCTGTGTTTTGCATTGATACAGATTTCTCAATTCCATTCAGATTCATACTACTCCAAATGAACACTAATTTGGGTACTGGTGCGGCGATTTCCGCTGCAGAAAGATCACAACGCTCCGTTTTTGGTGAGTATTTATCCGACCGATTAATTGGATTTTTAAAATGTTCAAAACGCAAGGATTCTAAAAATATAGAAAAAAAACTTTTTACTATTTCTTCTGCGTTATACTGGTTTTCCAGTTTGGTAAAGTTTATCTAGTACAAATCTTTTTTTAGTGGGAAATATTCCATATGAAGCCACAGAAGATGAGCTGAAACAGCTATTTTCGCAAGTTGGGCCCGTGGTCGGTTTTAGGTTAGTAATTTGGTTGTAGTTCTGTATTGTATTGAAACAAAATTCGCCTTTTACTTTCGGAAATTTTACAGTTTTTGCAAAATTCTGTCTACTCGTTCAGGCTGGTCGTCGATAGAGAAACGGGTAAACCAAAAGGTTACGGATTTTGCGAATTCGCCGATCAAGAAACGGCCATGAGCGCCCTACGAAATTTGAATCAATTCGAATTTCACGGCCGAAGTTTACGCGTCGACACGGCTGCCGGCGATCGGAGCAAAGAAGAATTGAGACGTAAAAGATGATTTTTGTTGTTGTTTTTCAAGCAAGATACACCATTTATTCATTATAGAATTGCAATTGACGTTTGGAGGACCGCAGGAAGAAGTAAGTTGATTCAAAAATTTTGCATTCAAATATTGAAAAAAGTTGATGTTTAATTTTTTCAAAATATTCAAAATCGGCTCTTGTGTCGCCCAACGTAGCCTTATTTTTACAAATTCACTTCAACTTTTGTCGCCGTGTTTGAATTCGATATTCAAACGTAAACTTATTTAGATTTATGAGGGTAATGTTGCAAGAGTGAATCATTTGTCAAAAGCTCGTTACTTTCACCGTCCTGTCCTTGGCAGTCTTTTGCTAATCATACTTGGTATAGTCAATAGCTCAGGTCCGGCTGATACAGCCCTATACCGTTGGAAAATGAAAGCCCGGACGATCACTAATTACAGCCCATATTCACAGAAGTTGATGCTCAAATTATTTTAGAGTCCCTATGGGCCACCGTGCGAGTCGGCCAAAGCTCCCGAAGCAATCTCCCGAGCCGTGGCGTCTTTACCCCCCGAACAAATGTTCGAACTTATGAAACAAATGAAGGTAGAGATTGTAGAATGAATTTTTTTATCATTTTTCAAATAAGGAAGCTCCATTTTTCGAGAAAAATCAATCAAGTCGAAACTGATAGGTAACTCTACTTTATATAACTACAGTCAGTTTTTCTTTAAAGGTTTGTAAATTATAAAATTGTAATGTGTGTAAAGGATTGTTTCTGCAAACTTTCGTATTCGTGAAACACAGGTTTTATAAAATTATCAAACTGTAGTTTTCAAGCTTTGTATACAAAACAACCCCAACGAAGCTCGGAACATGCTACTACAAAATCCTCAGCTGGCCTACGCCCTTTTGCAAGCGCAAGTAGTCATGCGGATCGTCGACCCTCAAGTGGCCATGAGCATGTTGCACCGCGACTCGCCCGCTGCTCAAAGCGTCGCCGCGACGCCCTTGATGGTATCATAACCAGGCATTCTATGTAGCGTTTTCCCAAAAATGATTTTGTTGCAGATGCCTCCTGTTCAAAATACCATGCCCATTCCACCGTCGGTACCATCGTCCATGGCTCCCCCATCTAGAGGTATGTATGTCTGATAAAAATATCCTTGTCTACAGAAATTGGAAATTATAAAACCGAAACCGGTATTCCTGAGGATTATTTTCCGGTTTTTACTTCGCTTCTAGACATCGTGGTATGGGTCGAGAGGTGAAACTTTATATGTGTCGAATTTTTTAACGTTGAAAATTTCATATTTACTCTTCTCTAATCATTTTTGACATGACCACTTGTCAATTTCTCTTTTTTGTGCGTTATCAATCTTGAATAGTTGATGATTTGTTCCTCCAAAGACTGAGATTTGTGTTTCAAAAAAGCTTTCCAATAGTTTTCTATATTTTCACTGATAAGGTGTAATATAATTTCTTTGTCTTCAACACTCTAAAAATAAAACAATGGTTTTAAAATTATTAAAACGAAAACCGTGAATTTACAAATTATAAAATCGAAGCAGTAAAACCCAAGGAAGTGAAACAGGAGCCGATATCTGAAAAAAAACTTCTATTAGATTTAATCGATTGAATGTCAAATAACTAATCTCCGATCTATGAAAAAATACCCATCACTTTTTCCAGATATCGATTATCGTATGATTCCCGGCGCTGGTCCTGGTATGCCGCCATTCACTGGGCCACCTCCTATGCCTATGCCACCTAGACCAGTGGCGCCGGTTCCACCCGTGCGAGTGAGGTTTTAGGAAATAGAATTTTTTCTGAATATTTTGTAAACGAACATGGAAAAGTTGTACATAGGAAGAGTGGAAGTAATCTTGGTTAGGAAAATTATTTTATTCCCGTCGCATGCGTTGGTTTTTATAATTTACAATTATTTAAGCCCATGGCCCCAGTTCCGACGTCAGTCACCAGCAGCAACGAAGAACAAGAACGAGTAAAAATACCTTTTTATCAATATTCTAATTTTATTTTGTTCTTCACTATTTTCAATTTTGAGAACCGAAAGTTTTTGACAATATTTTCAGTCAAATTTTTTTCAGGCTGCTTTGATAATGCAAGTGTTGCAATTGACGGACGAACAAATTGCCATGTTGCCCCCTGATCAACAACAAAGCGTTATGCTTCTGAGAGAACAGTTGCGCAATTCTCAATCGTGAACTTAGTTGCTTAGTATGCATTATTATGGTGATTCTTTTTCTAAAACATTAAAAAACCAAGCATCTCTTAATTTGTTCGTGTCACATTAGACGAAATTGGAGCCATGTCACATTAAGTAAAATCTGGACAATCACATTGATGGGAAAAGCCCATGCCATATGAAGAATACGGCCATGTCACTGTGAGTGACATGCTGTGACTCCATTGGGCGGCTCGTTTATTTCATCTTCGGGAACCTGACCCGGCTAGTACTGGCTATAGGAAGGCCTATAGAGTACCTTGGTGTTGTCCTGGGGTTTTGCTGTAGAGTAATAGACAACACCACCAGGTCAGGGGTGGCAATCCCTGGTCCCATTCAGTATGAAAGATGGACAAGGTCACTCGAGGAGTGACCTGATATAGGGGACCCGATTGTAAACCGAAATCCCCTTTTTAGCCCTGACCCAAGGGAAACAAGGGCTCTTCTACCTGAGGGGAGACTCAAGGGAAAACTGACTTAGGAAAGGGTTCCCCAAAATACACCCTCAACAACAATGATCCCCTGAGAAGACTAACCTAGTCCTGCTTCTCAAACTATGATTTGACGAAAGGGTGATGGGTCCCTGTGGGTTGGCAGATATTGGTCAGCGAACAGGGGAAACAGTCCACTCAGTTCGGCAATAGGTAAACTCGGGAGGTCGGAGGGTGATGCTCTAATATTCCACAAACAGGTGATAGAGATGACCAGGCGCTACATGGGCAATGGGTATGTTCCTATGTGATTTGGGCCACAGACACAGTGGACAGGCAAAATATGCAAATTTGTTGGAGAGATGTAAGGCGGCAGACGCAATACAATATAATAAAAATATATGCAAATTTGATGGCAACAGATGCAGCTTAGACAAAAAGCCAAAGTTGAAGAGCCCAAAAGAACACAAAACTAACGAAACAGTCCCTTTAAGGACCTCGTAGACCTGCAGTACGCCCTGGGTGGAGGTAACGACGCCCAAGCTAGCTTCTGCAGCGGAAATCAGTGCAAAAGATGCCTATAGTCACATAGACATTTTCCAGTTCGAATACGTTTAGGGTTGGGGACGAGTTACATCCCCATGCTAAACATATGAACGTCTTTTAATGAGAATTTCCAAACTAGTCGTTTTGCATTGCAAAACGTTGCTAGTTTTTACTGATAAGAGGTGCACGTGATGCTCCAATTATGTCCATGAGCTCGTAGAGCTTATCTGGTGGAAATTCTGATTAAAGGGTCACACTGTAGCCTATGTGTGGAACGGAAAACAACAAAAATTACACACAAGGATGCATGTAAAACATAAGGAATGAAACGAAATAAAAGTAAGTAACTGTCAAATAAAAAGTGGCTAAAAACATAAAATATCAACATGATGGAAATCACGTGACATTTGTGAAAATTGGTCAGCACGTGACATTCGCTATAATCGCAGAATGTATTTGTCACGATAGAAATTAACATGTTTGTGTAGCCAAAGCAAACATGGGTTTACCTAAACTTTGCATTTGGTAGCAAAACTTCAAAAGGCATCAGTCAATGAAGCTTTCCTGCTGTCCATTCGCAGAGAACTGTGTAGGTAACTGATAAACATTTTGAGCTGTTCTGTTAGCCGATCACTGATGAAAAATAGATCTTTGGATGAATGCAGTTATGAGTGTGCAAGATTTTTTCGTGTTAAACTTAGTTCCATAAGATCGATGCATCGATTGTTCAAAGTGGTTGGAGTAAAATGGGGACAGTTTTCAAACAAAAGCTATTTGAAAATTGACCAAGTAGGATGACCATCAATCAATAGTCATTTGTCGAACTGGTAGCACTTTATCACCTATTCCAAAATGGTAGCATTATGTAATACATGAACTCCTCTGTGCAGGTCCCTCAGTCCGACTTCCTATTGTCCCCATTGATGATTGTTGCTTCTGTTCACTATAGTACATTCAATTTAAAATGATCGATGCAGCGGTCGGAGCTGTTATCATGAAGGACCCTGCCTCTTGAAAGAGAAAAAGGCCTTTTTAATGTTGAATGCAAATTTGGCTGCGATCGTGCTGCATCGATCATTTCGAAATGGATGGAGTAGCGGTTCTTGGATGAACCACTACTCCATTCACCATTATCAAGGACCATAAACCAATGAAAACTTGTCCCTGAATTTTACATATGTTATTCAGTTTTTGGCGCAGATTATCACGATAACAATTATATTACACAAAACTGATTTTTACGATTCTGTGTGCACGTAACGTTTCAAAAATTTGCATAAAAATGCAAAAATGACGAATTTCGCGGTTCCCGGGACTTTGGACCACCATATAATTGAATTGAGGCCATATTTTAAAAAAATGAAAAATCGCATTTGAGATTGCACCCCAAGATGCTTAGGCCGAAGTATGGAGCTTGGATATGGCACACCCATTTTGGGCCATGGTACTGGGGGCCCTTAAATAGTGCGTTTTTGCATGCTTTTGGGCCCCACCGAGCACCACTTGCAAATAAAGAGACTTATCCTCCAGCTGAGCTGAAGCTTGAGCTGTGTACCTTAACTCTATATGTTATAACATTGCCGTTAAGCTGTAGCTCAGCTGCAGCTTAATTCATACACACAAAACATATCGGGAAAGTTAAGCTGCAGCTGGGCTGCAGCTTGAGGACAATGGTATAACATAAGTTTAAGCTGCAGCTCAGCAGGACCTTAAATCTCTTTGATGAAACCGGCCCCTGGTGTTTTTGAAAGATGCTTTAAATTCAACAACTAAAAGACGCATAATTCAGTCAAAGAATTTCCGGTGTAAAATATTTCGTCATATAGGTCCAAATCACTCATTCGATTATCGAACGAGTCAAAAATGTTAAGTCAATGTAGAATACCTGAAAAATTGAGTTTTTCGGTAATTTCTAGGCATCTTCCATTAAATGAGAATAACGTATGTGTATGTACGACGACCCAATATTTTACATTATTGCACTTACTTTTCAAGTTACAAGGAAAGAATGAAGTGGTCCATATTCCATGAACATTGATAATCTCAAAATGAAGGGAGTATATAAGTGGATGATTAGCTGAATACCAAAGAATCAAAACAGCAAAATTCCAAGCGATGAGAGAAATTGATGCAGAAATCCAAATGAAAGAGCCATTTTGGGCATTAAAATTTTTCGTGCAGATTTGTTTACTTTAACTTTGTAGAACGATGCTGCTCTGATTTTTCATAATGCGCAGGTTCCAAAATTTTTCAACGATAGAGCGATGTTTAGCTTAGTGCTCCATCTAGTGATCAATTAATGTTTTTCATAGCAATCATGATGAAAAGTTGGGAAAAAATCATTCGCTAATTTTCCGTTGTCAGTGAGCTGTGGATGCAGAGTATTTGAAAATTGCTGCAGAATCCTGCGATTTTGCCAAATGATTCTTTCGGCCAACCGATACCGAGATAGTGGGCAGCGCTGTGCAAAGTTTTGGTGCTCTATTGTCTACAATCATGCACCAAAGATTGCAGATCGAGGATTGGAATAAATTTGACCCGGTGAGTTATTTCATGCATTTCTTCTTGGGCGTGGCTTTCTATTCCCAACATAGCGACAAAATGCGAGATAACTTGAAAATTGACAAAATATTTTGGCGTTTCAAAGGTCAAAATAAACTGAAAATGTATGTGTCCACCGTGGAAGGGCCTAAGAAAAAATTGATCATGAAATGTATTAGTTACCGCAAAAATGAAGCCACTCAAAATTTTCACGATTGGTCAGATTCCGATTTCTTGGAGATTATCTCTAAAATAGGTGCTGATTTTAAATCATACGCGATGGAATCACACCACTATGAGCTTAAATTCTTGAGAGGAACGGAGCCCTCTTGGTACGATGAATCATGAAGAAGGTTTTTTCATTACCACCCATTACAATCGACCTATAAAAGTTAAACCGTCTTTGATGAAAAGGGGACTAAAACCGCCGCCCTCGCATCTAAATGAAATCAAACCCGTAGAAACAAAACCTGAAAATAGTATTAATATGGACGATCATTTCGATGGCATGTTATTACGACCCGAGCAAGAAGCTCAAAACTTCAGCCAAAAAATTCGTCAGCCACTTCATTAAAGACTTAAATACTCAGTTCAAAAATCAAGCCAAAGCTGCATCACCTTAAGCGCAATGTGGTTTTGTGCACGGCAGTCTTTTTCCTTTCCGGAAAAAGTACGATTTCTTCGCTGAGGCTTCCCAATTCCCGGATACTCAGAGTCCCGTAAGTCAATATGATATCTTTCTGAATAAAAAATTCACCAGCTGTTAAAAACGGCTAATCCCCGACCACTCAATCATTTTCTACATTGTTGATTCACATCCGGGCATGAGTAAAAACCAAATGGATAGGAGTGAGAAAAATTGAGCTGCCACAGCAATCTTTGGCCCAGAAAGCGTTTATAACATACGCTAATTCCAATACTGGAAAAAACACTATATTCTAAAAAGATATGCGCACTTTCGATACCGATGCCGTGCATTTTAATTTGCGAGAACTTGTAACTGAAATCGCAAATGCTTTGTACAAGGGTGATCCGGAAAATCAAAAGAAAGCACAGGACATAGAAGAATGGATGAAGTGGAAATTGGAGCATGCCATACTTTATGATAACTTGATAAAACAAGGAAGTGTGCACCAAGAACTCCAGATGTTTAAGTAATTATATACATGGAATGTTTTCGGGAGATGATAAAAGTGTTTATATAGTGAAGCCTGATCTAGAAACCGAAGAAGCAGAAGGACAACGAACGAATTTTCTGCTCGAAACTGATAGCCGGGATTTACAAGTCATGCTGCGAGTGCACGAGTACAACTACACTCCCGAGGGAAACAAATTAAGCGTAAATGACAAAATAAATGTGCCTTCCTTGCATAAAGACTCAAAAGTTGTTGCTGTCATCAACGTTGTTGTGCCGTATTCTGACGAAACCACTTCAGAAGGGAAGAGACCAGACATTGAAATTGCTTCATCTGTGAAAAAGGTAGACCGAATAAAAAAAAATTTCAAATTAAGAAAATAAAACAGTTGAATTTAGTAAGAGAAACGCCCTTCTTATCATCACACGCTGATGCTGCGGTGTCTAAATCACCTCACGAAGCCAAACAGTTTCTCCACTATCCAGAAAGTCACTTTAGAAACTTCAAAGATTACGCAGCCTTCGTCATTGGATGCTTCCACCAAATTCCAGTTCACATCAATATAGCACGTCCATCCTTAAACACCATGCAAATAGCATGTATAATAAATCTCGACGTAGCAGAGGAAAAAATGATTGTGATCGCGAATTTTATTTTCGGGAACTTTAAGGACGTCGCAATTGCTACAAAAGAAATAGTCAAATTTTATGCTGAAACTGAAAGACACTAAGTTGCCGGTAAACGAGCTATAGTTTTGTATGCAGTTTATGATTCAGCAATTGGAGAAAGAGAAAGAAAAACGGAAATCTTCAACGAGGACCATCTGTCGATGCCATACAATAGTATGCAACGCTCAAAAAGATCCATTTGTGAGTATGATGATAGCATGAAAAGAGTGGAAGAGCGGGAAAAAGTTCCAATAACTGAAATTGGTTTGTATGAAAAAGTAACATTTTTCGAGACTCTTGGAAAGGTCACCCATGGTATAATGACAGGTTTGATGTTGAAATCTATGTTCGCCGATTTAGTGCAAGGTAATGATTGGGGTGTCGCCTTAAACATCAGATTCGTCCTAGCAAACTTTGGAGCCAGTTACGCATCGTCCCGTTTGATCACAAAGGCTAGAACATTAAGCGAAAAGGGTAGAACGCTGCTTGGAGCCACGTTTAAGTCCAGCGCACCATTTTTGGCTCGTAGCGCTTCATTTTTGTTTGTTGGCTATGATTTGTACGGAAATGTGCACTCCAACGACACAAGTACAGAGAACAAGGTGGCCACAGGCGCAGATATTGCTTACCTGAGTTTAGACCTGACTGAAACTGCGATAGAAGTGGCTGAGACTGTTGGCGTTATCGAGGGCATTTCTGCTGCAGGCGGACCAATTTTATGGGCTGTGAGAGCAGCCGTCATGATTGGATCAGATATCTACAATGCTGTGAAACAAGTTGAGAGAATAATGACTGTTTTTCCACTGACAGGACTAGAAAGATTACTGGAAGGTGTGCGGGCATTCATCGGACTGGGGTCCAGTAGAGCAGTCAATGACAAGGTGACATTGCAAGCCAACGAGAGAATCATGCAAAAGTTGTTGCCTTCGATTATCGATAATGAAAATATAAAGCGTTACGTAACTCCTCTACAGTCTATATAAAGTTGCTCATGGAATAAGTTTATCGACTTGACTGCTGGTATTCACAAATTTTTACTCTCAGCTGCTACACCCGCATTGAATTATGAATTCTCCTACTTTTGTTCCATGACAGATAATGATAAATGTAATCTTTCCAAATTTTTCGAACTTTGATCACTATTTAGGTACTTATTTAGTGGTGGGTCCCTTGTGAACACGCACATGTGCACTGGTGTGGCTGGAATTGTAAATTGGCAAAATGGGCATGCTGATTACCTACTATGAACTGACTGATGGATGCGATTACGTCAGGGCATGTAGGAACAACCCGAACATTTTTGAACTGGGCAACGGTAAAAATGACGTTGATGGTGGTGATAAGGATGACGTCTTCCTCTCAATTGAAAACCAAAATACGGGCTACTTAAACAGGAAAAAGGGCTCAAATTTATTGAGTCTGGCTCGTTACAAGTTTGAGAGCACCATTAACGTTACAGATAGATGGTTGATGCACATGAGTGACATCAGAAAGTCTAAGAAAATGGTCGGAATTTCAAATGTTGATCAAATTCATGGAAAATTTGACCTAACAAACCGCGTTACAGTATGGTGCACATTGAAGAACTTGAATGCATATGGTGGGTCACAATCAGCTGGCTATGAAAAAATAGACATTCCGAATCTTCCGAATTGTTGGTATAATCTTACTATAACCTTATTTCCAAACACAGGAGTTATCAACGACGCTCCTCATGGTCATTTCCACCACTATATCCAGAAAGTAGAAAATTGTCATTCCCAAATATTTCTCGAGAAGCAAAGCGTAACTGCTGAACATTTACTCACCTTCGAGTATAACTTTTTTGACTTTTCTTCAGTTCATACTCTGCTCCATTTGCACCCAAAGAAACTAATTTTTACTACGTATGATAACAGCACTTTCACTATTAAAGCTTTCTCATTGCAAAATGTGAAAATTGCTTTCAGAGATGATGTACAGTTTCATCTGCACAACAAGCATCTTGTGGCAGTCTCGACTACTTCCCAGAACATGACAGTGGTCGAAAATTTTTATGCCAGTATAATTTCGGCATCCACCTTAACGATGATTATTCACAGTATATTTTCCAATGAAACTTTAACACTGTCCAGAAGTCGACGTCATGTTAAAGAGGATCGCAGTCGGTCTGTGAACATATACAATTCCGACTAACTCAAACGGGAAGACTCACTTGAAGGGCAACCAGCATCAGAACATATTCACTATTTCACCATATTTCGAAACTAATACGTCATGTGCAGAGTTTCATGAAGTTGCCATTTCTGTAACGGGAACCAGCAAAAATTTGATAGATTTTCCAAGTGTCAGACGGGCAGTTTTATCGTCCGAAATAACTTTTAAATTGGTCACACTGTGCATGCAGATGCTCTAGTGATTCATGCATTTTACGACGATGAAAGTAGTACACTTCAGTGTGATCGGAAAATCGGTCAAATTGAAATATTTTTTAAAAATTCGACAAAAAATATGGTCCTCATGAACAAAGGACCATTGAGATTGGAGTTCAAAGATAATCGTTCATACTTGGAATCGCCGCCCTTACGTTTCAACCAGTCGCACAATATGGTCATCCTGTCTGATCACGATATAGAAGAAACTACGGGAATTATTATATATAAGAATCTAGGGAATGAGTATGTATTCTTTATGCACAATGGCACTCTTCTTTTTACTAATGTTCATCAAAGTAACGACTCTTGTCAAATGCTGAACGGGATATCAAAAGACAGTGTTGTTGTTCTAATTATGGACCATTCATCCTCACAAGCGCTGCAAAGCATAATTCTGAAGTTTAATGATGTAAGTATTTATCTGCAAGCAATAGTGGAAAGCAAAGTTGGCAGATGGGTCGATTTGGTTGCAAAATTTGATTTGATGAAACGTATATGGCGATCTATTCTGAAACTACCAGTTTTGACTGCTCCGATCATAGGGCCAGCAGATCCTAAAGAGGTTGGTCAGCAATCCGAAGGCTCTGAGATTCTGCACCAAGAAGAAAGTAAGTGTTGTGAGCAGTAAAGCAGATTGGCCAGTTTTTATGTAAGGATTTTTTTCTCTTGCGTACAGGTTTCCGCAAAATTTTCCCGAATATAATTGCTGTCATCTTAAATAGACTAATGTTGGCTTCAATTTCAGCCTATGTAAAAGATCAGCAGATTTCCGCGGATAATTTGGCTGGGGACACACTTAACATTGTGTTACCCGACGGATTTACAGCGCAAGCTAACATGGTCGATATCATTCCTAAAGCAGAAGGTATATTTCAAAAAATTATTCAAAAAACATCAATAAAACTTTGAAAAAGTAACACTTCCAGCTTTGATGCATACTTCATCGATCATAAATTATGTTGAAATTTGTAGCCGACTGTTTTTAGATACTACTCTGGGTCCTTACGCCTATACGGAAGAAGAGGAGTAAGCGCAAAAGACGTATAAGAAAGAAGAAGAAGATATTTTTTGTGATATAGATTTTCGTGAATTGTACTCAATTGGTTAGAAAATGAAATAATAGATACATTTTTCAGGCGAGAGCAGAATTTTCTTGGGCATATAACTGGTAAGCGGATAGTCCACTCTAATGCTATTGTGATTGGCTACTTACATACCAAATTCCCGCTGCAACTATTATTCGATAAACGTTTAATCTTTCCCATCAGCACAGTTCATGATGGGCCAGCAGCAGAACATATTTATTCAAACTTATTAATACTGTCTAATATACTAATTCTTATATTTATTCAAACTGTCTAATATTAAAACTACGATTCAGGTACCATTATTTTTGCAAGATACATACAGCCATAAAATTTCGGCGAATATGTTTGCAGGCAATGTCTTCCAATTAACTGAAATTCTAATAAAGAACTAAAACTTAAATGCAGGACTCGTGCTCTCCTGTGCACATTTATTTTTTGTGACAGTTAAAATTGAGGTGGTTGCTTTAGCTACTCTGAGCACTGTCAAAGGCCTTTCTCCTCGGGGGATGTTGTTGACACTGCTTTTCCCGTACGTAACTCCACAGTTCAAGTTCGCATCTGTATAGTTAACTTTTTTTCTTCTAATCCCCTGAGCCCTAGTATCGCCTATGCTTTACCATTGCAGGCCAAGGAGGTGGATTTGGCGAGTACCATTGCAACGCTAGTATGACTAGACATTCAGTCACAGTCTGTTCTGTATATAATGTTTGCAAAATGAAAATTGACAAAAATCAGCTCTGTGGTTGAAATCGTTTGACCATGAGATATTTTACTAAAAAATAGTAAATGCTTCGTTGAGTAGGCTCACAGTCAGCCCTAGTCTGTCTAAAAAATCCAAAAATCTTAAGTAGTACTTGCTCACCACTTTTATTGTTAGGAAGCATTTTAAGGAAAAACGGACTATATGACAAAATTTTCCGAAATATCGGACAAAATGTACAAATCGACCTTCGGTATTTGATATTTACTTAGCTGTTGCGTCCTGGCTTCGAATGGTTAGGAGGAGCGTCGAACCAGATGGGCAGAAGGTGTCCCCAGCAGTGATTACGGGAGGCAGGCAGAGCCGACAAAAATCTAAGGGAACTAGAAGGAAATCGAAGTGTACACTGTGTGCATTTGAGTTCAGAATGGTGATGTATGGTGTTATTGAACTTGATAGATGTAGTCTGCTTTTGTTACATGCTGTTTCCCCGGAAAGAGTTGAACGCTAGCTCTACGTAAAATTATCGTCCGAGTTCAAAGAGGAAGCGAAAGAGTATGGATTAGATGCTGAATCGATGATAAGAAAATAATCAAGATTTATCAGATGAAAGCTCTGTTTTTCTTGTTTGGAACGGGAGGCAAAAACCCTGATCATCCAAATTTTGAAATCAATATTCTCCTATATTCTCAATCATCATTCACTCAAATTCAATGACTTAAATTCAAACTTAAATTTATGAAACCTCGAGCATAAGTCTGTTCTGTAGATTGTTAAAGTGGAAAAATTTGTATGAAGCAAGATCACAATGATTTTCCTTCTTCTGTTTAGTCATACACCTACTCTAAGATCATCCAGCCCCTTTTGTTCCCACTGTTGATTAAGTTTTGCCTCGATGATGATTGGTTGATGCGGGATAAATCAGGCTCTGCATTGCCATATTCAAGATTACTATAAAAAATTATTTATAATCGAATACCATTTCAAGATTTATCTAGGACACGAGGAATCAAGTGCAACTTGATCATAAAAAAAGTAATCCGTTTATACAAACGAAGTAATCAAAGTACATCTGGATTACAAAAATAATTACAAAAAGGTAGAATGAGATGGTAGAAATCAATATGGGCGGCACATCAAAGGATGGAAATTTTGAAACTGACCGAAGACGTTACTCCGCCTACAATGTTTATTTATACCGGACGGAACCCTGATGTCAGGACCAGCAAAGTTGGAAGGTTATTTTGCTATCCGACGGACATGTTGGTTTTCCATAAAAATTTTAATTTTCGGGAAATTCTCAACAAAACGTCAGAAATGTTTTTTTCTATCCAACTTGCAGTAATTGAGGAACGTGATCACATTTCCGTTCTATTGCCGGGTTCCTGAGCAAATGCAGAATAGCAAGAGAACAGCCGATGCTAAAAAAAAAATTCATCAAAAACTTGAAAGCTCTCAACAGAAATTTTTCCCAGGAAGAAAACGAACTCACAGAAAAACGCTGATCCCGTCGGTATCATTTTCTGCACAACTCTGTACAAAAAATGCACGCTTTTCAGATCTACAGTATTATGCATTATTTCTACAAATTTTTCAAAATTCATCGAAAGTCTTTTTGTGAGGTTTTTTGATGCGTCTGTCTTTTTGGAAATTCTTTCAGTTTTTGATGAATCTGAGCTGAGAATAGTAATAGTAAAGAGTGGAAGATTCTTTCAGCCAATTCACTGAAAAGTTGTCAAAATCATAGAAACAATGCCATACTTATCGACCTTTGATTTGAATTTCATCATCAATGTGCAGTACGCTAGAAATTTAAACATTCTGAACATGTTGTTGTTGAGGAAAAATTATCAGTATGTTCTATTTTTTTCAATTGAGCCTAATTTACTCCATTCATTTTCAAATGATCGATGCAGCGAAGTCGCAGCCCAACTTTTATTCAAAATTACAGAAGGCTCATTGACTCTAATCAATAAATTTTCTTTCTTTTGATACAGGGTCCATTTCAAAATTATCGATATTGATTTCCAGATCTTTAGTAATGCTGCTTTTTCAAAACGAATGGAGTATAATAATACACCAACCAATTTTTTCGTGTTAAACGTACTGTCGTCGGTCACTATTGAACCACATCGTGGTTTACACCACTGCACATTGACATTTTCTATAAAATTATGTTGATTTTTCCTCCAACATTTTTGAAAACTCTTTTTGCATCCAAGCGTTCTAGAAAAAACGTTAACAATTTTAAAAAAGCATGTACAACTAAAGGCAGTTGAAAAGTTGACATTCATTTGGGCTGTGATGGCACTGTCCAGCCCGCATAGACCATACCGCCCATCTGGGGCCAGTTGCACTACTGTATAGCTTTCTTGATCGAGCGGTGACTTTTTTTTATTGCACCAGTTCATTAGCTTCGTAACTTTGCATACTCCTAAAATAGTGAGGAGTCACTGTACTGTAAATTCCCAAGTTGCACTAAAATCTAATAGTTTAGTAATAGGTTTCACCTCTTATTAAGCGAAGCACACAACAACGAAACTCAAAATAGCGAGACACAATACAGCGAAGTCTCAAAACAGCGATTCTCATTACAGCAAAGTCTCAATACAGCGATTCTCAAAAGAGCGAAGTCTAAAAACAGCGAAGTCTCAGAACAAAGTCCCAATATAGCGAATTTTTAAAAAAGTTATCTTTAGAATGAAAGAATGCTGATTGGACGGGGTAGACGATTTGGTGCTTGGCCTATTTGGTCCTCCATTTCGATCTGGTGGATGCTGGTTGTCACACATTTTGACATCAATCGCCAGGTTTCTGACATAATGGCTTTGTAGCATGTGTTTTCACGACATTACAGCTTCTTATTCTAGTTTGTTCATTATTAACATATCTACATGCATGTTTTTTGTTTATTTTCCCTTTATTAACTTTATTTATTTTTATATACTTCTTATTTTGAGCCACTTTTTATTCTTTGAGTTTAATTTTTTTAGGTTGTGCACTTTTGTTTATTTTTTACCTACTTTTTATTACACTATTTTACTTCTCGTTTCTTTATTATTTGTTTTTTGTTCTGCCTCTGCTTAATTATTTTATTTATTTCATCTTACTTGCTTATTTCATTTTGTTTTATTTATTTCATTAATTTAATTTTTTTTCAATTAAGCTCTATTCAAAACAACTTTAATCGGGAATCCTTATGATAATTTTTTGTTTTCGTTTTTTTCAAACGTTTCGCAAAAATGTTTCTCTGACCAGTGTTTTTTTCTGCACCTGCACAGTGCAGAAAAGTCAAAAAAGTTTCTGCACTGCGGTTTTCTCCTGTTACCACCGTTTTTTCCCCTGACCTTTTGCCCAAATGGGGGAGGGTTTAGAACTTGTTTCCCCATTTTCCCGAAGTCGTTTTTCGCTTTAAAATGCTCATAGACGCTTTATTTATGTATTTTTAAGCTTTTTCAAACCTTCTGCTGTTATTCAGAGCTGTTAATTTATTAAAATTGAGGAAAAATTTGAAATTTTTGAGTTTGATCGAAGTCTAATCTACAAGCGTTGTGGAACAAATTTTCCAGGAAAATATCCATAATGACTTTGAATTACATGAGAAATCGACGGTCAAGTCCTCTATGATGACAAGTGAGAGCCCAAAAAAGATTTTAAGTGCGAAGCGCCAGAAAATTTTTCGGGTATTGACATTCTGCGACGCTGAAAAGTCGATTTTTCGAACATTTATTTCAAGAATTAGATTCGAATTTTGTGTTCAAAATTCATAATGTCTAGAATTTTATCGAAAAATTTTAAAACCAGTAATTTATTCGCAAACTCTTATGAACGGTCGAAAAGATTTGAGTAAGAAAAGTAGAAATTTCCAAAAACTACTTCTATAAACATGAAATAATACGTTTAAGATGATGAAAACTATTGAAGATTAAATGATAAGTGAAGGTGTAGACATGTTAAAAGCCGTGCCTGAGCTAGGAAATAAGTAATAATGGTTATTAAAGTTATAACCGGCGAGAAGCGCCGGAAAATTATGAGATTATGACCTCCCAAAATGCATCATCTTTTCTGTATCCGATGTGATCAAACACACGACTCAGAAAATTCTGCACCAGTGCAGAAATCACAAAAAAAATTCTGCACGAAGAACCGCAACTGAAACACAAAAGCATGACAATCTCAATTAGCAAAAACGATTTTAATATACATAATTTGCATATTTATTATAAACATGATGTGTGCGATCAGTCCAATGCATAGAACTTTTTACTTTTGAAAATCGCTGTTTTGAGTTTCGCTGCTCTGCTTCTGGGTTTCACTGTATTGAGAAGACACCTAGTAATATTCTTTAAAATTCTATCCAAAGGATACAAGAAATGTTTAATTGATATTTTCGGAACAAAATTCCACTCTGTTTATATTTCTGGACCATATTCTACACTCTAGCCGCTCCTACACCCCGAAATAATCTGTTCATTTTATTTAAAACACTACGAAAAAAGAAAATACAGTAATTATGTCATTTTGTTAAAAGTACCCATACGACGGAAATGTACAAGTGTAAAGACTAGACGGACATTGTGTAATACAAACGAATAGAGAGGAGCAAAAAATTGCAGGAGCCAATTTTCGAGGGAAAATCGTGGCGAACCTTATACAACAAGAATCGGAATGTAAAGAAGCACACGAAAAAGACCTCTTCATATAAATACAAGGTACATGTCGGGGGACCTGCGGCGGAATGTAAACAAAAAATTAATAAATGTACATAATTTATATGCAAATTGCAACAACTTTTTGGTTAATTAGCATGGAATGATTATGAGCGAGGTAAAAAATTGCCGGAAAAACAGGAATAAAAGATAACAAAGATATCGGAAGTTAAAAACTTCCAGCGAATGTAAATTATACCCAACAAACAAGAAAAAGAACCATCGCGAGAGGAAGGTAAAAATGACGAAAAAATTCAACTTTGCAGCAAGCAAACTGAGAAAAGTTTGATGTCCGCAAGACTATAAACTTAAATGTTTAGAAAAAGGATTCATCCACAAAAACCCGCGAAATTTTTAGTCGAAGAAATGCGCAATTTTTCAAACGTCAACAAAAAGAAATATTTACACACACGTAAAATTCTCAAATTAACAAAATTTAAATTGAAAAAAGGCCGGCGGCGAAGTTTGCTTTTAGAAAAACGAAAACAAAGAAAAAAACGCCGTTTCCCCTTAAATTATTTTTTAGAATCCCGCAAAAAGTGTGACACGCAACAAGACGAAAATAATCTTTTTTTACAAAAATCGCCAAATTGCAAAAAGCGACTAGTGAAAATACAGTAAAACTTTGGATTTTTAAATGCTCTTTTTTGATTAAAAAAATTGTCTTTTTTTTACTGTAAAGCTTCGTTTTTCGATGCCGACGCATCGTCCTTGGTCGACGTCGACGACGGCACGCATGGTAAACGCAATGTTGCTAACGGGGAGCCGCCGCCGTTGCCGAAAAACGCCGCCGGGTTGAATTGCGAGGCCAACAATAAACTGAGATAATGTTTTTGGAATGCGGCTGCTTCGGCGGCGGCCAATATCTGATCTCCATGATTGATATTCGGAGCGAAATCTGCTTAAAAGTGCAATCATTACAACATTATATATACAGGGCGGCTCGAAAAAGCGGTTCACTCAAAAGTGCTACTTTACAGTAACAAGAAACCTAAAATTCCGTTCGCCTTTAACTTCAGTATTATGCATGGTGGAAAATTAGAGTAATTAAAATCTAAGGCAAGATCACAGAATTTTCGAGATATAGATTTTAGAGAAATCAAAAAATTCATAAAGAGCGCACAGTTAGATCGTTTGAAATGAAAGTTTGTTCTCAATTTGCTTAAAAACCAATTTTGGATCCTTAAGCAGCTCTCAAAGAAAAAAATACAGAAAATTTTAGAAAATAGAAAAATTCCATCCAAGTACAACATGTTCATTCATGGTTACCAGAATTGAAGACTGTAATCAGAAACCAGACGTCCTTCACTGTCCGATGAGTTCAGTTTTGGTTGAGTTCAAGTTTTTTACAGTAATTGTCATAGCCGAATACTTCTCATTATTAAATTTTATGAGATGAAGTAAAAATCGACATCAAAAAGCAATGGCTTACTGCAAAAGGATACAGTTCAAGGAAAATGAAGATTTGAAATGATAAGCTATAGTTTGTTTTTATGCTTAATTACAGGGGAAATCAAGTGTCTGTGTCATAATTTTACGATTTTCTGCCGAACCATATGTCGGATAGGAATGAACATTTGTCAGCACACTCATCTAACTTTAAACAATTTTTCTTTTTTCAAAATTGTATTTTCCAAAAAACACAGAATACAGCATCTAATTACAGTAATCAAGCAATTGGGTATCATTGAATTGCTCTTTTTCGAACTTGTGATTCTAAAGGCCAGTTTCTTCGATTTTGCACGTGAGACTACAGCAACTTTAACAGGAGTTGGCATGTTTCTTACTGTAACAGAACAGCTTTGAACTGGATACCATTTTTTTGAGACTATTCCTCCACTAATCATAAAAAGAACTCACTCGTCTCGTGGGCTTCGTTTTGATGAACGTTCAATGGCAATTTGGTGCCCAGATTCGCCGTTTCAGCCAACAAATTTTGGATCAAAGCTTCTTTATTTTGCGTCGTCGTTGGCTCCGCTACGTCATTTTTGAACAATTCTCGTTGAATAAATATTCTTTGTTGTTGTTGCTGCTGTTGAGTTTCATCGTGTTGTTTTTCGGGGCTATTCACGAAAGTTTGTTGTAAAAAGTTAGCCGCGGCTGTTCTACGTCTGCGATGATAAAAAATCAAGGTTACAGTAAGAATATTACCGTATCTTTCGAACGGAAAAACTTACTTTTCCATTTCTTGTTGTTTTTGCAAAGCCATCAAAGCCATTTTTGTTCTTCGACTAGCCAACGGGCATCCTGACGCGCTTAAAAAGGCAACGAAATTACAGTGACGGAAATTTTAATCAAAAGGAGTAAATTTATCAAAAAGCAGGATAACGGCTGGAACAGGGTATACTTAGCGATCGTACCTTCTATGGGATAAATATTTCCCGGTGATGTGACCCGAGCCGTCGCAACCTTCAACGGGACATTTAAGCAATTCAGATTCGTCCTTGGGCCGTCGGGGGCGTATGGCACGTGGGCAGCCGGACAAACTACGGTGCGAGGAGTAATTGCCGCTGACGTGGCCCGAGCCATCGCATCCTGGTGTTGGACATCTGAAACAAACGGTATAATTTTCGAATTTAGCTACAGTAAATGTTACGTTTGACGCGAGTTGCAGAAAAACATTGTTTTTGTAACTTTCGTATCTAGTACAAAAATCAAAAAGCCTGCTACAGTAGCCTTGCTTCTTTAAACCACTTTTTACTTGAAATCTTGCTGCATGAGCAACGCCGAACAAGGACTGACGTTGCGACTGGCGGTCGACGGCGAATGCATCGAATTGGCCGACGATTGAGGCGCCGGTGGTGGGCTAAATTTCGGATGAACGTCAACGACGTCCATCGCAGTTGGATTACCGCCATTTTTGAGACGTCGATTTTGTTGCCCACCCAAGACGGCGGACGCCATTTCGGTATCGGGCGACGAACTCGCCGGCGATATGGGCGTATAGGAGGCCAACGACGACCGACCGTTAGTCATTTTAACATCGCGGTGATTGTTGATGGGCAACAACAGTTTTTGACTGTTCAAAGGGCTGGATTCGCGGCTTTCGACATAAGACGATTTGGACGAAGCGGTACTATTTTTCATGGACAAGTCGAGAGCTTCGTCGAGGGGAGCGGAATCGGCCTGAAAATCAAAAAAAGATACATTGCTGTAGTGGAAAAGTATGGATTTTCAGAGAAGTCGAAACTCAAGGATCACTGTAGAACGTGCTGCTAAAACAAAAAATGCATAGCTTCAAAAGGAGAAAAAGAAATTGAAAGATGAAAGCATTTCGAGTTATTCTTGAAGATTCGATGTCAAAATTTTTAGAATTTTAATTAAAATCATTGAACTTTCTGTTCTGCCCATGATCAGACTTGCAGACATTCGGCCGAAAATTCATTTAATGAACCAGGAACTAACTCCCACCTATAAAAACCATGATAAAACAGCTGCCATATCAATGGAGCCATAGGCATTTTGATCAGGCCGGAGGCTATGCAGATAGAGGCGTGCAGAAAAAATGGTCGTAATTGAGGAAAGAAATTCTTTGATGAAAGTGAAGTCCATCTATAAGCTTAATTAGATGAAATAAAGAAACATGAATAGCAGCTGAATTCCTGGCAAATCCACCGATGTTATGCTTTCGACCATTGTCTTGCACTGATTGTGTATTTAATAATCAAAATCTGACCGACTTCAATAAAATTTTTCTGTTTTCTCCTCATTTTTATGAATGACTGACTCAAAGAACATCAGAATAACGGAGTGAGTTCCTGGAGTCAGTAGGATGTATAAAAGCGAAATGCAAGCAGCTGTGAGTTCTGAACACAATAGAAACCTTTTTAAAAATATGTGGAATATCTTCGGAAAATGCATAAAAATTTTGCATATGGTTCTTAGGTGCAGAAAATGTTAGAGGAAATCTGTAACCTAAACTTTTCCATGTGCTGAGAATGAACTATTTTCCGTTTGGATATCGTTAAAGCATTTAACACTGACTAACTACACTTTGTTCTACGTCAATTGTTCGTCTGCTGATGTAAGAACATTATCTTGAAATTAATGAGGAAAACAATTTTTTGTCACTGCTGAGCCATATATATGTACTCTAAATTTTAATTTTAGAATATTCTGACTTCGAAGTGACTTGCAGCACATAAAAATGATCAAAACTGAAAATCAAGAAGTATGTCAAGCCCAGTTTATATTCAATATGAGACAAGGGAACATAACGGCCTGAACTGTGATGAAAAGAATGCAAATTATACAATCTGGAAAATTTTGAGATTTTCATTTGCTGAAAGGCCAAAAAATGTCCCTTCTATCGATTCAATCAGTAGAAACACCCAAAACTTCGACTCTTTCTGTTTTGTGCAGAAATTTCACAAAAATTTTTCTGCGCTACATAACAAACACACCACTGCGCATAAAAAACCTGTCGGGAAACTGAGCCAACTCAGTAAAAGAAACTATTAACTAATGATCAATGTATTCATCATTGATGAAACAGACTCATGCAAAAAGGTTTACTAAGTATTGCGACAGCATGACGAACATCGAACTGAATTTCACAAACTGGACAAAAAATTTAGAGTTCTGTTCAACTCACTTCAGAAATGTGTGGCTTCTGAGGTAAAACGACGTCGAGAAACGTCGATGCATTCTGCGCTGAAATGAAAAAAATCAATTGAGTAGAAGTGAAACACAAATTGACCAAAAATCAAAATCACTAAATTATTTTTGATACGGATCAAAATGCTGTTTGCGTGAGCTAATAATCGAGTACAGTATATAAGGGTACTACAAGTTCATTTTCTGCTCGTACTCGTGAACTCGTAGGCTTGTGATCTAAGCCAAAGCAGTAATCGGCTCTTTTTTACAATTTTACTATCATGACATCTTTGAAATATTTGATGTACGTATCAGTCGTGTCTTAGGCTTAGGTATGACGTAAAATTAATAAAATGTCGTGGTGATAAAATTGGAAAAAAGTTCCAGTAATCATACTGCTATTTCAACAAATATCAACATTACCTAGTCTCCTGATCAAAGCGATGCGCTCGATATCCTCAATTCTCATCGGACTATCGGATTTTCTATCCGAATGATGATCCATCATTTCATACCCGTTGTTCGACGTAAGGCCGTTCATTTGATCGTTGGAATTATTATGATAATCGTTGATTTGTTTTTCATCATCTTTTTTGATATGGACGATAGTTTTTACTGGAAAATTATGAGATCTTTTGATTGAGGGGAAAAAATTAAAAAAATCAACCGCTCACCGTCAGGTTTTCTCCTACGTTTGGCGGGCGGAGCTTGATCGACAAATTTCGTCGACGACCATACTGTAGCCGCCAACTGTTGGTACAAACTGTCAATTTCCATTATATATATATATATGCAAATTTTTCTAGCCCACAATGTCGTTTCTCTTTCTTGTATATATAGTTTCGCGTTCAATTAAGCTTTTGTTTGAGCTGACTTGCGAGAAAAGGAGAGATAAAATATTTCGAATAAAAAAAAGAATACAAAAAATTAACATAACGGGAGCCTACGCGAAAACCACCATTTTCTTTCTATCTCTTTTCAACGAAATTATATTAAGGGAATATAGCAGAGGAATCATCAATTAGTTAGTTTCAGTCCTAGGAGGCAAAAATGAACGAGCTTTTAGGCCATATGTTCTTACTCTAAAGTTCAACGAAACCGAATAGAAACATTTAATTAAGCTCAAGGAATGTATACTGTAGTTTTTGGATGTTTAAAAGAAACAAAATGAAGTCACGCGAGATGCTTAAGTTTTTCTAGATGTTGCTACATCATAATTTTGGTGAAAGAGAAAATTTGATGCAGAAGAATCAACAGACTTTGCTTATGTTATTCGCAGACGCTGAAGCAATTATTTACCTACTCGCTCATTACCAATGAACCATCTAGATGTTTGTTGTCCACTTAGATTTCACACAACATGCACATAAATACCACGCTTTTTGCAAAATTGCACCTGTGTTTTATGGAAACATCATTTTGTTAAATTTGCAGCTACTTTTCAGTGAATGCCAAACTACAAAAAGCTCATGACAGAAGGTCAGGGACGAAAGGAAAAAGTTGCACGTAGACTGTTTTTGTTGGAATACTATTGAATCATTAAAGTGGATAGCGAGCACTATTTTATTTTTTAGTGATTTTTTGTTAAACCATATGTCACATATTTGTGAACGAATTCAAGTAAAATTCTACAGTCAAGGACGACTTGGTCATTTTTCAATTTACGGGTATTTTATAAAGTCTTGGTATGTGTCATACATCAACAGAATGAACATGGATATATAAACGAACTTGATACTTCTGAAAGTTCTGTTAGTTGAGGCAGGTTCAAAACGTAAACGAGCACACTCAGATTTCTTGTACACCATCTGTAGTGATTTCAGAGTGTCAATCTAAAGATCAAAACTGACAAAATAGAGTAAAATGCAATGAGTCGCATTAATATGAATAAGATCTCTTCACCGAATCAATTTGAGAATCATGTGGTATATAAGTTTAACTATAGAAAAATTCCTCTACTGCAGCACAGACTAGACGTCTAGAAAAAACAGTTTCGCGCGCAGCCGAGCTTCCTGCTCAAACTAATCCCTTTCTTTTTACATATGTAGAGGAAAAAGATCCCAAGAATAGGTACTTTTCTTTCTGCTCTCATTCTTTTCTTTAGCTTATCAAAAAGCGAAAAATTCAAACTAGTGCACGTAGCCGCTTGACAACCGACCTATTTTGATGACAGAGTAGAAAAAACAGCCTCCTCTCTCTCTCTCTCACTCTTTTCCAACAAAGATTGATCCATACGGACGAGTTGTGAGAGCTTTTGTGTGTGATACGCCGTCGTGTGCAAATTTCAAAAAATCGATAAACTCAAGTTAGTGAGCACGTAGGCAGGTGAGTTACCATGCGAGCTTTGAGCTTTTCGCTACTCAAGTCTAGCCGATCTAGTCCACTAGCAAAGAGATGGAGGGCTTTTCCAAAACAACGACAGAATGACGTTCTTTTTTTAGACTTTCTCCACTAGAAACAATGCAACCACAAGTTGAGTCTATACTGTAGAAACTGAAACTGCTCTCCCAATGCAACTTGTATCGATTTTAAGTGAGCCGAAACTAATTCTAAATGAATGCTTGATTCTCAAAGGACAAAAAACACTTTTAGAAACAGGACTATACAATACGTATGTCGGCTTAAAAGAAAAAGACTGAAAAATGCGCAACGGTTGAATCAAACTTTCCTTTTCTTTCCGTTTGCTACGAATGATTAATGTCGATTATAATCAATTTTCGCCGTGACATTACAAAAGTTTGGGAAACCTTTGATTCACAATAATAATTTTTTATCAGTAGAATGAAGTGTGAGTCGAATAAGAAAATATTCATACAGTAGAATATCACGAAAACTATTATTAGTTGTAGAGGGGACACGAAAAGTCGAAAGAAAAGTCAATTTATGATCTTGGATGTAACTTTGACATAGAGAAATCGGATTCTTGAGTTTAATTTTCCAACAGTTTTTTGAAAGATTTAATTTTGTTGAGCAAAATCTGCACAGATTGACTTCTTTGTCAAATAATATTTAGAAAATTTCCATCCACGCAGTAAAAGTATCAGTTAGTCAGATCCTGCCTACTCAATTAGTGCAGTAAGACTCTCCTGTTTGAGATATTGAGGACAACTTCTTACAGTTAATTGAGGGAAATGCCATAAGAACCCTCCAGAAGTCGTCTGCCACATACTGACCCAACTTACCCCCAAGATTTTCCAGTTATATGACTGAAATAGACTAGCCATAGGAACTTCCCCATTTTGGTCGAAAAACTGAAAACTGCAAATTTTTTGGAAGAAAATGGTCATTTTTGAACCTAGAACGTCAAATATGTCAATTTTTTCGGTGTTCGTGCCATAGTTTTAGTTGAATATAAATTTTTAATTCAATGACCCCTTAGAATTGGACAATCGATGACCTCTCTGACCCACCACACCTCGGAGCTCCGTTACATGTATCTTAAGCATTTTTGACGATCCCTAATTTCCAATATTTCGAATCTATTACTTTTTATATGTACCATACTGCGGCTACTGTTACAAAAAATTCGAAATGTTCGGATTTCTAAGCTGTAATGAAGCACGATTTGCAGCTTTCCAACAATATACAGCAGGAAAAGGAGAAAATCTAAAAATCCACTTAAATCTGTAAATTTCCAAAGATAGAAAGCTATTAGCTAGGTTCTATACGTATACGAGAAAATATCATGGTAGAAAGAAAAGAGGCGGAAAAACGCCAGAGAAACATGGAATAACAAGACTTGACAAACATTAGATAATGACAAACCCAAAAACGTACCATAATAACAATCAAAACTTGGTTCGACCGTCGTTACAGAAAAGCCAAATAGAGAGAAAGTGAAATCAAACAATGGAAAGGGGTATAGGCGTTTTATTACATACGCAGCGCCCATCCATCAACCTAAATATTATACGTGGACAATGGTCAACTTTTTCGCGTCAACTCACCTGCGCCCAAGTTTGACCACTGAAATACAATAAAAAACCGCATTAGGCAGTAGGCCTACAAATAGAATAACTAAACTAATGTACTCTACAACACAGTGAAGGTTCTGGACAAATAACGAGTGACACACTGCCATGGCAGGTGTTTGTTAGATAGAATAACCAACCATATTGCCGGCTCAGACCGCAATGTATGAAAAAAATGGTGAAAAATCTACAGTAATATAGGCAAGTTGATCGTCTGCCTATCTTGGGCCCAACAAAGACAGTATTCTCTAGAGGAAAGCAAAATTTTCCAACAAACACCGCATCACACAATGAATTGTAAAAGTTTCGGGCACAAAGCGAAATATAACCTTGGAGATGGGATTTATGTGCGGTTATGATGATAATGAACAAAGCAGATGGCACAGTCAGCAGGAGGAAAGTCTGTTTTGAGCACATATGCATTATAGTGGGTGAAAAATCTAGAAACTAATGAAGATCCATACGAGTCATCCAAACATTTTAAGCAAACGATGTAAATATAGTATTTTTTGTAAAATCATTGTGGAATGAAAAACTATACGAATTAGTGCTAATTTAGGTATCGTAACCAAAGTTTTACTACGGAATATTTCTCCGGCAAAAAAATGAGTGTTCTGTTTCAGGCTGTCGTATGGCTTAGCAGAGTGGGTTATCAATGGTGATTAACACTATAGTCTGTTTTTTTTACAAAATGTTGTTAATTCAAAAATTACACAAATGTCCTCTACACAAACTTTTACACAAAGCGGACAAAGCTTTACGTTTACGCAAAAAACGTCGTAGGCTGGAGTTACGCTCACAAACTTTCAGTGCTATGTCACAAAACAGAACATCCATTTCCTGTCATTATTTACTAGCATTTCAAGAAAAACAGGCTATAAATAAACGTTGAACAACATTACATTTTTAGAATACTTATTGATTTCTGTGAGTAAAAAACTGATCAGGAATTTGAAACTTAAAATGAATAAATAATATTTGAAACTTATATATTCTTTTTTTCTTTTTGAGTACTAATCCATGAAATTCGACTTGGCTATATTTCTTCTTATTGGTTGTAAATTTAACATTGACAGACGTAATCAACCATTGGAATAGTTCACATCAAGCCTTTATCGGAGGACTTTTCACAGGGTGGGTTAGAAATACCTCTATAAAAAATTTTCCAGTTAAGTACTTGATTTTCGATTAAACGAATGGCATTCATTTGAGCGAATCATTCCGCCACAAAGTGCAAGTCGAAATAAATGTTCCAGAAATAGACATCAAATATTTGAAACGGGAAGCAAACTTATATTCTCCTGAAAAAGGTGGTGCAAGTTACTGTAAACTTATGAGCCACATGCAAGATCTAATTTTTGATACAGAATCTTATTTATTGAGTCAAAGAAAAGGCAACGTATCCATTTTTGACCACGATGTCTATAATGCGTTTCTGTTGAAGCGCTTGTAAATAATGAAAAGTGGAAGACAAATAGTATTTAATATTCCAACGGTTTTCTGACTGGAAATTTGTGGGCACACTTGACTACTAGCTTTTTTAAACAAAAAAGTGGAGAATTTTACTGTAAAAGTTTCGTGCAAACAATTTTGACGACAGTATGGATTTTCGCCAGTTTCCAATTTACAGGCGTTATGAAAGACAGACAATAGAGATAAGAAGAATCACGCATCTAAACTTTTGGATTTCTGTTGATATCTACGTCGAGTCCTATAAGATCTCAACAGTGATTGATATTTCAATTTAAAATCTTTATTTTGGAGGTTAATACAGATAAATCATAAATGATGACCATAAAATTACACCAACTTTCACGAAAGTGCAGAAAGACTGCTCAAACTTCATCATGAAAGAGATGTGGCTCCCAACAACTGGGAATTGATACAACATTATTTGAAGCGGGCAGCACAAGAAAGCACTTTTTCTACCGAATCTTTTTTCAGACAAAAAACTGCAATGACTCACCGAATCTCTTTTCCAGACTACAAAAGCCGACTTTCCCTCTCTCTCTCTCTTCTGTAAATGAAAGCTGATGGAACATACATTCAACGTTAAATTATAATCAAAGCTCGATGTGACACACGGCCAGAAGCAATTTCAATAAAGCCAACTGCTTCTCCCTCTCATTATTATTTATCCATTTCCAAAATTATAAGGCCAGAGAAAAGAAAAGTAGGTTTTGTACCACTGAGCAGTCCACAAAAATACAGTAGTACAGCCAATGTTTTAGACGCAGAGCAGCACAAGCTTCCGGATATGGAGAGACTTTCTACTTTTCCAGGGGCCACCTAATAAATAATAATTTCTTTCCTCCTCGGTCTATACGCCTCTTCCATATCTATCCAATGTTCTTACCAAAAACAGTACTTTTGTAGAGAGAGAGAAAAGCGTGCCCGAAACAACCGACCACTACACATTTAGTTTTTCGTTTTCCAAGAAAATCAATAGAAAAGGCGTCAGTTCGACATACAAATAATGAAGTGGCCACAGCAGTTTGTGTCTGTGGTGCCTGCATTGATGGACATGTGTTCAAAGTCGCACGACGACCAATTTTCATCATCACACATAATGACGAAAAACTGAAGGTTGAGGTACTTACCGCCGTGTGCAAACTGTCCGTCTACAGTACACCATATTACGCCACGTAGGAAAAAATCTTACTACAGTTCGAATAATGTCAACAAAGTTGCACATTTCCACTAATCTTTATTTTTACATCCATATTCATCATCCTATAGCTTCGGTAGGAGAGAAAAATGTTCTACTGAAACTAAGCTCCGACTACAGTTAAATATTCATAGTTTCGGGCCAAAATTGGCGGTCGTTGTTGCTTGTATATATTATGTGGTAGAAGTCGACGGCGGCCCATCCACAGTAGTTTGAACAGATGTTTGGGGGTATGGAAAAAGTACGACTACACTACAAACTATATTCTGGGGACAGACTTTCGAAGATTTCTACAGTAATTTTAAACTTGGCAACAGATATTTACTCTGCACATTGACTCTGGAGTGGCAGAAAGCCAAGTGCAACATGATGCTTCGCAGTAGTGTCCACTATAATAGTCTCTGATGTTGGAGCTTTCCCGCATTTATTGTGTAATCATTTCTTAAGTCAGCTCATTTCTCGACCTAAACGTTCCTGTCAAACACATAGTCCTAGTGGCAGCTCCATATTTTCCGGAATTTAAGGTATATTTGCAATGAACTTTTTCTCAGGCTATTGTAAAATACCTCATCTAACATTGATGCATCTTTTAGGCAAACTATTAAGACACGATTTCTGAGAGATTCTACCTTTTTTTACATAGGCCTATGATAAGTTGAAAATTAATCATACCTCAAAATCAGATATTTTGGGTAGTTTCGCGCGCTGAGTTCCATGGTACCATTCGTTTCGCTTATAAACGAAAATTCGCGCCGCTACAGTATGCCAAAGTTTGAAAATTGATGATTTTTTTGCATTTTTCAGTGGTCTTACTATCCAAGCGATATTTCATGATCGGATTAATCTTATTTGATGAATGAATATTCATTTTACAGAGGAGAGAATAAGCTCTCTTCTGATGTAATATTTACAGTAAACGATTGCATATTACACTTTTTAATAGAGTTTAAAGTGTCAAAAACGAGCCGTCAAAATTGAAAAAATTTTGTTTATGGGCACTCCCGAGCACCTTCCCATTGGAAGCCGCAGAACTTTATTTTCTTATATTGTAGCTCATGCATTTTTACTGCTTTGGTTAAATTTTCATCAAAATTTTTGTACCGTTTTGGGAGCTGTACTGCTCTGAAGAAGGCATACTTATGAAAATTCCATAAAAATCATTGTATTTGCCGGGTGGCCCTTGTCTACCCCTTGGAATATATTTATTACCTGTACTGCAGAATTATCAAATAACTAACAGACTATAGTTTGATGTATTAATTGTTTCACAAGCAAACATTTTACACTCTGCAAGAAAGTTTTAACAGTCAAAAAGTAGAAGCGAAAATGAAGAAAAATCCTGATTGGAGGCACTCAAGAGCACCTTCACCTATCATGCCCCAGAATTTTATCTTTTTATTATACTGTTCACACATCTCTACAGTAGATGTGAAAGCAGCATAGCGATTCGAATACCCCTGAAGAGCTACATAGATCCAAAGAAAGCAAAATCCTGAAAATTGTTCAAAAATCAATAAATTGTTTTTGGCATTTTTGTGTTTTTATGGAGTAGATTCATTATATCAATACTGGAACCGGAAAATACATTAAAAAGGCAACAATTTTTCAGACATGTTGTAGAAAAACAGTGATTTATGATTCTAACTGCATTTTCATCTACTTGATGAATTTTGTTTAATTTGGTTGAGTCACTGATCTAAAAGGATTATAGAAGCAGCTCTATGTCCAATCAATTTTCACCAAACTGATTCAAGTCACTTATCTAAAAAGATGATACAAGCACAAACCTCACAAGGTCTATGTCATTCACCTGAAAAAGATTAATCATGACGCTCGCTGTGCGAATTGTTGCAGTAATCTTCAGATCAGAACTAAGCAGAATAAATTTTGTGTGTGTGTGTTGATCTAAACATATTAGAGTGAAAAGATAAAAAGACGTGTGCCAACCATAGATGTACGGCCATCATATAAGGAAATTGTCTTTTAATCTTACAGCAATCTGCACTGTACCAAAGATGTAGCATACCCTGAATGGAGCAACAGAAGTATAAGAACCCCAGCCTTAAAATCAACAGGGTCTCTGCAAATTCAAAACAACATGCGAAAAAAAGGCAAAAACGCTCCTGGGATCTCAAAAACTGTTGGGCCCAAAATCTAGATATTTTGTATGTGTAATTGGGGTCAAGTTTCATTGGTAAATTTATGAGTGCGGCTAATAATCTGACATTTTCAAAATTTTACAATAACATTAACATTATATGAGTGGAATAGTGTATATTCTCCTTTTGGTGCCGATCAAGTGGCAACAGCTTGGTTTTAAATGTCACGAGGCAAAGTTTTGTTGCAATGACATCCTCATGTCATTGAAAATTCACTGATAAAATTTGGCCCCATGCACACTTACAAAATATCTACATTTTAGGCTCAACAGTTCTCAAAATTCAAGGGGATGTCGTCGCCTATTTTTAAATTTTTTTTTCAAATTTGCAGAAACTCTGTCTATTTTAAGGCCCAGATTTGTATACTTATATTGCTCATTTCAGGGTATCCTACATCTTTGGTACAGTGCAGTTTATTGTAGGATCATAATTAATTTTTCTTAAATGATTGCACCCCCTATGTATTGACGCCAACATGCGACTAACAACCAATTGAAAGTCGTTAAAGTTGAGAAGTGGTCTCCTACAGTTCCTATTGCAGTAAATTTTAGATCAGAATTGAGCTGAATACATCCCTGAAGTCTGTCTGATGAAAAAATATCAATGAAAACACATGATAAGAACATATCTGGCTAAGTGTCAGTGTACTGTATTCTTTTTGAAATGATCGGAGCAGGGTTGGAGCCAAAATTTTGTTGAAACTTGAAAATTATGGAAGACTCTTTGAGTTTATTCAGTAAACTTTTTATTCATGAAACGGGCTCCTTGATGATCACTCTTTCTTTTCTAACCATTTCAAAATTTTTGAAATTGATTTTATAATCTCTAGTAACATTCTGTTTGCTCAAACTGTGACCACTGCTTCGATCATTTCTAAATAAATAGAGTGTTTTAGTGGACCAGGTAACAGGAAACTACTGTCAGATCATGATCCGATTTTTCATGACATAATTATTTTTTACTTTATATTAAGATAGATGTCAGCAAATACAGCTAATAATACCCTAAAGGTAAAGAAAACAAAAATTTGTTACATCAAATTCATTTGTGTCGATTCTTGTATGTATGTATGACTGACTAAAAAGAAATTACTAAGCGCAATAAGAAAATATTTTAGTTTTCAGTAAACAATTTGCTGCTTATGTTAGCCGTGCAATACTATTGGTAATTACAGTATTTCCATATTCAAATTTTTGTAGATAACACAAAGTACTCATTTCTTTTCAAATAAGCCTTCTAACAAAAATTTTTCCAAGATTTGCTGTATGAGTAGAAAAAACATCGTCAATGGTGATTTAGATTAGTAATTTGTTTCTGAGATTAGTCATGTCCCTAAATGTATATGACAAACATGAAATGACTTGCAAATACAGGTATCAACCTGCTATTCACACAGCGGGCTTTATGATTTTTCTTTTTCAGGTGAATGACATAGACTTTGTGAGGCTTGATTAGGCGGGGGCTTATATCATCCTTTTGGATCAGTGACTTGAATCAGCTTGGTGAAAATTGATTGCGGACTGGGTGCTTGTATCATCGTTTTAGATCAGTGACTCAACGGAATTGAACAAAATTTATCAAGTAGACAAAAAAGTTAAAATCATAAATCACTGTTTTTCTACAACATGTCCGAAACGTTGTGGTCTTTTTGATGTTTTTTCCGGTTCCAGTATTGATATAATGAACCAACTCCATAAAAACACAAAAATGCAAAAAAAAATTGATTTTTGAACGATTTTCAGGATTTTGCTTTCTTTGGATCTATGTAGCTCTTCAGGGGTATTCGAATCGCTAGGCTGCTTTCACATCTACTGTAGAAATGTGTGAACAGTAGAGTAAAAAGATAAAATTCTGGGGCATGGTCGGTGAAAGTGCTTGGGAGTGCCTCCAATCAGGATTTTTCTTCGTTTTCGCTTCTACTTTTTGACTGTTCAAACTTTCTTGCAGAGTGTAAAATGTTTGCTTGTGAAACAATTAATACATCAAACTATAGTCTGTTAGTTGTTTGATAATTCTGCAGTACAGGTAATAAATATATTCCAAGGGGTAGACAAGGGCCACCCGGCAAATACAATGATTTTTATGGAATTTTCATAAGTATGCCTTCTTCAGAGCAGTGCAGCTCCCAAAACGGTTCAAAAATTTTGATGAAAATTTAACCAAAGCAGTAAAAATGCATGAGCTACAATATAAGAAAATAAAATTCTGCGGTTTCCAATGGGAAGGTGCTCGGGAGTGCCCATAAACAAAATTTTTTCAATTTTGACGGCTCGTTTTTGACACTTTAAACTCTATTAAAAAGTGTAATATGCAGTTGTTTACTGTAAATATTACATCAGAAGAGAGCTTATTCTCTCCTCTGTAAAATGAATATTCATTCATCAAATAAGATTAATCCGATCATGAAATATCGCTTGGATAGTAAGACCACTGAAAAATGCAAAAAAATCATCAATTTTCAAACTTTGGCATACTGTAGCGGCGCGAATTTTCGTTTATAAGCAAAACGAATGGTACCATGGAACTCAGCGCACGAAACTACCCAAAATATCTGATTTTGAGGTATGATTAATTTTCAACTTATCATAGGGAAAGTAGAACTTCTCAGAAATCGTGTCTTAAATAAATGAAGTTCAGAGTGACAAATAATACTTATATCATTGACCTTTTCATCAGATATGTATTCTCGTAAACAACATGCAAAATGATTTTATCAACGGATCCCAAATTCATGCCCCAGTTCTGAAAATGACAAGTATGTACATTTCACTCCAACCCGACATGAACTATTTTTGGGTATCTCTTTCACATAAACATGCTGATAGTGGTCGCGAATGCAAAACAGTGTGCCGCCTAAATCGATGTCAAATTTATGGAACCTTTTCTCTTGTATTTACTACCAGTCTTCCTCTTCGAGGAAGCCTGGGCTCGCTTCGCTCGCGATTTGGTTTAGCCTTTAATTTTTCTACAATTTAAACTTTAAAGCATCGAAATTGGTTAAAAATTGGCCGAGTTATACGGGTTTGAGAGCGAGCCTGCGACCCGCTCTATACCACGGGCCCAGAGCTCAGGGAAAACTGTCTTCAATGCTCTGAATCACATTTTCCGACGTCATATTAGTAATCTCTATGTTTCTCCGAGCCGAATGAGGTTTGAAACTCGGTGTAAAGTCGAAAAATGACCGATTTAGCTACTTTACACCACAAAGTGTAATGTCGCGTCGTGGTTATTACACTGAAGTAAACTTAAGAATTGTATTCGTCTTCTCCTCTTTTTCCCTTTCGAATGATATACGACACGGCCGGATTCGATTCATCGTGAGCGATTTCGATTTTTTGACGTCAGCAAAGACACACTTTAATTTTTACCCCAAAAACGATAATCTGTCCTAACTCCGTCAATATTGCTCCAATTTCAGAATTTAAAAAAGATTCTGGTAGAGCATCTTGAGTTCTATCCATAGCGTATAATTTTATTCTGTTAAGGTCGATCTTACGGTAGCTATATGCAATGATGATGAGCGTGACTTTACACTTGAATAACTCCATGAATTTTTACGCTACAGCTACAAAACTTATATATTCTGATAGATCATAGTCTAGGCTTTTCAAAACTACCCTGAAAATGCCTTAAACCCTGAAGTGTAAAGGAAACGTAAAGCCTAAAAATCACAATTTCCAAAACTTTGGGTTACTGTAACCCCCAAACCGAGATTTCATTCGACATAAGATGGGTATCAAAAGTATTGTATTTCGATGCTCTACAACATATCAAAAAATAAAAAACTTTTATTTCAGAACCTCCGAGTTATTACACCCAATGTTGAGCGATTTACACTCTGTTTACACTGATTAACCGAGTTTACACCACAAACTATACATAGATCGACTCGGCATCGTACGCTCTATAAGGCACAAAAAGAATTTTGAAGATAGCATCAATAGAAAAAAAGTTACGGCGTGGTGTAAAGTGGCCGAATTCAAAAATTGCAGTTTTTTGCCTGTGAAGCCTGAATATCATTTTCCGAAAATATATATCATATATATTCTTGATCAGTGCTTCGAGGAGCATCTGGTGGCACTCTCGGTTTATGCATGTCAAGTCCAAAATTTTCGACCTTTTAGTTCAAAATTTTCGACCTTTCTCGCTTCGCTCGCGTTACCTTTTGCCTTTTAATTTTTTCTCTCTTCTATAGTTTAAACTTTAAAGCACGTAAATTGGTTTAAAACTGACTGAGTTACGTTGTTTTAAAGATGGGCATTTTTGAAGCGCGCGTGCTCGTTGGTTGGAGGTTACAGAACTTGAAATAATTACTGTATTCACGCAATTATTTCGATCCTCAAGCATGACACTTATTTCGATGTTATTTGCTTTTTATGCGCGTTTTCGATGAATTTAAGAAGGTTAAGTAATTAAATTTGATACCATACTAATTTATCTGGATAAATACATCTTTTTAATGATAATAGGTCGACTGAACTCGTAACTTTTTTGTGTAGAAAAGCGAAAAATGCATTTATTTTTTATTTCATTCAAAACAGAAAATGAACGGGGGAAGAAAATTATTATGCGTTGAGTGAAAAATTATATTTCGAGTGCTAATTTGATTTTTTCGTTTAAACATACTATTCGACAGTTCTAAGAAGAGTAAGTAATTAAATATGATTTTAGAACTCACCACTTTGGATGCAGCTTGTTAGTGATCAGAAATTGAATAAAATGGCTTCTTGAGAATTCAATTGGAAAAAGGCGGTAAATGTACTCAATAGGCAAAATGGAGGAAAAACACTGAAAAAGTATATTTCAGTCAAAGTTGTGTACATGACATTGATGATCCCATAATATTTGTGTACACGAATTGAATGAATTCCACTTCAGTTCTTGTTGCTGATCAATTTCAGATTTATTAATATGCCAAAATTAAAATTATTACTAGCGAATTGCTCTTGGTGTAACAGAAAATTTTTGTACTGATAAATAAGCCAGCATTCAGGCGAGATTGTTATTCATGCGTGTAAAAAAATTTTCAGATTAATTCCTTTCAAAAATGATTTAATAATGCAAAAATAAATTTAACCGTTTTTTTGTAGCATCCTTCATTTATTAGACGATACAGTATCAAACCAATTGTGATCACAATCATTTTCGTCCATCCTTAGCCCCAATCACCGAAATTTGAGGCGCCGTTTTTGACGTCGGAGTGATCAAATTATCGGCGAGCTTTAAACGCATCAATTTGAAATAGACCCGCCTAATCTTCACATCCAAAGATAAATAGATGAAAGGATTTAATCCACCGTAGAACATGTAGAAAATTTCGTAGATCAAACCGCCGGCCGTCATTTGGTACAAAAATTCCTGTAAAAATAGCATGCAACCGACTAGAACCGCTTGAGCCAGTAATTTTATTTCGACCAAGAACTTTTTTCTGTCGTGGGCGGCCATATTCGATTTGATGCGGTAGACGGAGACGACCACGCAAACCGGGTAGGCGAAAAGGAACATGGCGATGGTCAGTCCAGGCATGAGCATGTAAAAATAGTGCTGCAACCAGTAAGGCATCAAGCTGATCCAAAACGCTTCGCTCAAAGCGAACAGGAAGGCCGAGGCGACCATGAACCGGGCCCGGCGAACCGTGAACCAAATTTTGTACCGGCTGAAGAATACTATGGCTGTGAAGCGGTTCCATATGTCAAGAACCAATTGATAATCTGTGTGAAATTGCAATCAATGTCATAAATCACTACATTCTGTACAGTCTTGTAATGTTTGATGGATAAGTGAATGTGTGTGGAAGAACACATAGACCCTATTCAGAAATAAAAAATCCTAAGATTTTTGTCGGCGACTCTATGGAATGAATAGGAAATTTGCAGAAAGGCCAATTCAGAAGTGAAAAAATCCAAGGATTTTTGTCGTCGATACAATCGATGACAGTCGGCGACTGCACTTCTAAATTGGGCTTAAGAATATTGAATATCTGAAAACTCTATTACCATATTCTCCAAGTGTATCGTTTCAAGTTGATCGTGAGAAAAAATCGTAATGAATAGCTGACTAAAATTCTATCCAACGAACAAACCAAAAGCGTCCCTGAGCCTCTTTGAAGTCGATTTTTGAGGTTAGAAAGGGACGTTACCTTGCAATGGGAATCCTATAGTCTGTTTTTCTCGAAATGCCTCCAGATTATCAATGTGGAAAGCAAGTAGTATTTCAGATTTTCACGATTTTCTCATAAACAGTATATCATAGAAGAATGGAAATTTGTGAGCATACTGACCTAACCTTTAACAATTTTTCGAGTGAAAAATTTTACAGTAAGAGCTCTATGAAAGCGATTTTGACGACGATACTGATTTGCGTCGCTTTCCTATTTAAAAGCATTTTGTAAAAAACAGACAGTACATTAAAATATTAGTTTCGAAAATTGGTGGTTTTCCAAAAAACGTCAAAAAGTACACAAAGTTTTCTTATTTTTTCACACAAAGTGAAAATATCAGACAATCATCCAAATTTTCATTTTTTTGACAGGCCGCCTCTGAGCGGTACATGTCGCCTCTGAGCTGTAGAACATAGCGGGCGAATAACCACTGAAAAATTTGAATATTTTTTAAATTATTGCACTTTGATGGGAAACATACATTTTTCCAAGATAGGTTGGTTTGCCACCTATTTTGCTTTTTTCGACAGAATTTTGAAAAAACTGTTATGCATTTGAAAAAAGTTAACATCGAAAAACCCGTACATTTTGACATTTTGTCAAGCATATCTTGAAAAAGGTTGGTCTATCACCTTCGCAAGTAACAATTTTTCTCAAATAACACTTTTCCGTATTCCAAGTGCTTGGAAAATCGCAAAAATGCAAAAAATACTTGTTCTTCACTTTGTTAGGTATAAGCATTTCAATTAAAAAAAGACAAGCACTCAATTTCCCGTTTCGAGATCGGTCAAAGTGGGCGTGTCAATCAATAGGTCTTAGTTGAATCTTCCTAAAAAGCTTCTAAAAAGTCCTCAATCCCCACTTCAAATGGAACCAAGGAGGTTCAACGTCAACGCTGACTTGCACATATTCAATAATGCAGCCCTTGATGATTTGTGTATAAATTTCAAGCAGAGCTGAAACCTTATAGCTCCAAAAGTTGTCCGATTACAGTAATCCAGAACGGGATTATTTTTTAGTCTGATGCAACTATGAAACAATGATTCACGCTATCGCAGTCATATAATATGCCGGCTATTTCATCAGGGTAAAGTACAGTAGCTTTCCGGAGGATGCATTTTTTCGGCCATCGTGTACTCACTAATCCAGGAAAATAGGCGCAAGCCCCGTTGAATACCCAAACGTAACGCAGGGTGTGGTCTCGACCGGAAGGATTTTTGTACAAGCGAGCTGCCAAATAGCAAGCCGTAGTGACCAAAACGGCGAAATCCGACCAAACCAGGCCTTTGCTCAAGGTGTAGTACGAAGTATGAAAATCTTTGCCACCTTTGATCAACATGGCGGCGTAGGTGAAAATGTAATTGATCAGAAGGCAAACGCAAATGACCAAAAGTGGAACTATAGTTCTAGGTAAATAAAGATCGTCTTCGGTCGAAATTGCGCTATTCTTGCTGGTGGTTTCTACAGAATTTTCGGTAACAGTTGTCATTTCTAAAAGTTTTCCACTAATTCTGAGAGCAGTGGGAACTTTTTTTGCTGGATTTAGTAGATAACGCAGGTTTCAATAGTATCCATATTGTTGAGTTCCAATTATGATTTTCAACTAATCAACAGAAGAATCTATTAGGCTGAAAATGGCTGGATAAAAACCAAAATAGGGAAATTCTAAAGGGAGTCAATTAAGTCATAACTAATTGTGTCTTTCCCCCTAATTTAGGTTCTATGAATGATGGAAACAGTTTGTTTATTGTAGAAACTGTGTTCACTCTTTTTTTCTTATTTTTCTTTTCTTGACCTCTCCACGGGCAGTGAAATGAAAAAACCTGAACAACCATTGTTTAGAATATATAGATATATTCTGTATTTTATAAAATGCCTCGAAAAATGACGTAAATATACAGCGACTTGAACATCTTCTACATGAACCTTACTGCAGAATTTTTTACTCAAAAAATTTGTGGTTGTAAGTTGAGTTGTTATCACAAATTTTCAGTTCTAATGACGTACCACTGGGCAGAAAATGCAAAAAATATAAAATAGTACTTGCTTCCCAGATTTATTATTTGGAAACATTTTAAGAAGAAAAGACTATAGAGTGGTTCAAGAAACGCTACTCAAATTATTAGCGATCCGGAAACATATCAAATTACAAAAACTTTCAGTCTTACATTACATTCTAAATAGTTAATCCCTGTTCTGAGCATGTCAATGAATTTTGAGGAAAGGCTCGATAGTTAATTCTGCGATGAAGACGTGTAGTCGTTAGGATGCCTTAATCAGCCCCTTAATCAACTTGTCGAACTGATCGGTGATCATTTAACGCCCTTATGGAAGAGTCACAGAAGCATAGTATCGAATATTCGCTGCTACAGAAACCAAATTTTCACCAATTTAAATCAATCATAACTGAATAAAAAATGTAGTTACACCATTTTAAATCATTTTTGAATATTTTTTACGACATCTATTGATTGATACCTAATTTGTTGCGTTGTAGACTAACAAAATTATTGTTCACCTCGTAAAATTTCTAATCTGGATGGGCTACGTATATGATGTTGATATGCTGATTATTTTTGTTGCTGAATGTATCCTTCCTTTTCAATAGTTTTAGCAAAAACGAGCTCACGTCGATCATACTACATAGCAAGATAATTCAAATCAGTCAACTATGTGGGACTTATGTGCACTCGCTGTAAGTCTCACGGCCAAATCAAAGAAAGTGGAGCGAACCAGACTTGAGTATATACGGAAGCAACTGGTATCCTATTTTGATCCTCGATCTTTTTCTCTTTTTGTTATGTGCGAAACAGTAGCAGTTTTTGAAAAAAAATTGATATCACAGAAGCTTTAGCAAGAAACTTTGGAGCATTCTCAAAGCAAATTAGGAGCGAAAATGGAGAAGTATTGCAGAAATTCGTGTCTATAAGAGGTATATTTGGAGCAAAAAAAAGTGCGCACCATTGTGGATCTTAAGGGCCATTTATACTTGCCTTTTCCGACGGAGCCGAACGGAACGGAATGCAATCTACGGGACTTACTCGAACAAAAGGGAAATTTTCGTTTCGTTGGGTTCGGTTGGAGGTTACCGTCGATCGTTTTCTGCAAAATTGCTGTTATCCTTTCCGACCGAAAGTGGATTTTCAGGCTGAACGCTTCAAGCTGTTGACGATCTGTTCCGTTCCGTTCCATCGGAAAGGCCAAGTATAAAGGACCGTTTACTGTATATTCCACAGTCTGGGCAACACTCTATTTTGTGGTCGAACAAGGATTGTGTCACCAATGAACAACCGCGAAGAAACCAAGCACATATTAATAGCAATCACAAAAATTTTGAACACTTTCCCACTAATTTTACTTCCGGACCGCTAAAGGATTGCTCGCTTTCCAATTTCTCCACTTTCTGTGATACGATGGTGAAATTTAGAACGTAAAAAATACTTCACGGTCACCCCTAGATTAATTCCTGCACATGGTTTTTGTTGTTTTCCTTTATTTTTGCACCACGTAGTAAATCTGGACACACTTTTCGCTCCACATTTGCTCTTTTTCCGCCCAGAGAATGCTCTTAAGTTACATCTCAACCTTTTGTGATACCAAAATCTGTACCTTCCAAAAATTGTTCTCACTAAATTTACTCCAGCATCGCTTTGAAACTGCCCGGAATTCACTTAATCCGACTTCTTTTGATTGATTGGTTTTTTCCTAGTGGGACTTGGAACGCAAAAAGCTGCTTGCCAAAAAACAACTTGCATTCGCCGACACCATTTTTTTTTAATTGAGAGTTGCAGATTGGCGAACATTTAGAGAGGTCTCCGTGTTTCTCTACATTCAGGATCTCACTTGAAATAAATTGACTATTGGCAGAGTAAAAAAATCGTCGATATTCACGAGTCAGCGCGGAAATGTCAGAAACTATTTTTCTGTTTTCTGAGAGATAATAAGCTTTAGGGTACCGAGAAATTAGAGCGCTGGACAATAGAGTGCAGGGACATTAGAGCGCGGACATTAGAGACAATGCAGAGGCGGATGCAGGGGGCGGGGACGGCCGCGCCTCTTGAACTCATGTTCTAAAAGTAAAAATTATCGAGATAATGGTTAAACGCAAATTACTAGAACTCTGCAAAATTAATTAAATACTACAGCCAAAATTAACTTTTTTTTCATCTATTATATATAAACTTGCCAGTTACCACATTGTTTTGTTCTTTTTTCGTCTCGCTTTTTAGAAAACATTTTAAGAAAAAAATAAGAAAAAAAGGAAAAAATCGTTTGTATGTCGATGCAAATAAATTTAGGAAAATATAAAAATTGTAAAAAAATAATTTCCACCCCACTCCAGAAAAAAATTCCTGTGTCGGCCACTGGGACAATATAGCGCAGGACAATAACGCATAGGCGCAATAGAGCGCAAGGACATTGGAGCGCAGGACGATAGAGCACAGAAAAATTAGATAAGAGCAAAATAAAAAAGCCGAAAATAAAATGTGAAAAATGACTACATTTCAGCTCAAAAGTGCCTTCCTTAAATTTTTTCGTGTCTCTGAAGAAGTTCAGGTCAAAGCATATTTCCACCATGGAGTATATTTTTTCAAAAGTTGCAGAAGACACAAAAATCGCAAATATTCGATCTTTGAATAACATTGTTTTATTTTGTTATTTTCAAATTCATCTTGAATTTCTAACTCGCGTTCAGAATCACACACGCAGTTTTTTGTCAGCTTTTGAAATAAAGCTGCTTGCTTAGCATTCTTTTTTCATGATTAAAAACGATTTAAAATTTGCGTTCATTGCAGATCACAGAACGTTGGTTATAAGTTTTTTGAAGCAATAGATGCGCTCTAATGTCCCTGCGCTCTATTTTCCTGCGCTTCATTGTCCTGCGCCCTAATGTCTCAGCGCTCTAATGTCCGCGGTCTGATGTCCCAGCGCTCTAGTGTCCCTGCGCTCTATTGTCCTGCGCCCTAATGTCTCAGCGCTCTAATGTCCGCGGTCTGATGTCCCTGCGCTCTAGTGTCCCTGCGCTCTATTGTCCTGCGCTCTAATGTCTAAGCGCTCTAATGTCCGCGCTCTAATGTCCGGTCACGAAGATTTAGATTGAGATGTTAGAAAACCTGAGATCCACAATAAAAAGGAACAAGTGAAGAATAACCGATTCAATACGTAGGCTCGCTACACAACGTTGGAATCCATGCCTAGGAAGAGAAAATACCTACCAGGGTTACATAAAAAGAGCTAAGATGATAGGAGCTGCTCAAACCGCATGACAAAACCTAAAATATTAAGAATTAAACAGGTATGAATTAAGTATGCACGTACAGCTTTCTAAGGGCCGTATTCACCATCGTGTTTCAGCACTAATCCCTGCTTGGGAATGCTACTTGACATGACTTTTTTCCTGATTAATATTCACCATCGTGTTTTTAAACTGACCTTGAAGATGATAACTAAACTTAACTAGCAAAAAGGACATTCATAATCCCGTTTTAGTAATTTATATTTTGTTATTTTCACCTGTATTTTGTCAATATTTTTGTGAAGGTATCTTTTTTCGAGTTTATTTAATTTTTTTAAAGTGTAGTTTTTGTTAGTCTTTTCAACACATTTTCAATTTCTTTGGTGTATTTCATTGTGTTGACTTCACTCATTGCAAAATTCAAAAAGCTGTTAGGTTAAGGTCTTCCTCTACTCTTTTTTTTTATCGCTATAATAGTTATAATATTAATCATTTTATCATGGTCTGTTTTTCCTGTGATTTATAACCAAGTATTCTTTATTTATGAGTAAACTTCATATTATTATCACTTTTTCATTCATTATACCTTCTTTCCACAGAGATTTTATTGGTTGGCATTCCTGAAATGTATGTCAAATATCACCGTCTCCATTACACTATAGGAACCCGAAGTTCACTGATAAGTATGGGGTGATTAACATGTTATGTTGAATTTTGTATTGTGCTTCCTCGTTTTGTTTTTCGCATGATTGAGTAAAGTCTTCGTAATTTAATTACAATATTGCTTTCCATTTTTCTCGTCCTGATGGTATACATTTTTTCCGTTTCAGAAGACATTTTTTAGATTTACTATTTATTTCGAATAAAAAACATGTAGTTCAAAATTAGGCTCTGCTTTCATCAGGTTGTATTCTTTTTTCCAGGATCTAGGAATGAATAGATTATTGCACAGTCAAAACATGTTATTTAGCTGGAGAAGATTCGGGTTGAGGAGGATCCGCTGCATGCTAATTTGCGAGAACAAGAAAAATTATAACTTGCTGCAGAAATGAAACTACCGTTTACGAGCGAAAGCTTTATATGCGATCTGAATATTTTGAGATTTGTATGAAAGTACAACTGACGGAATAGTTACACATCAAAAAAGGGAATGATAGTTTGCGTCCTTTTTTCCTTATTCGTCCTTTTAGTCATGCCTAAAATTTTTCCCTAAAACGTGATGATTATTACTGATTACTATTAATCATAACTATTATATTTGAGGAATATGATTGATCAACTAGTAAATTGAGTGATGAATGCACTGATTCGCCGCAGGTGAACCAAAAAAATTTTACGCAGGTAGTTAGCGTGCAAATTCTTGATCAAACTCTGGTCGTTATAGCCCATTTCTCCAAATGAGCCTCCACAAGAAAAATTTTGTTCATGCAAATAATAAACAGCCTATATACGGGGCCGCCTTTTTCTTGGGTTTACAGTAGCAGTTGGAACTGCAACTTGGAAAAGGAAATATTGGCTTGGAATGCATGGTCATCTCCCGTTCTTTGGCATTTTTATATTCCATGACTGATTTGAAAAGGGCTTCATCGAGGCTGAGACCCACAAATAAGTTAAAGTGTAGCTTCGAGAAAAAACACTATTTAGTACTTCTTTGTAAGCGGATTGTGCAAAAAAATTACAGCGAGAAGCGGGACAGAAAATCAAATGAATTCAGAATGTTTCTACCCGATGCATAATGTCTGTGGATCGACTAAATTAAGCCTTTATTGTCATCTTGAAAAATAAGCCTCTTGACAAAAAGCTTATGATCCAGTTAAACTAATATGGAGAAATTATAAAGGAGTTATTGGGGACTTCTTTAAAATAGAACAGTATGTTCGAGTTCTACTGATTCGAACATAGCGACGTTTTTCTGCAACTTCGTATTCCAGGACCTAAAGTGCTCGATTTTATTGCATGAGAGAATAATGAGGAACTTTCAAACTAAGGTCAGAATGTCAGAAGATAGATTAGCCTATTCCATGGAGTAAAACGGTAGAGTATTTCCAGGGTTATCTGCATTTGACATGACAGAAAGATTAATTAGAAGAGTAGTAAAAAACGTCGGTATAACAGACAGTGGAGAAGGTTAATACAAGGAATTAACGGTGTTGTATCTGACAGATTATCTTCTTTTCTGTATGACAGGAGCAGGGCAAGAGTAGAGTTAACCGTGGAGCAGTAAGACTAGCTGTTTTTTACACCTGCTGGCAGCAAGAATTATCGGTCGAATAAGATCATTTTAGCACACTATTAATATAGACACACATTTTTTTCATTTTCAAAGATGTTCGGTCTGGAAGTGGACATTCAAATACTGTACAATATGGCATATTCCAAGGCTGGATCAGTTTAGCCGGACATTGAGTTAGCATTTCATGGCTCAAATTTTTTCTTTGACACTTCAGACCGTCAGGAAATGTATTTCACCTTCAATTATTTTTAGCTCACTGTGGTGTTCTTTCCCAACTTGTGATAGATCGAAAAACAAGCTTCCTGTAAAACTTGACCTTTCGTTCTGTAGTTATAGGTAAAAGACTCAAAGAAAAAATATGAAAACAAAAGAAAATACTGTAACTGGAAATAAGGACGAGAAAGGGATTAAGTCTACTGCAAAAATAACGTCGTATTCATTAGAGTGGTCTGCTTTATTTCACTGAGTGGCACCCTTCACAACTACCGCCCACTTTCTATCAAACCAAATATGCTGCTCCATGGAGTAGACACTAGCGGAATAGTCAACTCTATAGAGTATTTTACTCCATCTTCTTTCATTCGGACCTTAGAGCACTGGGTATACAATTGATCGTTACAAACTTTTTTCCACTTTTTTAACTTCCGTTGCATCTCTCCCTTCTTCTTTGTGTGGTGCAGCGATCACAGAAATATGCTGTTGGTTATTCACAACGACTGTACTGGTCGGGACGACAGTGGCACCATCGGCGACCTTGCAGCCCAAAAATTTAAAATATGCGCGGCGTATTTTGACATCCAGCGACAAATAGATGAGTGGATTCAAGCCGCCATACAGCATGTAGAAAATTTCGTAGATTAATGCACCGGCCGTCACTTGGAATAAAAATTCCTGCAAAAAAACCAAACAGCCGATCAAAATGGCCTGGGCCAGCAATTTGATTTCGACCAAAAACTTTTTCTTGTCGTGGGCGGCACTATTCGAGCGCATGCGGATTATGGATACGACAATGCAAATCGGGTAACACAAGATGTACAACGAGATGGTCGTTCCGGCCATGCCGATGTAGAAATAGTGCTGCAACCAATAGGGCATGAAACTGACACCCGTGATTTCGATGAATGAGAACGTGTACGTCAAAGCTACTGCATAACGGGTTCTTTTCACCGTGAACCAGATTCGATACTTGCTGAAGAAGACTATGGCCGTGAACCGATTCAATGTGATCAACCAGTTCATGCACTGAAATACATTAAAATATGCTTAAATTGACTGACTGACTGACTGACTGACTGACTGACTGACTGACTGACTGACTGACTGACTGACTGACTGACTGACTGACTGACTGACTGACTGACTGACTGACTGACTGACTGACTGACTGACTGACTGACTGACTGACTGACTGACTGACTGACTGACTGACTGACTGACTGACTGACTGACTGACTGACTGACTGACTGACTGACTGACTGACTGACTGACTGACTGACTGACTGACTTACCAATCCAGGAAAGTAGCCGACAGCCGCACTGTATACCCAAAAAATGCGCATAATGAAATCGCGTTCATCAGTCGTAGATGACAAACGATCGCCCATGTACATGGCGGCAGCGGTCAAAACGCCAAAATCCGAAATGGCCAAATATTTGGCTATAACGTAATAAGAAGTGTCGAAATCTTTACCACCTTTGAGCGTCATAGCTAATAAAGTGATTATATAGTTGACCAAGAGACAAAAAGCGATAAAAATCAATGGAACGATAGTATGGGGCTTGTACAGATCGTCCTCGGTACTGATGGCCGAACTTTTGCTCGTCGTTTCAATAGAGATTGACGTAGTCAGTTCAGAAGTCATCCTTCCAAGTTGGATGGTTTTTTTCGTTTTTTCCTACATTTTTATAAAATTCCACTTGCATCTCTCGTGCTCTCATTAATGTTATACTACTGTCATTGATTGTTTTTCATTGTTTCTCGCGTCTGCCTCAACTGGGACCCAATCAAGTTTGAGGTATGTTAATTTATACAGTACTTATGACAGCATCGTTGTCACGCAATGAGGTCATCCATTAAAAAACCTACAAGTAATGCACACTGTTCGGCGTTGATAAAGGAAATCTGAACCCGCTATCGGAAACTGTCTAAAAATGTTGCAGACTGATTTGAAATTCATGACATTAATCGTGCAATCAAAATTCATACGTCGAAGTCAAAATTCATACGTGAGTGCCCCTGAGATTGAGAATTAAACGAGATTTTTCAGAAATGATTAATTGCAACTCTTTCTTCCATGACACTTATGAGAAACTTGATCTTCATTATTCATACCAACGAATAAGCATGTACATGACAAATACAATGCGCAGTCAGCCAGATCTCGAAAGTAACAATATTACCTTGCTTCAATTGTAATTTTACGGTCATTAGATGTGTCGATTTGAAAGAAAAACGCTGTAAACAATTCCACTGAAAAAGACAAAAATGTCATCTCCACGATATAATGAACGGGGCTGATCGCAGGTCGAAAATCTAGAACAGGCAGTAAATTGCTCTGAGCTGTGCTCGGAGTTGGTTCATACTTCGCGAGTAAATTTTTCCCGCAAAATGCATACTTATTTCTTTCCATGTATGAACCATAAAATCAATACCTTAAATACTTAGTTCACTGAATTTCTTTGAAGACACTGTGTTTTTTCCTAACATCCTTGTAATCAGGGGTTAAACGTTCCAAAGAATTTTTTTCATCAGGTTCAATAAGTTCAAATTTCTCATCATCTGATAATTATATTCGAATATACATGGCGTAAATTTTACAGCAAAAACATGAAATTCCACAAATAAACCTAGCGATTTAGGCATGTGTCGGACCTTTTGACCAGGTATGCTACCCGATCCTACCCGATGTTTTCTGACCCGAACGAGGGAAAAAGACTTGACCTTAACCGCCATCTAGGATACCTCTGTGCCTTGAATGTCACGGGTCAAAACATTCCTTTGAGCATTTTCACTGCTAGAAGAAAAAACAGATAAAATTTTACTCTACATGAAATTAATCTAGAATTAATCTAGAAGAATGAAATTAATCAAAAATAAAATTTTTTCAATAGTTTTCCAAAAATGGTAGGGAATGATCGGTGTATTGGCATTGGCTGATAATTGGCCGATGTCCTTTTGGGCGTGCTATGATCAATAATATCCTGTTTTATACGGCAATTCTTGCATTAATCAGCCCTGCATGGGATTATTTACTGGGCAAGTGTAAATCTTAAACTTCTTTTAGTTATTATTTAGACAAAAAAACGTTGAATTTAATGACAATGTGATTTTTTCCTTCAATGCATTATGACACAATGCTTGATAAATAATTTTTAGTCTTCACCTCCTGAAAAAGTATGCTTAAAAATCGTTCAATTTCCATCATTCACGAAGAATTATTTAACAATATCATGTTAAAAGCAATGATATGGTGTCCAAAACTGTTTGAGATAAAATACTGTTTCAAATTGAGTATTCTATAATTTCTATTGTGTTCAACAAGTTTTATAGTAAAACCTTCATGTGAACAATGACCGACGTTGGTCGTTCTTCAATTTACAATCATTTAATAAAAAAGAGACAAAAATATGTCTCGTACTAGAGAAAAAGTTTTCGAGGAGCACTTGAGATTAAGCAAAAAATGAAATTCTAAACAAATATTTTTCCGGCAGAAGTGCCATCCTCGGCTATCATTTCAGATTTTTTGATTATTTTCCTATAATCGTAGATCGAATTGATTTTCGTTTTTTGTCTTGAATAACAGAAAGATTTTGTTCATTTCTCATTTCCCTGTCTCGTTTCATTTCTCGTTTCTCAAAACAGCCATTAGTAGTTAAAAGTAATAAGATGAGTCATTTTTCATTTTCAATGTTTATTCACAATAAATAATAAACAAGCATGTAACATAGCGAGTATGTGCTTGTGTTACACTTTATGAACTGAACATATTTTTATGACACCTTGACCTGGTTTGCTAGACGTCTCTGACACAACCCGACCCGTGCCCGATACATCCCTACTACCGACCGCTCAGAGCACGCAAAATTTCGCATTGGTTGTGCGCACATTGTTCAATTTTTGATAAATTAGCCCAGTCTGCGACGTGCCTATACTTATACCACGTGTTACTCGGCGAGCATGCTCGGAGGAGTAGAAAAAAGTTTTACCACTCCGAACATGCGCGGCGAGCAAATTTTTTGTGCTCATGGTTCTGCTTACTCGGAGCTGTGCTCGACGAGCATCACCGAGCACAACTCCGAGCATGCTCGCCGAGCAACGAGCAGAAGTATGAACCGGGCTTTACAACCTAGGACTCATTACCATAAGAAAGCCAACCTTTTGTGACATGTCTCCTAAAGCTGCAGTTGACAATGGTAGTTTTTGTTCCCAACAGAAGAACAACAGAAAAAATTATAATTATTTCAATTCCAACAGTCTCTATGAAAACGATTGCGTAATAGATTGTCTAGAAACTTGATAGAAAACTCGTAGTCACGTGACGTTCAACATTCAGTTTCCATTTTCTAATTACGATCGCCTCCATACGCAACAATAGAACATTATGCAACGTAATATATTGAAATGAGCTTTATTACTGCCGTTGGATTTCCCATCAGTTTTTTTATCACAAACGAAAGTTATGAACCTGCATATTTTACACATGGAAATTTTGTTTTATGACTCTTCCTTTTTTTATACATACTGATGCAGTTTTTCACACAGATTTATTTCGACTCTCTTTTACTCTACACACAGCACTTATTTCAAAAGGCGACAGGAATTAATCGTGATCTTGAACTCCTGCAAATTTTTTTTCTTGTAAAATCATGTAAAATGATATTTTGTGATAGACAATGTGAAAACAACTGCTTTACTTTCCTGTATACGTTTTTTGAAAGTCTCGCATTAGTGTACTTTTTATTTGTTTTTAGACCTTAAGACCCAATTCAGAAATGCAGTCGCCGATTGTTGCCGATTGTCGCTGATTGTCGCCGATTGTCGGCGACAAAAATCATAGGATTTTTTCACTTCTGAATTGGGCTTTCTGCAAATTGCCAATCCGTTCCTTAGAATCGCCGACTGCCGTCGACTAAATCCTATAGTCTGTCTTTTATAAAATGCTTCCAAATAGAAAAGTGACACAAATCAGTATCGTCGTCAAAATCGTTTAAATAGAGCTCTTATTGTAAAATTTTTCACTCGAAAAATTATTAAGGACTAGGCCAGTATGCTCACTAATTTCCATTCCTACATATATTTGTTTATTAGAAAATCGTTAAAATCTGAAATACTACTTGCATTCCACTTACATTATTTAGAAGCATTTCAAGAAAAACAGATTATAGAGACCGGCGACAGTCGCCCACGGTCGCCGATTGTTGCCAACTGCCGCCGACTGTCGGCGACAAAAATCCTAAGATTTTTCACTTCTGAATTGGGCTTAATGCTCTCATGAGCCGCTTTTTAGAAATTAATTCAAAAAGTTTTCGAAATAAAAGGGCAACTCCGACAAATGCTCATAATATTATGAAGTTTATAAAAGTATAGGACATACAGTAATCTGCTCTCCTCAGTATGGTTCTAAATATTACGAGTGGAAAGTAAGTAATATATCATATTTTCACCATTTCATGCTAAATCGTACGTGGCGTGGTACTGACTCAACTAACTTTCATCACCTACTGAGTACAAAATTCTACAGTAGAAGAGTTGTGAAAACGACTTCTTTTCGCCACTTTCCAATTTACAAGCATTTTAGAAAACCAAATATTGATTCATACATGTTGTAAATGTGATATTATGCATAATCAGTGTTTTTCATAATTACTTATGTTCGGCGAAATACGGAGAGGATATTCATCACAAAAACTTCTTCAATACTGCCACAGAAATCAAACAACAAATAGGGGTTGTCTGGAAGTGATGATGTAAGTTTCGCAATTACCTAGAAATAAGAGAAGTATTTGGTAACATAATGTACTTTTACGTGAAATTTGAGAAAGCTTGCTGATCTCCTATCAATGTTTCTTTCATCAAAAAGTTTGAAAATTTCAGAGATTTAGAATGGATTTGCCAATCATTGCTGGCTTTTCTATTTATAACTATGCCAAAATTAGGATAGTCGCATTTTTCTACGAGTAATGAAAAAACAATGATATGAATAAATAGAGCAGTATAGATTGGCCTTAGAATTTAAGATGCCCTGTGCTGGTATCAATATAAGCTCCAGATCTATGCCCGATCATCAGATCGCCGCAGAAACAATTTACCCTGGGGAAATGATCCAAAGAATGGACCATGCCTCTTGTATTCAGGTTTTTATGTCATATTTTTGTAATTTTCGGTTAATCCATACGTCGTAGAGAATTGAAAATTTGGGAGCCATCTTTTAAAGCTTTTTGGGATGATTTGATAGCAAAAATCTACAGTTGAGCTATGTTTAAGATTTAAAAGACGTTGCCTCTACTTGAAACAGCAATGTCACATTATTACAGTAGTTGCTCAAAAAATATTTTCTCTAGTGGGTGCCACAGTTCACGGTCAAAAATATCTCGGGAATTCTCTATCCATTTCCTCATAAAATGGAAATGTCTAAAAATTTAGTTGTCATGCAAACCGAACTTTTTTTGCATTCCCGCTCGATTTGCAGGCGTAATCTTCCTCTGTACTTCTGATTTTAGCAACATAATATTTCGAATATTTTAATGAGCACCTTCGGGAATACTGTAATTTTGCTGAGGAGTTGTTAGCTGATCAACCGCAAAATTCTTGCCTTTTCGTAACAATTGTACTTTTAAGTTTTCGCTCAAAATGGCTACTGTGACGGAAACTTTTGTCGAAACGACGAGTAAAAGCAGCGCCGTAACGACGCCGGACGATCTTTACCCGCTTAAAATTATTCTACCCATACTGATCATCGACGCCCTTTTGCTGATCAACTACGTCGTAACTTACGCCTCCATGCTGACCAAAGAAAGCAGTCGCGATTTCGAAAGTTCTTATTACGTATTGATCAGGGCATTAGTCTGGTCGGATTTGGGCGTTTTGATAGCTGCCGCCCTTTACATGGGAGCCCGGTTGTCCAAAACTACGGAAGGCCGTCAGAACATCATGCCCTACTTTTGGTTGTTCAGCTCGACCGCCGGCTACTTCCCTGGGTTGGTGAGTGAAGAACAAACGATCTGGATTCTATTTTGTCCTCATTTGAGGTATCCTGCGTCAAGGCATGGCTTCAAGCTGACTGTTATTCCAAAAATAAAATTTTTCGTGATTTTCTTGATTTCGCCACAAAGAGAATCGGTTTCAACTCCAGTGGGCCTGTTGAATATGCAAAGACAGTGGTTTACTATGAATAAGTAAAGCCCGTCATATGTAATATAGAAATGAGATTTTAACGTGAGAAACTAGAGAAGAAAGATTATCTGACGAACAGAATTTCCATATTCTGGCTCGACTGACTGAGACACTGACAGCCTATATGTATACTTTCTAACCAACAGGTAATTGCACTTAATCTTCATGGCATTGGATATTTCCAATCCTATTTGATAAAGATCGTTGTCACTAAATCAATATATGCCTGCATTACTTTGAAGATGTCTGCGCTATACCTGTTTCAAAGCATCCATCCTGACGAGAGAATATTCTCTGTCATTTGTGTCCTGTGTTGAAATATGTAAATACTGCTTTCGGGGTATCGGAATGAGTACGTTTTCCTAGTGTCACATTACTGTCATGGCATAAAATCTGTATGGATCCTCAACGTCTAATTAAAAATCTGTATTTTTTAGCTCGTGCGAAGCTCGGCTCAACTGGATCTGCATAGATGTTTGTTGGATCTTATATCAGATCAAGTGCTTGCAAGTGGCACGATGTTCATCTGGCAGTATCTGAGACCCGTCTAGAGATGTATCTCACACCCGACTGGGCACATCTAAAATATCTCTAGATCATATAGTAGATTTAGCATGGTACATACACATTTACATCAATATGGACAATTTTCGTAAAAAACAAGGCCATGAATTCTCATGTACATCTTGAAAAACCACATAACTTTTATGTAATCGCCTGACTTTGATCTGTTCAATTGAGTCAAGTTGAGTGACGTCAGCAATATTATACAGTGTTAACTGCTTGTACACGATGGCTGAGAATCAGTGCAGTGTAACAGTTCTATACAAACCAAACAAACTTCATTCACAGTATAACCTAAGTTTGCAATAGCCCCTTTAATTTAGAATGATACACGTACCGGAAACAAAAAAGCAGGTTCAATTTGATACGCAATCTTCACTTAGTATAAAACTTTATGCTGTAGAAAAGCGCTTAATTTCTTCATGAGAATCAGAGAGGCGAGAATCATTGAAAAACATCATGCCTATCCATTGTCGATTTGAACATGAGTGCGTAAATACTTGAGTGCTACTCGAGAAATTTTGACCACTTAACAAGGTTATTGAAGAAATTTTTTAGCTGTTCTGTTTGACCGCTCACTGACGAAAGAATTCTTTCAATGATTACAGTAATGAGCTTAGTAGTACTTTCCGTATTGAACCTTACTTTTATGGGATCGCTGTATGGATCATTTCAATATGAATGGAGTATAGTAACTGGAAGTAGAGACACTGACTTGCAACAGAGGAGCGTGCAGGGTTTCTCTATGCTAATTGCTGCCGAATCTACGTAAGAAATAGAAACTCGCTGACCACAACGTTCGTTAAAGGCAAGGATCTCCAAGAGTACCATCCAGTGACCAGTATCTACTGTAAGAATATCCGCAACAGATCCGTTCATACAACAGTGCAGGTTTTCTGTGACTTCTATGCAGTTGTACACATTTTGGTGACTTACAAGAAAAATTTATCAGTTTTTCAAAGTGAAATTTTTTACCAGTTTCATTTCATTCAGATTCTAAATTGGTTTTTGACCTTAAATCGTTTGACGGCCATCGTTTTTTTCGCCAAATACAAAATTTGGTTCACTTTGAAACGGGCTCGATACATGGCCGGTTTCGCTTTCGTCGTCGGCGTAACTGAGGCCTGCGGCGTCAATTTGCTCCCGTACCCCGTGCAACACCTAATTTATATGTCCATGCCCGGCGTCACTGTAGGTCTTTTCGCCCTGGCCTACCCCGTTTGCGTCGTAGTCTCCGTGATCCGCATGAAATCCAATATGGCCGCCCACGATAGGAAAAAGTACGTCGTCGAAATCAAATTGTTGGCTCAAGCTATATTGATCGGGTGTACGCTTTTTTTGCAAGAATTTTTGTACCAAGTGACAGCCGGTGCTTTGATCTACGAAATTTTCTACATGCTGTACGGCGGCTTGAATCCGTTCATTTATTTATCATTAGACGTCAAGATCAGGCGAGCTTATTGTCGATTTTTAGGGCTCAAATTCGCTGATCGACGAGTGTCAGATGTGATGCTCGGAGCTAAACTGTCTACCATAGGTGGTACGAAGTAGTCAGCAATATTGTCATGATTTTTCACATCGATATAATCATTATTTCAGAGTTTAAATAAATATTCATGCTTTGTGCGGTGTTGAAATTAGTCTGATGTGAAGACATGACAATTTATCAAAACACAATTCGGAGTCGTATCAGTCTGTTTTTCTTGACATGCTTGTAAGTATAAGAGTCGAAAGCAAATACTATACCATTTTCTGCTAAACGTGTTGCATAGGAATGGAAACTTGTGACAGTACTAACTAATACTATTCATCAAGAAAGTCCTATAATGAAAGCTTTGTTAACACGACCCTGAGGGTGGTACTAATCTTTTATCATTTTTCAATTTGCTGGCATTTCATAAAAACAAAAAATGCCGATAACTTGGAAAACCAAAGTTTGGTCTTTTGGGCTAATTTACCCCTGAAGTCGAACCTTGTTCCGTCATAACCATATCAAGAATTCAGAACAAATTCTTTAACTGGTATCTATACTCATTGACTTTCGCAGAAAAAAAGTTTTCGCTCGAAATAGTGTGTCTCAATTCTTGATGAAATATTTTGACTATGAATTATATTTAGCCTTGTGTTTAATATGTTTAATTCAGCAACGTTGAGGCCGCCAAACCAAATCCGGAAATTGGTGATAATTGCTTTTTTAAAATGGCAGCCAAAACTTTTTTTAGCCCTCGAATCGTAAATTTGGTTTAAAAGTTTGATGTCTACTTGATGAGTAAACGTACGAAAATTCGGGTCGCAATTTGGGTCTCGTTGTCGACCTCGATTCGACGCGGCGTATGCAGAGTGAATTATTTTTCGATTATGGGCTTTTTCAATATAGTTTTTACGTAAAGTTAGTGAAGCGAAAATTTATGGAGCAAAATTTTTCATTAGAAACATGTTAATGTTTTACGTAATCCTTCTTACGGAACTCGTCAGGTGCAGCCACGTCCCACGTAAGAACTTTGGTACATTTTTCCTTAAATGGGCTATGTGCTTTCATGTGAAAAGTTACACCCACAGTCTAACGATATTCAAATTACAAATAACAAGAATGAGTAATTTCTTCAAAATTTTTACAAAAAGCTTCTACGATATAATTTTTGGCACTAACATTGCCGAGTGTTGATGTAACTTACAGACACAATATTCACTGGTCAATTTTCATTCTTTTTGGAGTATTTAAGGGAAAAACAGATTTTAGATATGTCAAAGATTATACGACCTTGAACTTATTTATATATTGTTTCTCATTATCATGTTTGGAAGTCCTAAGCGCATATGAGGGACTTAAGCCTTGAGGAAGATACGTAGGTCTAAAACTTTTTCCGATGAAATATAGGAGTGAGTACTAAACCAGCATAGCTTTAAATCAGGGACGAACGTCTTCTCCATGATGGGAACTTATTCAGTCAAATCCAGAGCCGGATAGTTCGTAAACTGAGAGCCGAACATTAGTTTTCTGTGCATTGTTGCATAGACCTTTGAAACCTGTATCCAATGTGAAAAATCGGAAAAATTCATATGATCGAAGAGCATCCTCTGACCGTCGGGAATACTGGGGCCCAGAAGTTTTCTATGAATGAATCTCTGAAATAGTCTTTTTCTTCACTCCCGGAAAAAGGTGCCTGCAGCAAGAATGCTGGAGTACAGGAGTAAAAACATGCTACGTGCAGTTAAAGAAATGACAAAATTATCACTGTCGTTGACACTTTTACACAAATCTTTAATGATAGAAGTTTTGTTGGAGGTTAGTTGGGTATGAAGGAATAGCTAATTCAGGATTATAGATAAATTAGTCACTTCAATCGATTAGTAATTCCCGTCGAAGACATATATTTGGGATCATGATTTTTGCTGAAGGTGCGACACCACTGGTCACTGCAGTCTCGGCAGAACTCCCGTCGCGGCCTCGAGTCTTCATGAAAAATATTACTAATTCTACAATCATACATTCCTATTGGCTGAACGATTATCCAGCGCGCTTGTTCAAAAGAAGGCGGATAAATGCACGAAAGAGCTATTATTGGAAATTGCTCAATTACGCCGATTTACCTTTCATGAATGGAAAGAGCACGTTTTCGAAAAACTACAAAGACGTACCTTTGGAAACTGGTAATCTATAGGAAAAGTGTGCACTCGTCTTGGAAACCGCGCTTAGAAGTTTGAGATGAAAATTCAGGTTTAAGAAACCTCGCTTCATGAATTGAAAACTTTTGAAGATGCAATAAATTCAACATCAGTCGATGGATGCAAAAAGTCTTTATTCAGATCATTTTATGTTTGCTTTTGAACGGAGTTATTCCAAGGTTTCAATCGACATCAAACAACTTCAGTTATCTGGAAAAAAGGCCCGCCCAGAAGCGGTACCTTGCAGTAATCAGAACGGATGTGACATTCCTCCACACCAAGGCTGTCTGTTTTTTCTAAAATGAGCTCTGCTGTAATGTAATTGAAACAAAGATTTTACGGTAAAATTTTTCCTCAAAAAAATATGATACATACCCGCTAGTATCATATGTCAGAATTTCATGCATGTTCGAAAATCAGACACTGATTAAATTAGCATCAAGGTTTGAGCGATTTTGGAAAAATCAGAAAATTCATGGGCCGCATACTGCTATTGAGTCCGATTTAGGAAAAAAATTCTGAATGAAATTATAATCTCTGAAAATTTGAATTGAATTTCCCCTAAAATCGACATCGAATCGTTCTACGTATCTGAATCATGGGAATATCTAAAATTTTATTAGTTTACAATTTTTCCTGGGAAATATTAATAATTTTGCTGATGATTATCAAAACATGGCCCTCAAAGTCATTTTGATAGAGCGTTTATTGTAAGATTTTTTACTCAAAAAATGGTATGAGTTAGTTTAGTAGGGATGCAGCATATAGTTTCGCAGGAAATGATGAAAATAAAAAATAGTACTTGCTTTCGACTCTTAATATTTACAAGCATTTTAAGAAAAAAGACTCTAGTTAAAAGGGCATGCAGTAATACCCGGACAAGTATTAGGAAATGACAGACATAGAAAATGAACATGAAACGTTGAATAATGTCGATTATGAGAATTCTAATAATGAAAAAGTTGAAACTGAGTTGTAATTGAAGAAATCTGATGAATAACTTCCTGCGATGTGAAAAATTCTCATTGAAATTTAAAATGTTCAAAATTATAAACGCACTCTACTCGATGACGCTCCAATCGATTAGACGCACCCTGCAGCCATTGGTATAGCCACCAAAATAAACGCGCTATTTCACTAATCGGGATAGTACGGTACTTTGTAATAGCCGATTGCTGAAAACTAAATTCTAATGAAATAAAGTGAGAATTGAAATCAAATTTAACATGAAAGAGTATAGCTCATTGTATACTGTAATTATAGATACGAAATTTTTGAGTGAGAACGAAAGTATATCAACTTTCTGAGGAACAAAAGCCGGACTCTTTACCTTGATCGCCTATGCTACAACAGGCCGTTTTCTGCGCCATCCTATGAAAAGCATAACCATTACATAATATTATAGTTTGATACCCTAAAATGAGTGTACGCAACATTTCAGCAACAGACAAATATGATATCGTGATAACAGCTCACAATGTCAACGATCTACCTTCTAGTAGTGAAAGTCAGATTCCGTACCCACCGCATCCTGGCCTGGTGGTTGATCCACAGCATCAAGAAAACAATGGCTCCAAATCGTCGAATAGCATTGAAACACATTCGAACACGACCGAAGGTCACTCAACAACGGGACACACTCAAATCCTCATCAAACTAGTATTTTCTTTGCAGGTGGAGGCCACTCGCACGGTGAAACAAGCGTCGAAGGCCACAAAGAGAAAAATGAAACCGAGACTAAGGAATGTTACGTTTTCAAATTGCTGGAGGGTATAGCTGAATTTAGCAAAGGAATAATCGCTGTAAGAGATGCTGTAATTCTAGCTTTGTGCCATTGTACATATGTACAACATTTCCATATCGTTTCAGTTTGCCGAGGTTGGAACATTGGGAAAGTGATCTACTTCATGTGCGTAATAGTTGGATTCATTGTTTGAATAAAATATGTACATTCTGAACAGCACAGTAGAAAAACAAAGGATGTGCTCTTACATGTTTCATATCAATAAATCGTCTTCAAAAATCCGTGGACAGGAAAAACTCTAACAGTGCCCGATTTTGGAATTCCAAGTTCCAAGTTTCCAAGAATTTGGAATCTCTAATAAGTCTCAAAGTTTCGGTTAGGTATGCGCAAATAAAATTTCAAAGTCGCTTTTTCTCTTCCTGCTCTAAAATGATGGCAAATTTTCCAAGTCTCCAATTCTTCTTTCCTAAGACTTACAATTTCAAAATCGGAAAATGTCTATCTTTTCAATTCCCACTAGCATATTGTAAACATAGATTATGTGACACAAAACTTCGTACTAGAAAAGTGAAACAATGATTATACTCTATTCAGTTTGAAATGATCGATGCAGAGAGGTCACGTCCAAACTTTTACTCGAAATTATGGAAGGCTCGTTTTCTCCATTCAATATTTTTTTTCTTCATAAAATAGTGTCCTTGATGATCACTCTTTTGATCTCTAAAAGAGCTGCGTGTGCCGAAACTCCGACCGCTACATCGATCATTTCAAAATGCTTGCAGTATAGTATAGCTTTTGAGTACGAGCACAAAAATGTTCTGAAAAACATTCAGTTTTCAATAAAAGTGTATTTGATGTCAAGTTCATGGTTAACTCACAATTACATGAAAAATAGTAACTTTGTCATACCCTGATTTCATCCCGAGGTTGTTTTCTAAATGTGCTTTTATTTAAGTCGATGAGCTATTTTTCACCGTTGGATTTCACCATTTTCTGCAGCTTCTTATTTAGAATTTTCATTCGAAATCAACTGCTGTGCATGTCGCCCAAATTGGTACTTTTTACGATAATTGACTATCTCATGCGGAATTGGACGTCTTCCTACTACCATCTACCACGATTCCCGTCACCATGTTGACTCCCAAAATCAGTGCTCGATATATAATGCCAAAAAAACAAGAAATTCATGCTTTCTTGAAGAATCCTCTATCAACCATACCAATCCATGATGATAGTGGACTTGAAAAAAATTTTCAACTGACATTCCGCTAGAAAAAAGTTACTAGTGTTCTATGTGTTCCAAGGCTTGGAATTAAAGTCGAAAATTTTCACGGCATACGAACCGAGATTTGAAAAAACGCCGATTTTCCAAGACTTGGAAATTGGAACTTGTAGAAATAGAATAATCGCCAATTTTCGACGACTTGGAGCTTGGAATTCCAAGTACATACGAATTAGTCTCCGATGTGTACTAACAGCATCAATGATAACCTGGGGAGGTCAGGTCAGTCTAATGCTGATCTAACTTTATCATAAACTCTGTCAAAGATGGATTTTAGAATCATAGGTGACGCGATAGTGTCAACCTATAATATACTTGGCCCCCAAATTTTATGTCCCCCCTCTAGAGCCAAACGGTAAGAGCTAGAACCTTCAGTTTTTTTTCATAATTTCGGGCATAGGGGGAAACTATGGGGTGCTTTTTGTCATTTCGCCTCTATCTGCGAGTTGTGCTCGGTGGGCTTTTTAAGGGTCCCCAGTCCCACCATGCCCCACAATGCATGTGGTGTATCCAAGCTCCATACTTCGGCCCAAGCATGTCGGGGATGCAATCTCAAATGCGATTTTTCATTTTTTTTAAAATATGGCCTCAATTCAATTATATGGCGGTCCAAGGTCCCGGGATTTCCAATTTTGTTATATAATACTAAGGCTTCAAAAAAATAATTTTTTGCAACATAATGCACCACTAATTTTTTGCAGTTTCAATTGAACCAGTAGCCTTATTGGGATTTTTAGGCTATAAGAGTTTTCGACCATCGGGAATTCGATGGAAGCGGCCACTTTACACGAAAAATTATCCCGAGTGTGAACAAGCGTATCTCCGTGATTTTTCAGTGGAGGGAGTTTTCGACCGCGGGGAATTCAATAGATGTTTTCACTTTACACAAAAAAATTATCCCGGGTGCAAACGTAATTTTTTGATTGAAGGGGTTTTCCACCACGGGAAATTTAATGAATGCGATCACTTTACACACAAAATTATATTGAGTGTAAAAAAATGTATTTCTGCGATTTTTTGGGCTGAGGGACTCTAGATCATGGGGAATTCAATAGATATGGTCACTTTTCAGTCTGTTTACAACGTGTTTTAAGTACTATGCGATTTACACATCTTTTACTTTTACTGAAAGTGAAAATTCGTAGCCGAAGATGGCCAAACTTGAAACTTCAATGTGCATCTATGAAGGTTTTCGTGCATGGTAGAGGCCCACTAAAAAGAGGCGAAATAGTTTACTAGAAAATGCCCCGATGGGGCAGAAAAAAGAAGAATATACTTGCTTGGATAGTTGCCATGCTAGAAAAAGAAGTAGACTAGATTTTTGAGAACTTGGGTTAAAGTTGGAAAAATTCACTTTCTTTGTATTGAATTTATTGACTCATCTATTCACGGACAAACGCTATGAAAAATCGCTTCAACTCAAGCTGAGTGAAATAAGCCATTGAGGTGGTCTGAAATATTCGTAGTATGAAAGTTTTGCATGTACAGACTGTTTTTTTAAACCCTCACAAATTGAAAACTGACACAAATCAATTTTGTCGTCAAAATTGTTTACATAGAGCTCTTACAGTAAGATTTTCCACTCACAAAATTGTCAATGGTTAGTTCAGTATGCTCACAAATTTCTGGTCTTACACGACATAAAGTTTATCGGAAAATCGTGAAAATTTGAAATACTGCTTGCTCTACACTTTCATTATTTAGAAAGGCTTGTTTTCTGGTCTTTTTTTTGATTGGGTAGCATATCCGCCACCGACTACCCATCAGCTACCTGGTGCGCGACCGCTACCTAGTGCACATCCGTTACTAGACAGCAAAAAATGTCAAAAAGGTTTTGCTATTATTTTCATAAGGGTTTTCAGAAGACGAAAGAATAAAAGAATGGCATATGCTATGGGTTCTGCGTGGTGAAAAATATTTTGTTAGCTACTTTTATGGAACCGCAAGAATGGTAAAAAAACATAATACTACACAGAGTCTACCGAAAGATAAATCACTAATGAGTCAAGATAAGTAATAAAATCATCAAAATGACCACGCAATCACATTCTAACGAGTGAAAATTTTTCATTTACATAACGTTTGTTATTCATAAGACGGACTTCTGTTATTCTTTACCTGTACCAATCCTAGTGATGCAAATATCCTTTTCGTTTTATTTTTTTGTCAAAAACTTTTTTCGATTGTTTTCAAATGTTTTATCATTTTGAGTTCAAAATTTAAAAAACTATTATTGACCCAAGTAGACCAAGGACTGATTATTTACAACAAACGCTGATCCATGGCAAATATCTCATTTCTATCTAAAATTATTTCGATAACCCTGGGATAACAACAAATCACTGCATATCACCAGGGTTCGTGACATGCATTTGGCAGGAGACAATTTCTTGCATTTACCTCTCTGAAAATACTTGACAAATTGAAAATTTTGATGCCCATCGGTTGCAACCGCATATTTTCCAATTTTTAAAGAATAAAATTTTTCATTTTCACGATACATGCGTCATCTAATCGATAAAAAATGAAACGAGTCTAATAATTTGTAAAAGCATACTATATATTATTCTATAATGAAATCCTGCCTATAGTCTGTTTTTTATAAAATGCTTCCAAATAGAAAAGTGACACAAATCAATATCGTCCTCAAAATCGCTTACATAGAGCTCTTACCGTAAAATTTTTCAATAGAAAAATTGTTAAAGTATGCTCACAAATTTCCATTCCTCTATGATATATTGTTTATCAGAAAATCGTGAAAATCTGAAATACTACTTGCTCTCCACTTTCATTATTTTGAAGCATTAAAAAACAGACTATAGGTCATTCGATGCAAAAAATAAATGTAAGAACGGATCTGACTACGGTAGCGGATGTGCACTAGATAGCGGATGTGCAGTAGGTAGCGGATCTGGCACCGACCCGTTTTTAGGCAGCTTGCATAATAGTATCTACTGAGAGGCACTATTAATCCCGATCCTCTGCTCGGCGAAAAGTTCATTCCATTTGCACTAAACAAAGTGCTAACACTGCTGAAAAAAGTCAGTGAACATCTCCAAATAGCCACAGTTGTTCACGCAAATCTAAACAGAAAAAGAAGTATTTTCAGCAAAACTTGCAATTCAAATTTCCGATCATTAGACAGACAAAAAATAAAATAGTTTCGGCAATTAGATTTTATAAGCTATAAATCAATAAATAATGGCTGACAATAAAAATCTCAACAACTTCTCTTTATACAATTAAACTCTTTAGTATCATTCTACCGTCGATACCTTTTTTGAGATCACTCGAGTAATATAAATGAAAAACATTTCAAATCACTGTTCTGACCTTAAGCCTTTTTTTCTAATCTGGAGGTATACTCGGCCATAGCTGAAAGTTTGAAAATTAAATGCTACATTTTTAAACGAGTTTCGTAAAGAGTCACCTATACTTAACTTTTTCGACGGAACGGAATGGACCGTCAACAGCTTGAAACTTTCAGCCTGAAAAGCTACTTTCGGTCGGAAAGTATAACTAAAATTTTGGAGAAAACGACGGACAGTAACCTCCACCCGAACCGAACGGGACAAAAATTTCCCTTTCGTTCGGTTACGTTCCGTCGATTGCATCCCGTTCCGTTCCGTCGGAAAAGGAAAAAAGAAATGATATCATCGGTAAACGTGTAGTGACTGAGCGTTGCAACTAGCGTTTTCATTTTCCAGGTTTAAGGCCTAGCTGCTACAGTCAATTACAAAAAAAAGACGGTCGTGTTCGATTGTTGAATTATTGATTAATTCACGACATCAGATCGAAAAAACTAATTAAAGAAGTAGAAAACCCAGTAAGGCCAAACAATCAGGGAACATTTGGATCTTTTCTACGATTTTACCACCACAAAATGTTGGAAAATTTGATGTACATAACAGGCGTGTTTTAAGCTTGGTAGATGAAAAAATAATAACATGTCGTTGTGGTAAAAGTGTAGGAAATGTCCGTCCATTCTTCCCAAAAGAATCACGGTGCGCACAAGTAATAAACCTGCGCATACGCACACGTTTCATTCTGGAATGAACTATAGCAGTTAGATGAAAAAATTGAGGTAAAGATTTTATCCTACCATGCGAGCTTATTGTCTGCCCACTGATTTCTACGGATTATTTTGCCTTCTGTGGTCCATTTTAAAATGAATAGACTATAATGAGAAAATCTAGCAAACAACAACACTGAGCTGAGTAGGGCGTCTAATGATATTTAAAGTTGAGCTACTGACTAGCCAAGGAAGCAACCAACTAAAGTATGAAACTACCAAACAACCAAGCTTCCCTAATGTATGCTGGTACGGCGTGAACCGATGAGGCTTGCTGGGTTATGGCCGTTATCATATAATTTTGACAATAATAACAATAAATTTGTGACCAATCGACATAGATATGCACTAATATCATTGATTCCATCTCAAAAATTCCACTCCCGAAAACAGATCGTTATTGTTATTTCGATTCAAAGACCCGTCCAATGAAAATGTATGCCCTTCAGTCCATTTTTTGGGCAGTTGCACGTTGCCTTGGACGTGAGCGCCTTGCTCGTCGGCTCGACCGACTCCAGTGGCCAGCGGCGAACTGAGACCACTTTTCGACGGTTGCCAAGCACCACCTCGTTCGTTTATCGTACCGAAGCCAGTTCGGCCGTTCAAAAAATGAAATCTTTCGTCCTGGAAGGCCCTCAATTGAACTGGCGCTTGATCTACGTTAAAAATGGCAGCGTCGCGGATTAAACGTGGCGAAGATCCAGCAAATGCTTCGACAACAGAATCTATAGTTTGTAAATCGACTTCTTTCTCCACTTCGGGCACTGGTTTGCGAAATTTAGACAGAAATCCTTTCCTATCATCGCTCCCATGTCTGCAAAAAACTGGAATGGAAGAAAAGAAAAGAAAAGAAAAGAAAAGAAAAGAAAAGAAAAGAAAAGAAAAGAAAAGAAAAGAAAAGAAAAGAAAAGAAAAGAAAAGAAAAGAAAAGAAAAGAAAAGAAAAGAAAAGAAAAGAAAACAAAAGAAAAGAAAAGAAAAGAAAAGAAAAGAAAAGAAAAGAAAAGAAAAGAAAAGAAAAGAAAAGAAAAGAAAAGAAAAGAAAAGAAAAGAAAAGAAAAGAAAAGAAAAGAAAAGAAAAGAAAAGAAAAGAAAAGAAAAGAAAAGAAAAGAAAAGAAAAGAAAAGAAAAGAAAAGAAAAGAAAAGAAAAGAAAAGAAAAGAAAAGAAAAGAAAAGAAAAGAAAAGAAAAGAAAAGAAAAGAAAAGAAAAGAAAAGAAAAGAAAAGAAAAGAAAAGAAAAGAAAAGAAAAGAAAAGAAAAGAAAAGAAAAGAAAAGAAAAGAAAAGAAAAGAAAAGAAAAGAAAAGAAAAGAAAAGAAAAGAAAAGAAAAGAAAAGAAAAGAAAAGAAAAGAAAAGAAAAGAAAAGAAAAGAAAAGAAAAGAAAAGAAAAGAAAAGAAAAGAAAAGAAAAGAAAAGAAAAGAAAAGAAAAGAAAAGAAAAGAAAAGAAAAGAAAAGAAAAGAAAAGAAAAGAAAAGAAAAGAAAAGAAAAGAAAAGAAAAGAAAAGAAAAGAAAAGAAAAGAAAAGAAAAGAAAAGAAAAGAAAAGAAAAGAAAAGAAAAGAAAAGAAAATAAAAGAAAAGAAAATAAAAGAAAAGAAAAGAAAAGAAAAGAAAAGAAAAGAAAAGAAAAGAAAAGAAAAGAAAAGAAAAGAAAAGAAAAGAAAAGAAAAGAAAAGAAAAGAAAAGAAAAGAAAAGAAAAGAAAAGAAAAGAAAAGAAAAGAAAAGAAAAGAAAAGAAAAGAAAAGAAAAGAAAAGAAAAGAAAAGAAAAGAAAAGAAAAGAAAAGAAAAGAAAAGAAAAGAAAAGAAAAGAAAAGAAAAGAAAAGAAAAGAAAAGAAAAGAAAAGAAAAGAAAAGAAAAGAAAAGAAAAGAAAAGAAAAGAAAAGAAAAGAAAAGAAAAGAAAAGAAAAGAAAAGAAAAGAAAAGAAAAGAAAAGAAAAGAAAAGAAAAGAAAAGAAAAGAAAAGAAAAGAAAAGAAAAGAAAAGAAAAGAAAAGAAAAGAAAAGAAAAGAAAAGAAAAGAAAAGAAAAGAAAAGAAAAGAAAAGAAAAGTTACGGAAAGCCAACAGAAAAATACTCACTGAGATTTTCTGCTCGCCAACACACGATGCATTCTAGCATTTATTTCATTAAGCCTCCTTTGATCTCTGGTAAGTGCATTCTCTGTCGATTTCCTTGGTGGCAAATAAGTTGTTTCTGCGGCAGAAAGTTCAGTCGTTGTTTCGATCTGTTGTGATTGCTCAACTTCTGAGGTTGTTTCAGTTCCAAGGCTAGCAGCAAACTCTGTTTCTTGAACTGTGTCTTCAGAAACAGCCTCACTGGCTGATGTGGTGGCGTCCAGAACATCGGTATTGCCGGCCTTCCGTTTTTCCTGCAACGCCTTCAAAGAAACTTCTTGTCGACCACTGACATGCAAATCTTGTTCTCCACCTTTTGGTGCTTTTTCCTTGCTACTGGTTTTTCTTTCGGCACTTTTTCGTTCAGTAGTGGTAACTTCCGTAATGGTTGTGCCATCGGTGACAAAAGGCGACAATGGAGTAGTGAACAAAAAAGCATCGGGAGGTGGGCCAAGGTTCCTGCCGGCACTAGCGCCAAATGGATCGGGTGGCGGAGCAGCCTCAGGTGAAACAGATTTGAAGTTTTTGCCCGCAGATGGAAAGCCCACGTCGGGGTGAGGCAAGCCGCCCAACGCGGTCGGTATGGAACCTAGAGCTGTGGGTATAGCTATTGGAGCCGCGATGGCGGATCCGAGCCCGGGAGCTTGGCCGATGGAATTGAAGCCCGGGAAACCATTAGCACCACTACCACCCAAGCCCGGCGGAAAGGCTCCCAAACTCTTGCCGAAGGCTCCCAAGCCTTTACCTGCACTAGAGGCTTGGGCGAATGCGCCCAACAACCCTCCAGTTTGTTGCGGAATGACCAATTGATTGGCGTTGGGAGCCAACGGGTTCGTTATTTCTTGTTGAGGCACTTGAGGGGCGATTAGAGAGTTTTGAACGACGGATGGTTGAACGGATTGGAGAATGTTGCGCAAGACCGCCTAAAGATGGACGACAGAGTTAAAGTCTTTTGTGTATTGTCAAATAAACTATGGTTACAGTCATGAATCACGAGCGAAGAAAATCTGGAGGAAGGTCATACCCAATTTTTGGCTAAACTTCAACCAAACCTAACTTCGTCAAGAAAGAGGTGGTTTTGGACCGATATCAACAAGACGTGTCGATGTCGAAATTGCAGAATTTCGGAATAAAAGAACCCTGCTCTCCTAAAAAAACTTTTTTTTCAGTATATATTATGTCCAACACATCTAAGTATTTCATGGGTCAAATCTAAGCCCAGTGGTGGTGATTATGTTCCTACCCTTCACAACCTGCGACCAGCACCTGCTCAACTGGCACAAACCGCCCCTATTCTTCCATTATGCATGTATCTCACTTAGCGTAGTTGGTAGAACACCCGTCCTTACATGCAAAGATTCGAAGATTCGAGGCTTTTTCACTGAGCCGATTTTAGTGCCCGGAACGTTGGCTTGGGTCATAATATCATAAAAAAAGGTCGGAATAATACTCAAGATAGCTCATGCAAAGCTTATTGTGGAAATCTGACAAAAAACTTTTTCAATTCTTTGTTCACTGTGGTGGCCGTAAAAGTACGTTGAAGGCTTATTACTGTAGTCAGGAGGAATTTTTCGCTCATTGCGGTAAAAGTATAATCACTATGGACTTCTTTAGCGTACAACAAGTCAAATAAAGCGAATTTTTAGAATTCACATGTGTGCATACATTCGCTGAGACAAAACTCTGTTTCAGATCAATCGAATTTTAATCAACCCATTGGCGGGTTGCACCAAACGCCTGTCAGCAAACAGGTAACAGACGTCAGGAAACAAAGATTGTTAACAAGTAAAGGGAATCCTTATGCACCAAAGCAAACATACAGACAGGGGATTTCTACTTGTTAACGAGTGAAATGCAAATTCGGATAAGTTTGCGTATTATTGTAAAACATCATTTTATTCATAAAATTTCAAGCCTATTTTTCTCTTCTAATTGATTTTTCTGAAAAAACGAATGAAAAAATGTCCCCACGAATTATACTAATTTAGAACATTTTTCGATAACAGATACACAATTTATTGACCATTTGATATCATTGTCCAAATATTAATCACTAATCGAAGCAACGGCTCGATGAACTACATGCAATACAGTGGTTAATGGGCATCACCAAAAATTTGCATATAAGTATCACTGACAATGTATCTTGTGGCTATACTCCATTCATTTTTAATTGATCGATGCAGCAAGGTCGCAGCCAAACTTTTATTAGCAATTACGGAAAGCTCGTTGACTCTAATCATTTTTACTTCATGATATAGAGTCCTTGATGATCTCTCTTTTTAGTCATTTCAAGATTATCGAAATGAGTTCCTGATCGTCAGTAACGCTGCGTTAGCCGAAACTTCATCCGCTGCATCGATCATTTCAAAATGAATGGAGTATAAAAGTACTTTTCTCGTGAATTGCAGCATTTGAATCTGTTTTACGCCTAAGTTCATTACCATATCTTATTTAGTTTGCTGTTGACTTATCCGGAAATGTTCGGAAAATTCATGCAGCGCAAAATAAGTATTCTTACTAACAAATAGTTTCTTTTGGCGTTCCACTGATCCCACATTATCAGTGTCATTTTTTGAGCATTTTAAAAAATTCAATAGGAAAAGCAGCTGGCAGGTTATAAAGAAACGCACCCAATCTACCAGTTTACAAGAAATTTGATGCAACGCCTGTTAACAAGTGAAAAGTCGGTGGTTTGATGAACACATGCTGCTTGTCTGACACTGATTTGTTTGCTGTTTGGTGCAACCGAAATTTCCTCAAAAATTGTTAACTTGTCTGCTTGATGCAGCCATATTTTCGCTGCACTGGCTACCTGTTAGCAGGGGAAATGTTTGGTGCATCCGGCTCCAAATTCTTTCAAAAATGCAGATACATTATCGATCTTTTCGAACAGGTCTCAATAATATCTATCGATTGATGCCCAAATAGTTACGTTTTGGAAGAAAAAATGTGTTTGCATTTGAGTGAGCTCAGACCAAAGAAAGGTATTAACCCTTAACGCTCCACATCGATGTATGGTGTAACCCATCCTTTTACAGTGCCCATCAGTCATGCTGGTCAGAACAGGTTCGTGTAAAGGACGGAACTACTTTAGCCAACTAACCTGAAACACATTCCCAATCTGTTGTGTAGCATTTTGTTGACCGGGAGTAATGCCCTGGGCAACGATTCCATTTTTGGCCAGAACGTTCAACAACGGGTTGCCCGTATCTTGGGCCGGTCCGTTCAATTGCTGACGTTGCAGCAAAGCGGCCGAAACAATCGTTTCGGGCGGAATTTGTTTCAAAAGTTTAGCGTAAGGCGGATTTATGTCTTCTAAAAGTTCAATTTGCCGCTGCAAAGCTTGCCTGGCTACTTCCTCTTGTCCTTTTTGTAAAAGACTGTCCAACAAAGCCAGGCCTATTTGTTCGCCGATTTGTTTGGCGGCTTGAGAGACGGCTTGCTGCGAAATTTGATTGACGATTAATTCTTGTTGGCAGGAAGCTGAAACAAGTTTTGGGTAACAATGAAATGACATAAGGGCAAAAATTAATGTTGTTGTACGCTTTCACTAAAATGCTACTAAAACGGAGCAAATAAAGCAAATAAACTGATGTTTGTTGTACTTTTCAACAAACTTCATTTTTTGGTATCAAAATTCTACCGTAGAACTTCGTGTACACGATTTTCAGGACTGTACGCCTTATTTTAGACGTTTTTGACTAAAAACATTAAAAAAGAAGACTCCAGTTCCATCAGCTTAGTTTCCCATCAATCGACAGGGTTTTTCAAGATCTATCCAAAAAACAATATTCAAAGTCTTCTATCTTTCTTCCCCACAAATGCATGGCACGACTAAAGCAGCATGAAAATTGTTCACACCTCTCCAAACGGCAATCAAAATCAAAAGCTCGATCGAAGTAAGGCGACTCATTACAGGGTCTATCGTCGTATAATTACCACTAAATGGATACTACCAATCACATTCAGACCTTCGTGATCAGCGAAAATAGGAAAAAAATGAGATCATTCGCGGTCCCGTTAAATTTGGGTCAAAATTTTATTTACTTTTACCCAAAACAAGGTTCAATGGAAAATTGGGGCGTCTAGTACTGTATAGTATAATATGCATAATTTGCTCATATGTTTACTGTATCATACATGGCGCCGCGCGGCCGCCTGTGTGTCGTGGTGAAAGGCGAGAAAGGGAGGCTATCGGCCTACTAACCTGAAAACGTTAATTTTTTATAAACGCGAGAATAACATAAAAATTATAGAAAAAAAGCTTACCGATTTGAAAAATTATTCAAAATTGTGACTGAAAGTAATAGTTTGGAAATTCTAATTTAATGAATCGGCTATTCACAACTGGAAACGTCTTTCGAACTGCTAATATGACGATTCACAATCGATTTTTCATCCGAGTAAAGCAACTCAAGGTGGTTTGTTCGAATTCAAATGAGCCTCGGAAAGTAAAATAATCGTTAGAAACCGGTGGGCAGACAATAAACCTGCATCGTAGGCCGAAATCGATTTTTGTCAATTTGTCCTCTCTACTCGAGAGACAAATTTCTCCGTTTACGCAGGGTGATTTCTTGTTTGAACGAACATCTTTCTATGCGGCGAGGCTCATTTAGAATAAAATAGACTAATGGAATGAGTTCTCATAGTTTTGTTTTCTGGAAAACTTCTATGACCATAACTGAACGAATGTCAACAACATTGGGGAAGACAGGAAGAGCGGCGAAATACAGTAAAAATTGCACTGTACACTCTCCGGTTAAGAAACATTTTCTTGTTAAGCTTTATGGATAGCAGTTCATTCGTTTTATTGATTTTCAAGTTTATCTGGATTGAATTGAGCAATTGGCACCGAATATGGCATTTCTCGATCGTATGTCACATAATCTATTCACAGCCAACGTTAGAAAAGATAAAAATAAATTCGTCAATGTTCGCCATCATTACTGTGACTTGATATAGAAACGCGCGCGCACAGTTTTTTTCCTATCCTCAACACTGTTTTTTTTCGACATTTGCCCTATAATTTAAAAAAAAAAATCTGGAATGTGAAAAAAATTTTTGAGGTCTTTCCAGAAATGTGGGAAAAAATGTTGGGTTTTCATATTGAAAAGATGCATTTCGGTGTATTTTAGGAGGTCCAAATCTCAAAATTTTACTTTAATAATCATTCGCATTTTTTCCTTCATAGATTTTTTTTGAGAAAGATCAACACGTCAACTTTCTCAACTTTTTGAAATGTTTGTTCTTTTCTTAACGTAAATTCAATTCAAAAGCTTCGTGGGAGTATTTTTGAAAAATTTTTACGGTTTTAAAATTTTTCGAATGATAAACTTCTAGAAATGACGATTTCTTGACACAAAATTTGAATCCAATTTTTGAGATATGTGTTCAGAATGATTATCAGAATCAGACATGCACGGCAGGAATTTTCCAGGGGGGAAGGGGGTGGGTGAGCAAAAAATAAAAAAAAAGGTCTGCAAGCCTGTTTTTCGTACAAAATATGCACTAAAATCATGAAAAAAGCTGTCTTGGAAAAAGTTCAGGTATGGGTGTTCGACGAATTTTTTTGGCCAGGGCATACCTGTACTTGGGGAGAGGGGGTTGGGGGGGGACCCCCCCCCAACTCGGCCAACCCTATACCCAAAATCATTTCCCCCCCCAACCCCCCCCCAGTGGCCAGTTGGGAAAAAATTAAATAAATTTGCCAAAAGGTGTATGTTTTTTGGCCTTTTTTGGGAAAAATTTCGACTTTTTCCTACCCCCCCCCCAACTGGTCGGAGGTCTTACAGGTATGGGCCAGGGGGGGGGGGGTAGCCAGGGTCTCAGGTGTGGGGGTTTACCCAGCGTTTTTTTTGTGCACAGACATTTGTGCCAGTGGCACAAAAAATTTTTTTTCACTAGAAACACACTGAAAACTGCGGAAAAGTTTTATGCCAATAATTTGATAAAAAGTTAACGTTCAACGCATTAATTTTTTGTAAAAATCGTGCCCTACCTATTTTTCAGCTAACCATGTCAGTGGGATAAGAAAAAACTGCAAGTAAATAGTACACGACGACTCAAAAAGAAATGGAATGCTGAGAAAATTCAAATAAATCTTCTAGAATTGTTCAGGAAATTCAAATTGATTCGTCATTATTCGTCATTAGAAAAAATACATTCACAAAAAAATAAAGAAAAAAATGTTATCACGAGCACCGTTTTTTTTCCTCGAAGATTTTTTCCACATGAGAACCGGACCCAAATTTTTTTTCCTCATTTTCCAAAAATTTTCCATATGTTTAAAAACGCTCATAGTGTGGCTACGGATGCTATTTTATGCATTTTAGGAGCATACCCAAGCATTTTGTTGTATTAATAGTCAGAACTCAGAAACCTGCAAAAATGAGGAAAAAAATTGAGAAAATTCTGGTTATGTTAGTCAAAATAAGCTCATCAAGAATATATTGGTGTTCTATAGGAGCGGTTAAAGCAAGTTAATGATAGAGTTCTCATGGATTTATCCGGTATTAACATTTCTGTAATTCCGATTAGAATCATCTAATTCTATCTAGTTCTTGGTCCGGCGCGGAGCGCCGGAAAAATTTTTGGATTTTCACTTTCTAAAACGCTGGAAAATGAAGCTTCATAAGGTAGGGAAATAAATTAAAATTAGACTGATGAAGTGTAATTTGCTCCCCATTCCGGCGCGCAGCGCCGGAAAAATTTTCGGGTTTTTATATTCTAAAACGCTGAAAAATAAATCTCTCCAAAAGATAATTTGTGAACAAAAGTTTCAAAATCGCAGTCTAGAATGATGTCTTCAATTTTCACCTTCAATAAACGCAAGAGCTCAGATTGCAAACGCTCAAAAAATTCCAATCATCGAGAGAAAAAAATGAGGAAATTGATGAAAAATCTCTATTTTTGGCGACATAATTGACTGTAAACGGTTAGAAAATGAAACGAGCTAACTTGATTGATAGAAACTGTTGAGCATTAATTAGTAAGTCGAAGTAGATATGCTAACGGCCGCGCCTGATAGAATATAGTTATCATTATACCCATGACCGGACCGGCGCGAAACGCCGGAAAATTTTGAGATTTTGACCTTTTAAAGTCCACGAAAACGCATCTTTTCGGTTTAGAGTTCCCCAAAATTTTTTCCACAATGAGAACCATACCCAAAATTTTTTTCCTCATTTCGAAATTTTTTTCCTCAAAAGACCCCATTTGAGGAAAAAAACGGTGATCACGAGCTTAAAGGCGATTAGTATCGCGCGGATATAAGCTCAAAAACGCAATGCATCGTTTTTTAAATACATGAACATTAACGGCAGATGTAACATGACTAGGTAACATATTCCACGTATCAATATATCTATTACAAAAATCTTTTTCGAGTAATCGTGTACGAAATTTTGTCTTATATAATTTATATGGGTTGTTAACACGATATTTAAAATTACTGTATACAAAAAAATTATTTGAGTCCAAAATGCTGTTACAGATTATAGAATAAACATAACATAAATCAGTTATAGTTCTCCTAAATTCAAGAGAATGCAGACTGGCGGACTCCAATCTTTCTTGATAATTCCTAGAGTTAAAACCTTATAATCGTTTTGTGAACCACCTCTGAACTTTCTCTACCCTTTGTATTTCACCCATTAGAGAAGGATTCCAAATAGGACTACCATACTCAAGGATTGGGCGAACATAAGTTTTGAATGCCCTGATTTTTAATTCATTTATATTTGAGTTGAAACATTTAAAAATTAGATTTGATACCCTTAGAAGCCTTCTTGATCATGTAATCACAGTGCGGAACAAAACTGAGTTTTTCATCAACATAAACACCAAGATCTTTCATTTCAGTGACAGCATCAAGATCACATTCACCAATTTTGTACTGATTTGATAGATTATTTTCCGCCAAATGTAGGACTGCACGTTTAGGCAATGACATACTGAGTTGTCATTCCTCAGACCAATTATAGAAACTGTTTAAATCTTTCTGGATTAATACTGTATTACATGCATCATTAAAAATTTTAGCATCATCTGCAAATAGATAGAGATCACTTTTAATTATATCACTCAGATCATTTATGAATATCAGGAACAATGTTGGACCTAACACACTTCCTTGAGGAACACCACTAATTATTGGAGTTGGAGCAGAAATGGTATTACTGAGTTTTACATATTGAGTTCTATTTGTAAGGAAGTCACAAATCCAATTCATTGTGAATTTATCAATTTTATATCCTTTTAGTTTTTGTAAGAGCTTTGAATGTGAGACAGTATCAAATGCTTTCTTAAAATCAATGTATACACAACATCAACAGGAACTTGATCATCCAACTTCTTAACCCACTTAGTTTTACATTCAAGAAGTTGTAAGACATGATTTATTCTTTCTGAATCCAAACTGCCTACTACTGAATAAGGCATATCTGTCAAGATGACCTACAATATCCTTATTAATTATTCCTTCCATGATTTTGCATGGTACACAACAAAGTGATATGGGCCTGTAGTTTTCAACTTTGCCACGGTCCCTTTTTTTGAAGATTGGAACAATGTATGATGTTTTCCATAAATCAGGTAATGTGCCAGTCCTATAAGAAACCTCAAAGATAATATTAAGAGGTTCAGCAAGAACAAGGTGTAACTTTTTCGGAAAGTAGGCACACAGACCATCAGGTCCAAGGGAAAATGTGGGTTTTAGATTTTTCAGTGTCAACAAAACTTTCATGAAATCAAATTTAACTGACTTGAGATATTCAAATCCTTTACCAGGAAAAGGAGGACTTTTTCCATCATCAACAATAAAGACAGTTGCAAAATAGTTGTTGAAAATATCACGTTTGTCGAAGTCACTACTAACTTCACTATTATGATAATGCAATGTAGGGATCATTTCTCGCTTTACAGTTTTGCTGTTGACGAATTCATAAAACTTTTCTAAGGAGGGGTATTTCAATAGAGTTTCTTCTTTCTTAGCATAATGGATATTCATTTCGTTTTTAAGTTTCTTTGAAATTAACTTCAACCTATTCTTGTTTTCAGTATTTCTATTGTTGGCATATATAGTCCACAATTTACGTTTTCTCTTTTTTAGTCTTCTCAAAAATAAAGGTAGTTTTCCCGTTCCACATGTGGAAAGAAAATTTGACCCCTTCCAACATTTGTCGAAAAAAGTTTCTGAAAAAAAGTGTTCCTCAATTGACCATTAATTGAGGAATTTTTTTAAATTATAGAAAATTTTTTAATGCTTAGGCACCATTTTGAGGAAAAGTTTTTTGATGGTTTCCTGTCCGGAGGTGCATTTTACGCCTTATAAAATTGAAAATTGTTGAAATTAAGCGCCGGATTTTAATTATTTAATAATTTTTCTATATTATTCCAATCACCGTTTTTTCCTCAAATGGGGTCTTTTGAGGAAAAAAATTTCGAAATGAGGAAAAAAATTTTGGGTATGGTTCTCATTGTGGAAAAAAATTTTGAGGAATTTAGAATCGAAAAGATGATGATGATTTTATTTGCAACGGCACTAAGCAATATTAGGAGAATATAATAAAATAAACGAATAAGTTAATTAAATACAGAATAAATATGCAGTACATTCACGAATATGCTGTGCTTGGTCAAAAAGGCATATAGCTCTTACAGTTGACCAAAATTGAACTTATCCAGTTTAGAGCGAAAAATTTTACTATTTCTAGATGTTGTTATCGATTCAGGAAGTTTATTCCAAATAGGAATAACTCCATTAGTAAAGAAGTATTTCTTAATATCAGTCCTTGGAATATCTGTTTTTAACTTCCAATTGTGGTTGGATCGGGTCTGAGAATGTGTAATGGTGCAGAAATCACTCAATTTTACGTCTACTTCATGGTTTATTATCTTATATAACATAACCAAGTCATTCAAACGCCTTGTACTTTCAAGTTTCTCTAACTTTAATACAGTTAAACGATCATTATAAGAAACCTCAGGATAGTTGAGAACCCTTTTTGTGAAGTATTTCTGTACTTTTTCAATGGCTCTGATGTTCTTAGTTGAGTGGGGTGACCAGATGGTAGTTGCATATTCCAGAATAGGTCTGACGTATGTTTTGTATGCATTAGTCAGTAAAAATTTATCTTTGCTTACAAATCGATGAAATATAAGATATAATCTGTAGTAAGCATTCTTTATAATATGGCCTATATGTTCATCAAATTTAAAATTTTTGGTTAAAAAAATACCAAGATCTTTAACCATACATGTAATTGGGGGGGGGGAAGTGCTATGGGAACCCCCCCCAGAAATCGTCGACCATATGGCTAGCCATTGAGCGACCGCCCCCCAGGATTTTCCAATCCTATGGCTAGCCATATGGTAGCCCTAGGGACCCCTATAGTTTTAGTCGGAAAAATACTGAAAAATGTCATTTTTTCTATGAAAAACGTCAATTTTCTGGGCGCTTCGCGCCATAAGTACATATTGTATCATTTTTTAGACAAAAATTACTACTTTTTAAACCGTTTTCGGACATTTTTCATGGAAAAAATCGAATTTTTTTTCCTTCAGGGACCCCTCCCCCCAAAATTTTGGGAATTACTGACCCCCGGCCCCAAAAAAGTGCTCCAACCCCCCCAGACCTCGGAGCTCCGTTACATGTATGTCTTTAACATAATTGCCAGTATCCTCAATTATTCTATCGTCAATTTTGTATTTCTTCATTTTGTTATCAAATCCAAAACGCATTACCTTACTTTTGGAAGTAGAGAGAGTTATAGTTGAGAAATTTCAGACCATCTGACAATGGATTCTAGAAATTTTTGAAGGTCCCCACTGTTTTCAGTACAGCTAAAGATTTTTATATCATCAGCGAACAAAAACAGGCTTACTTCAGGTGATCGTGGTAGGTTATCTATATCATTGACATATAAAAGGAATAGTAAAGGACCCAAAACACTGCCCTGCGGGACACCACTTGTTACATTTTGAGAAGTAGATAAGGTGTTTTTTAACTTAACTCTTTGTTGTCTATTATGAAGAAAATCGGTAATCCATGACAATAAATTTTCCTTGAGACCATATTTTTCCACTTTTGCAATGAGCTTTGAATGTGGTACTGTGTCGAAGGCTTTAAAAAAATCCAAATATATTACATCAACTGCCCTTTTTTTGTCAATGTTATCAATTAAGTATTTAGAGAACAGTAAGAGCTGGGTTTTGCAGGATCTTTTCTTCACAAAACCAAACTGACGATCAGAAATACAGTTATTTACAGTAAGAAAGTTGGTCATTTGAGCTTTTATGATTTTTTCAAGAATCCTACAACAAACGCAAGTTAAAGATACAGGCCGATAGTTGAAACTTTCACTCGTGATCCCTTTCTTCAAAACTGGAGTCACATGAGCCATTTTCCAGATGCTCGGAAGGCGTTTTGGTGGACTTGAAAGGGTCAAAATATCAAAATTTTCCGGTGCTTCGCACCAATCTAGGTATAATTTATGACTATTTTCTATCAGGCGCGGCCGTTAGCATATCTAGTTCGACTTACTGATTAATGCTCAACAGTATTAATTGAATTGAATTGAAAAAATTTTACTACGCACACAAATGGGGGTAAAATACAATAATAATACTAGGATAGAAACACATGCGTGGAAAGTTGTGAAAGCGAAAAACAACCACCACAATAGAGCAAAATATTATAAAACAATAGAACAAGGGTAAACTACGCGGAAATTGTTGTCAAGAGTCTTGATTTGAATAACTTGTAGTTGGGCGCATTTACTACATTGTTATTTAAGTTATTCCATTGGGTTAACATTCGGTTACTGAAAAAGTATTTACGAATATCTAGACGACAAAATTGTGGATAAAGTTGGAATATATTATTGGAACGATTTGCGTTTCCCTTGAAATCAAATATATACAGACTTAACATCAAGATCGATTTCTCCATGAATAATTTTATAGGTGGTGCAAAGGTCGATTATTTTTTATCTTTGTAAAGTTTCTAAATTAACTTCTTCAAGTGCGTCTATATAATGCGTATATCTGCTACCTAAAACTCGTTTAACAAAATATTTTTGGACATGTTCAATTAATTTAATCATACATGTAATTGGGGGGGGGAGTGCTATGGGAACCCTCCCCAGAAATCGTCGACCATATGGCTAGCCATTGGGCGACCCCCTCCAGGATTTTTCAATCCTTTGGCTAGCCATATGGTAGCCCTACGGACCCCCATAGTTTTAGTCGGAAAAATACTGAAAAATGTCATTTTTTCCATGAAAAATGTCAATTTTTGAACAAAAAATGGTCAAAAACGTCAATTTTCTCGGCGCTCCGCGCCATAAGTACATATTTTATCATTTTTTAGACAAAAATTACTACTTTTTAAACCGTTTTTCGGACATTTTTCATTGAAAAAATCGATTTTTTTTTCTTCAGGGACCCCTCCCCCCAAAATTTTGGGAATTACTGACCCCCGGCCCCAAAAAAGTGCTCCAACCCCCCCAGACCTCGGAGCTCCGTTGCATGTATGAATTTAATATTCTTATCTAAAAATGTGGATCAAATTACAGAGGCGAACTCTAACATGGGTCTCACATAAGCACGGGCAAGTGAAATCGGATTCTTGGATTTAAACGTACTGAGAATAAGGGACATTTTAAAATGTGCATTTCGGACAACTAGAGCACAATGATGACTAAATTTAAAAGAATTGCTGAAATAAATGCCTAAGTCACGAATATGTTCTAATGACGTAAGATTAACATTATTAATAGTGTACGAGTTTTTAGGATTATTACAACCAAAATAAAAAACACTACATTTATCAATAGACAAGGGTAATTGCCATAGATTACTCTGGTCTAAAATATTACAAATCGTAAGATTGATACTGATAAAATCATGGCTTAATGAGTATATTTTGACGTCATCGGCAAAAATGCGCATATTAATAGAAGGCGAATTAATTAAATCAGCAATATCATTTATATAAAGTAAAAATAGCATTGGTCCTAACAGGGCCGTGCGCAAGATTTTTTCATGGGGGGGGGCGGACTAGATTTTTTCACTGAATAGCCCCAGAAAATGTTGATCTTACGCGGATATACTGTGTGCATCACCGTTTTTTTTCCTCGAAGATTTTTTCCACATGAGAACCGGAACCAAAATTTTTTTCCTCATTTTCCAAAAATTTTCCACATTTCTAAAAACGCTTATAATGTGGCTACGAATGCTTTTTTATGCATTTTAGGAGCATACCCAAGCATTTTGTTGTATTTGTAGTCAGAAACCTGCAGAAATGAGGAAAAAAATTGAGAAAATTCTGGTTATGTTGGTCAAAATGAGCTCATGAAGAATATATTGGTGTTCTATAGAATGGTCCGGCGCGGAGCGCCGGAAAAATTTTTCGATTTTTACTTTCTAAAACGTTTCTAAAACAGTTTCTTGGTCCGGCGAAAATTTTTTGATTTTCACTTTCTAAAACGCTGGAAAATGAACCTTCATAACGTTGGGAAATAAATTAAAATCAGACTGATGAAGCGTAATGTGCCTCCCATTCCGGCGCGGAGCGCCGGAAAAATTTTCGGATTTTTGTATTCTAAAACGCTGAAAAATAAATCTCTCCATCAGATAATTCGTGAACAAATGTTTTGAAATCGCGTTCTAGAGTAATGTCTTCAATTTCCACCTTCAATAAACGCAAAAGTTCAGATTGCAAACGTTTCAAAAATTCCAATCATCGAGAGAAAAAGTTGAGAGACTTGACGAAAAATCTCTATTTTCGGCGACATAATTGACTGTAAACGATTAGAAAATGAAACGAGCTGACTTGATTCATAGAAACTGTTGAGCATTAATTAGTAAGTCGAAGTAGATATGCTAACGGTCGCGCCTGATAGAATATAGTTATAGTTATACCCATGACCGGCGCGAAGCGCCGTAAAATTTTGAGATTTTGACCTTTTAAAGTCCACCAAAACGCATCTTTTCGGTTTAGAGCTACTGCCTCAATGGGGGGGGGGGGCGGTCGCCCCCCGCCCCCTTGCGCACGGCCCTGGGTCCTAATATGCTACCCTGAGGTACGCCGCTAATAATGTTCTTAACTGACGATTTATTACATAAAATTCTAACTGTTTGAGAACGATTTGATAAAAAATCCATAATCCACAATAAAATATTGTTCATCAACCCGTACACGTTCAATTTTTGTCTTCATTTCGGGTGTGAAATACGATTGAATGCTTTAGCAAAATCGAAATAAATGGCACCAATAGTTTATTTACCATTTAATTGACTCGAAACAAAGTTAGCAAAACCTAATAATTGCGTAGAGCACGATCTTAACGGAAGAAAACCATGCTGAAAAGGCGTAATTAAAGATTTGTTTATGTAATTAAACCAAATAATTAAAGATTTGTTTATGATAGTTTTGAGAATGCAGCAAGCAGTACATGTAATTGAAATAGGGCAATAATTTGACAGGATCGACGGATTATCTTTCTTAAATATGAACGAGACAATAGCACTTTTCCAAATACTAGGCAAGCGCGACGATGCTATTGATAAATGACAAATTTTCAACAATGGATATGCGAGATGAAAAACCAAATTTTTATGAAATCGACTCGATAAATTATCAGGGTCTAATAGCAGAGCACCCCATTCATGGGGCATAGGGGGGTATTACCCCTGTCTTAGATTTGAAATTCATTTACCACCCCCATAAAAGCAGCTCACTATTGCAAAAAATTTTGGACGACATCATCCTCAGTAGGGCATATTCGAGAAAAATTGCACAATGTGTGCTTGAGAGCAATTACTGTCTGGTCTTTTTGACCCATTTACCGAACAGATGATATTGAAAAAGTATACAACTTCTGTGCCATATAGCGATTTTTAGGAAAGGATATCAGCATATTTATATATACTACTTGAAGAATATCGTTTTATAGGTAATTGTGAGATGAAATAATGAGTTATGTACAGTACGGGACAAATTCGTTGCAGCACCAGTAATCTTTTGGTGAATGTCTTGGCGATATACTGGGTCTTTACTGGTAGAAATTTCGAGATGAAATAGTGGATTACTGGTGCTTTACTAGTTGATAAGTTTGGCAGCTGTGACGCATTACTGGTGGATTACTGGTAACATACTTCAATAAAATGCACGGATACTATTTATATGCAGGTAATCAATAATATGTCCGTAGTTTTGGCCTTCAATCTGCTTTGCGTTTTTCTCCTTCACAAAAATACGGGCGTCCGCCATCCTCATGAATATAAATGATGCAAAAAGGAGAAATGGCGTTTTATTGTGGGCCTTCTGCCACTTAGTATTACAGCTATTGTACAATTTTAGTGAAATTAAACTGACACTGCATTCATCAATGTAGTGTTTTCATCTATGTCTTGATTTATCCACCACTCATTTGTTTGTATCCCTTTTTATTTTGAAATGATAACTTTTCCAAAAGCAATCAAAATGTACATTTTTCTAATTCTGCTATTACCGTATTGCTTGAACTGACTTGTTTACACTTTACGTGAAAAATGATAACTAAAACAGTATTGGTGCCTGAAGTTACAGAAAACTTTCATAAACAAAGACTGTATCGGTCTCAGTTACTGAAATAAGCTTGTGGCCAAATCGAGACACACATCAGAAATTAAATACACGCTATTGTTTATACACATGAACATGATAGAACATCAACCTTTAAGTATATTTATTCAGAAATTTCGGGTTGAAAACTAGGAAGAATTATGATTTTTCTACATTTAAAAATAGATCACATCTCAGTATGCTTCAAACTTTAATGCACACCTATAATCGTCTTTTTGATGAAATCTAAAAATAACTTTGGCTATGGTTCTCAAAAGGAACCATAAGCATAACGAACTATAAGATATTTTGTCAAAAAACTCTTCACTTGGACTGTCATTAGCCTGAACACAGCCTGCTCAATGTTCACCTTTACCAAGTAGGAAACCGAAAAAAAGTTAAAAAGAAAACAAAAGTCACATAAAAACTGCACAAGTTCCTTCTATCTGAAAATTGACGGTCATAATCTTTCCAATTTGATGGCATTATAGTATGCATCTTGAAGCGCGTCTAAACTAAAACCTAGAAAGCAAGTATCAGTTCATATTTAACTAGGAGTATTCAGTGGCTGAAAGGGTCACAATAAAAACCCATTCATCCTTTCTGGTTTTTTTCCGTTACACAACTTTTAGGCGAGAAAACAACTAAATGCATTTCAATTCATTAATATTCATGAGGATGGCAGATACCGGTATTTTTGTTAAGGAGAAAAACGCAAGGCAGACTGAAGGACAAAACTGTGGACATTGTATTGATTACTTGCATATAAATTGTATGCGTGTATTTTATTCAAGTATGTTACCAGTGATGCGTCATGGCCGCCAAACTTATCAACTAGTAAAGCACCAGTAATCCACTATTTCATCTCGAAATTTCTGCCAGGAAAGACCCAGTATATTGCCAAGACATTCACCAAAAGATTACTGGTGCTGCAACGAATTTGTCCCGTACTGTAAATATGTGACTTATCAGAGCACCCCATGGGGGGGGTATGGGGGGGTATTACCCCCGTCTTAGATTTGAAAATTCATTTACTACCCCCATAAAAACAGCTCACTATACCAAAAAATTTTGGTAGACTTCATCCTCTCCCCAGTAGGTTATACTAATTCGAGAAAAATTGCAGAATGTGTGATTCTGAGGAATTACTCTGCTCTTTTTGACACATTTACTGAGCAAATGATAATGGGAAAGTATGCAACTTCTGTGCCATATAGCGATTTTTAGGAAAGGATATCAGTACATTAATATATACTACTTGTAGGAAATCATTATAAATATAATTGGGAGATGAAATAATGACTTATGTATATGTGATTAATCAAAAAATCGCCCCTTGGGAAGAAAAACATTATGTTCTTAAATTCTGCCTCTTCATGCTCTCCTTTCCTTTTCTCCGCTTCTGCGTTGGGCCTTCTGTGCGCGTATGGTTACCCAAGCTGTGGCATACTTTCCTGGTATGAGTTGAGACATGTGAGGTCTGTTGACGTGGATCAGAAGTGGTACTTGGTTTCAAACTCGTAGTTCATAGTCTAATGGGAATAATAATACTAAAGTCACATTCAGCATCAGGGCTTTCAATTGGAAGCACTGTTCCAAGCCTAATCAGCGATGGGATAAGCCCATACTGCTGAAGATGCTGGTTGAAACAATGTTTCCAAACGTATGTTGTGCCCGATTCTTGAAATGTGCAGGAATCAGTAGTCTTCAAAGTGTGACTATTCTGTACGTATAATTAGTGCCTTAAAAATGCAGGATTGGGAGCTGGAAAATGGAGTTGAACCAGTAAACGTTTTTTGACTGTAAAAAGCATAAAATAGGGGCATTATTCATTTATGTAAGTTCTATGTGGTTAGAGTACTACAACTCCTCCCTCCTTGGCAAAAAGCTGGGAGCAAAAAAAAATGTTCTTAAAATTCTTCCTCTTTATCCTCTGCTTTCCTTTTTCCAGCCTCTGCATTGGGTCTTCTGTGCACATTATGGTTTTATTTCTTCACCCAAGCTGTGGCATACTTTCCTGCCTTGAATTGAGGCATGTGAGGTCTGTTGACGCGGATGCACATGAGTTCAGGAATGGTACCTGGTTTCAAACTCATGATTCATAATCAAATGTGATTAAAGCCCCATTCCGCATCAGCACTTCATATTGGAAGCATTGTTGAAACCCTTATTAGTGACGGAATGTGGTCATATTCCTGATGATTGTGGAGCACATAATGTTTCTAAGCGATTTTTGAAATGTGGTGGATTGATAATGTTCACAAGTCTGACCACCCCCTGTACATCCAAGTTGCATGATTGTGGGATGGAAAATGGAGTTGAAATAGTAAACGGTTTTTTGACCGTAAAAAATGAAGTAGGGGCATTATTCTATTCATTTTGTAAGTGAAAATTGTTTTGTGGTGAAACTGCTCACACATTGTTTTGTGGTGAAACTACCCACACCACCGCCCACAACAAAGTTGAGACCAAGGAAAAAGGTCACGGCGTATGTCAAGTACTTACAATTCGTACAATTCACAATCTTACCCCTAGCTAAACCTTGGGTACCTCTGGCCTACAGTCAAACTTTTAGTTACTAACCACGAAAAAACTTATGATTTTAAATGTGCCGATTTTATCAGTCTTAGCCAATTCTAGGCGCGTATATGTTGGGAGATACAATTTTTAACACTTGTGTAAATGTTGATGAATTTCTTAACGCTTTTATCGATATTATTTTCTTAGGGGTTTCTAAATTTGTGCCCGTTATTTCTCATAAACATAAATGCATTCTCCCTTCCTTCATCAAAAAATTATATAAGAAGAAATTATTTTGGCGACAATGAATAACCTTCGATAGTACTGACTTTAAAGCTAAGTACGACAATTGTTGCTTTCAAATAAAAAATTCTTTAAATACACTTGCTTGTAAACAAGAGGAATCGTTATTAGGTACATCTAATTGTAATAAATTCTATTAATTTGTAAATTCTCGGTTAAAACATTGCGCTTGTATTCCTCCATTAAACATTGATAACAATAATATTGTCGATGATAATCTCAAAGCTGAAGCTTTGAACGACTATTTTTGTTCTGTTTTTACCAACGACAATGGTAATGAAATCAATTTTAATAGTCGCACCAATTTTACTTTTCGCTATATTGAGATCGATTTAGTTGATGTTATTACCACACTAGAAAGCTTAAACATGTTAGACGCTATAGGCCAGAGGTCTCTAAGGTCAGATTTTCCAGGTAGGGGTAAAATTAAAATTTGCGGACGTAGTGCAGCTAAATGTGCACTAAACACGTCATTTTATTTCAAAATTAAGCAGCCAGGGATCGACTTTAAGGACTTTAGGTAGGGGTAATACCCCCCTCATACCCCTCCCTATGGGGCACTCTGATAACTATAGAATCGGGGATCCGTACTTTATACAGCAACGGTTAAGTATATAGGCTGTTAGTAGAGGGGGCGTGGTTAAAGATCGGCCATTCTAGTTCTATTATTACCACACTATTTTCGTAGTGTACCTCACTTTTTAACGCGACCATATTTTCATCATGTCTCGGATTCATGTTTAAAAAACAGTTGAACGGCCGAAGAATGTCTTGTTATGCCTCTTGAGGCAGATAATTATGTTAATAACCACAAACAACAGTGCGTACAGTTTCCAAACGCCTAATTTGCATGATCAATCTGAAGATTTTTCTACTAATTTAATTTACCGCATTTTTTTCATAGGCGAGTTTCGCAATTTTTTACAGATGGAATGAGTATTTTTTTGCACTTCAACTGTAAAACAAAATGTTGGTAAAAAATATGAAAAAACAGGAAAAATTCTAATAAGATAATCTTTTTCTTCGTTATGGCGCGATATTTTGAGATTATCTTCTTGTCTTATCTAAATTTTTGTCCGTCACATATTTACATAACTCATTATTTGTTCTCCCAATTATACATAAAATGATATTCTACAAGTAGTATATAGAAATGTGCTGATATCCTTTCCTAAAAATCGCTATATGGCACAGAAGTCGCATATTTTTTCATAATTAGCTGCTCAGTAAATGTGCCAAAAAGACCAGAGAGTAATCTTTTCAAGTATACATTGTGTAGTTTTTTCGAATTATTTGGCGCACTATCTAGTTGATTGATAACATAAGTACGTTGTTCACGTATCATTATTTATGTATAGGGATTATTGATTTTAGTTCCGGAAAACCTGAAAAATTTTGGAAAAGTTAGGTAATTCATCTCGGAAAACTGCTGGATATTCTGTTCAAAAGTCAGAAAGAAAGCTTAAAATATACTTCCTGTGGTCTAAAAATCCGTTTTTATGACGTGAAATACCGAAAGAGTTCACATCTTCATTTCTCAAGCATTTTTTCTTAAATTGATATTTTCTACTAAAGATAGACATTTTGAACTTCCTTCGATATCAAAGCATACATAAATATAGGGAGTGAGGAGATAAACCCTCCTACCACCCGAAACCCTGGACACTCACGCACGGCCCAAAAAAATACTCATACACATACATGTAATTGGAGGGGGGAACGTCAATTTTCTCGGCGTTTCGCGCCATAAATACATTTTTTATCATTTTTTAGACCGAAATTACTATTTTTCGAACCGTTTTTCGGATCTTTTTCGTGAAAAAAATCGAATTTTTTTTTATATCAGAGACCCCTCCCCCCAAAATTTTGGGAATTACTGACCCCGGACCCAAAAAAAATGGCCCGAACCACCCCCCCCCCCAGAACTCGGGACTCCGTTGCATGTATGCTCATACATCCTGTAAACTTTTTTTGGAAAAAAATTTTTTTGATTATTTTCGTTCACATTGTGTATGATAAACATGCTTGTGGAGCTTTTTTTGTTTTTTTCGCTCTCTCACGCCCTGCCCATTCCGCTCAATGAAAAGTCCGGTGATCCTAAAAAATTCTTGCCGTGCATATTTGTACGAAAGGGTTCACAGCATTGCCCTGATTATGATTAACAAATCTCCTTCCCTCAATTACATCCATGTATATAATCAAGTTTTTTGGTTATGGCTGATTCGCACAATTTTTTCCGGTTTTTTGTCGAATTTCAAACCTCTCAGAAAAACGCATATTCACGAAATTTTGATAACTGAATCTGAAGAATCTGACAAACATAATACGGCATGACTAGCATTTCATACATACTCGTACTTCTTATTTGATGCAAGCTGTATGAAAATTACTGCAAAAATTCAATTCTTGCAGGTATTGATTAATTCGACTTTGAATAAACCTGTTTTCGGCTCGTTAATTGAATGAATGATTTGGACCTTTATGACGAAATATTCTACACCGGCGATTCTTTGGCTAAGGTATGTCTTTTAATTGTTCAGTTTAAAGCATCTTCCAAAAATCCTACAATATAGGCTTTTTACTCTGTAAATTTAGGTACACGTTTCTCGTTATTAATTGTCTTAAACAAATACACAGCTGCAACTCAAATAATCAATCGTCAGTTTTGTACGTCTCTTGAAGCGTGTATTCCTTGTATCCTATCCAAATTATTTCAAAAAAATCCGAACATATGCTACGGCTACGGTTTTCGTTGCTTTCTTACGCCCGTCTATACTCGTTAGAGGCGCTTAGAAATCCTTAGCGGAATTCGCACAGGATGAAAATGTTTCTATTTTTCGCATATTCATGAAGAAGGTGACCAGTGTAACATAGTGCCATGAAAATATTTGCATGGACTAGCGTTTATTTTTTCTGCATCCGGCTTTCTGAACAGTGCAGAAAAGCCAAAAAATTCTACACTGCTGTTTTCTCCTGTTACAATACGATAACAGTGAATATAGAAGAAAAATAAATTAAATGTGTAATTCGTTGATGCCAGAAGTGCGTTGTGTACACATATCAAGATTTTATTCCTTCTCATAAAATGAATTTCAAAATAAATTCACAAAATATTTTCACCAAAATCTTTGGCAGTTGATTTTAAAAGTTCATAATCAATGATTGACACATTGTAAAAAAGTGTATGTGATCAAACACGACTAAAATTGTGCACTAGTGCAGAAATCACCAAAAAAATTCTGCACGAAGCCTAAAAAGTCTGCATTGTGCAGAAAAAATACTGACATGGACTCTGCTGACGTGCTCAGGAATCGACTTGCCGTTAAGGATTCACAAGCTCCACATTAAGGATTCACAAGCTCCACTTTACAAATATTTCTTCGTTCTAGGCCGACCGCTTGTCCACCGAGAACAAAATAAATTCGGCGAGTGACGAATCAATTTCAAATGTGCCCGTTAACGATTTGGAAGATCAAGTATCGATCAATCGTCGCTTAGCTAAAAATTTTTCTACCCTACTCCAAACTGCCAAGCGTGAACTTTCGTCAAAAGATGAAAATATTCGAAAATTAAAAAGCGACATCGAAAAGCTCAATGTACGCTTGACGCATGGCGAAAAATTGAAACAGAAATACGATAAACTTAAAATTGACATCGCTCGACTTGAAAAGGAGAACGTTGATTCGCGGGATATAATAGCGTCGAAGAATTCGGAAACGGATATATTGAGGCGCGAAAATGAAAGTTTACGTAAAAAGCTCAAGTAATTGAAGCCAATCAATCTACTGATACGTATACATATATAATTCATAGAAACAAGTATGGATCCAATTTTTATTTGTATATATATATATTTCTAATTTTAGGAACATTGGTGGTAAAGTCATTAAATATCGTCAGTCGAAAAGTAAACCGAATCTCGTCGAAATCACGTTCTCAAACGCTCAGGATGCCGAAACTTTTTTGAGTAATTTACCTGTAATCAAATAATTCGTGCCTTCCGTGCCAATGCAGGAACAAGATGTATATTCGTGGAGTCAATGATTTTCGTGCTTTTTAGAGTAAGACTGCTATTTTGATTCAACTTTTTCAGAGTAGTTTGAATTTTTTACGTTGTTATCGACTTTCTCTGTGAATAAATTTATTTTCCGTTAAATCTTTCACGGAAGGATATGGCTCTCTTTCGACCTTAAAATTCACTGTTTGTAAGATAACAATCCCTGACGCTAGAGGATACTCGATAGTTTTTTAAATCGCAATTGGTCGGGAAAGTGAATTTGGGCCAACGAAATTCTTTAAAAAATCTTTTAAAGATTATCAAAACACGATCCACCTTCCCTATGATAATTTGAAAATTAATCATATTTCAAAATGAAATACTTTAGGTAGTTTCGTACGCTGAGTTCCATGGTATCATTGGTTTTGCTTAAAAATGAAAATTCACGCGGATACAGTAGGCTTAAGTTTAAAAATTGATCATTTTTTGGCATTTTTCAGCGGTTTTTCTAGCCAAGCGATATTTCGGATTGGAGTGATATTATTCAATAAATGAATACTCATTTTACATGAGAGAGAATAAGTTATCTTTTGGTTTGAAATTTACTCCACAAAACAAAGTTGTAGTATGTAGACAAGGTTCGTCTGTATCAAATTTTGACGATCAGTCTTATCTGTTAAAGATTATCTGATATTCATCTCCTACCAGAGACCCTGGACACCCCTGGCCCGGAAAAATTGTCAAACACCCCTCATGAACTTTTCCCAGTAAAGTTTTTTTGATGATTCTTATGCATATTTTGTATGAAAGACACGCTTGCAGAACTTCTTTTTGTTATTTTTTCTCGCCCACCCCCTCCATAATAAGTCTAATGAGCCTCCATCCTAGAAAATTCTTGTCGTGCATGTGTGCTGCTCTGAAGAAATTTCAAAGTTTTTGGATTCCCAAAAGCCGAATCAGCGGTTCAACATATTTAAGCCACAAATTTATGGTGTGGCCCATTTGTCTATGCCCAGTGTTATTTTTGCATAGATTTGGCAATTTTTGAGGTACAGCCACAAAATTATTCATCCATAACTTTTATTTATCAGAGTATTCATACATAAATTTCATAATAGTGCCAGATACATTACTCGTTGGACAAACAAGTGTGGATTTTCTGTGAAATGTTCTCTTGCAGAAGGTGCTGATTACAGCAAGAAAATCAGTCAGAGAGGTTATGCACCATAAATGCGTTTTTAATTCTGCAATGCAAGAAATATTTTTGAGCCATTTTTGTTGTATGTCATGGACAATGGGGACACGGACGGACAGTCAACCAATGAGAGTGGATTGTACAATAAGGCCACGAGTATTAGGCGTCATCACCTCAAGAAGCACGTACATATATAAAATACACAAACATGTGAATGAAAAAAGTAAGATGATAAACAGAAATGTTCATCATTTCCAATGTGAGAAGGACATTGGTGGCACCTTGATTGATCACAAAAAAGTGAAACATCATTGCATAGAGGCCACCCGTCTAACATGCCCGACAGAATTCTGGAGCAAAAGCCAAAAGTAAACATGCTTGCTGGAATGGCTTCCATGAAACAATTATACTTATTGCAGTCGGTGGAGATCTGAGGCACATAGTTTCAGAATTCAGTAAGTACGAAAAGCCATAGATGAATTCAGAAATCGAATCACAAAACAAAATAGGCGTCATGAACTGTCAATTTTTTTCTCATTTGGTTTTTATTTGTAGAGCTATTTTAAAAAATCGTCGAGGAAACAGGATGTTCAGCATTGTTTTTATTTGTTCTGTGACGTCCCGAGGTATGACGTCTTTGTGTGCATTTTCTAGGTCTCCAGATTTGCTGCATAGTTCATCGAAATAAAATTTCCGTGGTTCTTGCGTTTTCCAGGTCAGCTTTCCACTATTATCCTGTTTTTCTCACAAGAAAAATCATCAGTAATTTGTACATAAATTGGTATGTGTACCAAAAACTAATTTTATTAAATTAATTTTTGATATTTTCATTATTTTCAATTTTACGATTTGTAAGCTCAATAACTTTTTTCTAGCAACCATTATCTCCAATTTTATGTTTCTACTCTTCCACGATTTACTTTCAATTTTTTCTCTGCTTCTGTAGCTGCTCGTTTTCTTTGAAGGAACACCGTTTTAACACATTGATACATTCTTAGAACCGGGAATCATTTCTTACCCATTTTTCCTTAATAGTGTAAAGGAGCCACATTTTTTGAAACGTTTGTTTTTCAAAAACGTGTTTTCTGCTCAATTTTTTAAAAAAATTTATGATGCGTGTGGGTGTGCTTTCAAAACGTGTTTTTGCACTAAGCTGTTACTAATTACTGACACGGAAAATTCCTAAAATCATTTCAACGATTTGAATTTTTTAAAATTCGTCAAGTACAATAAAATAAGTGTTATGCATATTGAGCATGTCTCACAAGGACTTCCACGCTTATAAGGCTGTTCTTCGACCAGAAGAATAAATATGATTGCAAATTCGCCGGAAAAAATTGGTACGATCCGCCAAAAATTTTGCGAAATTAATGTTGAAAATACGCGCGAAAGGACGTTCTAAGGAAAAAAATGAAAGCAAGAATAAATTTTAAAATTCCAGTTTGAATAAATGTAATGCAGAAGTGACGATAGTCTATTTTTCTTGAAATGCTTCTGAATAATAAGAGTGAAAAGCAAGTCATACAGGGTGGCCCACTTATCTATTTCCAATTTAAATTTGTTACAAAATTCGAAGTTTTTGTGCAAACACGACAAAACTTTCACAGAATGTAAAGTAAACATACAAATTTTATCAGTAAAAGTGTAATCATTTTATCTTGTGTATTGGAAAAATTACGTAACTTTGTTCATGGCCTACTCAATTTTGGAACGTGCAAAAGTTGCTGCGTGGTTTGAGTGGACTGGAAGTGTTACTATGGTCCAAAGAAAGTTTCGAACTGAATTCCGATATGATGCACCAACAGCCCCTAGCATTCGTAAATGGCACAAGCTTTTAATTGAAACTGGATCAGTTTGTGACGTGAAAAGGAAGAGGAGTCGATCAGCCAGCTCTGTCGAAAATTCCCATCGTGTGCAGGAACATTTCACAGAAGACCCGCATTCTTCTACTCAACGTGCTTCAAATTCATTAGGAATTAGTCGAACGACTATTCAAAGGATTTTAAAAGATTTAAAATGGCACCCCTATAAGATTCAAGTGGTGCAAAAAATTACAGACGAGGATAAGGAAAACCGATTAGAATTTGCCCAAGATGAAATCGAACGAATGGATAACAATGAAAATCATTTAGTCAATTTGATGTTTTCAGACGAGGCACATTTTCATCTGGATGGTGGTGTTAATAGGCATAACCATCGTTATTGGTCGCCTGTGAATCCTCAGTGGATCACAGAAGAAGGATTGCATTCACCCAAAACGACAGTTTGGGCGGCAATTGGGCATCATGGTTTGATTGGTCCATTTTTCTTCGATGAGACTGTTAACAGTGATCGTTATTTGGACATGCTTCAGCATCAATTTTATCCTGAGTTATTAGAGTGACAGCTAGAAGATTCCATTATTTTTATGCATGATGGTGCTCCTCCTCATTGGGGTCGCTCTGTTCGCAATTGGTTAAACCAAAAGTTCCCACAACGTTGGATTGGTTGCGGTTCGCCTAATATGCCATGGCCGCCAAGATCCCCTGATTTGACGCCTTGCGATTTTTTTCTCTGGGGTTTCATTAAGGCTAAAGTTTATACCACTCGTCCTGCTAACATTCAGGAGCTTAAGGATCGAATTATTGCTGCTTTCAGTGAGGTTACTTATGAAATGCGTGTGAAAGTCTTATTGGAATATAAAGAACGTTTGTACAAAATTATTGAAAATCACGGTGCTCATGTTGAAACGTGTGGTTGAACGCATAGTGGTGCTCTTATCATGAAATTTTTTTTCGAATAAAAACTTGGATGTATGAAGCTTGTTTGTGAGAAGTTTCGTGGTCACATCACAAAAATTGCCAAATCTATATAAAAAATAAATTGGAAATAGATAAGTGGGCTACCCTGTATTTCAAATTTTTAAGATTTTCGGCTAAACTGTATGTAACATAAGGCTGAAAATCTTTGTGCATACTCAACTAACCTTAAACTATTTTTGGAGTTAAAAAATTTTATAGTCAAATGTTAGTGTAAATGACTTCAATGACAATGCTAATTTTTGTCAATTTTAACTTTACAAGTATTTAATAAAAAACAGACTGTAGACTAACATGCTTCAAAATCTATCTAGCCAGGAAGTCTGAACATCGAGGAAATGGAAAAGTAAGCTTTTGGAACACATTTTGATAATGAAAAAGTCGAAAAAATTTCCTGTTTATATTTGCCTATGACCATCATAATTCATAATATTCATCAAGTGAGGAAAAGCAAGAGCAGCAGAAAAATTTGGATTTTAAATCCTAATTATTCTTGGAAAAAATGAATTCCAAAAAAATTTCCTGACTTTTCCAGGTTTTCCATGTATATTGGTTGCCCTGTTGCTGGACATCCTGAGGAAAGCAAGTGAGCACCTGCATCTGCCATGACAGCCTAAAAATAATGTCCAAAAGATACCTTATGTTTTCAACAATGTACCTATCTGGCATGATACCTTTTTGATCCTCAAGTATGATTAGGTTCAACTGACTCTGTAGTCTTGTAGCTAGTACTTAAGCTATTAGTTTATAATCTACATTCAACAGTGAAATTTGCCTTCAGTTTGACAGTTCTGATATATCTTTTTCTGGTTTAGGTAGTAATGTAATAATGTTTCTGCACTGAGAGTCAGACATAATGCCTTTCTGTAGGCTGTAGTTTAGACAATTAGTTAAGAGGGTCTTTTATTGTACCACAATAGTTTTTGTAAAATTCTACTGTAAGTCCGTCATTACCCGGGGATTTCTCATTTTTCATACTTTTCAGTACAGTTGTGTATTCAGATTGAGAAATATTTTGTTCTATTTGTTGTTTTCATCAGTTATTTTTGTGTATTCTGTCTCTGCTATTTTCTGGAACAAATTTTCTTCGAATTTAGTTTTATCTACTTTCTGTCCTGTCACTATAGAATTAGAAGATCTTGTTTAATATTTTTGATGGACCATTAATTTTGTTACAAACTTCATTTTGAAGATTTGTTATACATTTCCTATTATGGTTTCTTTTTTCCATATTTAAAAAATATTTATTGGGCTTTTCTCTCATGATATTCTATTTGAGTTTTGTTTTTTCCATTGAGAAAGCTACTTTTTTCCAAAACTGTATTTAGTTCTGTTGGAATTAAGTTTTAATCCATCTTCTTCATTTTTGAATTCATTGATTTTTTCTTGCAACTCCTGTAGTTCTATTCTGAGATCTTTTTCTCTGTTTTTGGTTGATTTTGCAATTTCTTTACAATAAGTAATTGTATCTTTCTTTATCATGTATTTTATGTACTCTCATGTTTTTGAGGGATCTGAGCCCATGTTCTTGCTCTCTTCTATTGCTTTGTTAACCATATCTGAGAGTAGTTGTATTTTATGTCGGAAATTAATAAATTGTCAAAGTGCCAAAAAACAGGACGTCTTTTTTTGAAGAGGTTTCCAGTCAGTTTAAGAGCTATTGATTTTTGGTGTGAAGCGTGGCCGCCAACAATGTCACATTTGCTGACCTGACCCAAAATTTCCTCAAAAGTGAAAAAATAATCGTCTGCATTTAACATTTGACTTAGGTTGATACCATGTGTATCTTTTTGTTGTTGGATTTCCTCTTCTATACGTGTCAGCTAGATCTAAAGCAGATATATGTTCCAGGAGTTTAGTTACTTATTTCTTTTTGTAGTTTCTACTATTTCCTCCAGTGTTGTCCAGGTCTTTGTCTATAGCTAGATTGAAATCTCCACCCATAATGATTGGTAGTTCACTTTTGTTGAAAGTTTTTAATTGGTGGAAGAGATCATCAAAAAACCTAGTTATTCATTCTCCTGGACTGGGCATAAACATTTACTAATATTAATTTGTGATCAGATATTTTTACTTCAAGAAATATATACCTTCGATGTCTTTTTTCATGGCTATGATCTCATGCGAGCAATTATTTAGAAGTATGGCAACCTTTTGAATTGATTCTTCTATGTGAGAAAAAGAGCGTATTTGTGCCATATCGCCCCTCAAGTCTAATCTGGTTCTCACCTTTGACTGTGCGTGGTTCTTGTAAAAAAAGATGTCCGCATGATTATTCTTTGCGTATGCAAATATGTTTTTGCGTTTTGCCTCAGGTATTAAAGATTAACATTGTGCGCTGGGTCATTTTCTAATCAAATTTGCTTGTGGAAAGGCAATAGAAAAAATTTCGTTAGAAAAAATCAAAGAATACAGAATAAAATGAGAAACCTGCAAGCCAAAGCTTGAGGCGCAAACTGTAATAAATTTCTCAATCCCGAAGGGCACAGAGTAAGGCATCACCTAAAGGTGATGCTAAATTCCCAATTTTTTTATTCGGCCAATCGAATACAATTTATTGGCCTTTTACAAAAATTAGGCAAGCAACCAAGAATTTGGATTCTTCAACCGGCAATAACTTCTGTCACTAATGGTGTTTAAATTATTTTCAAAATGCAAAAGGTTACTGATGATGTTTCAATCCTTTTCCGAATGTAAAAAGGACATACAGTGTGAAATGGAAATGGTACGTTACTATTCAATATGAAATCTGCACGCTTCTGCACATACATCAACACACCGTCTACTTTATTTTTTTAAATAAGCAATTACCCGAATTGCTTAACAAGTTTCAAGGTCCAGAGGGTCCTCTTTTTACCTAAAGAATAATCCGCCAAACAACATCCTGTGCATTCGTTTAATTTGCTGACCAATTTGAGAAAATTTAAAAAAACTATTACCGAAAAATATCAATTTCTCCTTCCTCCAATATATCTCATCTTCATTTTTTTGAGCTTACTCTTCTTCTTGGATCTACTCAGTCAAGGCCAAAGGATGGTATCTGAAAATAATCGGTTTTAAATTCAAGGAGAGTTGATGATCAACAAAGTATGCATAGAAGCTAGAAGTATTTATTACTTTTTAAATTTCTATTGAAAAGTGATGATTTTTCAAACAGCGGATTGAAATCCTCCCTACCCACCTCTTTCTGAATGAATTTTTGAATTTTTGATCATGGCAGATCGTAAGTCCATGATGTGACAATGTGGTAGGTGTCAGTCGCCCACACTAGCTGTGAAGCCCTATTCAGAAGTGAAAAATCCTAGGATTTTTGTCGCTGACATCGGCGACAGTCGGCGATTGTCGCTAATCCCTAGGATTTAATCGGCCACAGTCGGCGATCCTATGGAATAATTAGGCAATTCGCCGGAAGCCCAATTCAGAAGTGAAAAAATCCTAGGACTTTTGTCGCCAATTCCCAGGATTCAATCGGCCATAATCGGCGACTGCACTTCTGAATTGGGCCTAATAGCAAAAAAGTCTGGAAAATTCTTGTAGAAATCTACTGTAATTTTAAAAAATTCTTATGCAAAAGCTGGCTCAGGCTTTATTCAGAAGCTAAAAATTCTGGCATGTTTGATCAGCGACAGTCACCGATTTTTCAGTATAGTTCGCGACTATCACCGATTCTATGGGAATGGCATTGGCCATTGTTGCCGATTTCACCAATTTAGAAATGAAAAAAAAACATGCGATTTTTTTGTTAGCAGGCAACCATCACTGATTGTCACATAGAATTTTCATCGGCGCCCATTGCTGAGTCTTCCAATATTAACCTCAATTCAGAATCCTATGATTTTTCATTGGCAATAATCGTCAGTGTCGGGGAAATAGAACTCTGTTTTGTTTTTTAGGATTTTTGTCGATGGCTAATAAATTTTCGGGTGCAACTATGATATTTTGCTTTCTGTGTCAGGGGAATTTTGTACACTTTTTCGAAGAATGTTTTGGTGACTACTACCGATTTTGCCGATTTATTCCTTAAAATACGCGACTGTTGTCGATTAAATCCTAAGAATTGGCGAAAATCATGGATTTTATTTCTGAATAGGGCTTTAGGATTTCACACCCACGGCCTATCATCATTCATGGACATAAGGGGTAAACCGTTGCCTGGCTCAAAAAATGCTCAAACACCCCCTGGATCATACCTCTAATTGGGGGGAGTTGATGGGGACCTCTGCCGAACTCGGTCGAAATTAGTAATCAAACGTTGCGATCCTCGTCCCCAACTCAAAAAATTGCATTTCTTGGAGTTTTTTGTGAAAAATTTCAACTTTTTTCCAACTATTTTGGAACCCCTCTAGGATTTTGAGGAAAATTATTACGCCCACCTCACAGAATTCTATTTGATCCTGCTCCCAAATAATTGGAAGTCTTACAGGTATACCCTGAGCTTTTCGAAGAACATTTTTTTTATTTTTATGCATACTTGTATGATAAGCGTACTTTTGGGGCTTTTTTGCTCGCTTACCCCCACCCCACTCGATGAAAAGCCCGAGGGATCTTCCCCCGGAAAGCTCTTGCCATGCCTGTATGCCTACCCTACCTACCTTGTTCGTGATGGGGAATGCCAGGTACTTCCGGATGCTGAATGTCTTCTTTAGGATCCGCTGGCGCCATGATCGGAGTGGCCAAAACCAGTAGTTTCAGAATAGCTCGCCATATACATTTCATCAAATTAAATTTTACGACGAAATTTACCCATCTGCCAACTTTGCTTTCCACTTTTGCTTGCACATAAATACTTACATTATTAAACGTCAAAATTATGCTTTTCAGCGCTTTTGAGGATGAGTAGTCCATAATTAGAACAGCAACACCGTCTTTTGGTATCCCGTTCGGCATTTGACAAGAGTCGTTACTTTGATGAACATTAGTAAGTAGAAGAGTGCCATTGTGCATAATAGATACTCATTCCCTAGATTCTAATCTATAATAATTTCCGTATTTTCTTCTATATCGTGATCAGAGACAGGATGATCATATTGTGCGATTGGTTGAAACCTAAGGGTGGCGATGTTGTAGTGTGTTTTCCGCCGATTTTTCATTATTTGTCAAAACGCGTCACAGGCCCGCAGGTGGCAAGTGGAGAGAGCAACGCGGACCACCAGCGGCCATCTTACTGTAGCGCACGTCGGTACGCGTGCGCTGGTCTCTCTCTCCATTCGTTATTCGTTACGTATACTTTACGTGTATTTTATTTTCTTTACTAGTTGTGTGCCCCGCCGGCCACCACTAGTGCGTATTAGCCGCCTCCCACCACACTTTCTCGTCCTTGCTCGCCCGTGTGTGGGAGTGGAATTTTGTTGTTATTTTATTTTTCGTCTCGCCCGTAACGATTTGGTCACGTAAGTTCTTCGTACGTTTGGTATAGTAATAAATAGGTAGGAGAGTCCCCTTATTTTAGTAAGTGAGAAAAGAAGGGAGACAATTAAAGAAACTAAGTTTTCTTTAATTGTTGGGATAATTATTGTCGGGGTTTAAGTACTAGTAATTAAGTAATCGGGTAAACGTGGGCGTGGGACGCACGTACATTAAGGCCGCAACCTTGGAATCCCAATCCTGCATCACACCGCATCACCCCGACCGCAAACAAGATATAACACTGGTGACCGTTTGGATTGTACGTTGCCGCTCCCCGCTGTTGCGTCGCATCCGAAGAAATTAAAGAATTCAAAATTCGACCCCGCCGTAACTGCGCCAAAGGGTACAAACGAGGTTATTATACCTTGAGAAAAAAGATGCCAACGGTAAGCCACACACCGCCGGACTTCACTCGATTTCCGTCGCGTTCCAGTTCTCCCAACGCCGCCACAGCCGCACGCCGTGCTTTAAGTTTTGATCAGATGATGTTGCCGCGACCGTCAAATATTACGCAATCGGCAGCGGTCCCCGCGGTAAGTCTCCCGCCCCATAACCCGCCCTTGTCTAATTTCAGCACTCCCGCACTGGACGGGACGGCACAGCCGCAAGCACCGCTCATTCCCGCAACCGCGGCGACCAACAATTCCCAAACTCCGCGGTTTGGAAACCAAAATACTCATGCCACCGCCGAAAATCGTCTCAACGCGCCGCCCGCATCGCAAATGCCGCCACCGCCCGCGCCGGCTCGAAGTAATGATGACCAAATTGTCGCCAGAACCGACTCTTCCGAATCCTTTGTCAATATTGAACCGCCGCAAGCCCCAGCCGCCACCCGTGCTTCAGCAAATGATCACCGCAGCAGTCTCGCTATCGCAAACGCCAACGAAGTCCAAAATTTTCGCATAGAAGCACGCAACGCGCTGGAACAACTAAACACCGCCGCCGCGCGTATAACTAACAATGTCCCCACGGTACAAACCATTGATCAAATTATCGGCGCCGTCTCCGATCAATTCCAAGCCCAACAATTACGCGTTCAACGCGAAATTCAAGAACAAACAAAAGCCACTAACGCGCGTTTCGCCGCGCTCGCCGAGCAAATGCAACAATTGATTTCCACAACCGCCGCCGCGACGCACGCGCGTAATCCGCCTACACCAAGACCGCCGCCGGTGTCCTCACGGTTTCACGGCGAGGAGACAAGAGATGTTTATATCCCTAACGAAACTCTCCGTGAAACTGAACCGGCTCCAGTCTTTGGCAGGCTACCAAACCAGGTCAAACCCAAAGCACCGTCGACGGATACCTTGTATAATAACGAATTCGCCCGCAGTACGTGCGCCGATGAAGATTTACACCGCTCCGCGCTTCAAAGACGCCCACCGCCAGGGGCAAACCAGTTTGGCTTTTCAGATTACCCACCCGAGGATTATTATGAACACCCGCACCCTCGGTACGACATGCCGCGCACGTCTCATCGTGAAGAAGATAGCCGCATCAAAACAATCGTCGACAATATGCATCCGTTGATAATCGACAGCGCCGCAACAAATAAACGCCTGTTACGCTTCTTCATACGACTGGAAAATGAGTTCGGCTACGACGCCTCCAATCACGTAAAGATGAGTGCCCTCCGCCGACTCACCCGCGATACGCCGAGCGACATGATCCAAGATATGACGCGGTACGAAGACGCCAAACATTTGCTTATGTTCCAGTTGGCGCCCGATTGCAATCCAATGACTCTTAAACGCGAACTCGCGTCAATCACGCCAGAAGCTGGAGAGGAACCCGCCGCATTCTTGAGTAAGGTAATGACTTATGTACAACTATTATATCAGCATGAAGATCAAACTTTCCGGCATAAACAAGTAATTGATACCTTTTTGACAAAAATGCCTGTTTTCTATCAACTCACAATTGGCGAACAAGCAAAGGGTTTCACAAATGTTCAACAACTGGCCGACGCCGTAGCCAAAGCCCGTAGTGTCCTCAACGCAACTAAAGCCGAAATCGGAACCGCGGAACGACCCATTCTGGTAAACCAAGTCGATCAAGATACACCACTCCCGAAGTCGCCGCAACCGTTTGACCGCCGTTTTGAACGCCGCCGCAGCATGGACCGTCCTCAAAACCGCTACCGCGAGCGCTCTCCCTCAATGGACCGCAGGACGCAAAACACGGCGATGCAGCCCAATAAATTCGTCTCTTTCCAACCACATGCAATTGAACCACCGCCGCCGCAACCACCGCGCACGGAGATGCTCCTGGAACAATTGATTCAACGATACGACCGCGACTATGAAGAAAGAAAATCTCGACAACGCCCTGAAGAAACGGTACCCAACAATAGGCAACAAAGTCCGCGCCATCCATCTCAAAACAGAGAGCCGTACGCAAATCGCTTTGACCGATCCGCCAGCAGAGACCGCGCACGCCCGGCGCAACCTACAGGTCTGTGGTGCGACGCTCACAAATCCCGCACTCACAACACAGAAGATTGCGTCTGGCTCAAACGGCAAAACGCTCAACAACAAGCCCGAATTGAACCAAATCGCTCAAATTATGCCGCCCAACCACGGCAAGTTGACTTCCGAAATAATTCAAACGACGTCCGTGGACAACACGATTGGCGACCCCGCCGCGGAGGACCGCCCCAACGTGGAGCGAACTACGCCCGCGGCGCGCGAAACCATTTCTATGAAGGTAATCCTATACAACGCCCAAATGATTTTGTTCAGAACACCTACGCCGTCTACCCGAACCATCAGTTTCCGGCGCCGTGGGAACAACATATTCATTACAACGCGGTACCGGCTCCATACGTCACAACGCCAACGGATTCATCACGCGCCAGTTCTCAATCTTCAGAAATGCAAATTACCCTACCCGCCCTTCCGGCACCAAACACCGCGCCCGTATCTGCGCTCGAAACACGCGTTAACAATCATTCAACGTCCGCGGCCAATATGGTCGTTCCATCCAAAGAAATTGCTTCCGCCGCGCCGATTGTCAGCCCCGGCATCGTCCGTTGGAACGCAACAGGCCGCGCTTTTCAAGATCCCTGTCATATTCGTTCGTCCGTTTGTCAAATTGATAATCTAACGCCATCTTCCAAATCGTTTGTCCGCAAATACGCTTCTACGAGAGCCTTTCAAATCCCAATCAAAATAGGAGCCGTCAAAGCACACGCGCTCATCGACACAGGTGCCCAATGTTCCGTACTATCATCAGGTTTGGTCAAACGCGCCTTCGACAAGCAATCGCTTCAACTCTCGATATGTGGAAAAATTAAAGTAGCCGACGGCGCCGTAGTCAATGCTCACGGCCCGGTAGTTGTCACAATGGAATCCGCCTTCGGAGAGCACATGATCAAATGCGTAATCCTTGACGACGACGGAAACGATCAATTCATCATCGGAACCGATTTCCTCGCGCACCCCGATATCCACGCCATTTTAAACTTCAAAGACAATTATATCGAAATTCAAGACGTTAAACTGCCGCTCAAAGTAATCGCCTCGATCCGCCCGCAAACGGAATTATTTCTCAACGCCGCTAACGACAACGTTTTAGAAGAGATACCAGAAGACGAACGAGTAAGTTGTTATGATGATAAATCTGATATTTTTAGCCAACCCGAAGAAATCGAAGTCGAACAACCGAGTCGGCAGGCTCAACCTGGTCCACACCAACCGCCCCCTAGGCGGTTGGAGGTTACAGAGCTTGCCGAACCAATTTTTCTCGTCGCCCAAGCTTCCGTTTCGATTTCACCGCACTGCCAACAATGGGTCAAAAGTAGCGTTTTTCCCACAACATCGGCGACAGTGCCCGACGTGATTGTACAACCACTCGCCACGGATAACGTTGCCGCAGAGCTCCCAGTCGAAACCGCAGTGGTCAACATCACTAACGGCCATTGTCCGCTCCTTTTCATCAACAATACGCCGAACAGTATAAAACTACGACCAAACCAACTCATTGCGATGGCAAAGCACACGCTGGAGTATTCCGAAACCCACGCCGATTGTCAGATAGCAACCGCCGCCGCCGACCGCGACTTAACCGACCACGAGCCGGCCGCATTGGACAAGTCATTCCCTGGCAACACCGCTCAACAAAAGCTGGAATACGCCCTGAACAAAATGACGGAAAAGACGTATGTTTCTACCGCGCAAAAAGAGAGAGCCCTCAAGATGCTCCGACAGCACCGCGATGTTTTCAGCCTCCCCGGCGATAAACCAACCATCACTAGCGAGTTGACCGTCAGCATCGATACCGGCACCGCAAAACCAGTTTCCCGCCATTACTACCGCGCCGCGATGGAACAAAGACCGATTGTACGCCGCCATATCCAAGAAATGCTTGACAACGATTTTATCGAACCATCCCGCTCACCCTGGGCCGCACCGCTATTTTTGGTAAAGAAAAAAGACGGCTCGTGGAGACCCGTTGTTGACTACCGTGGAATCAACGATGTTACGCCAAGCGACAAATTCCCAATCCCGCGCATCGACGACTACCTAGACGCAATGGGACACGCAAAGTTCTTCACCACGCTCGACCTCAAAGCAGGGTACTGGCAAGTACCCCTCGACGTCGATTCCCGCGATAAAACAACCTTCATTTGTCAAGAAGGTTTGTTTCGATTCAAAGTTTTACCGTTCGGCTTAAAGAACGCGCCCGCCGAGTTTCAACGCTTAATGGAACGAATCCTCCGCCCGTATATCTGGAAAATCTGCCTCGTCTACATTGATGATATAATCATTTTTTCGAATTCGTTTGAAGAGCATTTGGAACACCTTCAAATCGTTTTTGACGCCCTCCGCGCTGCCAATCTTACGCTTCGACCCGACAAATGCGAGTTTCTGCCGCCGCAAGTCAAATTCTTGGGACATCTTCTTAGCGCCCGCGGAATCGCCGCCGATCCCGAGAAAGTCAAAGCGATCGCCGAATACGAATTTCCAAAGACTAAAAAAGGTATGCAAAGTTTTTTAGGTCTAGTTCAATGGTGCAAGCGATTCATTCCGAATTTGGCGACATTGTCCAGTCCTTTGTACGGCCTCCTACGCAAAGACGCCCAATATTTCGCCACGGATGAACATCACGCCGCTTTCAAAGGCATCAAAACAGCCCTTACGTCGTCGCCATTTCTCCGATATCCCGTCTACGATGGCAAAGCTCAATTCGTTATTCAAACCGACGCTAGTACGACCGCCATCGGAGCAATTTTGTACCAAGAAAACGAACACGACCAATGGGTCATCGCCTACAATAGCCGTGTACTCACCGATGCCGAAACCCGCTACAGTACAACTGAGCGTGAATGCCTCGCCATTGTATACGGCTTCCGGATGTACCGCCACTATGTGTACGGCCAGAAAGTTATTGTCCGCACTGACCACAAGCCCCTTGAATGGCTCAAAGACGAAAAACATCGTAATTCACGACTTCAGCGCTTCGCGATCAGCTTACAAGATTACGATTACAAAGTGGAATATGTTAAAGGTAAGGATAACGCTTGCGCTGATTTTTTATCTAGGAAAGATGACCGCGACAAATGCCCGATCCAAAACGCTGAAAACTTGACCGCCAAGATCTTCCGTGAAAATTTTCACCCTGCTGGTGCAACTACGGAAACCGACTTAACGGTACCGGAAACACGCCCAGCAGTGGCTCCACTATTCACGGAAGTCGACGCCGAAATCAACGCCATCACCCGTGCGATGACAAGAAAGACCATCAGTTCACCCACACTCTCTAATTCAATGCCTAAGGATGCCGACCACGAACCGCCTCCGGCCGAAGCCATTACGATTGCCGCTCACGAAGATGTTTTAAAAGCTCAAGCCGCAGATCCAGCCATAACGAAAATCATCGCCTCTCTCAAGACGGATAACGCCGCCAAACACCCGCCGATTTTCTTCCTCGAAGATCAACTTTTGTACCGGCATATCAAAGATGTCAAGCAATTAGTCGTACCCGCCTCATTGGTCGACCAAACTCTTCATCAATTCCACGGCGCAAAAATTTTGAATCACCAAGGAACCAATCGTACGCTAGCCGCCATTAAAGCTCACTTTTGGTGGCCCCGCATGGAAGAGGACGTTCGAGATTGGATCAAAACTTGTAAAATTTGTCAACTAACAACACCGCGCACGTCACCGCCTCCGCCGTTGTTGCCAATTCAACCCAAGCATCCATTCGAAATTGTGGCTACCGACATCGTCAACATTTCGCCAATGCACGAAAAGATCAAAGCTAACCTCGATGCCGCAGCCGCCGCCAGCAAAGAATATTTTGACCGCAAAGCTCGAAGACGCGACTTCGCCGTCAACGACTTAGTTCTTTTGACCAACACGCGAAAAGCCAACAAGATTCAACCCGACTTCATCGGGCCTTTCCTCATCACGGACGCTTCCCACGCAGCCGAAAACGTTGTTACCATTGACGCACTCGACGCGCCCGGCCGCCCGCAGACCGTCTCCATAACGCGTCTAAAACCGTTCATCCCACGACCGGCAAAGAATACTTTTGACAACGAAGAAGGCGGACCCCGCACGCCCCACACTTCCCGCCGGCAATAGTTCGCTTTGAAATTTTCTTTTTGTGATACGGCGCTCATCACGCCGCGTTGTACATAATCTTTGTGTTTGTTTAATTTAGATCAGGGCGACCTCGATAACGAGCAACGATGCACGGCAGTTCCAACATTTCCACGCAATCCATCGTTTTTGCCCTCAACCGACTTTACAATGTCACTTTACACCCGGTCTCGGTTTCCACACTTACGCAATAAGAGGGGGTTTCTTCTATAATGTTAGGTTCTGTTTGGCGCGAGGCCATTCGGTTTACTTCCGCCCGACCCTGGCCGCTATCACTCTCATAAGACTAATTGGGAAAGGTTGATTTTACTCTCCATTAACATAGTGGTGTTTGTGTTGCTTTTCGTAATGATAGTGTTTGCATTTTCCTACTTTACACTTTTTTCACCTTTCAGCGGCTTATTCTTTTTACTATTTCATTTCCATCTTTCGCTTCCATCAGCAATAGTCGCATTTTCCAGCCGCTCTCAAAAACTTTATTTTTCAAAATGACAACGCCGTCGACCGCATCATCCTCCACGGCCGACGACCCTCCGCCGTATCGCGAATCGATAAACGTAAACGAACGTTACGTCCGCTGGGCCGAACGGCAGCCCCACCAAAACGACTTAAGTTTCGCCTGCGACGGTATTTTCTCATTTTATGCTTTTGCTGCTTATACTTGCATGCTTTTGCTTGGGACCCCATGAGTATCTCCCCCTCTGTAGTCTTGGGTCAGAGTTCCCTGGTCAGCCGCCGCGATCCCGTCATCGTCAAGTTGTGGCCTTCTCAGTCCACAACCGGCCGCTGCCTTGATTTCCGCACACCACAACTCTCGTTATCTCGCTATCGTAGCCCGATCCAGTTGTCCACGTGCGCCCATCAAGGTGACATCGCCGCCCAAGCCAACGCCGCCTCAAAGCATATGTCCTTCTAACGAATTGACGACACCACAGCGCTTCCCTCTTGGTTCACGTTTACATCATCCTTAAAACCCCATGTCGTTCATTCGACGTGGCGTCCCATGTGTCATTGATGAGTATAGCATTCGCTCTTGTTTAGAAAACAACGTCAAACGCCTAACTCGCGTCGCCGATTTAGAGTCGTGGTACATTTCCATGTACGCGCGACCCCCGAACGTCTTGCCGCCGCCAATTTTCCTCTCACCCGGAAGTTTGGGGCAGGCCTTGGCCGCCCAACCCACACCAAACTTCCGTGGCTACACGCTGGTCGGCTTTGACACCGAATCCATCTCGGCCGCCGATTTCAAACAATTTCAATGCACCGTTCAAATGCCAGCCGACCTCACGGCGTCTAGTTATCCCCGCTACGTTCAACTCGCATTTCCGAATGGCACCATGTTCGTCTTCGAAACGTTCACCGCCACCCCAGAAGATTGGACCGCGCTTTTCGCCCTAGTCGACGGCGACCACACCATCGTAGTTTCCTTCGATGGAGCCGACGACTGGGCGGGAATCTACGCGCTTCTGGGCACTCAATTTCGCACCGACCGGCAAAAGAAAAACAAAGATCCCGTCGTGAAAGCAATCCACTTCGACGCGTACCGCGTCATCCGCAATATCGACATATCGCCGTCACTGTACGAGTTGGCCCGCCGAATCGGTTTCTTTCCGGAAAAACGCACGCTCAAAGCCACAGTTTCCGCAATGTGGGCGCTGGACGTGTCAAAGCTCACCTTACGCTTTCCCCACGCTCTACGCTTTTTCAACAATCCATCCACGTCGTTTCTACAATCCGACGTCCTGGCATACGCGGCCCTCGACGCCTATTACCCGCTGCTACTGTTCTTGGCATTTGGTCGTTACGGCTTCATCCCCGAGGTCTACAACGCGCCCGCGTTGTTTCCCCACGACTCGTTGGACGCCACCGAAATCGACCACCTCGCCGAGTACGTCATCGCCACTTTTCACAACGTCGCGCTGTCGGATGTCTTGCCTCCCGACTACGCCAACCGGATCTACCCGACTACGTCACAAGTGGCCTTGCCCGCGATCATGCGAGATGAAGTTCTTTCAGCATACAAATTTTTTATGTATGATTGCACATCGTCCGACCACGGTCGGTCTTTCTGTTTAGGAACGGTTCCCAACGGCTTCAAAGACGTCAAATCCTTGACGCGGACAACTCACCCGAAGCTTCTTCCCGTTCCGAAAGTGCCGAAAAAGAAGAAAAAGAAACAGAAAGACGAATGGAACAAGTCACCAGACGTCTCCGACGACGAAGACCCGGCTCTAAAACCGCAATCAGTGTTCGATGATCCTAAACGTCTTCAAGCAGCCGTTACGTCGGCCATGAAAAGCAATCTCACCCACCGCATCATCGAGTTGCTCAACTTCCCGCTTTCACCGATATACAAGTTGGCCGTCCGCGATCGTATGCCTTACAACGATCCCAACTTGCCGCCGCTTCCCCACGAAGTCGAAGATCTTTGGACCGAACGCGTAGCCGCCGACCAACCCCTACGCGAGCGCACTTATAACGGTACCCATTATCGTTATCACCCTTCAACCTTCCTTAATTTTTTACAGATTGATGGAGAATGGTTGCGGAAGCTAACGACTTTTATGCCGTTAGCAGCGCTTCTAGCTTCACCATGCTCCGCCGCGGAATACGCCTGGGTCAATGACGTCCTCCTCCGCCACGCGCAATCAATGACGCCAGATACACGTGCCGTGTTCTACGAGTGCATGTGGTACCGCAGCGACGGCAACCCCAATTCGCTTCTCACGACTTGGATGAACCGCATTCCGGAACGCGAGCCCAGTTTTTCGGCCGACTCGAGCACGTACATATGCAACCGCTTCGCGTTACGCCCGATCGTGTTCGACGAAAACTTCCACATGGAAACGTCGATCGAAGAAGTCGAAATCGATGAAAACGATTACACGGCCAATCCACATAGCCGTTTCCATTTTTATTCGACGTTCATCGCGCTCATCGACCATCAAAACCGCCTTTCGTTCCCCGCGCCGGTGTATGCGTACCCCATGCTGACTACGGCTTCGGTGCACACGCTCACCGCCGAGGAACTCCTCGACCGCCCCACCGACGTTGAAGTTGAACCCGCCGACGATGAACTACTTGAAACGCCAATTTTCGATCTCAACATAGCGAAGCTGCCGCCGTCAACAGACGTGTCGGCCCTTCCTATGGTACCCGCGCCTTCCGATATTACCGCAACTGCCACGCAAATCAACGATTTCCTGAAATTGACGCTAGACGAAATTTCCAACATCGCTCCGGCCCCGATGGACGAGTCCACACCCGTCCAACCCGCCGCGATTGACTCCGAGACAATGACGTCAGAGCAAATGTTGACTGACATACCCGAAGAAAGTACGGTGGACCAATCCACGTCTATGGACGTCGCCTCTATGGAACCAGCCGCTGCGCCTATCACCACGGCACCCGCTGTGGATCCACGAATATATTTGGCGACGCCGGCCGTTTTGCCGGGACCTCCGCTTATCGCTACTGTTGCCGCAGCCAGGTATAGTGCTCCTGTACGTTTTTCGCAACAGTTTATTTCAGCTCCGCAATGGGACGCTTTGGCCGCAGCACTGACCGCGCATCATTTCCCGCCACCGCCGCCAGGTATGCTATTTCCTGAGCACCAATGGAAAGATTTCCCCGAATCGTTGAAAGAACAAATACAACAAATTTTGTTGCCGCAACCGACGTTGATCGCTCCGGCCCCGCAAGTAGCTCAAATTGCTCCTGCGATGGCCCAACCCGTCACGCAATTACCGGCTCCATTACCGCCGCCGGTCATATCGCAACCGCAAGCGATCTCGCAACCGCCGCAACCAGCGATTCTACCGCCGCCGACGGCGCCTGTGGATGTCCAAACCCCACAGGCATCCAGCACGTCCGTGCCGGCTTTAGATCGTTATGGTAATCCCATCCGAAGACCCGGCCGGTATGAACATTCGATAAAACGAAAACAACAGCTCCAGGACGAATCAGCGTACCGCAAATCTCACAAGACCAAAACATCGGACGAACCGAGTACACGGCGTACGCCGCCACCCAGCACCTCGCGTGCTGAGCGCGGCCGAACGCCCAGTGAGCGCACCACTCGACGCCGTGAACAACGCGATAAGCAAAGAACCCGCGAAGAAGCCGCACGCTCTTCGCACGCTACGTCAACGCCGAAACCCAAACGCGATTCTTCCAAAACAACAGCGTCGGCAACGTTACCGCCGCCTGCTCACAAGACAGACAGTCACCGTTCACACCACGAGTCCCATTCTCGTGATGACCGCCACCGAAAAGAAACAAAACAAACCCCAGCAACCGGCAGGGATAGCCGCCAACACGAACGCCGCGATGACGCACCGCCGCATCGTACTCAGAGCGAACAAACCCGTAAGGTGCACACAACGGGTTTTTACGAAGAACACTATCGCCACGGCTTCCGCCGTTCACCGACGAAATTAACCGACTATATTAGCCCATTGCACCGAGACGCCGAAATCCAGCGCCGCCTGGAAGCTCTAAAGAATCCGCCGAAAGATGAATTTAAAGCTCCGCTCCCGCCGCCTCCTATGGACGTGGAGCCCGCAAAACCCTCGACTACGCCTACGGTAACATCGCAGCCGCCCACGGCTCCGACAACCGCCATATCGACCACGGTAACCCACACCACGTCGCTGCCGCCTACGGCCCCGACGTCGGCTCCGGTTCCTGCGGTCCAACAGCCGCATATGATCATCACCACCAAACCGGTCCTTGGAGTTCCGTTGCCACCAAGTTCCGCGCCAGCAATCAAACCCCGGTTGCCTAGCGAGGCTAAGCGCTTGCCGAACTATACGCGTTTCCGTACTACCGATAAGCCGCATGCTGTTACGATTGCCACGCCGGGCTATCCGCCACATATTGACCCGGCCGTTGAGTTTTTCTCGCCGCGCACGATGCACGAGATGGTGCTGATCAATTTTTTCGGGCGCCTCCGCATTCACATCATTATGCCGGTGCACATACGCGCCACGAACGCTTCACTGGCGTTGTACCAATATTTCCGCGACCACTACCGCCCCTCGTACGTAGAACAGCAACCACCGATCTCGCACGCCGTTGCCACGGTAATATTGAAATGGGTCGCCAGTCTTTGGGCCGAGGAGCTCGGCGTCGTCGACGCCGTTCACACCGCCCATTTGACGCTCTTCCTCTACGAAGCTCGCGGCCTGGACAATCCTTCGTGCCTGCTCCAAGCCTACAACACCGCTGTCGGACTCATCGACAGCTGGATGGCTTACCCAGACTACGCACCGTTTCCACAGCCGCCCGAACTCGCCGACGTCCGAAAACTTTATTTACAATACCATAGCGAGACGGATCGCCCCGCGCCCGTGCTGCGTCGGCACGATTTCTCTGCCCGGTGGAATCTTTTACCACCGCGACCGTTGCCGCCAACAGGGACGCCGTCCGACAAACCGTCGTTAATCGCGACTCAGTTACCAGCGCCAGGCGTTAACCCGCTATCGCCGCTCCCGCCTCAAACGTCAACTTCGTCGTCTCGCCGCCGGGATACCTCTGACTACGGTCGATCCCGCTATTCTCGTAGCTACCGCTTTGACGGCCACGAAGATCCATACGATCCCCACGGCTACCACATCGAACGCCAACGAGAAAGAGAAAGAGAACGAGAACGAGACCGCCGCGATCCGCCACGAAATCACCGTTCAGCGTCCGACACTCGTTATCGCCGCCGCCACTGATCACGAGCTTTTGTACAGTAACTTTTACTTCTTTTTCGTTTTCGTTGTTCCCTTTTAACCTCATTCTTCACACCGGTTGTTTATTTTCTAATCTCGTTCGTGCTTTATTATTTTGTACTAGTGATCCCAGCGCACGTGCAGCCGACGCTGCAAACACACCGTAAGTTGACCGCCGGTGGCCCGCTACACGCCCCCACTTGCCCCATCTTTGTTCGTACACTTCGCCGCCGGGCTTATGGTCGCAGCCCCAAAAATCGGCTCAAACTACCCCAACAACTCCGCCGGCCCCGCTGTGTGACGCCGAAGACTCTTCGGCAACCCCGGCGACGGCCTGTAATGGCGGAGCCCTTCCCCTTGCACGTTCTTTTCGGTATTTCTTGACGATCGCTTAGGGCGATCTACTGCAAGGGGGGAGGGGTGTTGTAGTGTGTTTTCCGCCGATTTTTCATTATTTGTCAAAACGCGTCACAGGCCCGCAGGTGGCAAGTGGAGAGAGCAACGCGGACCACCAGCGGCCATCTTACTGTAGCGCACGTTGGTACGCGTGCGCTGGTCTCTCTCTCCATTCGTTATTCGTTACGTATACTTTACGTGTATTTTATTTTCTTTACTAGTTGTGTGCCCCGCCGGCCACCACTAGTGCGTATTAGCCGCCTCCCACCACACTTTCTCGTCCTTGCTCGCCCGTGTGTGGGAGTGGAATTTTGTTGTTATTTTATTTTTCGTCTCGCCCGTAACGATTTGGTCACGTAAGTTCTTCGTACGTTTGGTATAGTAATAAATAGGTAGGAGAGTCCCCTTATTTTAGTAAGTGAGAAAAGAAGGGAGACAATTAAAGAAACTAAGTTTTCTTTAATTGTTGGGATAATTATTGTCGGGGTTTAAGTACTAGTAATTAAGTAATCGGGTAAACGTGGGCGTGGGACGCACGTACATTAAGGCCGCAACCTTGGAATCCCAATCCTGCATCACACCGCATCACCCCGACCGCAAACAAGATATAACAGCGATTCCAGACGATTATCTTTGAACTTCAATCTCAATGGTCCTTTGTTCACAGGGACAATATTTCTTGTCGAATTTTTCAAATGTATTATAATTTGACCGATTTTCCGATCATGTTGTTTCGAAAAGTTTGTCCATTATTCGAAGACGCAAGTGTGTGTCCCCGTGCGTTTTGCCACTGGCCTTGTACATAAGTGTATTATTTTTGATAGGTAAAAATTATCGCGAGAAAGTTCTCCTCTTTTGATTTAGCTCTTTGGGAATTCAAATTAAGAAACCGAAGGTTTTCCCAATTTGGGTTAAACTATCGTGGGGTAAGCAATTAGTTAATCGGGTAAGCGTGGGTGTTGGAAACACGTGCATTAACTGCCCAACAAACCCTCCAACTCCTGCCTGTTTTCATCCAGAAGCCCCGACCTATTTTACAAATACAACACTGGTGACCGTACCAGGGGCCTTCCTCCTCGAAGGGGGAGGGGTGTTGTAGTGGTGCGTCTGGCTATTCATTACGCGGCATGCCCCGCACTCACCACTACCACTAGAATCACAATTTCCGAACCATCCACCTGGCTCGGTTAGCGCAGTTGGTAGTGCGTCTGCCTTGTATGCAGGAGGTCGAGGGTTCGATCCCCTCACCGTGCGTTGTTTTTCTGACGCGCTGGCCACGTGGATTTGGGCATACAATAAGCTGTATAAACATCGCCCTATTTTGTTGGAATATTTCCGAACCTGTGCTTTATGAAAAATTAGTGCAGCATCGCTCCACGAAGCAACAAATCTGTATGAAAAATTTTAATGTCCAAAATAGATCTTTCATCTGGAATTTCGCATCAATTCCACTTATCGCTCGGAATTTTTAATTTTGATTTTTTGATATTCAGCTAATCATCCACATATAATACTTCATTCATTTTGAAATTATTAATACACATGGAATATAAGAAAGACCACTTGATTCTATACTTTGTCACATTAACTGAAATTGGGAGCCATGTCACATTAAGTAGATTGGTGATCAGTCACATTGATGGGAAAACCCATCCCGTATCCCATAGGTAATACCGCCATGACACTGCAAGTGACATGCTGTGACCCCGTGGGGTGGCTCCGTTGATATATTCAGTTCAGGAACCTAACCCAGCTGGTACTACCACAGGTAAACCTATGATGTACCTCGGCCTTGTCCTTGGGTTCAGCTGTAGAATAATGGACAATGCCGCCGGGTCAGGGGTGCCAATCCTTAGTCCTCATTCACTGGGAATTAGGGACGATGCCATTCGCAGAATGGCATACTGTAGGGGAACCGATTGTTAACCTAAATCCCCTTATTGGCCCTGACCTTAAGGGTCTGAGGGCTTTCTCAAATGAGGGTACTTCCAAGGGAAACTAGCTTAGAGGAGATTCCCACAAATATACCCTCAACAATAATAACCCCTGAGAAGACTCACTAAATCCTCTTCTCAAAGTACTCCGCGCTGGGCGACGGGTTCTGGGGTCAAAGCGTGGGTCCTACGGATGGTGGCGAGCGGGTACGGGAATCTGGAGCGATTTGGCGTAAAAGGGAATGCAGCTGCGGGTCGGCAGGCAGCAGTATCAAGCGTTTCCTCGGGGAGGACGAGGGGGTTCTCGATTAAGGGCGACGGGGGTGAGCTCCTACAGTCCGGTTACTGTAACTGGTAACATAAACGAAGGCCAGAGGCGAGAATATGCAAATTTATTCGACGAGCAGCGAATGCAGTTGACAATAAAAAAATATAATAATAATTGACGAGCGGCAAATGCGAAACTCAAGGCTAAAAAGACGCAACAACAGTTAGGCCCAATAATGAGTGTCAAACTAACTAAACATGCCCCTTCAAAGGGCTCCATAAACTACAGTATGCCTTGGGCGGAGTTAACACTCCCCCAAGCTAAATTCTGCAGCGGAAATCGTTGCAGAAGATGCCTATGGTCACATAGACATTTTCCAGTTCACAACATTAAGCATTGGGTCGAGTTTTCACTCTCCATGCTTAGCATAGGAACGTCAACTAGTGAGAATTTCAAACTAGTCATTTCACATTGTGGAACATCGCTAGTTTTTACTGATAAGACGTGCACGTTGGGCTCCAATTACAGGGATGAGCTCGGAGAGCTTATCTCCAACAGAAATTCTTGACTAGCGGGTACATACCCTAGTCTATGTGTGCCATCGAAAATAATAAATCGAAACGGAAATAAAATGTGCGCAAATGAAACAGAAATGAAACATAAAAGTACACACATAAATTGCATGTAAAAATTATAAAAACGAAATGTAAAATTAATGTAAATTACTGTAACACAAAACATAATGAAAACATAACAAAAAAATGTGATGTGAATCACGTGACGTTCAATGAAATTCGTCGGCAAGTGACACGACGGTCCTTCGATAAAGGGCGTCCTCATCCTTGTGTATCGGGTGCTGCATGTCCGTGGAGGTCAAACGTTCTGGTGATGGTGACGGCGGGCGGTCAATGGTCCAGTGGTTTTTCGGTGTGTTTTGGCTTGCGGGATTATGTTAGTGGTGCGTGGAGTTGCTGACCTCAATTGGAAATGCGTGGAGTTGCTGACTTCAATTGATCCATTTGGTGAAGTTGCCAATTGTCGATTGATTTGTGAAATCTGTAACGAAACTAAAGGAAAAATTTTAGGGGCGCAGATGGGCCTGTGATATGAGGCAATACCCTAGTTTAGATGCATTGATCGCTGCTCATTCTCTTCTTTACACTGCTGTCCCAGCATGGAACAGGAGTGGGTATTCCGTGAGGGGCACGGTGGTCCTTCGAAAAAGGACAACCCCATCCGTAAGATTAAAGAAGAGAAGAGCCTCTCGATTACAGGTCCGAGACCTCTGCATCAAGATGTGGGTCAATGAGATCTTGTGTAAAATCTCGGTTTGTTGATGGAATCAACAAAGGTGCCATCTCGATGACCTGTGAAGTCGAAGGTATCTCCTCTGCTTCAGTAGGCTGAGCAGGTGACACATACTGTCTAAGCTGATTGACATGCACAGTATCTTCTTGATCTGTCTCAAGCCGAATGGTGACATTGGGGTATGCCACATTCATGACAAAGTAGGGCCCATCATAAATAGGCAGCAATTTAGGCATCAGACCACGTTTGCCGGTGGTGCGCAGTTTGAGCACCTGATCCCCAACTTTGTAGGAGACATCTCGTGCCATGCAATCGTAAGACCTGGCATAAGCCGCCTGTGATCTCTCAATTTGGCTCTGGATCAAGGTCGAGGCATTTGTAAAATGCGGTTTGACCTCCATATCATAAGTAGAAACATCTATGATATGGGCCGGAGGGTTGAATGAGAGCGCCACATCAACAGGTAGCATGGGGGAACGACCATACATGAGCTCAAAGGGTGAATATCCTGTGGACTCATTCATGCTAATGTTGACGGTGAACACAGAATACGGCAGGTGTTCATCCCAATCAGTATGACCTTGGTGGACATACATAGGTAGCCCTGTAGCTATTGTCTGGTTAGCTCTTTCCACTTCTCTGTTTGTCATGGGGTGATAAGCGGTGGAGTGGATTTTCTTAGTTGAACAAATGGCAGTGATTTCAGTCATCAGTTTGGAGGTGAAATCAGTACCACGATCAGACTGAAGAATCTGCAGTGCCCCATGTCTGCAGACAATTTGTGTAACAAAAAGTCGTGCTATGATTTGAAGTAATGTCCGGAGTAGCCAAAGCTTCAACCCATTTGGTAAAGTAGTTGATAAAGACTACAATAAAACGGTTTCCACTTTCACTAGTGGTCATTGGTCCCATACAGTCGACACCGACTCGGTGAAACGGACCCGTAATGGAGATCGGTTTCAGAGTTGCACGGGTCTTTTGTCTTGTGGGTTTATTCCGTTGGCAAAGATCACACTGCTGACAAAAGGACTTGACGTCCGCACTGAGGGAAGGCCAGTGGTACCTGCGGGCTATAAGCCTCGTGGTACGTTTCACACCAAAGTGTCCAGCAAGAATGTCATTGTGGTGAGCCTCAATAATGGTAGTAACCATTGAGCGAGGGACAACAATCTTGTTGGACTCGCCTGTCCACTTCTGAAGGATGTTATCCAACAGGTGGTAGCCATTAACATCATTCTGGTCACCGTAGAGTTTTAGTGACCTAAGAATGGAGGCTATTTCCCGATCCTCAAATTGAGCTGCAAGAAGGTCATGGTGCTGCGCATCCTGTGATATCTCTGCATAAGACTCAGACTCCACCAGGCGCTGCGCACCATCGTTGGTCCTTGGGGATGATCTCGCCAGGCGCTGCGCACCATCGGAGATCATTTGAAATGTTCTCTCCAGGTGCTGAGCACCATCAGAGATCATCATAATCTCTCCCTCAGATCTGTACAGAGGAGTATCGTGGATACTCTCCTGGGCAAGGGAATTAGGATTAGGAAGGCGTGATAATGTGTCAGCATTACCATTAGACTGACCTTTTCGCGGCCGAATTGTCAGTTTGAATTCAGCTAACGCCAGACCCCACCGAGCTATCCGGGCGGAAGGGTTGGGTTTCTCCAACACAGCCTTGACAGCAGTGTGATCGGTCTGAATGACCACCTCATGTTGAAAGAGGTAAGGCTGAAAGTGCTTGACGAAATGGACAACAGCGAGAGTCTCTAACTCCGTAATAGTGTAGTTCTTCTCAGCTGCCATTAACCCTCTACTGGCGTACGCAACAGGATGGTCGTATCCATTATCATCTAACTGGCTCAGAACTGCTCCTATCCCGAAATACTTGCATCAGTTTGAAGTATGAAGGATTTCGTAAAGTCCGGATGGTGCAGAACAGGAGGGTTCATCAACAGCCTTCGGAGTTTGTCGAACGCCACTTGCTGAGGTTTTGACCACAGGAAGGTAACTTCTTTCCGTAAGAGCTTGGTCAGCGGCTCGCTGAGCCGGGGGCAACCAGGGATGAAATGCCTATAATAAGACACAAGACCAAGAAAAGACTTGATATCTTTTGTGTTCTGTGGAATGGGTAGATCCTGCATGGCAGCCAATTTGACTTTATCCAGCTCTAGGCCGTTCTGTGAGATACAGTAACCTAGATATTCTACCTCAGAGTGCGAAAATTTGCACTTGCTCAGTCTGAGCTTCATTCCAACCTGACCGAGATGCGTAAACACATCCGTCAAGCGCTCGAGCATCTGGGTGTGAGAGTTCCCAAACACCAAGATGTCATCGGGATTCGTCAGTGCCGTGCACCACTGCAATCCTGTGAGAAGCAGATCCATGAGACCTTGAAACATCCCAGGTGCATTGCAAAGACGAAAAGGCAGATAGTTGAACTCGTAAAGTCCAATAGGCGTTTTAAATGCCATTTTCTCCTTGTCTGCCTCGGCAATAGGTATAGACCAGTAGACGTTAGCCTGATAAAGGGTAGTAAAGTATTTCATACCCTTCAGTGTGTCGAGGATATCATCAATCCTTGGGAGAGGATAAACATCCTTTTTCAAGATCTCATTAAGACCATGAAAGTCCACACACATCCGGTGTGACCCATTTTTCTTGCGAACCAGAACGGTGTTGGTAGCCCAGGGAGAAGTGCTAGGCGGAATAATACCTTTTTCCTGGAGCGCTTTGACTTCTTGTATGATGAGATCCTTTTCCTAGGGCGTGGTGCAGTAAGGGAAACGGCAAACTTGGTGAGCATCACCCGTGCTGATCTCATTGTGCACGAGGTCAGTGGAACCTGTGTCCTTTTCATCAATAGCATAGAGGTCAGTAAATGCCACCAGCAGGTCGAGCAATGCTGCTTTATCCTGTGAGGAGATATCTGAAGATATCACAGCATCGGCTTCAACCCACTTACGGTCAAGAATGGTATCAGACTCTACCCCCGATCCCTGTGAGGAATCAGTATGCATCTGCACATGACCGATGGTCGTGCGTGGGTAGAGAACCACTGAGTGTGTACTCGGGTTAACTACCTGTAGGGGTATGCGCCTATTAGTTACTGTACTCACAGTACCAGCAAAGTACACACTGCGTTGCTGTCCCAAAAGAGGCTTAGGAAAGAAAGCTACCTCAGGCACAGTTGCATATATTGAAGGTACAGGTGCAGTAATTTGTGTCAGCGAGCGAGGCTCAAGGACAATCAACTCCTTCAAGGGTAGTGCCCGACGAGCGGAAGGAGGATTGTGAATGAGGCCTTCACACGGAACTCGAAGTTCCTTGAACTGAAGAAAGGATTTCTCCCAGTTCAAGCTGATGCAATTGAACCGTCCGAGGAAGTTCATCCGCAAGACTAGTTCAGCCAAACAGTTCTCTTGAACTTGGACCTGAATCCGTTCAGAGACATCAGCCACTGTCACAGTGACATAGGCAGCGCCTAGCAGCAGAATCAGAGACCCATTGGCTGCTATGGGGCGAGCCCTAGTCTCTGTGAGTACCAAGTCAGGTAACTGAACAGCCAACTTGTGATCCAGGAGCGAGAAAACTGCTCCTGTATCAATTAGAGCTTTGGCTTCCACCCAATTGTTCAGTAGAACTCTGATATGAGGGGTCCTCATTCAGTGGGGTAGAAAGCTGACACTACATGACCTGGGTCAGGTACGGAGTCATCAAAACTCGACTCTGGCGCATCGGTTTGCTTCGGTATTGGCAAACCAGTGGGTCGGAGTAATCCTACCAGAGCATAACCAACCGAGGCTTCCGGATTGGTCCGAGGAGTGGGTTGAACCTGAACAGTAAGTATATGATCCGATCTCCCTCCTGAACTCTGAGTAGCTCCTAATGATTCGACCTCAGCATCAGAGAGTGGTGGCACCTCTAGTACAGGGGATGCAGGTGCATCAGAATCACTAGGCTTGCGGCCTTTCTCGAGTGTAACCGGAGAATTCCCAGGCAGGGGTCGAAGACAGTTTGACCCTGACCTGGCCATAAAATGACTACTGGCCCGTCTAGAAGAGGTCCAGCCAGTGTTTTTTTTTTTAGCGTCACTCCCGTTAGCGCTGGCGCTAATGGAACATTTAGTTCATTAGCGCAGAACAATTTTCGTTAGTGCACACTGCACAGTGCACAGAAATAAATTTTTCGCGCGCGTTGATTTTCGATTAAAACACATAGTATAGTCAATCGGTAGAATATGTAATATGTCGTACAGACAGGTTATCAAAAATCATCACATTCCATTTTGGGCATTGTGCATATTTGGCGTGTGTGCTGTGCTTTTGATTGTTATGGGCATTGGGTAGAGAAAGAATACTTTTTTTCATCAACTAACTGATTTAATTTTGTTTGTCTTTTAAAAAAATCTTGACTTCTTATTACTGTAGAATATAATCAAATTCAAATAGTGAATTTTTAATTTTTATTAAATTTTTTAATTTTTTTGTTTTAAATACATTTTATTTTTTTTATTTTCTTGACTTGACATTTATAGATCTATATATGCATTAAACTAAAAATGCATTTTCGAATCACTTGAAATTTTAACTTCAACTCGAAAGTTTCAGCAAAAATTTTCATTAGCGCGCCACGCTAATGACTATCATTTTTCATTAGCGCAAAAAATTTTCATTAGCGCCGCGCTAAAAAAAAAAACACTGGGTCCAGCTACCTCTGGTTGACCCTCGTGATCAGGCAACTGAGGAAGCTCGCAAGGGTGGCCGAGAAATGGATGAAGTCCTTGATCTTCATCGAGACCCGGACCTGTAAGAGGCCGTTGATAGTGAACATGTGTTCTCCCACCAGGGATCCACCTGATCAATCCCAGCCATTGTCAGAAGAAGTGGCAGTTCTACCGCATTCAACCGACACGCATGTTGTTGGTAATCAAACGTAATATTCTGGAATTGTTCTAGAAAGTCCAATCCAAGAATCAGATCGACCGGTGCCCAGAAAGGAGACGTAGTCTTACACACATGGAGATGTATAACTGATCGTGAAATAGCGCAGGAGCGTCAAAGTGAGTGACGTTGAAACGCTGTTTCCAGAACAGTTCAAGCAGAATGTGGCTCACATGGACTGTGCCGGACTCAGTAAACAAGCCCGAGCTATTTTGGAAAATCCCCGTGAAGTTGTGGTCACACGGCACTTATGGGCTGAATTTAGTGAGATCGGGGCCACCAGGGGTCACAAAATAAATGGTACCACCAACCTGTACGGGTAAATACTTGTAACAGGTGTCCCCCACCCGGTACGAATAATAGACATAAGTGGTGTTGACCTTTTGACAGGGGCATATCGTTAGTGCTTCACCCGTGAATTCGGCCGTCAGATCATTCCTTTGCAAGAATGCCCGGGCTCCTAGTGAAGGGTCAAAACGAAGCAACTGCCAAGTCAGATCAAGGTAGGGTTGAGCGTGAGAACACAACTCAAGCCACATGGATGGAAAATTGTTAATTTCCGACTCTTCGATCTGCTGAGCCAGGTAGTTCAGTTTGGCATTGACGGGGTCAGGATGGGAGTCCTTCGCCAATCCAAACAACCTTTGGGTCAAATTAAATCTTTCGTGGATGCGTAGAAGAAGACCCTGATCCATTCGTACTGTGTTCAACCGGAGGTCAGGACACAACCGAAAGATGCGAGAGTTTCCCGGGATCTTCAGGGCAACCTGCAAATCATCAATGATGATATGTTTCCCTGATACAGAAGCAGTGTAATTACCCTGAGGGCAATAATGACACTGTGCTGTAAAGTTTGTTGCAGGCCACACAATTACCCCGTCTAGAGTAGTGCATTGAGCTGCAGTGGGACTGCATCCACCTACATCTCCTAAGGTACTTAGAGCTGTAGTGCCATCCCACAAAGTGACCTGTCCCTCCTCGATGAAGAGGTTAGTCACTGTCTTGCAGATGTCAGTGCAGCACCATCAGTACATCACTTCCAGCATTTGGTTAGTGCTATAAAAGCCAGGACGTATTTCCATGAGCTTTTGTAAACCAAACACCTTTGTGTGATGTGCTAACGTACAAGCTGCAGGCGCTAGATGCTGAGTGGTAATGACGTCTGCAGTAATGCCCCTAGATCCGAAAAAACCAGTGTTAGTGCACACCTTACGGTTTCACAAAGTACACTTCCATGCTAAAGTAGTGATTGGATCAGAAATAGGAACATACACTGTAACATTCATGCGTAGTGGACTCCACAAAGATTTTGGTGGTTTGCATTCAACTTTTTGAGGTAGCTCAAGTGGATGACCGCTTCTTGAAAGACCACAAAATTGGTACTGAGTAGCATGTATTGCGGAGCTCACTCCTAAGAACAGCAGTGTCATGAAGGCCCAATTCATTATGTACAAACTATTTACAAACGGTGCTCGTAAATATACACCAAAATGTACAGTTTTCACCCGTCGGGGGGCTTCATTCTTCGTCGTCATCATCAGACGATACCGGGTCCTCGCCGGGGAAGTCGATGACCAAGCCTCCGCATATGCGGACTTCGTGAAGAACGCCAATCTTTGGGGACTGCGGGGCGGTTGCCCTCGGGAATGGCGACGCCTTGATGATGCTGACATCGTCCTTGATGGCGCGCAACATCTCTCCAAAAGCGTTGGCGACTGGTTGCTGTTGAGCAATCACTGCCAGTGTTTGGGCTCCTGTCGTCGTTGTTGACGGTGATGCTGCAACAACTGCTGTGGGCCACACGTTGCGACTAGCTTCCTCCACAGCGCAGTGGACGGCCTATCTGTAAACAAGAAATCATTAAAGCCGGTGACTTATAAGGATATCTGATTTTCAGACCTGAAATGTCAGAAAAAGAAAGTAGTTTACCTAGCAGATTCCTCGATTCCAATTGACCGATGACCTCCAACCCAGAGTCTGTAGGCATTCGGGGCGGCAGTCCTTGGGCAATAAAACGTGCAGGAGGTGCCGGTGTACCTTCTGTCCGTCAATATGACGCGGGTACGCTGATGTCCCCAGTTGTTTTTGGTGTCGTTGACAAGTTTACGTTGACCAGCCTCGCCTATTTCGGCGGCAGCGGCAAAGCCCACAACGGCCTCGGTGCCGGAACCACTGCAGCAGCTGAAAACCCAATACTGATTACACAGACAGGATAACACAGTTGTGAGTGATCCGCCAGATATTCAGCCAGAACTTCATCATCCAGATCAAACAGATCTGGGTGAAGAAGACCATTGGTAGCCCCTACAGCATTATTTTGTTGTGGGGGCGACCGATATTGCTTCCCTGTCCCATGAGGAGTTGGATTAGCATAATGCCAAAAATTTCCACTTGCCCCCTGAGGAGAGTAACCAGAATTATCAAAGTTAGTCTCACCAGGCAATGTCGAAATCCGATTTGGGCAGGCTGTAGCCCTGTGCACTCGTAGCTTTCGGCAATGCGGGCAGGGTCTGTCGCATCGGTCAGTCAGGTGCACCCTCCTTCGACAAAAATAGCAATGGCTGGCGCCGGTGGTGGTGGCATTGCTAGGGCCGGCACTATCGGGATGTTGGGCCTGGCAATTAGTGTCGTTGTCGGTGCAAGGTCCATGGTAGGAGCACATCTGTAAATGTGCCCCTGACGGGCGATTGCCAGCGTTTTGGACGCGCGTCGACGGCATCATTGACGGCATCGAATTTCTTGGAGGCGGCGCCGTTTGCTGAGCCGTAAGTCGGGCAATGTGAGCCCTAAGCCGGGCCATCTCCGATTGTAAACATCGAATCTCGTCGGACGGCCTTGCCAACAGACGTTGAGCGGTGCCCCTTTGATTCAACATTGACCTGAGGTTGTTGGCGGTCCTTTGTTCTGAAGAGAAAACAGCATTAGATGGGGCAGTATACCTAATCTCATCCGGAAAAATCTGCGATTCTGCATAACAAGCTGCTTTGAGAGTCTCTTCAAGAGTTGCGAACTCCCTGAACTTAATACTAGCGCGAAGGACTAGTTTCAACCCTCTCAGAAAGATAGGTTTTATAATCGAATCCCTAACGTCAGTCGCGAGATCCGGATAAGCCACCCTGGACAGTCTCTTAAGGTGCTCAAGGTAGACTATCGCGGACTCAGTCGGCTTTTGCAGACGATCTTTGATCAACTGCTGATGCAGATCTGAGTCACGCCCTACTGGAAAGTCTCTCCTTAGAAAAGCCGTGAACTCTTCGTAGTGGGTAGGCTGCGGAGTACCACTGCTAAAGTCCCGGTAGGATGCGAGAGCAGGACCTGTTAGGCAAGACTCCAAAAAAGGAATTTTATATGCATGATCCACTTCTGTTACCCCTTGAAGTGTAGAGAAGCAAGTCAAATGAGATATAAAATCCATTATGGACTCACCAAAAGCACCTGAAAAGGCAGGAGGGGCCATGAAGCTGGACACAGGAGGGTGCCTTCTGCCATTCATAGCCTCCAGCTTTTGGTTGAGCGGTCCAAGGGCATTTTCAAATGCAGCTTGGACCTTATTCTCAATCTGTGAAGGTAGATCAACTTCTGACTTCATAGTTGAGAGTTCGTCTTCCTGTAAGGTAGCTAAGACTGATAATCATGCCTGTGAAGCTATTTGATCAAACTGAATAGAGAGGGGCTCACTTGTCTGCTTAAGCTTAGTACTAAGGCGACAGCAACGTCTAGGTGTCTCTGTTTTGTGAAAATGAAGTAAGCGTTACTTTTGTAGTCACGTGGCAAAGAGGCACAGGAATTATGAGATCGTTTGCTCCACAGTGTTTTGAGGCTGTAACTCTTGTTCTTTACAATACCTAGCGACCACTCAATGATGGGGCTAGAAAAGAACAAGGTTTTAGCTCTCAGAACAGCCAGAAGGAAAGATAGGTTGACTCAGAAGGGAATTTATCTGGTCACCTATGTACTTAAAGAGGGGATAACCCGAGTGTAAAGAGAGGGGGGATTATACCCAAACTTTAGAAATTAATGGGGCTAGACCCGGTTACTTGAACCAAAAGTAAAGAAATTTGAATAAAATGGTGGTTTCCCAACCGTAAAAGAAAAGGACGATGTGAGGATGTACAGATAAACCCGCCCAAAAGGGAATTTTATTTGGAGGTTAAGTCCATTGTGCTAGTTTACAAACTTTGGATATGGGAGGGCTCATAATGGACAAAGTCGTACTCACCAGGAGTAGTGCATGGAGTAGCTTAGGAATTAATAAGTAAAGGGGGACAACTTAAAATAAACTTAGTGGGTGTAAATAGATAGGGACAAAATTAGTTTACACACCAGATTAGGCAAAGGGGATGCGTTATTACGCAATCTGCCTCAATCACTAGGAGCAATTGCGAACTCTGAAAAGTGTGATGACTAGACAGGAGGATCCTGAGAGGATGACATTCGCACATATTCTACAACCGTGCCCAAAACTGGAGTGCGTGTCTTGAACAGAACGGGAACTCTCCAGGAGTATTATATACAGCTGGGGGCCGGGATTCCAGTCACTGAGATGAAGTGAGGATCGCTAGGTCACCAGTTGGAGATAAAGAGCACCAGGTACCGAGGTGCTATTCTGACACACTCAGTCAGTAAATGGGTGGCATGGGGGTCCTTGGCCCAGCTGTGCCTAAATGGAGGTGGGAAAATGCAGGCTTCCTCCTATGAATCGAGGCTAGGCTCAACGCATCTTGAGATCAGGGGTACAGTCTGTCTCGATTAAATGAGTGTAAAGTGAGGGGCTAAGGGGGACTTAGTTGTAATGTGTTTAGGCAGACTCGAACACCTTTGCTTAGGCGGACTAGCGGCATATTATGCTATAGGGACAACCAATGGAGGTGGACTCAGGATTAAGGGCGACTCTAGTGTGGACATTATTAGGCAAGCTAATGAAGGCGTTTGAGTGTAAAGAAATGATTTCAGAGGGGCCCTTTCCACTTTAGGCCCAACCAGTGGCTGTGCTGTAATTCCTGAGGAATTATTCTGGCGGGCACACTAAAGAAGATCATAGATGAGAAAGAAATGCAAGAATTTAGATAAGAAATTTACAAGAAGGTTGTCAACCCTCGCGGTTGTTAGACACAGGCAGTACCGACTGCAAATGCCTAATAGTTGTGTAGGTTGAACAACCAACCCAGCTGAGGCCGAGTGTAAACCCCTTCGAACCTGCAGTTAAAGCTTATAAGGTAGTCACGTGCTGATCTATCAGTGCCACTACCCTTGCCGACAACTTGATCAGTATCACGGACTGAGTGCATCTCAGGTTGAGTGAGCATGTCTACTGATGTTTCCCAGTCACCAGTGAAACACAGACACAACCCTCAAACAAGAGCCATAGGTGAGAAGGTAATACTCCAATCATCACCTAGGACTCAAGTGGCATCTTGGAAACCCACAGTAACCCGGTGCTGACGTCAAAAGATGTGATATACACCACCACACGCTCGGTGCTGACCTCAGGTAACTGGGATGTAGGTGCCATAGTCTCATATTGCAGTATGTACGCCAAAAGTATGAGCCTATGGCTACAGACTTCTTAAGGCAATATGGGGCATGGCCGTTGCTGACGCCAGAATAAGACTGTAAAGTCTTAATTCCGATACCGGAATAGAGACTTATCATTGTGGACATCAGTAGATAGGGCCCTAAGGCCAGCAACCCTGCTACGACGACACGGAGCATCACCATTGCTGACGTCAAAAGGTAATAGCTGAGTCTCAGTTATCCTACTACAATGATATGAGATGCAGTTGTTGCAGACGCCAGATGTGCGGTTTGTAAGGCCTCACATCTCTGAACAACAATACGGTGCATTGTTGTTGCTGAGGTCAAAGACTGAAGCCAGCATAACCGACCAGTCCTAGTGCAACAATACGAGCCTCTGCTGTTGCAGACGTCAGAAAGACAGTGCCATACAGTCACCATCCTGCAATAACAACCTGTTAAGTTGCCATTGCTGACGTCAGAGGTAGAGCTGGAGGGCCACCCACCCCTTAAAGCAACAGCAAGGGATGCAGCTGTTGCAGACGCAGGGGGAGGACACAAAGAACCATCAACCCCTTAATGGCCACATGCTATGTGGCCATTGCTGACGTCAGAGGCATAGCCTAGCTAGGCATGCCTCAGTGCAACAGCAGCATGTGAGGTAGTTGCAGACATCAGAGGTAGGGTCACCAAGACACATCACCTCATAACAACAACACAATAAGTTGTTGTTGCTGACGTTAGTGGTCACCATTGGTAAGATCCTCACCATGTGCAACCACTTAGAGAGAGAGAAGGAAGAAAAAGAAGAAGACCGTACAGTAGTGGAAAAAATAATAAGAATGACCTACTGAAGGGTTGCCAACTATGAGGTATGTGTGACCAATAGGAGAAAATGTGTTGTTTTTTTGATAAATTTGAATAGAAGTGGAAAGAGAATGTTTTGTTTGTTTTTGATAGGAAAAAGGATAAATTTTAATTTGTTTGTTTAGGAAAGGGGAGAAAAAAAATGGGTTATTAGTTTTTATTTGAGTTGATTTTTGAGATAAGAAAATTTATTAGGTGAAAAAGTTATTATAGTTGGGTCACACATTACGCATAGAAGACCCAGAAAATAAAAAGGTAGAGTAAATAGAATAAAATTTGAGGCCCGAGAGATAAGCAATGTGATCTGCTAAGTACTGTGTTATATGTGTCAACAGTAAAATTTTGGCTTGTTTGGCCAGAAAAATGAGCAACTTGGCTAGTGCTCAGTGAAGATAAGAAAAATTTTGAAAAAGTGTGTTGACACACATACCGGACACAGATAACGAATCACGACCACACTTGATGTCCAGAATCAAGAGTGGAAGGAGTACTGTATCTCATGATCGGAGATCCCGAAATCCTCAGGGGCTGTGAAAACCTCATGGGCTGTGATACTCAAGTACCCGTACCCAGGTATACTGTAGTTAGAGTACGTGCAAATCGCAGTCGTACTGTAACCAGAAGGCCATACTGCGCTACAGTAACCTATCCGATCACATGCAGTGGATGGAGGCCCAAATTAAGGAGAAAAAGTGGAGTTGAAAAGAAAAAAGAAAGCTCAGAGGAGATTTAGGCAGAATACTCTATTTACTTGACTCAGGGAATTTATGACTTTCGGGGATCCATTCTGGGGGAAAAATCGGACACCAGGGGACTAATTAAAGCTTACGGGTGTTGTTTCATTTAGTTACTCACAAGAATCATTAATTTGATTACTGGGGGCAAATCCCGACCTACAGTAATTAAACTCTACTCAAATGCAGTGCTATCTGAATTGGCATTAAACTTGAACATAAGGGCTTATTCCGACCTAAGGAACAGTGTACCTGCTTACGGGCGTATCCGACTTACATGAGGGCATAAATTTCATCCTAAGGGTCAGTAATCCCACTTTGAATGCGAATCAACAGACCAGAGAGAGGTTTCCCCACTCAAGTGGTGATTCTCATGCTCTGACAGAGGTTTCCTTACTCAAACCGAAAATTTACCTAATTGAAAGAGGTATATCACTCGAAAGGTAAAAGGTTTGTTCCTAAGAACTGTAAAGTCAGACTTAAAGGTCGATTTTCCAGCCTCGCCATGTCACATTGAACAGAGTGGGAGCCATGTCACATTAACTGAATTGGTGATCAGTCACATTGATGAGAAACCCCATACCATATTCCATAGGAAATATGGCCATGACACTGCAAGTGACATGCTGTGACCCCGTGGGGTGGCTCCGTTAATGGTCTCTGTTTCGGGAACCAAACCCAGCTGGTACTACCACAGGTAAACCTATGGTGTACCTCAGCCTTATCCTAGGGTTCTGCTGTAGAATAATAGACAACGCGGCCGGGTCAGGGGTGCCAATCCCTAGTCCTCATTCACTGAGAATGAGGGACGGCGCCATTCGCAGAATGGCGTACTGTAGGGGACCCGAATGTCAACCTAAATCCCCTAACTGGCCCTGACCTTAAGGGTTCAAGGGCTTTCTCAACTGAGGGTACTCTCAAGGGAAAACTGGCTTAAGGAGGATTCCCACAAATATACCCTCAACAATAATAACCCCTGAGAAGACTTACTAAATCCTCTTCTCAAAGTACTCGGTGCTGGGCGATAGGGTCTAGGGTCAAAACTTAGGTCCTGCGGATGGCGGCAAAGGGGGTGCGATAATCCGAAAGTGATTTGGCATGGTGGGTAGGGAAAAATGAGTCAGCGGTCGACGGTATCAAAATGTTCATCAGGGAGGCAACAGGGGTCCTTGATCAACAGGCGACAATGTAAACTCCTAAGGTTGGGTTACGGTAACTGGCAACGCAAGGGAGACCAAAGGCGATAATGTAAATTTATTGGACAGGCAGCGGACGCAGGTACAATATGTAAATTATATAATAAACGACACAGGCAAATGCAGGCTGTGAAATGCAAGAGATGATTAGGCCCAAAAATGGGTGCAAAATTGACGAAACAGGCCTTTTTAAAGTGCCTCGTAATCTACAGTATGCCTTGGGCGGAGCTAAGACACACCCAAGCTAACTTCTGCAGCAGAAAACACTGTAGAAGATGCCTATGGACGCATAGACATTTTCCAGTTCACTACATTAAGCGTTGGGGCGAGTTTTCACTCTCCATGCTTAACATAGGAACGTCATCTAGTTAGACTATCCAACTAGGTGTTTCACATTGCGAAACGTGGCTAGTTTTTACTGATAACAAGTTGTCACTTGCCGACGAATTTGGTCGAACATCACATGATTCACATCACAATTTTTTGTTATGTTCTTCGTTACGTTTTGTGTTACAGTGATTTGCATCAATTTTGTGTTTCGTTTTTATAATTTTTACATGCAATTTATGTGTGTACTTTTCATGTTTCGTTTCTGTTTCATTTTTGCACATTTTTATTGTGTTTCGATTTATTATTTTTGATCGCACACGTAGACCACAGTATGTACCCGCTAGTCAAGAATTTCGGTTAGAGATAAGCTCTCCGAGCTCATCGTTGTAATTGGAGCACAACGTGCACCTCTTATCCTTGGAGCACGTGCATTCCTACAGCTAACCGACATAATAGCAGAATTCACAGAAGATGCCTTCACAGTCTGGCCCTGTAAGCAGGTAAAGGCATCTAACCATAAAATTAACGAAACATGCTACAAACTTTTACCCCTTCTGGTAGGAACCGAACTCATGTTTTCGAACCCAGGAGGAAACAATTTGACCCCTTTCTCACAAACCGTCCACTGCCATCACATGCATGTAGCCCTTTACAAACAGAATAATACATGGGTCAGTGAAACAGGATCCCCGCATGTCACAAATCTACGTTTAGAAATCGTCTGGAACCAAAATTTCTCCCTTTTCCATTTTCACACACCTGCAATTTTTCATGATCAACTTGCAACTATTTCAACCAACTTACTCTTTTTGAAACAATACATTTACAAAACTCATACACTCGAAAACATTGTTAAAAAACTCATCAATTACACCGCCCAAATGTCTCTTAATTCGGATACAGTTTACAACATGATCTCAGGCAGTGGCCAAGCAATCGGCAATACTCTCTCTGGCGCCGGCCAAGGCATAGAACATGTAATCACTGGCACTACCTAAAGCCTCACAGACGGATTAAATAATTTACTCAAAGGACCCCTGCAAATCATTATCAATCTAGCCGTTATTACTGTAGTCATTGCAGGCGTCTTTTACTCTTTTCTCATTCTTCGAAAATATTTCCCTCCCCCAAAGCATCATGTTACTAATGTACATGTGTAGGAAGTACCATCACACAACAGACGTTTACATGAGACCATTCCCCTGTCATTTGGCCATGCTCTCTTAGAATTAGCCAATCATCGTGGGGATCAAATGCAGCAGAAATACGTCCTTGTCGATATCGATACCCCCAGAACTTCTTAGATCGAACTCATTAACCAAATCCACCAATCTGGATCAAATAAGCTACCCCAGAATGTATCTGAGAAACATACCCCTCACATTCCAATCACACTTAACGGCAAGCTAATTACAAAAGGCATGATTGACACTGGTGCTGTATACTCACTCATTGATTCGCGAATTGCTCAAATCTTACAGCTAGACATGAAAGCTGCGCTAGTCCAAGCCAAAGCAGCAAATAACCTTCCGATTCACTTTGTAGGAACCACTTTTGTTACAGTAACAGCCCAAACTATCCAGGAAGCAATAATGGTCCATGTCCAAAAAGGCTGCACAGCAGACGTCCTTCTAGGCAAAAACTTTCTCAGTCGATTTTTGGAATACACTATCAACAATCAGAAGTCCCACGTCAAATTTGGCAATGTCATACTACCTTGTGATGGCCTAGAATATAGCCCCCTTTCCACCTGTGGTGGAACCTAGTTGGACGAAAAATTAGAATTACCACCCTGTACAGTCACCGAATTTACTGTCCCCCTGCCCAAGGCGTATTTACAAGTTAAACAGCTTGAATTTACTCCAAAACCCAAACAGAATACCAAAGTTCATTTCGCAGCTTGCGTGTCTGAAAATCAAAACAGTCGCATACGCATATGGGTCTTAAACACACAAGACAGGGCCCAAACTCTTTACCTTGGAACATGCATGGGTACAGTCTCATGTTACATCCCAAAACACGACTCCCCCGCTAAACTAACCCCCTCGATGCAAAACCAGCCAAACCATTTTGATACATTCACATGGTTAAAAGAAAACATTAACTTAACCTCCAGTGACCTCACAGAAGCAGAAAAAACCCAACTCTTACAAGCCCTATCAAAGTATCCCACGTTATATGCTAAATCCAAAATGGACGTAGGTAGAACCACCGTTGTTTCACATACAATTGACATCAATGGCTCCCAACCCGTACGTAGACACCTTTTTCGTACTTCCCCAAAGGAAAAGCAAATCATACAAGCAGAAGTTGAGCAACTCGCAGCAGCAGGTGTCATAAGCCAGAGCAACTCTCCATGGTGCACCAATATAGTTTTAGTCCCCAAAAAAAGATGGTGGCCATGGTTTATGCATTGATTTTAGAGGTCTCAATAAAGTAACAAAAAAAGATACCTATCCCTTGCCCCGCATAGACGAAATTCTAGACACCCTGCATGGAATGAAATATTTTACATCCCTTGACCAATCCAATGCCTATTATTCCATCCCTATTGCACAAGCAGACAGAGGAAAAACTGCCTTTAATTGCTCAGCCGGACAATATCAGCTTAACTATCTCCCCTTCGGTCTTACCAACGCTCCAGCCACATTCCAAAGGTCAATGGATGTTATCCTCTCGGGATTGCAATGGAACACATGCCTTGTCTATCTCTACAATGTTTTAGTCTTAGCAGACTCCCATGCCCAAATGCTGAAACGTTTAGACACTATTCTTACCCATTTCTCCCAAACAGGCCTTAAACTTAACATACAAAAATGCAAATTCTGCCAACCCCAAGTCCAATGCTTGGGCCACGTCATTTCTCAGCAAGGCATTTCACCAGACCCCAATAAATTACAGTCCACTCATGACATCCCCACCACCAAAAGCTCCAAAGAAGTTAAATCATTCCTTGGCCTACCCTCCTATTATTGCAGATTCATCCCGAACTGCTCCCAAATTTCTAGCCCCCTCACAGCGTTACTTAAAAAGAGTTCCGAATTTTCATAGGGACCTGAGCAGCAAAACGCCTTCCCTAAACTCAAAGAGTTGCTTATTCATGCCCCAATACTGCAGCATCCCAATTTCACAAAACCATTCATTTTGCAAACTGACGCTTCCAAACTTGGCATCAGCCCCATTCTCAGCCAACTAGACACTAAAGGTCAGGATTGCCCCATCGCTTTTGGGAGCCGCACATTGAAACCCGCAGAACGCAACTACCCAATAACTGAGTTGGAAACCCTTGCAGTAGTTGAGTTTATCAAGTATTTCCGTCCATACCTCTTCCAGCAACATGTTATTGTCCACACTGACCATACTGCAGTTCAGGCAGTTTTGCAGAAAGAAAACCCATCCCCTCGCATTGCCCGTTGGGGATTAGTCCTCTCCGGTATTCAACTGGACATTCGACCTAAGAAAGGCATTGTTAACCGCAATGCAGATGCTATTTCTCGTTTCCCCTCAGAGACAGCAAAGCAATCCTTTGATATTGAGCAACTGGAAACCGGTCCTGAGATATCAACCATTAATTCTGTTCTCGAAGCTGAAGCAACTGAACAAGAAGAACAACAGAAAAATTTTGCTGAACTCCAACGCACTGATGCAAATGTCAAAAATATTTTAGCAAAAATCGCCAAAAACCACCCCCTTACAATGATCAAATTTGCACTACATCAAAACATCCTCTTTCGTATAGTCAACAAACAGGCAAAACTATTCATCCCCAAGTCACAAATCCAGCATCTCATCGCCTCACATCATGACAGCAAATTCACAGGTCATTTCGCTGCCCGGTAAACTCTACACTTGCTCCAGCAAAAATATTTTTGGCCCCAAATGAGCTGTGATACCAAACGTTATTGCAAAACTTGCCACCCATGCCAGACACAAAAAGCCCTCTGGCACAAAATCCATGCAAATCTGGTACCAATTCAGCGGACTGGCCCATTTGATAGAGTCCGTGTTGATTGCATGGGGCCATTACCCCTCACTGAAGATGGCAACCGATTCATTGTCATCTTCATCGATTTCTTCACCAAGTATGTGGAGGCATTTCGGACCCCTGATATCACTGCAGCTACTATCGCCAAATTATTTGTAACCAAAATTGTTTGCCGTCATGGCTCCCCAAAAATCATCCATTGTGATCGTGGCTCCGATTTTGTATCTGATCTCTTTTCATGGATCACTAGGTTATGCAACACTCAAAAAATTCATACCACCCCATACCATCCCATTGCCAATGGGGAAGTTGGGCGTTGCAACCAAACCCTAGCCACCCATATCCGCATGTACATCAATTCAAATCCCTCTGATTGGGATACTTTTCTACCCTATGCCATTTTTTGATTAACATTCATAAGAATGATAGCTTTTCGTGTTTGAATTGCTCCATGGTAGACAGGCTGATCTCCCATCAGATGCAGCCTTAAATTTTTTCCCCACGTCCCACATGGTTGATTTAGACGATTATGCCCTTCGTGTAAAATCTCACTTTACAGAAGCACTCCCAACCGTGCAGAAAAATTTGCAAAAAGCCCAAGATAACTATACCCTTCAGTATAACAAGCATGCTCAGAACATCCATTACAAGGCAGGTGATCTCATTCTCTACAAAAATCATTGGTGTAAACAAGGGCTGACTCCCAAATTTCTCCCTTGCCAAAACGGGCCCTATACAGTTACAAATTTCATGTACCCCAATGTTACACTCAAACATCCCCACAAGAATATCACATTTATGGTACATGTAAACGAGACAACCCCTTTCTACCCTGGAGAAGCGTCTATCAAAACTGCCCCCACCCCTCCTCACCCTCGAAACCCTTGAACGAGGACCTTCAACTCCCAAAGGAGGGAAATGTAATGTACCTGCTAATGCAGTACTGTAAATATATAGCATACTGTATGTGATAGTCATTTGTTAAATATTATTTCATTTTCATAATTTATCATCTCAGGGGTGTCTGGGATTCACACCCAAACATACCTGTAAAAGTCATGTGAGGTAATTTATTTTGATCCTTTCACACCCCGGTAGCCGCTATTGACCCAATTAAGACGCCCCAATTAATTCGCACAAACGGCAGCTGGTCCCCTAGAACCTACACTAAAATACACATTCCACGGCTATCGTGATTCCTCATGAAAATCGTAAACAACACCTGCACACAGTAAAAAGTAAAAGCCCCGCCAGACAGTAGTCTCAAGTGCAATGGTAGCGACGGTCCCACAAAACATGTGTACACAGAGAAACAGATACAGAAAGCATGCACAGAAGAACAGAGGTGTGGCCAAGCCCACCGTAGGGAGCAAGCATAGAGAAAACACGAAAAGAATACAGTACTAGGAAAGCATTAGAGGGCTTGACTAAATAAGCGAGAATAGTAAAGCAGGAAGCCGCAATTGACGGAAGAAGATGGACAGAAGCAAGACCTCCCACGACGCCCAGGGAGTGGCCAAAAACGCGGTATTTAAAGAGAAGTAAAGCATGATTTAGTTACTTCTTGCGTTCGTATTGCTTAATATATCGTGCCATTTCTCATTTGCAAGCAATCCGTTTTTATTCGAAAGCAATTAAACCGAGCCGTTATTATATTTGCAAGCGAGTGCGCCGTTCATTTTCGTAATCGACAATCAAGCGACCATCGACTGTCTATTTATATTATCGTTGCTACCACGTCCCGCACCCCTTTGTCCACCGTAACATTCGTTGTTTCCGGATTAAGTAAAGTGCTTCTCAAAACTGGTCGTTCCATACTGAATCTGATCATCTCATTCTGCGCAAACAAGTATTACAACAACTTGTATAGATAAGAGCACTAAACTTTGTACCGGTCAAAAGTGGGAAAACAAAGCTTTTGCACGGGAATTCAAAAAATTGTTAGGTTCAGAATACATGCTCAACAATTTTCAGTCCGTTGTGACATCAGAAAATCGGACACCAAGCGGAGCTACTTGAGTCACTTGAGCTAAATTTGTTTTTATCACGTTTTGCTAAGAAATGTATATTGTTTGGTATCACCAAAAAAACTTTTTATCATACTCTGCCTTATCGGCTATCTAATAAGTCAGATTGACATATTTTGATATTGAACATATGGTATACTGGAGGTATGTATATTCAGGTATGAATTTTTCAATTTTTAATTGTCAAACTTCTAATATTTCCAGCTTTAATCTATTACTATTCAAATGATTCATCCTTCATATAATATGACATACGAGGACTCTGAAATGGTTATTACTGTTTGTAAAATGTTTTTTTTTCATTGGATTAAAATTTGAGTGGCTCAACTAGCCCCATCATTTTGGAAAAAATGGGGTTACATGAGCCACTGAGAAAATGGGATAAAAACCATTTTTTATACAGCTTACAAATGTAAATAGGGTGCTAGAAAGTGACAAAGACTTCAGCAATGAGTGACTGGAATCTGCTTTACTGGCCATCCAGGTTGGCATGTCCATTCAAAAGGCTAGTGTCACATGCCGACAAATTTCGCCCAGCGTCACGTGATTCACATCATATTTTTCCAATATGTTTTTCTCACAGTTTTTTTTTTCTTTCGGTTTTTATAATTTTTACATGCAATTTCTGTGTGTACTTTTTGTGTTTCGTTTCTGTTTTACTTTCGCACTTTTATTTCTGTTATGATTTTGTTATTTTTTCGTTGCACACGTAGGCTATGGTATGTAACCCGCTAGTCAGAATTTCCGTTAAAGATAAGCTCTCCGAGCTCACTGCTGTAATTGGAGCACAATGTGCACTTGTTATCAGTAAAAACTAGCAATGTTTCGCAATGTGAAACGCCTAGTTGGAAATTCTCACTAGATGACGTTCCTATGTTAAGTATGGAGAGTGAAAACTCGCCCCAATGCTTAATGTAGTGAACTGGAAAATGTCTATGTGACCATAGGCATCTTCTGCAGCATTTTCTGCTGCAGAAGTTAGCGTGGGTGTGTCTTAGCTCCGCCCAAGGCATACTGTAGATTACGGGGCACTTTAAAAAGGCCTGTTTCCTTAATTTTGCACTCATTTTTGGGCCTAATCATCTCTTGCATTTTATAGCCTGCATTTGCCTGTGTCCTTTATTATATAATTTACATATTGTACCTGCGTACGCTGCCTTTCCAATAAATTTACATATTGCCTTTGGTCTCCCTTGTGTTGCCATGTTACCGTAACCCAACCTTAGGAGTTTACCTCGTCGCCTGTTGATCAAGGACCCCCGTTGCCTCCCTGATGAACATTTTGATACCGTCACCTGCCGAATCGTATTTGCCCACCCTCCATGCCAAATCGCTTTCGGATTATCGCACCCGCTTTGCCGCCGTCCTTAGGACCTACGTTTTGACCCTTGAACCTATCGCCCAGCACCGAGTACTTTGAGAAGAGGATTTAGTGAGTCTTTTCAGGGGTTATTATTGTTTAGGGTATATTTGTGAGAATCCTCCTTAAGCCAGTTTTCCCTTGAGAGTACCCTCAGTTGAGAAAGCCCTTGAACCCTTAAGGTCAGGGCCAGTTAGGGGATTTAGGTTGACATTCGGGTCCCCTACAGTAAGCCATTCAACGAATGGCGCCACACCTCATTCCCAGTGAATGAGGACTAGGGATTGCCACCCCTGACCAGGCCATGTTGTCCATGATTCTACAGCTGAACCCTAAGACAAGGCCGAAGTATGCCATAGGTTTTCCTGTGGTAGTACCAGCTAGGTTAGGTTCCCAAAACGAATACATTAACGGAGCCACCCAACGGGGTCACAGCATGTCACTTACAGTGGCATGGCTGTGTTCTCTACGGGATATGGTATGGGTTTTCCCATCAATGTGACTGATCACAAATTCAGTTTATGTGACATGGCTCCTATTTTGATGGCGAGGCTGGAAAATCGACCTTTAAGTCTGGCTTCACAGCTCTTAGGAATGAACCTTTTACCCTTCTGAGTGGAGATACCTCTTTCAATTCGGTAAAATTTCGGTTTAAGTGGGGGAACCTCTCTCAAACCATGTGAATCGCCACTTGAGTGGGGTAACCTCTCTCAGGTCAGCTGATTCGCATTCTGAGTGGGACTACTGACCCTTAGGATGATCTTTTGCCCTCATGTAAGTCGGATACGCTTTTAAGCAGGTACACTGCCCCTTAGGTCAGAAATGGCCCTTATGTTCGAGTTTTATCGCCAACTCAAACAGCACCGCGTTTGAGTCGAGTTTTATTACTGTAAGTCGGGATTAGCCCCAACAAGAGATCAAATTGATGAATAAACATACCTCCAGTATACCATATGTTCAATATCAAAATATGTCAATCTGACTTATTAGATAGCCCATAAGGCAGAGTATGGTAAAAAGTTTTTTTGGTGATACCAAACAATATACATTTCTTAGCAAAGCGTGATAAAAAGAAATTTAGCTCAAGTGACTCAAGTAGCTCCGCTTGACGGTGTCCGATTTTCTGATGTCACAACGGACTGAAAATTGTTGAGCGTGTATTCTGAACCTACATTTTTTTGAATTCCCATGCAAAAGCTTTGTTTTCTCACTTTCGACCGGTACAAAGTTTTGTGCTCTTATCTATACAAGTTATTGTAATACTTGTTTGCGCAGGATAAGATGATCGGATGCAGTATTTTTTGTACTTTCTCAGTGGAATAATAGCCACATATTGCACCTTTTTAATTACCAAAATTTGAATAGAAAAAATTCACAGAAATGTGATTGGTCGTTTTTTTCACAATTAATTCATGGAAGGTAAAATGAGTCGTGCATAAAATGGCTTACATCATAACACTAGTTTTTTCAAGATAATAGCTTAAGACACGATTTCTGAGAGATTCTACCTTTTTTTACATAGGCCTATGATAAGTTGAAAATTAATCATACGTCAAAATCAGATATTTTGGGTAGTTTCGTGCGCTGAGTTCCATGGTACCATTCGTTTTTCTTATAAAGAAAAATTCGCGCCGCTACAGTATGCCAAAGTTTGAAAATTGATGATTTTTTTGCATTTTTCAGTGGTCTTACTATCCAAGCGATATTTCATGATCGGATTGATCTTACTTGATGAATGAATATTCATTTTACAGAGGAGAGGATAAGCTCTCTTCTGATGTAACATTTACAGTAAACGATTGCATATTACACTTTTTAATAAAGTTTAAAGTGTCAGAAACGAGCCGTCAAAATTGAAAAAATTTTGTTTATGGGCACTCCCGAGCACCTTCCCATTGGAAGCCGCAGAATTTTATTTTCTTATATTGTAGCTCATGCATTTTTACTGCTTTGGTTAAATTTTCATCGAAGTTTTTGTACCGTTTTGGGAGCTGCACTGCTCTGAAGAAGGCATACTTATGAAAATTCCATAAAAATCATTGTATTTGCCGAGTGGCCCTTGTCTACTCCTTGGGATATATTTATTACCTGTACTGCAGAATTATCAAACAACTAACAGACTATAGTTTGATGTATTAATTGTTTCACAAGTAAACATTTTACACTGTGCAAGAAAGTTTGAACAGTCAAAAAGTAGAAGCGAAAATGAAGAAAAATCCTGATTTGAGGCACTTCCGAGCAAAATTTACCTACCATGCCCCAGAATTTTATCTTTTTATTATACTGCTCATACATTTCTACAGTAGATGTTAAAGCAGCATAGCGATTCGAATACCCCTGAAGAGCTACATAGATCCAAAGAAAGCAAAATCCTGAAAATTTTTCAAAAATCAATAAATTTATTGTTTTTGGCATTTTTGTGTTTTTATGGAGTTGGTTCATTATATCAATACTGGAACTGGAAAATACATTAAAAAGGCCACAACTTTTCAGACATGTTGTAGAAAGACAGTGATTTATGATTCTAACTGCATTTTCATCTACTTGATGAATTTTGTTTAATTCTGTTGAGTCACTGATCTAAAAGGATTATAGAAGCAGCCCTATGCCCAATCAATTTTCACCAAACTGATTCAAGTCACTTATCTAAAAAGATGATACAAGCACCTGAAAGGATGATACAAGCACAAACCTCACAAGGTCTATGTCATTCACCTGAAAAAGATTAATCATGATGCTCACTGTGCTAATTGTTGGAGTAATCTTCAGATCAGAACTAAGCAGAATAAATTTTGTGTCTGTTGATCTAAACATATTAGAGTGAAAAGATAAAAAGACGTGTGCCAACCATAGATGTATGGCCATCATATAAGGAAATTGTCTTTTAATCTTACAGCAATCTGCACTGTACCAAAGATGTAGCATACCCTCAATGGAGTCACAGTAGTATAGGAACCCCAGCCTTAAAATCAACAGGGTCTCTGCAAATTCAAAAAAACATGCGAAAAAAGGCAAAAACGCTCCTGGGATCTCAAAAACTGTTGGGCCCAAAATCTAGATATTTTGTATGTGTAATTGGGGTCAAGTTTCATTGGTAAATTTATGAGTGCGGCTAATAATCTGACATTTTCAAAATTTTACAATAACATTAACATTATATGAGTGGAATAGTGTATATTCTCCTTTTGATGCCGATCAAGTGGCAACAGCTTGGTTTTAAATGTCGTAAGGCAAAGTTTTGTTGCAATGACATCCTCATGTCATTGAAAATTCACTGATTAAATTTGGCCCCATGCACACCTACAAAATATCTACATTTTAGGCTCAACAGTTCTCAAAATTCAAGGGGATGTCGTTGATTATTTTTACAATTTTTTTCAAATTTGCAGAAACTCTGTCTATTCTAAGGCCCAGATTTGTATACTTATATTGTTCATTTCAGGGTACCCTACATCTTTGGTACAGTGCAGTTTATTGTAGGATCATAATTAATTTTTCTTGAATGATGGCACCCCCTATGTATTTGTATGACGCCAACATGCAACTAACAACCAATTGAAAGTCGTTAAAGTTGAGAAGTGGTCTCCTACAGTTCCTATTGCAGTAAATTTTAGATCAGAATTGAGCCGAATACATCCCTGAAGTTTGTCTGATGAAAAAATATCAATGAAAACACATGATAAGAATATATGCGGCGTGTCAGTGTACTGCATTCTTTTTGAAATGATCGGAGCAGGGTTGGAGCCAAAATTTTGTTGAAAATTATGGAAGACTCTGAGTTTATTCAGTAAACTTTTCCTTCATGAAACGGGCTCCTTGATGATCACTCTTTCTTTTCTAACCATTTCAAAATTTTCGAAATTGATTTTATAATCTCTAGTAAGGTTCTGTTTGCTCAAACTGTGACCACTGCTTCGATCATTTCTAAATAAATAGAGTGTGTTAGTGGACCAGGTAACAGGAAACAATTGTCAGATCATGATCCGATCTTTCATGACATATCAACTTGAACAACTATTTTTTACTTCATATTAAGATAGATGTCAGCAAATACAGCTAATAATACCCTAAAGGTAAAGAAAACAAAAATTTGTTACATCAAATTCATTTGTGTCGATTCTTGTATGTATGTATGACTGACTAAAAAGAAATTACCAAGCGCAATAAGAAAATATTTTAGTTTTCAGTAAACAATTTGCTGCTTATGTTAGCTGTGCAATGCTATTGGTAATTACAGTATTTCCATATTCAAATTTTCGTAGATAACACAAAGTACTCATTTCTTTTCAAATAAGCCTTCTAACAAAAATTTTTCCAAGATTTGCTGTATGAGTAGAAAAAAAATCGTCAATGGTGATTTAGATTAGTGATTTGTTCCTGAGATTAGTCATGTCCCTAAATGTATATGACAAATGTGAAATGACTTGCAAATACAGGTATCAACCTGCTATTCACACAGCGGGCTTTATGATTTTTCTTTTTCAGGTGAATGACATAGACTTTGTGAGGCTTGATTAGGCGGGGGGCTTGTATCATCCTTTTGGATCAGTGACTTGAATCAGCTTGGTGAAAATTGATTGGGGACTGGGTGCATGTATCATCATTTTAGATCAGTGACTCAACGGAATTGAACAAAATTTATCAAGTAGACAAAAAAGTTAAAATCGTAAATCACTGTTTTTCTACAACATGTCTGAAACATTGTGGTCTTTTTGATGTTTTTTCCGGTTCCAGTATTGATATAATGAACCTACTCCATAAAAACACAAAAATGCAAAAAAATTGATTTTTGAGCGATTTTCAGGATTTTGCTTTCTAGTGGATCTATGTAGCTCTTCAGGGGTATTCGAATCGCTATGCTGCTTTAACATCTACTGTAGAAATGTATGAGCAGTATAATAAAAAGATAAAATTCTGGGGCATGGTAGGTAAATTTTGCTCGGAAGTGCCTCAAATCAGGATTTTTCTTCATTTTCGCTTCTACTTTTTGACTGTTCAAACTTTCTTGCACAGTGTAAAATGTTTGCTTGTGAAACAATTAATACATCAAACTATAGTCTGTTAGTTGTTTGATAATTCTGCAGTACAGGTAATAAATATATCCCAAGGGGTAGACAAGGGCCACTCGGCAAATACAATGATTTTTATGGAATTTTCATTAGTATGCCTTCTTCAGAGCAGTTCAGCTCCCAAAACGGTACAAAAATTTCGATGAAAATTTAACCAAAGCAGTAAAAATGCATGAGCTACAATATAAGAAAATAAAATTCTGCGGCTTCCAATGGGAAGGTGCTCGGGAGTGCCCATAAACAAAATTTTTTCAATTTTGAGGGCTCGTTTTTGACACTTTAAACTCTATTAAAAAGTGTAATATGCAATCGTTTACTGTAAATGTTACATCAGAAGAGAGCTTATTCTCTCCTCTGTAAAATGAATATTCATTCATCAAGTTAGATCAATCCGATCATGAAATATCGCTTGGATAGTAAGACCACTGAAAAATGCAAAAAAATCATCAATTTTCAAACTTTGGCATACTGTAGCGGCGCGAATTTTCGTTTATAAGCAAAACGAATGGTACCATGGAACTCAGCGCACGAAACTACCCAAAATATCTGATTTTGAGGTATGATTAATTTTCAACTTATCATAGGGAAAGTAGAACTTCTCAGAAATTTTAAAAATGCGTCTCGTACGAGAAACTTTTGGAACTTCAAGTCTAACAGGCCCTTAGTAAGAAAGCAATTCATGTAGCGATCAAAAATGTTACATACCCCTATAATGCAAATGAAGAACATGACATGAAAAATCTAATTTGAAGCTGAATCAACACAAATATCACACATAAGGTAAATGTGGCTCAAGTACGATCATTGCACAATGTCCAAACAATCAGATCATCTTTCGAACAAACGCAAGTTTTTACAACATATCTACGCAGCTTCTGCATATCGCTACGCCAACACAGGATGCTCAACACTTTGCTCGGGTGAGCTTTGAAAATAAACGATCGAGTGTGATCGTCCGTTTCGTAGTCGCCCAAACACCTAGAAAAGGAAAACTTTTAGCTATCGAGTCCAACTATCACACAGTAAACTACGAATAATGCTTTTTGTTTTCCATTTCGCATTAATGTGTTAGAAGCAGTCATGCTATAATCGGGAGAATGTTACTTTACCTTACTGCAAGAATTTGTATTTGATATACAACTAACAATAGCTCAATTATCAGAAATGGAAGCCTATTAAAATGAATAATTGAGTGTCAATAATGAAACTCCAACACCATATTACTTTAGAACTTTGTCGACACATCCGTGAAAAATCAAAATGCAGCAGTTTCATGTTTGAGTCATATTATCAAAGTTCAAGCTACATAGAACAGCGAAAATTGATTTTTTCGAGTCGTTGACGAAAATCTGCAGCCATTTTATACGGTTAAATTTCAACTGCAACATGTAATTCAAAATTGAAAATGATGTAAGCTCACGTAATTAAAAAGGCGTGGAAATTTCCATCGTAAGTTTTTTTCTCTTTGATATAATCGTACAGCCAAGGATCGAAAAATACTTTTGTCCAAAAATTAGACGGGCAATTCGGACAATGCCCATTATTTGAAAGGAATTTTATATCGCTAGTAACGATCGCGATATCGTTATCTTCTAATTTCGGCGCCATTTTGAGTGTTGGAAGTCGGGCACGAAAATTTTCAAGAAAAAGTATGGTACCGAACTATGATCTGAAAAGATTATCAATACAACGTTGAAGTAATGTTTTACAGTAAAATAAATAAAATCTATCGAAATTATAGAACTTTTCGTCAAGGTAATTTCACAACTGATTGGAAATCGATAAAATTTGAGATGTTCCGGTTGTGCATCTATACCAAATAAAACACTTTTTCTAATTTTGATAGCTCAGTCAGTATCTTCAACAGTTTTGTTCAGAAATTCTGAGGCATTTTTCTGCATTCAAATTAGCTTTCAAAAACATTTAAGTAGTGATTCAGAAATGATATTTCTATATCCATGTTCCCCATCCATTCGATCAAGCACATCCAGAGCAGAAGGAAAAATCCCAAGGTAAAACAAAATTGGTCGGAATTTTTTTCGCCAAATTTCCGCTTAAAAATGCACAGATGTACTTTGTTTTGTGAAATGTCTGGCGTTTTTGGAGTAAGGAATTTATCAGCGATGAAAGAAAACACGAAAAATCTCGTCAGCTTAATTATATTAAATATTAAAGGTCATAGGCAATTTCAGCATGAAATAGTTTTTTTCTGCATTTGCACTATGATATGGCAAAAAAATTGACTTTTTCAACAAGAGTGGAATAAAAATCAACCATCAAAACTAGGGTTGTCCCACGCTACAGCTGGGGGGCGTTGCAGCTGCCCCAGTGCCGGAGCTAGGCTTACTCCGGTTCAGGGCAACACAAGACAAAATTAGTGATTTCGACAGGATAACAAACTCGATTCATAATAGAATTGAAGTTTAGAATCTGTAATACATACTAAATGTTCCACTCCGTGACCGGACATTAGAGCGCGGACAATAGAGTGCAGGACAATAGATCGCAGGGACATTAGACCGCAGAGACATAAGAGTACAGGACAATAGAGCACATGGACAATAGAGCGCATGGACAATAGAGCGCACGAAAATATGAGCGCAGGGACATTGAAGTTCATTTGAAAAAACTAACTTTCGGGATCTGATATGAACGCAAATTTAAAATTGTTTCTGAACATGAAAAAAGCTGGCAAAAAAACTGTGTGTTTGATTCTGAATGCGAGTTTGAAATTCAAGATGAATTCCAAATAACAAAATGAAACGATTTGATTCAAAGGTTCAATGGTCAAATATTTGCAGTTTTTTGTGTCTTTCGCAATTTTTGTATGAAAAATTTGTGTGCCCCATCTTTTGACTAACATCTCAAACAACTACTGATTCTGCTATTTAACTAGTCACAAAGTACTTTTACACAACGGATTAGAGGTAAATCCCATATGTGCAACTGAATAAAAAATGTAAAAAGACTATGAGTAACGAGAGAGTGCATGAACAATGAGACATAAAAAGAAAAAGAGAAAAACACAAGAAAATGAAAACAAAGAGAAAAAAGATATTACATAAAAAGGAGGAGTTGGAAAAAATAAGAAAAGTTACTGCTGTTATAGATTGGAAAAATAGGTCGAACATTTTTTCTCCACTTTCGATCTAACATATCTTGGTTCAATAATTAACCGATCATAATTACTGCGCAAATAATAGTTCTCAAATCCTCTAAGGCATACATACATACACAGCTGTGTTATACGAAGAGAAATTTTCATTCCTACAGCAAAATGTCTCGCTCACTTGGAAATCGCTCACATGAGAATAGACCATAATGCAGCACCTATCTTCTCAGTAATCTTTACTACCTTTCTGAACAGTGAAAATATTCGGATATATCCGGATATTCATTCACATCTTTTCAAAATATCCGTCCGGATATCTGAATATCCGACGCACATCACTAGCTACCATATACTTTATTTATGCATTTTTGAGCTTTTCTGTACATGTTCATGCTTTTGGAGTCAGTAATTCATCAAAAATGAAGAAAAAACAAAAAAATTTGACGTTTGAGTCAGATTATAAGGATTTATTAAAATTAGTAACAAAAAGCCAAAACGAGGAACGCCTAAATTGCATATCCATGCGACTGCTGAATCGGGATTTTTTTGTCCACCGCATGGTGTGCACGGTGCACAAATTGGGTCAAAAACTTTGTGCACTGTGAGAAAAAAAATCTTCACGTTCATAACATGAATTCATGTGCTCTGCATTACTGTCGCTAACATTTAAGTAAGAAGCTGAGACCAGAAACCATTCTAACGGTTGCACTTAACAACTGATTTCCCTGGAACCAAAAACTGAGGCAAAAAATAAATTCTACTATCGACATCTCTGTGATCGAAGTAAAAAAGTATGGACTGCATTATTTAATTTACTTTCCCCCTCGGCGTAGTGCCGGAAAAAATTTTGCAGTTTTATACTCTGGGACACTGGTAAATGAATGTTTTCAAGATTTATTTCGTGGCTAAAGTTTAATTTTCAGGTCTAGAATGTTGTTCAGACTTGAACAATCAGATGATGTTTTCAATCAGCTAACCAGCGAGGAAATCAGCTTCAAGCGAATAATGTTAAATAAATTCAGGCAAAACAGCATGGATGATAAAAAAGTTCCGGCGCGAAGCGCCATTTATTCGTCGTGTTGATACATATACCTGTGCGTAGCTAAAGCGGAGAATAGACTGCTCCTTCTTGTGGGACATTTTTGGATCCTGATACTCGAGAACTATGCAAGGTGAATCTCTTTGTCACTCATTTCATTTTTTTTGAAGACTTCCGGCGCGAAGCGTCACAATTTTTCGAATTTTAGATACTAGAATGCTGGAAAATAAATATTTCCAACATTTATTTCCTGGAGGCAGGCGCTATGCAGCGCCCGGCGCTCTATAACAGTATTTCATCATTTTTTTTATTCAGCGCCCGGCGCTGCATAACCAAGCATTATGATTTTTTTTATTCAACGCCCGGTGACGATAACTAGAGTAATCGAGACCCGCTTGCACCAGTGAACATACCTGTAAGAGGTCCGACCCGTTCGGGGGATCCCAAAATTTGAGTGTGAGGGTCGAAAAAACGCAAAAAAATTCGAAAATTTTCCCAAAAAGCCACTTTTTTCCCAATTTTTTCCAAGTGTGCGGGGGAGGGGGGGTTGGGTATAGGGTTGACCAAGTTGAGAGTGGGGTGGGTATAGGGTTCGACCAAGTTGGGGGTGGAGGTCCCCGACAGCCCTTCCACAATTACTGGTATGCCAGTGATTCTTGAACCATACATGTAATTGGGGGAGGGGGAAATGCTATGGGAACCCCCCCCCAGAAATCGTTGACCATATGGCTAACCATTGGGCGACCGCCGCCCCAGGGTTTTCCAATCCTATGGCTAGCCATAGGGTAGCCCATGAACCCTCATACTTTTGGTCGGAAAAATGTCAATTTTTTGATGAAAAATGTCACTTTTTGAACAAAAAATGGTCAAAAACGCCAATTTTCTTGGCGCTTCGCGCCATAAATACATTTTTTATCATTTTTAGACAAAGATTACTATTTTTCAACCTTTTTTCGTAAAAAATTTGAATTTTTTTTCTTTCAGGGACCCCTCTCCCCAAAATTTTGGGAATTACTGACCCCTGGGCCAAAAAAAAGTGGCCCAACCCCCCCAGACCTCGGGGCTCTGTTACATGTATGTCCTGAACTGTTCTAGGAGTTGCCTATTGATTTCCGTATTCATGAAACTTCGACATGAGTGATTATAAGACGTAATAACATAATTCTCAAGGCTGAAGTTCAAGGAAGAGGCTTAATTTGATAATTTAATTTTGTGGATTTTCATGTGTGAGCTTTGAATAGTGTATGTCAAAGTGAACTGAGATGACCATGTAGCAAATGACTAGGCATGGGCGATGTACTGATGCTTTCAATCAGCCAGACACTGCGGTCAACCAACTGGATAACAAAAAAAAAATCAGCTAGAAATGAGCAAAACGGTAAAAATCACATTAATTTTAGATTGATGATAGACAACCGAAGATCAGAGATCTGGCCCACAACCGAAAATCTGGATTTTTCAACCAGCATGAACTTCTCTCATTGTCTAACACTGCGCATGACTCTAACATGAAAGACCGTGCTATCATAACAATCGCATATACTTGCAAAAACAATATGGGTTTATCTGTAGTCAGTCTATACAGAAATTCGGTTGGTTCTCAAATCCTCTCCGTCTTTGCCGAGCCGAATCAGCTAAGAAAACCGGCTGTAGTACATTTATTTCGAAGAAAATTGACAAAATACAATCAAAGTTGATTGTCGGGCTTATTTCAGAGTCTATCAAGAGCTCCCAAGGTCAGATTTTCAGACAGTAGTAAATTTAATAATTTGCAGCGGCAATGTACAGCTGTCCAATATAAATGCACCAGTTTTGACAAAACTAGCCACCCAGTGATCAATTCTTAGGACTTCGGGCAGGGGTAATACCCCCTCGTATCCCTCCCTATGGGACAGTCTGGACACTTTTAAACAAAATAAAAATAAAATGATCATGTAGAACATAATCTTTTCTCTGTACTGTTAGCCAGTTTTCCAATCAAACTGGCCCTGATTCAATTTTTGATCTGGGGCTACTTTCAGAATTCACAAGTAGGGTGGTTGAGACGTTGTCCGCTTGCATCAACGACTTTTAGAAAGGTTGATTTTCTAGTGTTTCAGTAGTGTTCACATTCTTGTTCATAACATGTAAAAAGAATGTAATAATGTATTTCTTATCACGTGAAGAATGTTGAAGTGCATTTTAACCTCATGAATGGAAAACTAAAATTTTGCATAATATGACTTGCGAAGATCAGTAAATCTTCCCTTACAGATGAAGTTTCTTAGAAAATTGTTATTATCCGTAAACTAAAATTCTCTGTAATCCTGTTTCAAATCCACAACAAATTTTTTCTATCTACATTATTCAAGCGAAATACATCTACTGTAAGGCTTTAAGCAGAGCACCCCATAGGGGGAAACGGGATATTATCGCGGTCTCATGTTTGGATATTCATTTACCACCCCAGTAAGAATGACTTACTGCTGAAATGAGACAAAAATGACCACCGGTACACAAAACTTTAGGGAGTGTCATAATGGGTAAGCCAATTTGAAGGAAATGAGTAAGCGGACACTTAGAAGAACTGCTATTGGATATTTTTTTAAAGTTCGTGGTCAGTATGAAAAAAGTATGTTTATCGTGTCCACAGGTTTGGAAATGTATCTATTGCATAAATGATTTTGATATATGAAAGTGAAAAATTTGACAGCTGTACAGAACCACTGGCTTTTGTAGGAGAAAACATATTTCGCTCCGTACGAAGATTTTTGTGGCATGTTTTTAGAAAGCACAAATACAATTAGTCGGAATTACAGTTTTCTGGCGCCTAGTGCAAGAATCTATGTTGTAATTCTTGGGATTGGAAAATCCGCTGTTTTTTCGAAATTATGCTTATTTGGGAAAAATGTTAAAAAAAGCAGAAAAATGTTAATTATCGACGCACGAAAAACAATATTGGTGCGTTTTCTAACGTGAGCATCTGAAATTGGCCAACGTAGTGGGAAATAGTGAGTTGTTTTTCGAACATTGCTCTACACCTACTCTGGTTGCTAGTGCATGAATTGTGAAATTTCTATAGCTCATTGGCTTGGGTACATGAAAACAATTATCTAAGTGACAACTGGAAATCTGCACAATAAAGTATCACTGAACCGCTACATTTTGGTGCAAGCGAAACCTTTATAGAGGTGCCCTGAACTCTTCTAAAGGTTCAGTGGTACCTATAAATAGAAGTAGGTGCAAGAGAAAACGCCATTCAATTAGTTCAGTTCATTATTTTCTGTAGTGCAGTGGTGCAGAGTTTGGTACAGGTCAATTTTTACGCCACTGAATCAATAGAAAGGCTCAGATGCGTTTGGTACATCTAGCCCCTTGTCTGGTGCCGAGAACTAGTCCGTCTGGTAGTTGCCAGTTGAGCTATTTTCCATGTATATGATACTTTGACCATTTTTTCTAGTGGTTACTTCACGTGATTGTCAAGAATCTAATGTTTCCGTTATGTGAACAAAATATTCGCATTCGAGACATATAAAACACAAAAAGCGAAAAAACTGAGTAATTTGCTTTGTTGGTAATATATATGGAATAGAATTAATCCTGAAGTTGTTGAAAAAGAACTACTCTAGGAGTGTTTTGTGCAAGTAAACAAGCAAGTAATCCTGAACTCCTGACCTCCTAATACAGTGCGAAATAACACTGTTGAACTTCTAGGTTGCTGCTAGCAGAACTTGATGAATAGAAAGATCGCCACCACTTGTAATGTGTGCTCTGTTAAATTTTTCCATGACTCGTTTCACGATTTTCAAGCTTCGCTGCACACCCACCAAATGACAAATTGTATGCTTGATGAGAAACTGTTTTTGACTAGACAATTTTTTATTTCTAAGCAGATTGCAATTCGTGTTCAATCATTTTCGAGACTCCAGCAAAGGTCCAAAGACCTAATAGGGGTGAAAACTTTGCGAGTTATAGTCACAGTAGTAGAAACGTTATATTAGAGTCTGGCTTTTAAAAGTAGACTGGCGTTGTATATATTGCAACGAAACTAATGAGGATTAGATTCAGTCAAAATATTTTTTCTTAACCGGACCGACTGCAAGTGAGCAGTCGTAGTTTGATCGCAGTTCAGAGGGGTTTAACTGAATCTGACACGTACTCACTTCGAATCAACCCAATATGGATGATGGAACTCATATTTTGATGAAACATAAACTCTACGGGTGCAACGCGAGAAGTGTATTGTAACATAATAAAACCGGGCGCTGAATAACCAACGTAATGATAAAATGTTATTCAGCGCCCGGCGCTGCATAAAAAAATTAAGACGGAAGGATATTCAGCGCCGGGCGCTGAATCACCACTGCCTTTCCTGGATAAGTGGTCTAATTTTGCAGTCAAGCCAATCATTCTTTATAGTCAGGCAATGTGCAAAAATTATATTGAAAGCATGCAACTAAATTATGAAAAATCAGACAAGAAACCAAAAATTGGGTTTCTCAAACAGCGAAACTGTCGCTGTCTGAAACTAGTGGTGTTTCAACTATTTGGCGAATGCAAAAAGATTATATTCTCACAAATTTCGAAAATTTTAAAGACTGCAGAAAATTTTTTCGAAAAAATCGAGAAAAAATCTCGAATTTCGTCAAATACTTAGACGCAATATCAAAGATAAACTGATTAAAGCACGATATGAGATATTCTAAGTGGTAACAACTATTGAGTACTAACTATTAAGTAAAGTAGACGCGCTTATGGTCTCCCATGAGCTGAATTATAGCAAGCAATGATCATACCAGTAAGAGGTCCGACTAGTTAGTGGAAGGGGACTACTTTTTCAAATTTTTTGAGTTGAGGGGAGCATACCTGTACTTGGGGGTGGGGGTGCGGGTTGGGGGCGGAGCCCCCCCCCCCCAACTTGGCCAACCCTGAACCCAAAATCATCCAACCCCCCACCCAGTTAGGAAAAAATTAAAAAAATTTGCAAAACAGTGTATGTTTTTCCGCCTTTTTTAGGAAAATTTTCGACTTTTTTCTACCCCCGCCCCCCTCAACTGGTTGGAGGTCTTACCGAGGGAGGTTCGATATTTGGGGATGAGGTTAACCAAGTTGGTGGGGGCCCCCGACTTTTCCAATTACAGGATTGAAAATGATTAAGATAATCTTAGAATTTTGGAAAGTTTTGAGGTTTTGACCTTCTAAAATGCAACAGAATGACTGTGGGTCTTTACCACTGCTTGGTCTGCGACACGAATGTGACCACAGACAGGTAGAGGAATTTAAAATAACTTAGAAGACAATTGTAATTTGTAGGGCTGTTCCGAGATCAAATTTTTGGAGAAGTCGAGATCGAGAATGGAACTCCAGTATGTTCGAGATCGAGATGTAAATTTTATTTTATTCGAGATCAAGCGAGATCGAGATTTTCTACGATTGTTTTCTATATACAATTTTTTTCTTTTCTATATACAATTTTTTTTTACAATTTTTTTCGCCCAGAGAGGTTTTCCAGGCCTAATTTCAATTCACGTGATGCACAACATCGTCAAGCTCCCAGAAATCCACATTTTAACAATTTTTAGTTAGCCACCAAATGACCAAAAAATTCCTCAATTATTTCTCAAATGCAGCAAAACTATGTTAACGAACGTGTAAATTTTTTAAGGACTGCGTAATCGACATAAACTTTGGTTTTCATCAAATTATTCAAATTCTTTAAGAAAACAGTGCAAGATAACACATTAAATCTTAATCTATATGTTGATGTTTAAAAGCGATAAACATGTGCTAGAACGACATTTTCTGACCATGCACTAGACATAATACCAAAAAATATAAATCATTTGATCATTCAAAATTTTATGCAATTATGCATGCACTTTAGCACAAACTCTCATGAACTTGGCTGAAAAGATATGAGTAAGAATAGTAGAAATTTCCAAAAACTACTTCCATAAAGCTTTTAAATTGATTTAACGTTAGGAAGGAACACTGTTTTTTCCCCAAATCGTGCTTTTTGGGGAAAAAAAAATTCGGAAAAGGGAAAAAAATTTTGGGCTCTTTCCCCATTTGGGGAAGAAAATTTTGGGGATCGGATACAGAAAAGATGCATTTAGGTGCATTTTAGAAGGTCATAATCTCAAAATTTTCCGGCGCTTCGCGCCGATTATAACTTTAATAATCATTATTATGCATTACTTAACTCAGGCGCGGCTTTTAGCAAGTCTACCTTCATTTATCATATAATCTATAATAGTTTTCATCATCTTGAACGTATTATCTCATGTTTTCGTTGGTAATCTTCAGTATTTTATCATGATGTTCAATGAAGATTCGCATTTTTTCCTTTGGAGAAAGATCAATACGTCAAGTCTCTAAGCTTTTTGATGCAATTATTTGTTTTCTAACGTAAAATCAATTCAAACGCTTCATAGAAATATCTTTCGGAAATTTACACTCTGCTTACTCATATATTTTCGACCAAGTATGAGAGTTTACAAATAAATTATACTGGTTTTAAAATTTTTCAAGTAGAATTCTAGAAATTACGACTTTTGAACACAAAATTCAAATCTAATTCTTGAAATAAATGTTTGGAAAATTGATTTTCCAGCGTCGCAGAATATCAATACCCAAAAAATTTTTCCGGCGCGAAGCGCCGGAAAGATCAACATTCCTTTTGGATTCTCACTTGTCGTCATAGAGGACTTGACCATCGATTTCTCATGTAATTCAAAATCATTATGCTTTTGGATAGTTTGCTTGAAAGTTTGTTCCAATGCTTGTAAATTAGAATTGAAACTCGAAAATTTCAATTTTTTCCTCAATTTTAATGAATTAACGGGTCTGAAAACACCAGAAGGCTTGAAAAGACTCAAAAACACCTAAATAAAGGGTCTGTGAGCATTTTTAAGCGAAAAAACGACTTCGGGAAAATGGGGAAAAAAATTTTGACCCCTTTCCCCATTTTGGGTGGCCCGGGGGAAAAAAACAGTGGGAAGGAAATAATCACTACAAAAAGCTTAGAGACTTGAAGTATTGATCTTTCTCAAAAACTGCGTCAAGGAAAAAATGCGAATTTTCATTAAATATCATGATAAAATATTGAAGATTAGCAGTCAAAACATGATATATAATACGTTTAGCATGATGAAAACTATTAAAGATTGAGTGATAAATGATGGCATACATGCTTCAAGCTGCGCCTAAGTTAGGAAATACACAATAATGATAATTAAAATAATGGCACTTATCCACTTTGGTCCACTGTTTTTTTTTCCACGAACCTATTCCCACAAATGTGGAAAGGGATCAAATTTTACATAAATCCTTAAAAATCTTGAAATCCTCGTTTTTTCGCTTGAAAAGGCTCGCAGACGCTTTATTTAAGTGATTTGAGCTTTTTAAAGCATTCTGATAATCACTCTGATCATATATTTCAAAAATTTAGATTTAAATTTTGTGTTCATAAATCGTAATTTCTAGAAATTTATCATTCGAAAAATTTTAAACCATTTATTTGTTCGTAACCTTTCATAAATTTGATCAAAAAGCAATGAGTCAGAAGCGTAGAACTTTTCCAAAAATACTTCCATGAAGCTTCTGAATTGAATTTACATTAAAAAAAGAACAAACGCTTCAAAAAGTTGAGAAAGTTGAGTTGACGTGTTGACCTTTCTCAAAAAATCGAAAAAAATCAAAATTAATACGTCTTGTTATTTTCTAAATTATGTAAAAAATCTCGAATATCTCGGATAAAATCTTAAAAAATACCGAGATCGAGATGTGAAAAATACCGAGATTTGTTGAGATCGAGATCTCGGAACAGCCCTAGTAATTTGCGTGGTGAGGAGTTTACTCGGTAGAGGGTAACACAGTGGATAAAAATATAAAACAAAAATCTGATTCAGCGTTTTTTTTTTTGTGCACAGACATTTGTGCCAATTGGCACAAAAGGCTAAAAAAATTAGTGCAAATAGCACAAAAAATTTTTTTAACTAGAAACACACTGAAAACTGCGGAAAAGTTATATGCCAATAGTTTGATAAAAAGTTAACGTTCAACGCATTAATTTTTTGTAAGAATCGTGCCCTACCTATTTTTCAGCTAACCATGTCAGTGAGACAAGAACTGCAAGTAAATAGTACACGACGACTCAAAAAGAAATGGAATGCTGAGAAAATTCAAATAAATCTCGAATTGTTCAGGAAATAAAAATTGATTCAATTTTTGGCAACAAATATGAATATATATAACAGCAAAGTAAAGACCAGAGAAAATAAAGTCGAAAACTGAGTAAACTTTCTGTCGAAACATTGTACCATTACCAACGATATCGATTTTTCTATTTGAATCAATCAAACACAAAAACTAAGAATTTCACTTTTAGATCCGAATCTGACTGAATGAACGGAGAACATTCAGAATTTCTTTTCATTCATCAGTCATTGACAGCCTATATAAAGTTTACTGCAACAACACTAATACACTGTTCGAAGAGAGATCGTTCGCGTTCGGGTCAAATATACGAATAGAAAAAATACTATTTTCGTTGAGTTAGCGCGAAGCAGCGTTTTTTTTGTGCACGGACATTTGTGCCAATTGGCACAAGAGGCCAAAAAAATTTGTGCCAGTGGCACAAAAAAATTTTTTCTACAAGGAACATACTGAAAACTGCGGAAAATTTTCAGGCCAATAATTTTATAATAATATATCCATTTGAAGCTTTTTTTTTGTAAAAATCATGCCCAACCTATTTTTCAGCTAACCACGACAGTGAAATAAAAAAACTGCAGGAAAATAGCTCACGGCGACTTAAAAAGAAATGGAATGCTGAGAAATTTTGAATAACTCTAGAATTGTTCAGGAAGTTCAAATTGATACAATTTTCGACTGCGAATATTCAAGGTAAAGCGGGGTGACTTTGATCAGGGGCGACTTTATCAGAGTGTGGCATTCCTGCTGATCTCAAATAGTTATCAAATGTCATACTCTGATCAAGTCGCCCCTGATAAACATACCTGTAAGACCTCCGACCAGTTGGGGGGGGGGGGCGGTAAATCCGAAATTTTTTTGGGGGGGGGGGGTAGGAAAAAATCGAAATTTTCCCCAAAAAAGGCCAAAAAACATACACTTTTTTGAAAATTTTTTTAATTTTTTTCCCAACTGGGGTGGGGAAATGATTTTGGGTACTGGGTTGGCCGAGTTGGGGGGGGGGGGGGGAGGGTCCCCCCCCCAAGTACAGGTATGCTGATAAAGTCACCCACTTTACCTTGTAAAGACTAGAGAAAATAAAGTCTCTAAAATTGTGTAAATTTTCGGTCGAAACCATACCTGTACTTGGGGGTGGGGGGGGGGGGGGATCCCCCCAACTCGGCCAACCCTATACCCAAAATCATTCCCCCCCCAGTTTGGAAAAAATTAAAAAAATTTTCAAAAAAGTGTATGTTTTTTGGCCTTTTTTGGGAAAAATTTCGACTTTTTCCTACCCCCCCCAACTGGTCGGAGGTCTTACAGGTATGGTCGAAACACTGTATTAACGATTTCAATTTCTCTATCAGAATCAATCAAACACAAAAATTAAGGATTTCAGTTCTAAATCCGAATCTGACTAACTGAATGAACAGAGAATATTCAGAATTTTTTTTCATTCATCGGTCATTAACAGCCTGTAAAGTTTGCTGCAGCCTGCAACGATACTCTAATACACTGTTTCGAAGAGAAATCGCTCGCGTTCGGGTCTAATATACGAGTAGGAAATATTATATTCATTGAATCGGCGCGAAGCGCCGAAAATTTTTGGCATCTTCAGCGCCTAAAACGTCTAAAAGTCAAGGAAATTTAATGTTTGACCAGCCAAAAATTTTGTGCCAATTGGCACAAACGCTCAAAAATTTTTGTGCCATTCCAAATTTTTTTGTGCCAAAAACCATGTTTTGACACAAAAAAAACACTGGCGGGAAGCGCCGAAAATTTTTGGCATTTTCAGCGCCTAAAACGTCTAAAAGTCAAGGAAAATTAATGTTTGACCGGCCAAAAATTTTGTTACAATTGGCACAAACGCTCAAAATTTTTTGTGCCATTCCAAATTTTTATGTGCCAAAAACCATGTTTAGACACAAAAAAAACACTGATCTGATTCACTGACCGAAATTCCGGCACACGACGCAATGACAACAGTAATTGTGTCGCTCAGTTTGAATAACAATGAGATGCTTGAGACATGCTCATCTTTGGCTGTAAATGCATGAAGTTGTAAAGTGACATTAAAACAGTTGTGGGAGACTGAAAATGTCACTACAACATTTCCACCAACCAGATGAAAGCAATGTTCCTGCAGTAAAGAAAAGAAAACAATCAACTTTGAAATGGGAGGGGGTGTGGGTTCGTAGAATACACGATTTGTGGAAAATTAGTTCAAATTCTTAATAATGTTTCATAAAAAATTGGTAAATTTGGAAGAAACGGAGCAGTTTTGATGGCAAATAGAGACCAAAGTGAGGGAGGAGGAGCTAAACTTGCTTTATATAAACATATTGTGTTTGCAGGTTTATAATTCCGTATTTTGTTCCCAAAGCTATAGTAATACCGCAAATAAGTTTACTAATTTTCTTTTCTTCAAACTGAAAATAAACTTACTTATTTGCTCAACTCTGTACTTTTAACAAAGAAAAAATTATGAAAAGGAGAGTTAAATCTAGGTAATTTTGCATTTTTATGAGAAGAGAAACGATATACTGAGTGCAGACCTCAAAAATGGTCCAAAACGTTGAACATTTGATTAGATATACTCCAACCATCGTAATCAATGATTCTGCTCAGTTGATCTGCAACTTGAATTCGATTCCTAGGGATCCAGAAAAGATCCAGACAAATTCTGATGGAATTCCAAGACCTGGAAAACGTCAAAGGCTATTTTATTTAAATATTCGTTCATGCTGCATTTTTTTGCAATATACAGGAGTGGCTCACCCTTTAATCTACAAAAAACTTTTGAAAAGAAAGCAGGCCAACATAGATCGTCTTCAATTCTCTATAAGTAGAACATGGTCACTTTTAGAAGTGGGACCATTGCACATGAGATACTTTTCACTTTTTCAGAACTTGTTCCAGATAGCCTGTCCCAACATCTTGAAAATTATTGCTGCTGTTGTACAGGGAAAATCTTGGTGCCAGCTCTACTGTATTTGAAACGTATTTGTGTTTCCTGCTGTATGTTGTAGTGTGTTTCCACTGATTTTTCAGGATTTTGTAATAGTTTGTCCATTTTGTAAAAATGCCTGCAAGTGCAACACATCGACCATGACTGACCTGACCCAGTGAGATGGTTACTGTAGAAGATGAATTTTGTGAATGAGTGTGTGAATAGTATTGATTATTCTTGCCTTGCTCATATTATTCTTGTGCCCTTGCCTTGCCTCATATTATAATTATTATTTTGCCTGTACATTATTCGCCTCGCCTTTATATTAGTAAGACATCAGATTTTTGGAAGGGGTGATTTATAGGTAAGTTTCATAAATAAATATTTAGTTAGAAAATAGTTCTATTTGTGTCCCAAAAGTGTGTCACCTTGTCTGGTAGTTTTAGTCAGGCATTTCTTGGGTAAGCAGTATTCTTGCTCTGACTTCTCGCCCCTGAGTGAGGAGTCATTCTTAAGTTAGAGGCAGGTGCAGGGAAGCACTGGCGTTAAGGTCGATCCCTGGCTATCTTGCCTGCACAACAAATCCTCTTGCTGATTTTACCTTCTTCCTCTGACCCCATGGATCAAGGAGGCAAGAAATCAGTCAGAGCACACAATAGGCCAACTAATTTTCCAAATACAATATGTGGTCAACATGACTGCTGTCATTTTTATGCCTTTCAGGACCCCATTTTCATGCCTCTTGTAAGGACCTTGTGAGCAACATGTGCCTGTTTTACTTTGACAGAATCTCTCTAAACCCCATGATTTAGAATTGCACGTGCCTGTTATGTTTATATCTCTGCTGAAGTCCGAGGATGTCAGCAATATAACTCAAGTCCTATTGGCTTGTACCTAATCGACTACTGTAGGTCACTCAAAGGAGCTTCCTATTAGTAATCAACTAAACACAGTGCAACAGTTCTCAAGCAGAAATAAACACAACCTTCAGTTGCTATACAGCAACTGGAATCCAACAGCTTGCACCTGAAAAACTAGCAGAATACTCCAGAGAACCTTACCCAATAGTTCTCGTAAAAGTCGGGGATGTGAGACGCTGCTGCAGAAAAATATATAGGGCCCAATATAATTATTGATTGCCACTATACAATCGATAAATAAACACCAATCGGCCGTCCCACTTTATTGGCGTAAAAAGACAATAACAAAGGCTGGCGGACGGGCGGCTCGCACAAAATAAACATAAAATTATAAGAATGATCATCATGTATCACATATTGCCTTATAAAGGCAGTCATGCCCACGTAATGACGCCTTCTCGCCATTTTCACAATTTGCATGGATGGGATGCCTGCTACCGTAAGTGCATCCCCAACATCCCTCGGGCCTTGAAACTGACCAACGGGAGGTGAAGAAGGAAACCGTGAGCAGGACTTTTACCTTTTACGGTGTGACCTACTACTGGATCCCAACTCCATAAAAGATTATGATCCGACCCCGAAGGGTGTACGGGTCCAGACAACCTCCAACGTCAAGTCTTTTTACAAGGTTACCCAGGTCTGTCCACTAAGATGCTGCGGCACGATCGATCATTGATCCAGCATCTGACGGATTGACGACTCTGCGCCGGCTTGACTTTCCCTGGCTCCGCCAGCGTGCCTTGAGGCTCCTAGGTACCTTCCTCCACAGTCGATCGTTTCGTCCCATTGAGTGATGTGGAGTGTCTTTGGTAGCAGGTCCATATATCCTGCATAATTGCTTTGTTATCGTCTTTCCCGCCAGTGTAGTGGGTGACATTTTTGAATTTAAAAAATCTAAATAAAATAGACATCAAATCACATGAAAAACAATGAAAGTATTAAAATAATTTGAAATCAAGAATAAATGTGTGATGTACACATAAATGAATTTTAAAAGATCAATAGCAAATCAAAAAGTGTTTTGAAATTTGGATTTGAAAATTTATGAATTTTGAATGAAAAGTTGATAAAATTGAATGAAAATTTGAATTTTTGGCCAAAATTGTTGCGGTTTAATTACTGCTGTTGTCCACCGCCTTAAAACTGCTACTGTATCCTGGTATCTGTGACCTTATTTTCAGCTTGGTTATGCCATTCTAGCTCCATAGCCTATTTTCCGGTGTACACTTCAACCTTTCAACATGAGCAGTTTTCTCTCTTCCATGAGTTCAAAATTCTATGTGATACAGACTTCACTCCAAACATCGAGTTCCCTAAGCAACCATAGTTGCTATGCAGAGTCCTATTGGTTTGATGCGATCATCTGGTCACAGATGGGGTCATTGCTGCTTTGAAGGTACACCTGCAGTTACAGCTTGACTTACCATAAACATGAATAACTATCATTTAGATTTGACTCAAATCTGTATGGACATATACACATCACTTTCCACCATGAACAACTTCAATGCGGGGGAAAATTGTGATTTGTAGGTGCCATAGTCACAGAATTTGGTTGGCTAGTAAGACAATAAGGAGAATGCCACCTTTACGGATACCCACACTCGATCCAAACTCTTACCACTCGACTCTGCAGTGTCTCTGTCCAACATTCTATTGACAACTCCATGCCTCCGAATTCCAAAAATTGATTTTGATAGAACCCTTTCAGGTTCAATTTTGAAATGAGAAAATTTGAAACCAAGGGCTTTAAATATATAACATTAATGCAAATGGTTTGGTCAGTGACAAAATTTAAAGTTCTGGCATTTCTGCCATGACTCTGTAATTTCATCTTGACTATTCCATAGCATACTCTATCTGATACACTTCATTTCTCATTTGCCCTTTGGTCGCCCATTAAGCAGTATGAGCATGAAGTCATCATTCCCATAGCACCTAGAATGGACTGAGTCTTCCCGCTGAAAAAATTACAAAGAATTAACTCACCATCAGCATAGAAAAGAAAATTTTGATTTATTGCCGATATCCTGGCTGACTTGCCAGATGTGCTCGTCCAATACAAATTTTTTCATGATCGAGCAAATTGTTCACTCATTTTTCAATTTGGAAAAAAATCTAAATTTCTAAAAATTTATAATGACAAAATTAAGGCAGTAAGACAATCTTGAAAAATTTGAGAGTTGAAAAAAAATTTGATTTTGAGTGCAGAAATATTTAAAAATTTGAAGTGTAAGAATACAAAAATAAAATGCAAAAATACTATGCAGCTGTGTCAACTGCATGAACTGCCGTAAGGTGCTGTTCCTCCTTTCAGACGATTATGGCACCTTTGGCATTCATATCACCTTTCACCATCAAAGTTCCTTTTGAACATGAATACCTCATTTACCTTGAGGTGATTTATTTCCAAATCACAATTCTCAGTTCTTTCAAAAATCATCTGATCTTGTAACTTCTGAGGTTGTTTTACCATATTCAGGTGTTCAACTTCTTCTGTTTGAGTCCAGTTTGACTTGAAGTGAACTTCAAATTTACACTTTTCTTTCTCTAACAATTCCCCATTCACATTCTTCACCTTCACTTTAACACTCTGTGGCATTTGATCCTGTACAATGATGCTATTTATCACCTCTGGCTTCTTTTTTTCACCTTTGTCTTCTTTCTTAGCTATCACATTTTCACCACAATTTGCTTTCAGATCTGTCCCTAAAGACGTGACTGATTGCTTCTGAGGCTCAGATGACAGCCTTGAAATAGGACTGATGAAATTAAGCTTTTGACTCACAGGTAGTGATTGCTGCATATGCTGAATATTGAGCTTCTCTCCTCTGATACATTCCTGAAAATTTGCAGACCATTGATGTTTATCTTGATTTGCAGTATTTCCAAGGTATCTGACTTGATTAACTCTCTCAACATTTGCTGCATTACTACCTACAGTGTGTCTAGACTGTATACCACAACCGAATCTACTGTCCCTACCATATTCATTTTCCCACTTTGTCTTTTGTCTGTTCCTGATAAAATTCAGGCTTCGACAGTCCGATGTATCATGGGAGTAATTCCTATGGTAATTACAGTATGGCTTCTTGACTTTTCTACCTTGTTGATTCAGGATTTTTCCCTCCTCAACAGTTGCAGTCAAGTCTTTTAAAGCTTGGCTGTTAGCTATAGTCCTTTCACACAAACTTTTGAAACTTTGCATCATCTTGGCAAGCAATATAGATATCTTCAGTATGAGGGATTCACTATTAGGTTCATCTAAGTTTATTCCTGATTGAGGAATATGCTTTTGAATCCCCTGTATAGCGGTATTCTCATTTGAAGTATCACTTGTAGCTTTTTGTAGATCAGTTTTTCTTCGATTTTGCCTTTTTCGGGCGTAAATTGAAATGTTTCTGTTCACATTGGCTACACTTTCTTGCCCCTTCTCCTTTGCCACACTTGAAACATTCTTTCCTTCATAAATTCTGGAAGCAAGACTTTTCTGCTTCTCAATCTTATAAACTTCTTCTGCAAGATCATGCCAGCTTTCAAACTCATTACTTTGATCTTGCAACTCCATCTGTAACTCTTCTGAACTCTTATACATGAATGTCTCAATAATCAAGCCATTTCTAAACTCTTCTGACTCATTAGCATAAATGGCTTCTACCAACTCACTAATTCTCATGGGGAATTGAACTGGATGTTCATCAGGTTTCATTTCAATATTAGCTAGTTTTCTCTTCTGCATCCCGATATTGTATCCTGGTGCATACACTTGAATGATTTTCTTTCTGGCAATACCGTAAGAAGTACAGTGTTTGATTATACTCTTTGGTACACCTTTGGAAAGTCTTCGTAGTGCTGCAATTTTGATCCTATCTGGGGTATTCAACAGAAATTCTCCTTCTAGCTCATTGAGAAAACTGACTACTTGTGGCTCTGTCATGTCATCAAGAAGTAACTTTGGTTCAACAGCTCTAGCTATATCTGAAACAGTAAGCTCAAATCCATCAAATGAGGAATCAGATCCATCAGAATCTGATATATCTCTTTTGATCTTCCTGGATCTATGCTTTCTCTTTCTAGCTTTTTTGTTACTGACTTGATCACTGTCTGTTGCTGCATCAATTGTTTCATGAAAGTTTTCTCTCACTGTATGACATTCAGCTTTTGGGCTGATTTGCCTTTTAGCTTGAGGTTTTTTCACAATAACAGTGGATGAAGCAGTATTAGACAATGCCATAACTTTTTGCACTGACTCATCTACTCTGGACTGCTGCAACTTTTGGTCATCAGCAATTGCCTTTGCAGACGTCATTGGCAAATTTTCTGCCACACTCCTGCCTTGCAGATCACCTGGACTCATAACTACTGATCTCAGATATTCACCACTCACCATTGATTCCTGACATTTGTCGCCATTGATCTTGGACAATATAGCAAATAATGAATTGATCATCGATTGTATCTTCTCCATATTTTGATCGATTTTCTGGCACCAATCGTAATCAAATCCATGGTAATTTGGCGAATTTCGATGGTGATAATAATCGTAATTTGATTGCAGTTGATCACAATAATCGACTGGAATCTTTGCCATAAATGGATCGGCAATATTGTAATCGATTCCAGAATTGGGCACACTTTTCTTACTTGGCATCTCAACTTCCCTTCTTTTTGAGAAACCCTCAGGCATATCAGAACTCTGGGTGACTCTGTGCTTTTCAATGATGCAAGTGTTAGAAGCCACCACTTGTTATGTTTATATCTCTGCTGAAGTCCGAGGATGTCAGCAATATAACTCAAGTCCTATTGGCTTGTACCTAATCGACTACTGTAGGTCACTCAAAGGAGCTTCCTATTAGTAATCAACTAAACACAGTGCAACAGTTCTCAAGCAGAAATAAACGCAACCTTCAGTTGCTATACAGCAACTGGAATCCAACAGCTTGCACCTGAAAAACTAGCAGAATACTCCAGAGAACCTTACCCAATAGTTCTCATAAAAGTCGGGGATGTGAGATGCTGCTGCAGAAAAATATATAGGGCCCAATATAATTATCGATTGCCACTATACAATCGATAAATAAACACCAATCGGCCGTCCCACTTTATTGGCGTAAAAGGACAATAACAAAGGCTGGCGGACGGGCGGCTCGCACAAAATAAACATAAAATTATAAGAATGATCATCATGTATCACATATTGCCTTATAAAGGCAGTCATGCCCACCTTCTCGCCATTTTCACAATTTGCATGGATGGGATGCCTGCTACCGTAAGTGCATCCCCAACATGCCATCACTTGGCGTATATCACAGAACTCTTTTGGCATATTTAGCAGTGGCACATGCCTTCTATCAAGTCTTTTCCTCGATAAACAGGATGAAGAATTTTTTCGTTGGAAATTGGAAACTCACAATTTTTTTCTTGGAAACAAAAGCTTTCATGAAGTGGGTGGTCAAAATCCTTGGTGTCTCGAAAACAATTGTTTTGATTAATGAAACGTCTGTTTTTGGGGAGAAAAAATCGTGTACTTTTGCTTGCAAAGAGCTGATCTGGCGAAAAAATATAAGATGCACCTGCCGAACTACTGGCATCTGAGAAAACAAATTTTTCAGGAAGAGAGGCCTGAGCAATTGTATGTTCTAGATGAGACTTGAGGAAGTATATTGATCCAAAATAGAATTTTGCATCTGATTTTGCTGGAAATAATGACTGATCTCTTCCAAAATCTTTTGGAATAAGTCCTGAACTTTTCGATTTCGTGGAAGAAAATTTTTTTTTTTAAGAATGATAAGTTCTTGATGACCAAAGATAAAGATGTTATTTTACCAGCCAGAATAGCTAAGTCTAATACCCGACAAAATTTTTTCCTACTGATCACAGTAAGAAAAGAAAGCGTGTCCAACAATTTCAGTTCTGGTATACTTATAGGACGAGATCCTTCTAGATCTATTCCAAAGCCTAAGCAGGTGAGCCTTTTCTGTGGTAACCATCGACTTTTCGTCATTAACTGGGAATCCAGCTCTGATCAAGTCCCTCTGGACTGTCTCTGCCTGTTTCTGGGCAATCTCTGCACTTTCACATGCAACTAGACCATCGTCTAAGTAGATCAAAATCTTGATTCCTTTAATCGCCACTTTTTTACAAGAGGACGTAGTAGTTTTGTGAATAAAAAAGGTGTTGCACATAAGCCAAATGGTAAGACATTAAAGGAAAAGTAAAATAATTTTCCATCAAAGTTCCAAGAGAAACCTAGGTACTGTCTGTGGCTCTGGTTTATCTCTATGTGATGATATCCTTTCTTTAGATCGAAACAGACCATATAAGAAGCGAAACTTGAGTACTGTTCAGTGACCCTGTAATCTTCCAATTTGAATCTCTCCAGCTCGAGGTGTTGATTCAGATATTTCAAATCTAATATTAGCCGCAATGTTCCTGAATTTTGTTTGGCCACAGATAGTGGATTACATAGAAAAGGTCTTTCCCTCAGCAGAGAGATGCAACCATTTTTCAAAAGCTTGAAAATTGATGATGTAACGAAATTTAGGTTTTTCATAGCACTGAAATTATTTCTAAAAATTCCTGGTTTTGGTAGACTTTTGAATGGGAGACTGTATCCATTCTTTATAGTGGTTAGAATTAATGTGGAATCAGTCAATTTTTCTCAAAAATCTATACTTTTCGATAAATTTTTCTCAAGCTTATAACAGGGAAGTGAGCTATAAAATGAAGGTAGTAATGATTCATCACTTATTTCATTAATACACTAATTAAAAATTTTCTAAGATTAATGTCAGTGGAATCATTGACACATGACTTTGTTACAGTCTGCTCACATTTCAAATGGAGCTTAGTTGTTTGCTCGCGTTGTGACATACCTGTGTGCACCTGTTGGCCCAGTAGTCTGGATGTCTACATTTGAAGCAACCTCGGGCGTTGCTATTTGTAGACATTTGTAGATGATAACTCCCTGTGCTGAAATGTGTACTGTAAAATTTGGCCCTGCCGAAATATTCCTTAGGCCAACCAGCTGGGCCTCCTTGGCCGACGAAATGGGAAAAATGATTTGAAGCTGACATGGCTGCTGCTCTCTCCTTTTTCTTGCGCAGGGTTTGCATTTCTGCACTTTGTAAACGTTTTTTGTCGTCCAAGTTGTCGGCCAAATCATCTTTCTCATATTCATAGGTGGCAGACCAGCTGCCCACACTCCTGTCAGTGAACCTGATCAATTTCTGCCATTGTAGAAGTGAAGTTGTTGCTGATTGAATGTTTCGTGATGCTTGATCTGCTGCATTGTCTGGAACTTGGCTCAGTAGAGATGATGCAATCAACAGAGTGTTCAATATTTTTTTGTTAAATTCGAATTGATGCTTGTCGAGATCTAATTTCCACTTAAGCTTGCCGACTTTAAGTCTGTATAATGGTAGGCGTTCATGCTAATTTTGACGTTCTTGCAGACGTCACAGTTTTTTGAATGTCGATAAAAATTTGTTAAATATTGACATAATGGACTTGAAGATCAGCTACAACGACTGCTTATCATTTTCCTTGAGTGTGAACCATGGCATTTTCGCAACTGACGATCTTCTACATCTTCTGGCGCTTGAGATCCCTGCGGTTGTGACATAATTTCGTAGAATGCACGATTTGTGGAAAGTTAGTTCAAATTCTTAATAATGTATCATAAAAAATTGGTAAATTTCGAAAAAATGGAGCAGTTTTGACAACAATTAGAGATAAAGTGAGGGAGGAGGAGCTAAAATTGCTTTATATATGCAAACATATTGTGTTTGCTGATTCATAATTTCATACTTTGTTCCCAAGGCTACGGTTAATGCTGCAAATAAGTCCACATATTTAGCAAACATATTTGAAAACAACGTTGACTGTAAGTCACTCAACCCACACAGAAAACTTTTTTCCTCGCTGTATGTTTCAGAGTGTAAATCACGTTTTAAAATATCGACAGCTGATGAAGGTCTTGAAGCGAAAATAGCAATTTATGTGTAAATTTGCTGCACAGGTGCCTAGCGTGCTCCCACCTGGCTTCACTTGTGCCCTTTTTGCCATACCTGTAAGCACGGTTTTTTTGTACTCGACCTGTTTTACTGGTACAAACGACAGTCTAAAATTTGTTTGTACTTTTCCAAAAATATTTGTACGCATTTTAGATGAAAATTAATGCAATATATTCATCCTTACTACTTAATACTTAGCAAATTATAGTGTAATAAATTCTGATTATTAACCAGTACTCTGTTTTATATCTACTCTGCGACCCTTAACGTCCTATTGGGGGTCTAATCGACCCAATATTCTTTCCTGTTATTCTTGAGTACTTTTGTCTATGAAAACTGTTGTTTATTTACTTTATAGATAATAATCATACCTGTAGTTGTAGAGAGGGCAGGCATTTGGAAGGAGAGGGCATATGAATATTTTCTCACTATCTATCTATCTACCATTTTCGCCCAGTAAAAAATCATCCGTAATGCAAAAAAGCAAAAAATGTTAGTATCTCAAAAATACATCATGCTAGGTAATTCGATGCGATGATGCATTCTGATGGAAACAGATGCGCTTTTCGACTGCATTAGCCGAATTCTTTGGTAAAATCTACATCGAGTGTGAAAAATAAAAAAACGAAAAAACCCGGAAAAAAATTTACCAGACACAATCTTCAGCTTTGAAGCGCTAAACTTTGCAAATAGAATAAAAAACGACAATGTTTTTTATCGTGATACGCTGCATTTACTGAGGCTATATATTTTTCCTATGCTGTATAAACAGGACGTTAAAGGCCAATTCATACTTGCCTCTTGCGCGGCGCGCAAGAGCATAGAGCACAGCGCGCGAGAAATAGAGCATAGAGTACTAGAGGCGCAGCATAGAGCACCTCTAAGCTGTCGCGGGTGCTCTTGGAAATAGAGCAGCGCGCGGGTATACTGTAGTCGATTTTATTTAACTGTTCGAAATTCGTCGGCGCCTTGTTTTTCGACCGGTTTTCTCGCAGTTTTCTGGGTTTTCATCGAGAAAAACCGGGTTTTCGAACGAATTATAATTACGCAAAGATTTTTTTGAAATGACGGAAAATTTTAGGAAAAGGGATGGCAGGAGAGAAGTGTGTTAAACGGATAAAAACGAAAAAAATTAGGGAAATTTTCAGGTGGTTGGCGCCGGACCCAATCCCAACATACAACCATGCCTGTAATTGGGGCGGGGGACCCCACCCATACCTGTAATTGGGGGGGGGGGGGTAAGGACATACATGTAATTGGGGGGATAAATTCACAGGGGGGCTACCCAACTTTTCCAAAATCCTTTCCAAAAAAACCCAAAATCCGCAATTTTTCAAAAATTTTCGAAAAATGGGGGTGCGAGTCTAAAAAATTTCCACAAAATTTCGAAAAAGGCTTTTTTTTGACAAAAATTTCAAAAATTTTTGAAAAACTCGGGGTGGGAGTTTAAAAAATTTTTTTCCTTAGGGGGCATGGGGGGGACAGCTGATCTTGGGTGTAGGGTTCCCCCACCCAACCCCCCCGTAAAGAAACTTTTGAAATGAGGAAAGAAATTTTGGGCGTAGTTCTCATTGAGAAAAAAAATTTCGTGGAGATTCAATGAAAATGCATGTAAATGTCGAAAATTTTGAAAAGTGAGGAAAAAATTTTCGGGTATGGTTTACATATGGAAAAAGTGAGTGACGAAAAAAATGGTCCACGCACTCAGATGTTGGATGTGGTGGATAGGATATGAAATTCGGGAAATTTCGGCAAAAATTGATAAATTTTCGGCAAAATCAGTCAATTTTTGGTCGAAAATGGCTAATTTTTGCCCAAAATTGGTGAAAATGTCAAAAATTTTCGGTGCTCGGCGCTGAATTTAGCATATTTTAAGGATTTTTTAGCCAGACGCGCAATTTTTTCGGTCATTTTTTTACCTTTTGGGCAAAATTTTTGACTTTTTGTGAACACTCGAGACCTCCCTAGGATTTTGGCCAACTGGCTACCCCTCGGCAAAAAATCCATTTACCACCCCCCCCCCTCCGACCCCGGTGAGCTGTTGTATGTATGATAAAATTCTTCAGAAAAAGTGTCGAAAATTTTAAAATCCAATTTCTAACTACTAGGATTTCCATACGTCGTTAAATTTTTGGTGATCTGGTTCCACGCATTCGAAATTACTACGTCGTTATGGTGGTCTTTGCTTTGCTGGTTCCAAATCGCCTCTTCTACCTTCACCAGTTCGATTAAAATTTCCTTTGCCGCGTCCGAATTCATAAATGTTATTGGAATCTAAAAAAAATTTCATCAAATTTGGTCAAGGTTTGCCCAAAAAGTGCCAAGAGCACCATCGCGCACCTTAAAAAAATAGAACATGTTCTATCTTCCTCGCGGACATGCTCGCGCGCCAAGAGCAAACTGCACGAGCTCAATTGAGCTCAATTCATAGTTATCCCCTCGCGCAGGAGGCTAGAGCACTCGAGCACCAAAATTCAATTCATACTTACCGCATGCACACCCGCGATGCTCCTGCAATTTGATTGGCTGATTGCTGTGCTCTTGCTCTTGCGCGCCGCGCAAGAGGCAAGTATGAATTGGCCTTAAGGGTGAAGGATAGTGGCATCAGACAAACTCAAAAGTAAAATTACTAGATAGTAGTAGTGATCAAAAATACCACACTATTAGGTCACCTGAACTAATGAGTATGTCTGGCCACATTGTGTGTATAATAATAACGTGTTTGCTTGTAAGTTGTGTGTATGATACAATAATAGTTCTTTGGTTACACTGTGATTGATATATCAAATTGAATTTTCATACCCAAAAATTGTTTGTACTGGTTACAAACATGGGCCAAATTTTTGTTTGTACTCGAGCCAAAAAGTTTGTGAAGTTAAAAAAAAACCTATGACTGTAAGAGGTCTGACCAGTCTGGAGAGGAGTCGAATAAAGTCGAAAATTTTTCCAAAAGAGGCCGAAAAAAGGCACTTTTTCGCCAATTTTTTTCTAATTTTTTCAAGTCTGCAGGGAGGGAGGGGTTAGGTACAGGGTTGGCCAAGTTTGGTGGCCCCTCTAAGCCTCCTCTTCCCCAATTCATACAAGTAAGGGAGCCCTGACGTCTGGGGGGGGGGGGGGAATTGGACGACTTTTTTTGTGCTGGGGGTCAGTAATTTCCTAAATTTTGGGGGGATGAGTCCCTCAACAAAAAAAATCGAGTTTTTTCATGAAAAAAGTCCAAAAAGTACTTTAAAAAATTGTAATTTTTTCCTAAAAAGACTGAAAGAATGTATTCATGGCACGAAGCACCCAGAAAATTCACATTTTTTACAATTTTTTGTTCAAAAATCGATATTTTCCATCAAAAAATTAACAATTTTCAGTATTTTTCCGACCAAAAGTATGGGGGTTCCTACAGCTACCACATGGCTAGCCACAGGATTGGAAAATCCTGAGGGGGCCATCGCCCAATGACTAGCCATATGGTCATCGATTTCTGGAGGGGGGTTCCCATAGCACTTCCCCCCAATTACATGTAAGACTCGAAATCACAAGTAAAAATATTTTGATTGATGACATGCCATGATTCTACTGCTTTGTCTTTAATTCTGAAATTTTGTACAACATCTAACCAATTGATCTCTTTAGTTTGTTCATAATCATATGCGTAACTGGGTGGAAGTGCTATAGGAACCCCTAAGAAATTGTCAGTCATATAGCTAGCCATTGAGCAAGCCTGCCCCAGGATTTTCCCTTCCTATGACTAGCCATATTGTCATGACCCTAAAATATTAAGGAGGTCTAGCAAACCTATCAGTTTCAGCTGTAGATTATTCTACAAATGTAATGCCTGCTCCTATGGGTTCAATCTCTTCGACCCAAGACAATAATACGCCTACTCAAAAACAAAAGGGATTGTTCCAGTGTATCAAACCTTGTTCATCTATTTTCGAGAAATCCAAAAGTATCCATTGTGATTATTGCAAAAATTGGATCCATGCCAAATGCTGGAATTGACGATGCATCATATGCTTTATTATTAAAATTAGACCAGCCTTATTTCTGATCGATGTGCCTACTAAATGTTTGCCCTTTCACTGATTTCAAAACCTATTTAGCTGCGATGGAACAAAAATTCAACGAAATCACCACTGAATTGACTAGAAAATTGGCTCATCTCGCTGCTCCATATCTAGCAATTGTTCTGAACTTTCCAAATATAGGCTTCCAAAACTCATATTCATTGACTACAGAATTTATTGTACAACTAGTCAAAAATACCGCCAAAGCCGATAGTAAAAAATATACTGCAGTTCTTCAGAACTTTGCCGCAGATAACGATGAAAATTTATTTGATGAAGTGAAATTATTAGCTGCAGATATTGAATTCAACGATGTCAATATTACTGGTGCCTGAAGTTCGGGTCCTGTTATCGAGCCAAATGGAGTTACACTGCTGCATATTGTTAAAGTCAAATGCAGTTCAACATATGTGAAAGAACAGTTCATTAAGGCTGTAAATTCTAGGCAACGAGGCAAGGCATCGAAAATATTTGCTCATAATGCTCTTTCATGGACTGAATGAGAACAATGACGCCAACATGCAAAACTAGCTGAGCAATGATCAATATTTATGGATCAATTATAGTACTGGTGTTATTTGTTCTTTTAAACAAAAAATGAGTGTAAAATTTATCCTGCCTGAGACAGCCATGTTGCACCTTCTTTCTCTGATCTCACCATGAAATGTACCCTTTTCAATGCTCATAGTCTAGCTAACAAATTAATTGATTTCAATCTTCTTTTTGAATCTGAAATCTTTGATTTAATCTTTGTGGTTGAAACATGGCTGACTGAAAAATTTATCGATGATTTATTTCTGACACCTTCGTATGGTGTACTAAGATGTCATAGTAAGAACAAGAGAGATGGGGGAGTTTGCATTGTTTACTGAAAAATGCGATTGTCTTCAGTGTCAACTTCTGATGAATCCATCCAGGATATTTTGATCTCTGATGTTCATACAAAGATAGGAAGTATTCGAATTTTCCTTATTTATAGACCACCCTCATCTGATGTAAATCATATGGAGAATCTAAATACACTGCAAAAGAAATATGTTAGGCTACTGTGGATTCAAGACGATGCAACAGTTCTGACCACAGGCTAACAAAAACAATAAACACAAAACTCTCCCAGACGTTTCACCAGATACTCGCCAGAACTTTCACCAAACCTCCGGCAGAACACCTTGGCACGTACCTCAGGAGATCCTACCCAAGTCTCCACTCCTAACCTTATAAACTCCAACCCCTATGCTCACAAAACAATACACTTACAGGTCCAAAATGTATTGGGTGACGATGGGCGACGCCAATAAAAAATAATAAACAAAAATATTATAATAAAGGCGATGGCGGCGACGCTCCATAAAACTCAATAAATCTAACACTGACCAAAAGACATAAAAATCGCGAAACAGTGGCAGCATAAATCTATGCAAATTATCTTCTTTCTTTTCGCCACTTTTCGCCGCGTCCAACCGCCTGCGCACCGATGCCGGAAGCTGAACACCTGCACCTGGAGCCACCCCAACATCCCTCGGCCCTCAAAACTGACCAACGGGAGGTGAAAACCTTTCTGCAGCCTGAGTCTCATACTGAGTCCCCGACTGCATAACAGTTTTCCCCTTGGAAAACAAATTTTTGGGGCTACCCCCTCCAAAATGTGATCCTGCCCCTACCAGGTCCTTCAGGTGATGGCGACCTTGACCAATCCATTCGGCAGAGCACTCCTTTTCAGGCTACCCGAAACGATCATGAACGTAGTTTGGCCTGGATTTTGACGTTGATCTGTGCCTAGATCTGGGGCGTCGCCGTTCCTCTTCTCTCATGTACTGGTTTTTACAACGTTGGTGATGAGGTACCCCAGGTGCGCTTCCTCTATGGTCGGCCGCTCGCCACGTCGCTCCGTCCAATACAAATCTACTCAGTAAAAAATATTTTCTATAAAATATTTCAAATTTACGAAATAATTTTATAAACGCAAATAAAATTTTCACATCTCCATCTTTTTCAGGCCCTGAAAATGAACGAGAAAAATACGAGGGCTATGTACACGCCCAAAATAAGATGGACGGAAATAACAAATTTTGTCGGGCAACTTTTGGGCACCGGAAACAAGAAAAATTTAAAATTTAAAGCAACAATAAAATGAGATAATATATATATTTTTTTGTATTTTATGTTTTATTTGTAATTTTGAATTTTTGTATTTTTTGAAATAAAATTTGTATGAAATAACGAATTTTGGTCCAAAAACAATGGGGCTATATAAAATTATTGTTGCCCTCCACCACCATAACTGCCATATTGGAAGCTACCACGGCGAGGGAAGGGACCACCCCGAGCTCCATGACCCCTGAGGAGTCCCCCAAAACTCCTCGAAGTTGGGTCTCACGAGGGGGTCCGCCCATCCCCTGACCTCTATACAGTTGCGGATTAACCATTTTGAAGGGTCTTGACCCTGTCCCTGACCCCGGCCTCAGCCATATCCCCCTCGAGTTCCCCTCTGGTACGAGCCCTGAGTGGAACTTACGGAAGATACTCCAGAAGCTGAGGTACTGGACCTACCTTGACTTTGCTGATTTGCATACGGTAATTTGAATACTCCAGGCTGTTGCCAACCCTGCGAGTGAGACGATTGTCGTGAGTGCTGGCTCCTAGACCTGGATGTATCCCCAGGTTGCCTTTCCGTTAAAATGGGAATCTTGAAGGGTTGCCCCTCCTCATCATCGGCTTTCTGGAACTTACCAGAAAACTTCTGAACCATATCAGACAACCTTCTTTTTGCTGCCATATCCACTGCAGTTTGCTGGTGTTCCTGCATTCGGTTGGCATACGCTTCCCTGAATGCAGTACTACCCTCTCCCCGCAAGTAGATAGAATAATACCTTTCCGTCACAAATGATTTGGCCCGTGCATCCACTGCACCAATATGTCTCAGGCCCAACTGCTGCTGTTCCAATTTTAGCAACACCATGGTACATAAGTATCTCACGGCTGCCATTACTATTTCCGCATCAAAGTGATGAAACCAATTTGGCATGAACTTGAGCCAAATATACTCCCAAACGGGCTCAGGAACATTTATGTGATCATACAGGAAACCACCTTGAACATCAAAGTGATCCCCATAGTTCTCATAAAGCTCCTCTACTCCATTATTCACCAATGCCCAGATGATTTGATTCCTATTGTCATCTGGCATATCCTGAGGGAAAAATTCGATCACCTCCGGTGTCGAAAAATCTATCCTTCCCTTCACCATGGGGAACTTCTTATGGACATACCAGTAGTCTCTCAAAACAGAACTCAGGTACTCCAAAGTTACTTCTTTATCTCTACTTCTCTTGACCCATTTAGTCGGTTCCGACGTAGAGGGTTTAGAAATAACTTTTTTCCCAGAGGAACTGCTCTGGTTCTGCTGAGAAGTCCGGTCCACTTTAGACACGGGCTTAGCCAAAGTACTTTTCGTCCTTGCACTTACCTGAGATGCAGCCGATTTACTGGGTACTTTAGCCGAAGCTATCGTTGACTGCACTTGACTCGTAGAACTTGTAGTTCCAGGCCTCAGGCTCATCGGCGTAGTTCCAGTCTTGGACTTGGTTGAATCCGTCAATAAAGTAGTAGATCCCGCAAACTTCAAGTCCACAGACGTAGAACTCCCTGTCTGTTCTCCTTCCCCATCACTAATTTCAATAACATCTTCCTCGTCTCTCCTTTTAGCCCTATTGGCCCTTCGGGCTAACTTCCTCCTTCCTAATCTTTTAATCTGGTCATCTGTACGACCTTCTGCTCTGAACTTTCTGACCTCCTCGGGGGTATACATACCTGGTATACCACCATCCATACTTGGATCTCTGGGCGCTACTTGAACTGTCGGCGTAACCTTGCTGACCGCAGGTTGGATGGCCTGCATACTAGCAGGCTGCGCCGCCAATTTCGGGATATGATAAGCAGTAGGCGGCTTCACCGGAGCTTGCACGGCTGTAGGCCCTGCCAGAGACGTAGGCTGCGCCATAAAACCAGCCAATACTTGCTCCAGCTGCTTCTGCTGCTGATCTAATCTTGCTTTCTGCTCCGCAAGCTGTTTAACAAAAATCTCCTTTTGCCTTCCGATTTCCTTTTCAGCTTGCTCCCTGAGCCTTGCTTCAATTTCCTCTATTGTTGGACTTGCAGCAATCGTTATCAGATTGCTTTCATCCAACATCTGCTCTGCCCTAACATCCATTCCAGAAAGTAAACTTTCTGTCTGATCTACTAAGGAGGTTACCTGTGTTTCTTGATCAAGCTGTATCAATGATTCAACAGTGACCTCCTTGTCCACTTCTAAATCATCTCCTACCTGATTCAAGTCTATAGGGATGTTGAGGTCTGCAGGTATCGCTTGTTGCTGTGCTTTCGCCGCAACAGGCTCAGCCTGCATCCCCTGCACCTGATTCAAACTACTCATATCAACTCCAGATTGCTGACTCACTGTTGTGCTTACCTCAGTGCCTGTAACAGGCACTGCTGGCTGCTTACCTGTCGGCGTCACTACAACCTTATCGCCAATATGCATAATTGTGAAACCTGGAGCATCGGACGGCAATATCGGCTCAAAAAATGGCGGTTCGTAAGTCGGAACTTATTCCGGCTGATATGCTAACACGCTCTTCTTCTGATTCTCCTTTGTAGCGTCCTCGCTCATATCTATTGGGTATCACAAACCTGGCACTCGGACAGCTATTTGACGGAAGTAAAATCTTTGATAGCAGTACGGGTTATCTTTGTACTGTGGACATTCTGCCAAATGCTTCCTCTTATCTTCCGGTCTTTGCTCCCATGATTTCGTCTTGGGCCAAAATCGGATCAGCGAAAATCCGAAATGATTTCCCCAACATGTAATCGCATCGCCCTTAGTTGGCGTATGCACCTCTATCACTGGAAGACTATTCAAAAACGATAAATACTGACCGTACCTATCTCCCCTCCACAACATCTTCAAGATTTGTTCCTTTCTCTCGGGGCTAAAGGATCTCAAATAGTTATGGTCAAGGAGAGAGGTAAGGTACTCCTCCGCTTCCTCTCTACAATGTGGCCAAAATAAGTGAAGCGTAAGTGGAATTTTGTTACACACTGACTCCAAATTCTTAAAATTGTCCCCAATCAATATTTCAGAATAAGGAGCGATATCCATACTCCAGTGTTGTCTTACGTACGAGTCTTTACCATTCGATATTCTGACTGGTTCATACTCGTGGTAATCAACTTCCAGAGATGTTATCTCTAACAACTGCTTAGTTTCTTTCCTATACCTTAGGAAATTCTCGTACAAAACCATCGATACTGGTTCATCAAGTCTACTGAAACTTTTCCCTTGATTAACCATATCTACTACCTTCTTCCTAATGCGAGCTCTAATCTGTTTTACTGACAAAGCTTCTTCGAACTCTTCATCTTCACTTACCGTATCATACCCATCCACATTCTTACTTTTCTCTTTGATGGTATAATCAGGATGAATACCTTTAGGGATGCTTACTTCTCTCCCTCTATTCGGATTAGCCTCGTAATGAGGGAAGCTGTACTCCGTATAGCCTCCAAATGAGGTATCCATTTGGGCAGCCATACAGACATACACTTCCTGCCTCATCACGTGATAAATAGATGCTGACTGCGGCTCTTCTACTTCTGGACTTCCGCAAAAAGTCTGTGGAAAGTTTTCACCATGAACCATATTAAAAAACCTGTATAGCCTGAAGGCCATTATCTGAATCTGCTTTGCCTTCATCAAATCATGCGGAAAGTACTGGAATCCGACCTCGACTTCCATAGCTAACTCATAGTGGAAAAACGCTAGGAAAACCAACAATGAGTAGTAGGCGTCCAGTGCTGAATACCTAATTTCAAACTGAGTTAATGTGTGCCTACAGAATCGTTCATGTTGCGCTCTCTGATGGAAATCGATTTGAAAATAACCAATATCCGCCAGATACAGCTCCATGAACAACCCTTTGAGCTTAAAAGTCTCTGGGCAAAGTCCCAACTTCCTGGACATTGCCAAAAATCTCCCGTTCAACTGGTCTCCTATTTGGCTACGTCATAATAACAGCCATACGAAGACGTAACTCTATGCTTGATCTCTGGTGTCAGATCAACATCTTGGTGCTTTCTGCCTGCGCCATTAACATTCCAGATGGCAACCGGATCTGTAACCAAGTTGTATCCAACGAGAAGCATGTCCGAATCTAAGAGCTCATGAATGAGCGTCCATTCCTTCGGCATGATTGTCGTAGTATCTACAACAAAGGTGTCTCCAGTCACCGTCGAGAAGCTAATGACTCTCGCGAACTCCTTCCCTTTTGGGTTATCAACCCCAGAAGTTGCAAAAACCTTACTCACATACTCTTGAGTAACCTTCTCGGTATCGAAACCGATAATTGGCTGTCCTCGAAACCTACTCGCCTTCAAGGTTTCAATCATCTCAGCCACCTTACCTATTTCTACCATTTTCGGTTCAGTCAATTCCAACAGAAATCTCCCGAAATTTGTTGCGAACCATCGTTCTAATTCGCCGACTCTGACAACGCGTTTAACGTTGTAGTCTAAAAAATTCATACAAAATGTTTACAACTTTTTTATGAAAATTTTTCGAAGCGGACAGACATCGGTTAAGTTCTACCTTCACCACAGATAGTAAGCACAAATAGGAAAAAAGAAAAGGAAAATTGCAAGCAGGGGAAAATAAGGTACCAAACATATATTGGGTTAGTGTAGGCAAATAGTTAAACACAAGTGCGGCCCCGACTTCTACCTTATACGGGAGTACACGCACAGACCACCTGCATCTTCCATCATTCGACTGCATGCCGTCTCAATCGAACGCCCAAAATGGCCTATCCATTTAATAAATTAAGAATTTCCAAGAAGAAATTTAAAAATATATTTACTTTTTTACCCAAAATAAGGAAATTCGTAGAAAATTAGATTAAGATGGAATTTAGAAATTTAAATTTTAAAATTATCTACCCCTAGTCGACTAGTTACTACACTCCACTTCTTCCCCATCACATAGACGAATTTATTAAACTCGCTATGTGTGTAGAGGAATAATGTAGTTTCACAAAAAGTCCAAATCTCGCGCTAGGGGCAGCTTTGCCACACTTTTTCAAGTTTGACAGAACAATTTTGTTCCCACTAAATTCAGAAAATTGTCTAGGCCTTCGTCTAGACACCCGTGGGCTATAACATCCTGCTTTGCCCAAATAATTTTTAGATTAACTAAGTTTAGTAGTTTAGGTCCCTTACCATCGACTAAAAAATACCCAATATTTTGCCGCACCTGCGGCTGACCATAGGTCACGTGGGGTCCCTGACCAAATACTGCTTTGTGCGGCGTCCATTGGGAGGCCGCGACATTTCGACCACTTCTTTTTCGAATTCTTCTAATTCGGCACTATGAATTCTCAAAAAAGTTTTTTGATAATTTCTATAAGAGCTGAAAAATCGACAAATTTTCCGCTTTCGCTACTTTTTGTCTATTTTCACTCTAAACTCCGCGGTTTTCCAATTCTTCCAATATTCACAGAATTGGTGGGCAACAATTAACTACTTCCTCCAAAAAAATTAATCGGACTCGGGGAAATTTAAAATTTTGGGCCGCGAAAAAATTTAAAAAATTTTTGGGTTTTTGCGAAAAGTGGTTTTTTACCAAAAATTTTTGAAAATTTTATGATTTACGCGATGAAAATTAAAAATACCCAATAAATACATGATAAATACATAAATAAATACAATTAATTACAATTTGTACCTAATTACACAATTTGGGACGAAAAAATATGGGGGGGTGGGGTAATCACACATAGATACATACAAAAAATACAGCGCTACTTGCTACGGCAGTTTATAATTACTGATTTTTGAAGCTACAGTAAACTGCACATGATCTGATGATGCGTCCTTAAACTGCAGCCATCTGCCAGTCTCGTAGCGAAAGTGCTTTAACCTGCTCATGGATACCACCTGCTTTTTCAGGGGCTCTCTCCAGTGCACGATTTCAAGCATGTTCTCTGATAATCTACTATTATCAGTAACAACAAACAGTCCTTGCCACGGCAGACCCAGTTTTTTCTGTTTATTGACTTTCAGCAAAACCCAATCATTGACGGAATAATCATGAGCTTTTGCTTTACGGTCAAAAAACTTTTTACTGATCTCCGCAGCTTTCTTGATATTCTCAGAAATGACTTCATAAGTTTCTACTAAACTTTCGGTTAGTATATGCTTATAAGCCTCATAGTTCATTGACAGAACTATGTTTCTAGCAACACCAATACTAATGCCAAAATTAGCCTCATGACCTCTCAATAAGGCAAATGGAGAACATCTTGTTGAGGTATCAGGTGTAGCATTCTAAGCTAAAACAACAGATTGCAAATATCTGTCCCACTTGTCTGAATCCTCTATAGCAACCTTTCGCAACTGCTTGATCAAGGTTTGGTTAAACCTTTCAACCATTCCATTTCCTTGTGGATGGTAGGCAGTTGTGAAAATCTTCTGACACTCCAACAATTTACAGACTGACATCATCAGATCAGCTGTAAAGCATGAACCATTATCACTCAACAATTTTATGGGGGTTCCATGCCTGAACACAATATTTCGAAGAAAACTGTCCACAATGGTTACAGCAGATTGATCCGGAATCATTTCTGCTTCCACCCATTTTGTAAAGTAATCTTGAAATACTATCACATACGGTCTTTTCTCCCTCATGGGAGAAATTCCCACAATATCTACAGAGACTATGTCAAACGGTCCTCTAGGAATTATTGGATTTAATGGCGGTATTGTAGCCTTTCCTGGAGTCACAATTTGACATATCGGACAAAAGCTTATCTAGCTCCGAACATCCTTTTCCATGCTCGGCCACCAGAACCGCTTTTTAATAATGGCAAGGGTTCTCTTAAACCCTTGATGCGTCATCATCACTGCTCCATGATACTGATGTAGGACAACTTTTTTGAGAACAGAGGGCACAACAACTTGATCCTCTGCCTCGCCAAAAGTCTCTCTATATAGTATCCCTTGATTGATATAAAAGTTACTTTGAGACTTGGTGCTACTATTAGCACCTAGTTTCTCGAAGATCACTTTTAGATCTTTATCCTTTCCTTGCAACTGTGCCATCAAGGGGTTTGAGATAAGCCCTTTTGGTCTACCATCTTCAATTTCTGGGGCTTCTTCAAACTCCTTCTCCTTCGGTTCAAAAATTCTCTCCACCTCTTCTTTAGGTTTTGCTTGCCCAGGAGGATGTCCTTTTTCCTCCTGCTGCAAGTTTTTTGCCATTTGTCTAGTGACTACCACCTCGATTTCATATTTCTCAGGCGTTCAATAATTATCAAATTCTGGAGAAATATTAAGTCGAGTCTCATCACTACCACCATACATTGAAGCCACTGAAGCTGTGGCCATCTTCACTGAAGTGAAGACTCCTACAGCCTCATCCACTTCATCTCCTCTGAGTTTCCGAAGTTGAAACACTAAAACTTTATGGTTTTGGTTAATGACTTCGTCTTCAGCAAGAGATTTCACCTCTTCTTTCTGAAAGATAAGCTCCCATTTTGGTGGAAACTTCTCTTTCTGCTCATCCGGTTCCTCCTTTCTGGAGAGAAAATCAGCCATGGCATTTTGTCTGCCAGGCACGTACTCCAACTTGTGATTAAATTGACAAATGAATGCGTACCACCTCTTGAGTTTGTCATTAGTCTGTGTGTTGACCCTCATTGATAATAGTGGTTTGTGGTCAGTTTGAATCCTGACCTTTTGACCCAAAAGATAATGTTTATAAATTTTTAGGCTGTATACCACAGCTAAGCATTCTCTTTCGGTGGCGCACCATTTCCTTTCTTCTCCCCGCAATATCCGACTATTGTAGGCAATTACCCAACGTTCTAAGTCAGTCTCTTGACATAACACTGCTCATAATGCAATTCCACTGGCATCCGTTTCAAGAATGAATCGCGCAGATCCATCTAAAATTGGATGTCGTAAGAAAGGTACTGAGGTCAATGCTACTTTGAGCTTCTCAAAAGTTGTATAATGCAACTCCGTTACATTCCATGTTCCCTTCTTCCCTGTTAATTTGTACAAAGGTTCAGCTAGTGCTGCTAGGTCTGGTATAAATTTCTTACACCATTGTAGCATACCTAGGAATCTCTGCATTTTCTTAACAGAATCCGGGAATGGAAATTCGGTTATCGCCTTGACCTTCTTAGGATCCGGAGAAATTCCGTTTGCATCCAAGATGTGCCCTAAAAAGTGCACCTTCTGGGGAATAAATTCACATTTCTCTGGCTTAAGAGTCAACTTTGCTTTCCTCAACGCTTCTAGCACCAATTTCAAATCCCTAAGTGTTCCTTGAACGTATTCGAGAAGATGATAATATCATCTATGTACACTAGGCAAATTTTCAATACCAAATCCCCAAGGATTCTCTCCATCATCCTTTGGAATTCAGCCAGTGCATTCTTCAATCCAAACGGCATTACTTTAAACTGAAACAAGCCTTCCTGGCATATAAAAGCCGTTTTCTCCTTGCTCTCTTCCTCCATCGGGACCTGCCAATATCCCGACTTCAAATCTAGAGTCGTATAAAACTTAGCTCTTCCAAGGCAATCTAAATAGTCATCCGTTCTCGGGATGGGATATTTATCATCCTTGGTCACTTCATTTATACCTCTTAAATCAACTACCGGTCTCCTAGTTCCATCTTTCTTTCCAACTAGGAACAAGGGTGCAGCCCACGGTGACTTCGAGGGCTCGATCACTCCCTGATCCAACATCTCCTTTATATGTCGCCTCACTCCAGGCCGACTATTGATAGAAGCTCTGTAGTATCTCTTTGCTACAGGTCTCGCATCTCCTGTATCTATCTTGCAGGTCAGAGCTGGGGTTGTAGTAGCCGGATCACCAGGCAAGCTAAAGACATCTCTGTACTTCAACAAAGACTCTATAGCTTCCGTTTTCTGCTCTTCGGAAATTTTCACCTTTGATATCATCCTGCATAGTGAAGTATAGAACTCTACAGAATCAGCTTTTGATAATGCAGGCATTCCTTCCTTTACCATGCACGTCTGATATTCCTTTTCCTCCTTTATCTTTTTCATTTCCTTCACCTTTTTATAAGTATCATCATCTTCAATTAACATAGATTCTGTATAGCCAATGATTTGATCTCTCTCAAACCGACAACCAGAACCAGTGATATTAGAGATTAGTACTACAAACTCCTCTTGTGATCCGTCTACAATCGCTTTCTCCATTCTGAACTTGGTTTCAGAATCCTTTGATTCGACAATAATTCCATTCAACGTGGCATCTCCATGTTGATCCCAAAGTTTTGCCTTCATCAAAACATCTGTTCCATATGAAATGTAGGTTTTCCCACATGCAACAATTCCAACAGTTGTCTTTAGTAGACAAACTTTTGGATAAACAATTTGATTTATACAATCAGTCGACGCCACACTGACTTTAGTCACTTCTTTCATTACCGTTTGCACAGTAGTTACAGGAGGAACTTGAACTACGTCAATCTTTTTCTCAATGCCTTGTATCATCATGGCATTCCTTTTAAAATCAATCACCACACCTAAATCTGGGTGGGCTAAAAAATCTGTGCCCAAGATCAGGTCCTCACCTGCATCTGGCAACACTATAGCATTGACTGGAAAATGTCCAAATTCAGTCTTCATACAAAATGGTACATACCCGTAGGCATGCACAATTTTTCCATCAGCTACAGTCACTTTAAGAATACAAGGGTACACTGTATAATCAACGTCTAATGCCCTTTTTAAGAGCTTAGAAGACATGACTGTACACTGAGCTCCTGTATCAATTAAAGCTCTGGTAGCCGTTTCTTTAATAACTACATTTATGTAGAATGGAACTGTTTTTGGATAATTTTCCAACAACCTTTTCTCCTCGTCCGTTTCTTTTCTTCCATACTTTACATGAGCCAAATCTCTTTCCTTCATTTTTCTAGAGGTGTCACCTTATCCAGGTGAATAATACTTCCTAGAATCAAGCTTGAAGATTTGTTTCTACTCTGCTCGCTTTCACCATCCTTATCCGTACGGCTTGTCACCATTACATTATGTGAACTAGGTTGCGACTGGTTCAAAACAAATGATCCAGATTGATCCTGGATGGTACTACTAGCCTGAATAGCTGGTTGACTAGTTGATGCATGTAGCATCAACTGAGGTTGCCTCTGCAACTGGATGCCTTGTTCTCTAAGTCTGCAGAATTCCCTGTATCTCTCAAATTCTGGGTCATACCCATAGATTTGATCTTCTTCGGGGAATCCTACATAATAGGCACCTCTTCCTCTTCCTCTAAATCCAAATTGGGGTCCGCCTCTACCTCTGAAATTCCCTCTAAATGAAGCGTTTCTATCACTACCATAATACTGATTAGACATGCCACGGTTAAATCCACCGCGTTGCTGTTGCTGACGCCCGTATGCTAATGTTTTACACTCCTCCCTAGCATGAGTATTATTCTTATGATATATGCAGTAGGGTCTCTGCTGCTTCAACTGCTTCTGCTTTTCAGCAGACGCGGTCTTCACAGTAGTCAACTCCTTTAAAGCTTCATTCTGAGTAACTTGTAATTTATCCACTTTCTGAACCAATTGTAGCCACTCCTTTGAGAGAATAGCTAGAAAAGACTCCTTGGCCTGCTCCTCCTTAGACTTTTTGACATCACAAGGGGACCGACCAGGTAGCATCTCTTCAGCATTCTCCTCACTTCTCTCCTCTTCCACTGCCTTTTGCAACTGATTTTGTGGTCTTGACTTTGTCTGGTTATACTTTTTAGTACTTCCATACGGAGCATTCCCTACAAAAGCAATTTCTGGGCACTTCTCCTCCGTAGCTACAACTTGATTCACTACAATCGGTTTATCCTTGGCTCCAAAGTAGTAAACACATTCCTATACTTCTTATCAATCTGTGTTACAGCGTATGCAAGGTCTTGCCATGTTTTCATCGATGGCAATACGTCCTGCAACTCCGTCTGATATAATGGACTACTTTTATGAATGAAGGCATTAATAATATTCTCCTGCCTTACCTGATCAGTCTGATCTGCATAGACCAGATCCACATGGTTACTCAACCTCTTTAAAAACTCTAAGGCTGACTCACCTTCTTCCTGCTTCATATTAAATAACTCTCTCTTGAGCATCGTCAAATCATAAGTCCGCGCGAGATACTTTAAAATATTTCTCTGCGCTTCTGTATAAGTTGAGGATGTTCTCGCTATCCTCCTAGCCGTATTTTGAGACAACCTTCTCAAACGCTCCTTCTTGACCTTATCAGCAGTATTCTCCAGAAATTCACTTTCCAGATCAGTAAAAGATTTCAGCGCCTCCATCGGCTTTATACTATCATGCAAAGGTCTATGCTTCAAGGCTTTTAGCACATCTCTCACATCAACTTCTACACTTGAGCTAGAGTTCAACGTAGATGAACTGCTATTATCACTATCTGAGTAATGTCTACTCCTAGCTCTTGATCTGTGAGATCTCTTTCTACTCTTCGACTTTCTCTTTCTCCTCTCAGGGCTAAGGTCAGCTCTATTTGCGGTATCTCTCCACGGAGTAGGACGAGAAAACCTGTCCTCTCCCTGGGACGATTTGTCGCAGATAGTCACTTTCCTTTCCCTAGACTTCTTATTCTCTGAGTAACCATAGGCATTTGATTGTGCTTGTTCAGCATTCCTCAAACTCTGCGGCTCCTCAGTCCAACCTCTATCTCTACCCGAATATTTGTCTCTATCCTCTTGAGACCTTACATAAACCTCTGAATGAACCTCTCTCTTAGATTCACTTACTCTTTCAACTCTATTCTCAATGTAAGAAGACTCACTTATCTTCTTCCATTGATCGTCCCCCGTTTCCTTTTCTCGGACTTGCGCCCTTTCGATAACTTTTATTGTTGATTCCATTTTCTTTTCCAATGAGTTAATCTGTAAATCCTTGGGATCGACTCGATCCCTCTGATCCTCTCGTCGGATCCAATTCACCATTTCGGGGTCGTATCGCCTCGAATATTTATCCTCGTATAAATCGGCCGGCGCGTCCTCGTAATATTCGTCCTAATTCATGTCCATCGTATTTGACCTCCACGCCAGTTTCAACTTCCGTCTAATCTCCTCCAGCGTTTCGGCCATCATATGGACCAACTTCGGGGGTGACATCGGTCTCTCTCTCTCTCAAAGGTCTGATGACCTTTGACACTACCACTTACAGTAGTTTCGATCTCGGCCTGCCTAGCCATCTCAAAACTACTTCTCCTCAACTCTTCCTCAACTCTTGCCACTTCGGCAATTCTACTCTCTCCCCTTCCTTCAGTCTCAGGGGCCTGTGCTTGAACCTGTTCTACCGTTGTGTGTTCTTCAGCAGAGTCGAGATTCCAAACACTAGGTTCATGTGACCTAGGAGAAGTCCTGAAAGTTTTTCCTACCAGAATACTCATTTACTTAATTTTTCCGGTATGTGCCTGCAAATAAAACCCAGGAGGTTTAGTTATTTTTCTGGTGGTTCTCCGGTTATCCGTCATGAGAGGGGTTAAGAGTCCACCACTTGTTAGGCTACTGTGGATTCAAGACGATGCAACAGTTCTGACCACAGGCTAACAAAAACAATAAACACAAAACTCTCCCAGACGTTTCACCAGATACTCGCCAGAACTTTCACCAAACCTCCGACAGAACACCTTGGCACGTACCTCAGGAGATCCTACCCAAGTCTCCACTCCTAACCTTATAAACTCCAACCCCTACGCTCACAAAACAATACACTTACAGGTCCAAAATGTATTGGGTGACTATGGGTGAGGCCAATAAAAAATAATAAACAAAAATATTATAATAAAGGCCATGGTGGCGACGCTCCATAAAACTCAATAAATCTAACACTGACCAAAAGACATAAAAATCGCGAAACAGTAGCAGCATAAATCTATGCAAATTATCTTCTTTCTTTTCGCCACTTTTTGCCGCATCCAACCGCCTGCGCACCGACACCGGAAGCTGAACACGTGCACCTGGAGCCACCCCAACAAATACAGTATTAGATATCCTTGTATCTTGCTTGGTGATTTTAACTTGCCACGATTTCTCACATGTAAATATGAAGAAATGTCTGCCATATCAAAGCTGATGCATGATATTCTTGCTGATGCTGGGTCTGATTCATACACAAATACTCCCACCAGGAATAGGAATTTTCTTGATCTCATATTCTGTAATGTAAAATCATTAGTATCAAATGTGCAGAGTGCCCTATCTTTTTCTACAAGTGTCCATGACTCTGTTACTTTCTTTATTCATGGTAAATTGCCCCATGAAACTGAATACTTTTTCTATCCTGACTTTCGTAAGGCTGCCTATGTTTCCTTGTCAATCTTTTTTGCTAAAGTAAATTGGTCTTTAGTTTTTTCCTCCTCTTCTAAGATAAATGATTTTTATGTCAACTTTCTACCGCTCTTGCAACAAGGAATAGAACTTTATGTCCCCTTGAAGAGTGGAAGAAAGAAACCAGTATTTCTAAAGAAGTTAGAGAAAGAGAAGCTACTTTGGTGGAAAAATCTAAACTCTTCCCCTCTATCCTTAACCATGCAAAATATAAAACGGCTAGATATAAATTGAGATCAGAAACTAAAAGAAATCAAATTATGAAAGAGATGAATCTTGTTAAAGCTGGAAGCTTAGGCCAATTTTATCAGTATGTGAATAGTAAACTTCCTGCATCTACAGCTATTCTTGATCTTAAATATAGAGTCATAATTGCCATAAATCCTGTAGATAAAGCTGACTTGCTAAATGATTCTTTTTCCTCTATTTTTAACAAACCAGAAAATATTCCTGAGCCTAACCTTACTTCTGACAAAAAATTTGAACATAAATTCTCTTGTAGTTTTGATTTCCTCACTGTCATTTCAGTGCTCAAAAATCTTAAACCAACGTTATTACTGGGTCCAGACAATATATGTGCATTCTTTTATAGCAAACTTCACCTTGTTCTTTCTGAACCATAGTCAACCATCTTTGAAGTCTCCTTCAGGACAGTAGAAATACCCAACATTTGGCGTGAAGCAATTATTGTTCCAATTTTCAAAAAAGGTGATTCCACATTGGCTGAAAATTACCAACCAATTTTTTTGTGCTGTATTTCATGCAAGGTCGTGGAATCAATTATTAATTTGAATATGAGGAAGTTGATTAAAAATCTGCATTTTCTGTCATCTAAACAGTATGGTTTTAGGAAATCTAAGTCTTGTGCACTGCAATTGTTGCATTGTAGAAATATATGGTCACGTTCACTTGATAAGAAAGTACCAATGGATGTTATATATATTCATTTTTGTAAAGTTTTTGATACTGTACCTCATGACATTCTCATTCAGAAGTTGATGAAGATCGGTATCTCCAGAATCTGTTTTAATTCAATTTTTTCTTTCTTGAACAACTGTACCCAAAGAGCTAAGGTTAAGTTTGCCATCTCAAAGTCATTGCCTGTGACTAGTAGAGTGCCCCAGGGTAGTTTCCTTGGACGTAGTCTATTTTTGATCTATATAAATGATTTGTGTAAACTATCTTAATAGTGAATTGTTTCTTTTTGCAGATGATCTCAAACTTTTTAACCAGTCAGTCAACTCAGTTATTCTACATTCTGACCTAAACAAAATTGACTTTTGGTCCAGAGAAAATAGATTGAGTATAGCATTCAATAAATGTAATGTTCTGCATCTTGGCAAAAACAATTCCTGTATAAATTACTATCTTGATGACAGTAATATACCAAATACAACACAAGTTACAGACCTATGTGTTATAATTACTGGTACCTTATCTAATTCTGCTCACTGCACCCATATTTTCTAGAAAGGCTCTTTCACTGCAAATTTGATGCTTCATAGTTTCTTCAGTAGAAATAAAAATGTACTTACAAAGGCTTTCATTACTTATGTTAGACCTATATTAGAATATGCCACAGTAGTTTGGAATCCTAATCTCAAGCAAGATATCAAAAGAGTTGAGAAAGTTAAGCTGAAATTCATTGAAAGAATACTCGCTTATGATACTACTTATGATGAATGTTTGAACCACCTGGGTTTAGAGTGATTAGACCTATGACAGCTTGGTTTTGATCTTACTATGGTTTATAATATTGTCCATTTGAATGTTTTGCCAATTGATAACTTTTTCTCTTTTGTTCATAATTCTAACCCTGCCAATAACTCGTTAAAAATGGTGTATTGTAAGTATCATTATGATTTCTTGAAATATGAATTCTGTAGTCAGGTAATCCGAGCTTTTGATTCCCTTGATGAAAGTACTGTAAATGCTATTTGGGCAAAAAACTTTTCTGATAGACATAAAAGGGCAAATCTGATTCCTTTCTTAGAGGTGTAACTTAATTCACTAATTTCTTTAGCTGTTACATTTTTCACATGTATTTATTCCTTATATTTACTGCGTATTATTTTCGACCTAATAAAATTATTATTATTACTTGTAAGAAAAGTTATTAGAATTGATGTAAATTAGTAATGTATAATATGGATATATTATTAATGTACATAATTTCATCTTTTCGAGAATTTCTTTCAAATATGTCTGGTTTTCTGTCTCATTAACCCTCCTGTATATTTTTCTCAAGTGTTGGATAAGTATTTTGTTTTGAACATTCCTGCATCAAAATCTATTATTGGCCCAATTAGGAATTGTCACATAATATCACACATTGCCACCTGGTTTTGTAAGAAATACCATAACCCTTTGGAGTCACATGAAGATGTACATTCCCAAGAAATACAGTACACCCGAAGTCTTAAAAACACCTGAATGTATTATAAATGGAGATAAAAACATTATTTTTCCATCCAGCTCAACAGGTAACAACTTGTAGCAAAAATTTTCGACTTTATAGTTGCTAAAAACTTTAGACGCTGTAACATTCTTACACATCCATACTGATAAAGCATCACTAGTGAACTGAGCAACAATATCAGCTCACTGAAGAAAAGCACGGGCACCAAGCATCACATCAAAAGCCAACAATTGCCAAATCATATTTAAATATCTTTGAGCATGATGGCACAATTTCATCCATACAGCACAAAAATGATCAATTTCATTTTGTGTAATCCTATATTCAAGGTAATTCAATTTAGTATTTACGGGATCAGAATCAGTGGCATTGTGAACTTTGCTTCTAGGATCAACTACATGCACAGCTATAACTTTCCTTCCATGAATTTTTATAACAATAAATTGGCGTGTATAAAGAGCATTTGTAATATTATTCAAGCAATGCTCATATTTGTCACCCAATTCTACAGCAGCTTGTAATTTGTCAATTATGACATGCTTTCCGCTAAGAATTGTGATATATTTACCCTTGAACACAACTGGGCAAACAATTTGAAACTGAGCTTCATCCCAGATGATCATACCATCAGAATCAGTGCAGTGGCCATCACTAGCAACACATCCACCAACATTTCCTAAATCAGTGAAGAAGTTTTCACCATTCCAAAAGGCTGCTTTTCCCTCCTCCATAAAAAACTTAGTCACTGATTTACAATAATCGTGGCAACACCATTTATAGTCAACTCTCAAGATCTTGTTTGTCATCCAAAAATTCAATGAACTTTGTTTCAAAACTTGATCTTTATACTGCTTCATCAAGTAAACAGATCTACTTTCAGCATCAGTTACTGTAGTAGTATAGGTTTCATCTCCAGTGATTCCCTTTGAGCCAAAAAAATGGTTTCCCGAAAATCCGTCCCCCACAATCCGTCCCCCACATTCCGTCCCCCACAATCAGTCCCTCACAATCCGTCCCCCACAATCTGTCCCCCCACAATCCGTCCCCCCACAATCCGTCCCCCACATTCCGTCCCCCACAATCCGTCCCCCACATTCCGTCCCCCACAATCCGTCCCCCCACAATCCGTCCCCCACATTCCGTCCCCCACAATCCATCCCCCACATTCCGTCCCCCCACAATCCATCCCCCACATTAATGTGAAAGATAAATATTATTAATGTATGTTGTATAAGACTTGAAAAGAATATCAAAATAGCTGTTACATTTGTAAAATAAAATATGTAACTTTACTGTATTAATCGTTTTGGTGTTTTTCGGGAAAGCTAAAACATGGAGGTGGCTGAGTAGATGAAACGCAGTCGTTGCCGTGTGGGTAAAACGTGGCCGTGGCCGAATGAGTGAAAAACTGCAGTATATGCCTATTTTGCAGATTGAATAAGTTGGCCGGCCACGGCCATCTTTTTTAACCACTTTTTTCTTTTTTTATTTTACACTTTCTTTTTTCTTTTTGAATCTTTTTCTTTCTGATTTTTTTTTTATTTTTTCTTTTCTCACCTTTTTTAAATGTAACGCCACGGCCACGACATTTTACTCTTTTTATTTTTACTTTTACTTTTTTTACAGTTTACTTTTTTACACGTTTTGGTTTTTTCCACTCGGCCACGGCACAAGGAGCTAAGCTAACGGATTTTAACTGAGAGATTCAAAATGTGTCAAAAAGTTTCATTTGACATTAAATCGATTGTTTATTAATCCTAAGCGTCAATTACGCTGGGAAAATGTCATTGAGAGAGATTAAAATATATATTCATAAAAAGGGAAGCTGAATACCTATACCTATGGGATAACCTCATGTTTTACTTACTTGGTCGTCGCCATGTTTTACCCACACCCAGGGATGGAAAAACCCCATTTTTCAAAATTTCGACTTTTGGGTTTAATGGGTTTTTTGCTGGGTTTTTTGGGTTTATTGTGGGTGTTTTGGTTCAATGCGGGTTTAATGTTGTACTCATTTCAAGATTGCCATGTCTATTGTCAAGACAGTCGCAAGATGATTATACATAAGATTTAAATAAATGCGATTAAAATTTTTCTGAAATAATACGAAAAATTAAAGGATATTTTCGCTTATGACATCATCCACTAAGAATTAGTAAAAAGTTTTCAAGAAAGGAAAAAATTGGCACTTAACAGTTAAGTTACGTACGACACACATTAGACCTATTTGCGAATATGCATTTCTGTAATAGAATACCGCGATAGCATTGATATGTCGCTATCAATCTTTTAGGCTTGGGGTTTCACTGGCTCTTCACTTGATGAAAACCAAGTCTCGAACTTACAACGGGCGATATGCAGATAAAGTGTGGGCTATTTGTGAAGAATGATTGAAATTTAGAAATTTATGGTTAGGCTATGACCTTCTCAATACCGATTTCATTCTTTACAGATCGCAAGTTGCAGTCATAGATGACTTAGATTTTTTGTCCATAAACTAGACTTTTCAAACATATTTTCTGTTACGAACCATTCACACGTGAAGTGAAGTAGAGTTCTCTTATTTGGCATCATTTTATCAGAAAGTTACGTTGTATTATTTAACAATGACTGCATGAAAAACATTCGTATACGGACTTTAGCACTAAGCGACATAGAAATTCGAAACTTTCATTAAAATAATTCACTAAGTATTAAAATGCTGATGTTTAAACCATCTATTCGCAAAACTATGTCTTTATTATGTGCAATCTTTCAAGTTTTATATTTTGAGCTTAGGTAGAATAAAAAGTAAATTACAGTACCATTTTGTTGCATGAATACCACAAACTTCATCACCCGAAATGTGGGGGACGGATATGTGGAGGACGGATTGTGGGGGACGAATTTTCCACATCCCAAAAAAACAGTGTTAGTACAAATCTTTCTGGTTGGAAGCACACATTTGTACACATGTGAAAATTGAGGTTCACTTTTTGGCACAAAAATACTAACATTGACTCAATAAGGTTTATGCAAGTTTTTCATTGGAGACTGGTGGCAAACAACATTTCTAGGGATTTCCAAAGCATGTCCAGTTCTACCAGTTACACACAACTGGAATCATTTCATGCCATCAACTTTATTACAAAAGACACCTGCAAAAATTGGCAGCAGTGCTGCAATGCTGATACTATTTTGAATCATGATCGATAAAAATTCATTTGTTGCTGGCCAGTTTTGTACCACAGTTGCCCAGCAATGTTCAATCATCAGCTTCATCGGCTTTTTCATTTTCATCTGCAAACAACAATACATCAACAAAAATAAGAAAATCGATTTAGCACAATTCCAACTAGTACCAGATGATATGTCTCTGCCAGGCGTAGCAGGAGGGGAGTCATTGTCTTTATCATCCAATTTGACATCGAATGTCACACTTTTGACTGCAGCCGAACCAACTTTGTTGTCTCCACCATGCAATGGACAAGCAAAACAAATACAAATCACCATGTCCACTAAACAGCACAAACAACCATTTGTCATATTCGCAACAATCTTATCACAAAATTATGCCCAGCATAATTTTGCTCTGGCTCCTCAAAAAGTCAATCAATATCAAATGGCAAATTATCATTTTTGCTACTACCACTGCAAGTTGATTTCGATTCCAAAAAAACTGGTTCTGTATTGTAGAAACAACCAGGTACAAATCCATTTAATGGAATTTCAGGAGCAAAACTGTTTGATCCCAGATCATTAATTGTAAAATCCCAAGCTTCCAGTTCTCGCTCATCACAAACTGATTGAGCTTCATCAGGACACGAACTTATACAAACATTTTCAAAACGCCTTTTCAAGATATTCATTCAAAGCAGTGACATTAGAATCATGCTCAAAATTATCAACACATGATTTCGGATGATCAATTTTCAAATGCAGGCTTTCAGCAATTTTTTCATCAAATTCAAAATCAACATCTTGGTTCAGCATGAACCGAACAGGAAAAGCCAATTTAGTGACCCTGTCACACACATTTTCAGGCTCTTCATAGTTTTCAACAAAATCATCAAGATTAAATGTGAAACTATCATCAAAATCTTTGTCAACAACAAAATTGGCACACAACTCCAAATTTTCGAAAGCTGTTCGGGTACCACAAAGCTTAGCCATTTTCTTATCGAAAGCATCATCTGGAAACGAATTTTCAAATTCAATTTCAGAAACGTCAATACTAGGCCTTTGATCAACTAACAAATTTTCACTATTGGGACGGTTCAAAAACTATTTTTGTGTTTTCAATGTGTTAACATTACAAGGTTCAAACTGAGTCCCATTTTGTTGGCATCTTTCTAAAAACACCCTTATCATCAACACCTAAATGATCCCAAGACATCAACTGCTGAGACCTCGAATTATAGTTATTGACCCCAGGTCTTCTGAAATTTGAATTTCTATGAATAAAATTCTTATTTGCCCAATTCTGATTTTCATTTTGATGATTATCAACATAATTACCTTTCCATTTGTTCTGGCCACCGTATTGAGCATCCCGGGTCTAGGTGACTCGATTTTTCGCTGTGCAGCAGTCTGGGTGGTGGCTACTTTCTGACCAATGGCGGCATGGTTTTGTACAATTGTGGGCTATGTGACCCCACTCAAGACAAGTGTGGCATAGTTTCGGTTCGATCTTGCTTCCACATTGGCAGTCGTTCAAATGCAATTCTTCTGAAAACAGGGCCACTCATTGTGGTATTGTTTCTTCGACAAACCATCCACGGCCATTTTCAGCACACCTTTAATGGATTTCAATTCACTTTGCAAGTCTGACAATTCTCGTGCCATATCTGAATTAGAATTCATGTGAATATTTGAAGCTACATTCATATTAGCATCATCCCTTAATAGTTGGGATTCAGTATGCCTGGCTGCTTCATTCAAAGTAGCAAATTCTCCATATTTCAGACCTTCATAAATATTTGATCTCACACCCCTAACAAATATGGGTTTGCTCACGTGCCTCATCTGCTAAAATGACATATGCTGATCTAGCCAATTTTTGGAGCTTATCAAGGTACTCAGTAACTGATTCAACCTTCTTTTGTTTACGATCATACAACAATTGCTGGTGTAAATTGCTATCCCTACCATCAGGATAAAGTCTCTTGAACCCTTCAACTATTGCCTCAAAAGTCACAGGATACAAATTTCTCTTAAGACCATGCAACGATGCAAGTACTGAACCAATCAGATTTGATTCCAAATAAGCAATTTTATACAACTGGTCATCATCACCTATGCCCTGCAAGGTCATAAAGTGTGTCAATTTTCCAATCCAATCCGAAAAAGTACCACCAAAATTCCCAGAAAATAGTTTTGGGGGATTGAACATTCGAAATGGATTAAAACAATGAAACAATTGCCTCATATTAGCTTCGTTATGGTCTTCCGTTTCCTCAATTTTCAATTTTAAATTTTCAAGCTTATCCTTAATAGGCTGCTTCCTCCATAGCTTTTTTTACAGTCACCTCCAAAGCTTTAGCCTCTGCATCATCATTATCAGGCATGACTTTAAGCTTAGTTTGTGGCCTAGTGCGACCCAAAAATTCAAAATATGCTTTAGCTTTTTCAACAATCTGCCTAAAAGACTCGTACTCACTAGTTCCAAACTTTTCACTTGTTTTAAACCCTGTTCAAAATAATCAACAAAATTGAAATTCCAAATTTCAATTGACAATGGGAAAAAATAAGAAATCGAAGATTTCTAGACAACAAAACAAACAAAGCTTTGAATCAGTTCAAGCACAAATGAATTAAAATTCCAAATTTTAATTCAACAATCAACAAGAAATCTTTTGATTTGCAACAAAGCCCAGCCCAACCAAAACAATGAAATTAAAATCCCAGATTTTATATGGTCAACACCAAATCCCAGATTTCGAACAAACAAAAACTTAGCCCAATAGCTCAATACAAAAAAGTGACAGTAAAATTGCCAAGCAATAAAGAAAACCTGTCAGCTCAATCAGCTATGTTCTCTCAGTCTCACCAAGTCATGTCATGGTTTGTAACACAGGTTCTTTCTAGTGAATACTAGCGTCGAGCAGAAACACAAAAGTTTCCAGTACTTAGCTTATAGCAACCCTGTTGCCATAGTCAAACAAAACTTACTAGTGATATATTGTTTATTTGGGGCATAGAATATGACTAAAACTAAAAACTAAAACCAAAAAGAACAACCTAATCACAAGTGGATCAGCCAATTATACACAAGTCAAAAGAAAGATAAAAATATTAGCTGTAAACTCATGGTCAAAACATTGTGGGTCATTACTTATAAGAAGTGGTCGAAATATTTATGGAAATCTAAAGTGGACTTTGGGAGCTTAATTTCCCATCAACAAATAGTAATTGCTATCTAATTATCATAAGAATCAGTAATAACTTGCATTGCACTTGACAGTAGGATCATTGGCAGACAAACCTGTGAATTAGGCGTTACAGACTCTCCCTCCAAAATAATGGGGAATCAGTGACCCCTAGCCCCAAAAAGTCACCCTATCCACCCTTGCGTCCCTATTATGTGTATATTATACAAATAACTTTAAAAGAAACTAATTGCAAATTTTTATTGATTCAGCTCACCAAAATAGCTGATGATAGACCTGACATGGCTTTTCTGTTAGTAAACAATAAAGCAAGGGGACAAATCTATCATTCATGAATTGTACATGAATTCGAATTTTACGCATTAAAGCTTCATACTTTCTACACCCCATATTGCCCAGCATGCTTAATGAAATTTGGATCCTGTTACATCAGTGACTGTACTTTCTACACCTCCTGTATCACCCCACATGTTATACAAAATTGGATCCTTGGCTGTACTCTCTTCACAAGCTGTATCACCCTGCACAGTTAAGGTGGTAAACTTTGATGTATGTTTTGTACAGGAGTATCTTTTGTGTACCAGCTGTAGGGGCCCGTATAACTACCCTCACAGGAATTAATAATAACTTTTCTTCTGAAAGACATAACAAATTTTCTTTTCTTCATCAAGTTCTTCAATTTTCAGCTGCCTGCATCAACAGCAGTATTTCCTGCATTCCAGAATATTTCTTCATCATTATACTGACAGTGTCAGTAGTACCTCTGGCCCCTTCAGGGCGCCACCCACGCATTTTTTAAAAACTGGATGTTTACTTTTCAGCTTGGTGCCTTATTTCTTAGTGCATATCAAACTGGTTCTTGTATATAAAACTCACATAGACAAACTGATAAAGCATAGCCTCTACCTCTTGCCTTTTCTAGAAATAGACTTCTCGGAAACCTTTATATTTACTTTTCAGTTTGATGTTTTGTACATGGTAGTATGTTTTTTTCTTAGTGCACTGTAAACTAGTTCTCGTCTATAAATCTCACATAGGCAGTTGAGGAAATATAGACAAGGTGCTTTCTTTTGAAACTTTTGTAGTGTGCATGAAAACTAGCTTCTCACAGTGGAAATGATACTATCAATGCACACAGACAAGCCGATAGAATCAAATAACAAACAGATGTTGTTTTTCAACCTGTAACTTTACCAATTTCTCCAAAAAACTGATGTTTACTCGTAAGCTTGATGTTCTGACATTGTGTAACAAACAAAGTACATGCTTAGCTTGTTTTTCTTAGTGCACTGTAAACTGGTTCTTGTATACAAAACTCACATAGGCAAATTGATTAAATATAGCTCTATCTCTCATGCTGTCTAAAAATAGACTTCTCAGAAAGCTTGATGTTTACTTTTCAGCTCGACATTCTGGTGTTCTGTACATGCCTAGCATGTTTTTCTTAGTGCTCAGTAAACTGGTTCTCATATGTCAATCTTACAAAACAAAGCCAAATCACTTTTACATTTTTTGAAACTTTTCCACTGTGCATGAAAACAAGCTTGTTACAGTGAAAATCGTAGTACTGATGCCAAATCCACGTAGACAAGTCGATAGAATCAAATAAAAACATACTTTTCAGAAAACTTAATGTTTACTTGTGAGTTTGACGTTTTGATGTTCGGTAAGAAAGTAAATGCATAGCTGTTTCTCCCAGTGCACAGTAAATAGGTTATTGTTTATAATCTCACATAGACAAAAATTGATGACATATAGTCTTGCTTTTACCTATTGCATTTTCCAAAAATAGCCTTCTTGGAAAATTTGACATTTACTTTTCAGCTCCACATTCTGGTGTTTCGTACATTTGTGCAAAGTAAAATGGTTCTTGTATATAAACCTCACATAAACAAATTCTTGAAATATAGTCAAGTCGCTTGTACTTTTTTTGAAACTTTCTCAGTGTGCATGAAAACTAGCTTGTTACAGTGTGAATGGTAGTATCAATGCACATAGACAAGTTGATAGAATGAAATAACAAACAGATGTTGTTTTCAATTATGTAACTTAATCAACTTCTCATGTTCTGACATTTTTTAGGAAAATACATGCATAGCTTGTTTTACTCAGTGCACAGTAAACTAGTTCTTGTATATAAATCTCGTATAGACAAAAGTTGATGAACTATAGTCTTATCACTTCTACCTATTGCATTTTCCAAAAAATAGACTTATCAGAAAACTTGATGTGTACTTTTCAGCTTGCATTCTGGCATTCTGTAACAGGGCATATGTGTAGCTTGTTTTTCTTTATACGCATAAACTGGTTCTTAAGTCATAGCTAAAATATGAATCTCACATAGACAAATTGATTAAATATGGTCAACTCACTTATTCTCTTTCAAAGCTCTCATAACATGCATGAGAACTGATTATTTAAAATAGAGTATTGATGCAATCACTGAAGTGCCCATCTAGGGTGCCAATCAAGAAGGTTCTAAAAATAGACCTCTCAGAAAACTATGCAGAAAAAAATGTTAGCTTGTTTTTCTTGCTACACAATAAACTGATAGTCCTAGCTGATATATGAATTAGGGCCAACTGTTCTTCCTTTTTGGAAATTATTTTTCACAGTTTGTTGCAGTGCAAATCAGAGTATCGATGCATATGCACAAATTAATGAAATGTAGCTTGTACTGACATAACACATTTTCTAAAAATAGACTTCTGGGAAACTTTGTCGTTTATTTTTAGCTCTGCATTCTGGAGTTTTTCAGCAAAGTACACTCCTACCTTGTTTTTCTTAGTGCAAAGTAAACTGGTTCTCATACATAAACCAAAATGGAAGAAAAATAGCTAAATTGTTTCTACCGCTTACATTTTATAGAAATAGACTTCTCAGAAAACTTGATGTCTATTTTTCAGCTCAATGTTCTGGCATTTTGCAACAAAGTACATGTGCAGCTTGTTTTTCTTAGTGCACAGTAAACAATTTCTTGCATATAAATCTCATATGGACAAAAATTGATGAAATATAGTCAAATTGCTTCTACTGCTTGCATTTTCCAAAACTCTACTCCTCAGAAAACTTGATGTTTATCAGCTCAGCATTTTGATGTTTTTTAACCATGCAGAAGGTACACGCCTGCCTTGTTTTTCTTAATACATAGTAAACTGGTTCTCAACTCGTAGCCAATATATAAATCTCACATAGACAAATCAATGAAATATAATCAGCTGCATCTTCTGTTTCCAAACACTATTAACATACATGATAAGTGTTCTTTGAAATAAAGTATTGATGCAGTTACTGTAGCTCCCCTCTAGGACATCACTCAAGCAGTTTCTAAAAATAAACTTCTCACAACACTTGATACTTACTATTCAGCGCAGCATTCTGGCATTTTCAACTATGCAGAAGATACATGCTTAGTTTGTTTTTGTTAATGCACACTAAACTGATTCTCAAGTTATAGCTAATATATGAATCTTACATAGAGAAATCAATGAAATGCAGCCAGCTCAATTCTTCTCCTTCCAAAGTCTCCAAAGTCTGACATATGTAACTGGTTCTTTGAAATAGAGTATTGATGCAATCACTGAAGCACCCCTTAGGGTGCCAATCAAGCAGTTTCTAAACATAGACTTCTTGGAAAACTATGCAGAAGGTACATGAGTAGCTTGTTTTTGTTAGTACACAGTAAACTGATTCTCAAGTTGTAGCTAATATATGAATCTAACATAGATGAATCGATGAAATATGGCCAATTCATTTTTCCTTCTTAGAAACTTTTTTGGTGTACAAGAAAACTGGTTTTCACAGTTTTGTTACAGTGCAAATAAGAGCATCAATGCTGATAGAGAAATCCATGAAATACAGCTTGATCTTTCTTTTTCAGAGTTTGTCAACATGCATGAAAACTCAGTGGGTGCAGAAACTAGTGCTAAAATCGATGCACATGTATGAATCTAACATAGACAAATCGATTAAATGTGGCCAACTGTTCTTCCTCAATAGAAACTGGTTCTAACAGTAGTTTTTACATTGCAACTGGGAGTATCTACGCACATGTACATATCAATGAAATATAGATTGTACCTGCGCATTTTCTAGAAATAGACTTCTCAGAAAACTTGATGTTCTTTTTAGCTCAGCATTCTAGCATTTTGTAACAAAGTGTATGTGTAACTTGTTTTGATTACTGCCTGCACAGTGAGCTAATTCCAAAGTTGTAGCTCACATAGACAACTTGCTTTTTAAATTCTCCTAACAAGCATGATAACTTGTTCTTTGTAATAGAATATTGATGCAATCACTGAACCACTCATGCAGTTTCTAAAAATAGACTCCTCAAAAAACTTGATGTTTACCTTTTTCAGCTCGACATTCTAGCGTTTTTTAACCATGCAGAAGGTACATACCTATGTTGTTTTTCTTAGTACACGGTAAACTGGTTCTCAAGTTGTAGCTAATGTATGAATCCCACATAGACAAAGGAAAGCTGAGGTAGCTGTTGTTGCTGTTGAAGTAGCTGCAGCAAACCATAGCTGCTGAGGTAGCTGAAGCAAGTCCTGCTGTTGCAAGTGCGGTAGCTTTGCCAGCTAAGAAAATATCAAGATGCTTTTGGCGAATGTACATCTGCTAAGCTGCTAAAAATGTAGGTGGCCTAATATCCACTTCCTGTTTCAGAAATTTGTCCTAGAGAACTATTTTAGGATTCATAATGTGCTAATCACAATGCAACTTTAGAAAGTCTGCAAATACTGAAAGTTGACTCTTCATGACTCATTGAAATTTAATTATTGATTGATGTTCAAAAAAGCATTGATGCATAGAGCTGAAAATTTATTTTTTCTTGAAAAATTTGTTTTAAATTCAATTTTCTATGTTATAAATCACTCAACCCTTAGTTTTCTATCAACAATAAACCAGAAATTCAAATATTTTTTAAACATTCAGCTCAAATTCAGAATTTTTATTAGAATCTTGACGTTTTTCTTAATCAAATATCAACTAAAAATTCAATTATTTCTAAAAATTTACTTTAAATTCAATATTTTTGACAAGAATTTCAACATTATTCATCAAAAAATTACTCAAATTCTAGATTTTTCAACAAAAATTCTCAACATTTTTAATGAAAAATCATTCAAAATTCAAATTTCTTTTAGAAATTCAGTTCAAAACTGGAAATTTTGTGAAAAATCAACTTAAAATTTAATTTTTTCCTGAATACTTTGTTTTAAAATGCAGATTTCTCTGCTGAAAATTACTCAGCCCTTTAGTTTTCCATCAAAAATTAACCAAAAATTCAAATATTATGCAAAAATTATTTTCATCCTCAATTTTATGACAATGTCTCATTCCAATTGATGGATAGGTCTTGTATGTAGAAAGAAGCACAAATATTTCATCACCAATCTTATGATAGATTGTAAAAGACGTGCAATAATTTTGATTCATGCAAACAACATCATCATGCAACATCATAAACCTGTTTTTTCAAAAGCAATGAAAGATCAAATGCTCTAGCTCATTTTCAAGTCTTCATCTTAATATAATTAGATTGTGATATATTGATTGGCCCAACTATAATCGCCTACTTACATATATTTGATATACCTTCTTCTAAATGTACTGAAGAGGACGGTTAGGACAGTTTGGACAACATAGGATGGTTTGGTCGGTTAGGACAGTTTAGACAACATGGGGCGGTTTGGTCGGTTAAGACAGTTTAGACAACATGGGACGGTTTGGTCGGTTAGAACAGTTTAAACAGCATGGGACAGTTTGGTCGGTTAGGGCAGTTTAGGCAACATGGGACGGTTTGGTCGGTTAGGACAGTTTTGGCAACTGGGACGGTTTGGCCGGTTTGAACTAACCGTCCTAACCGTCCTGTCTAAAAATAATGAGGGATGTGATAAATTTCTTTCATTTGGACGGTTAGGACGGTTAGGATTTTATGTTTTTGCATATCACAAACTTACCTATTCATTTTCTCTACTCCTTTTTTTGATTGTTTGTGTTATCCCATTGACTGAACTTTTATTTTACACTCCATTTTTCCATAATTCTATGTTTTTGACTCTTGTCTTTCAAATTCTTCACTTCATTTTATACTCCTGTTTTCTTGTCTCATTCCATCATAATCTATCATCTCCATTATTCACACCTTTCATACTGCTGAAATAACATTTTAATATTTTGTCAAACTTATAACACTGCAAAAAAAAATTAAAAATATTATAATGTTTCACTGAAGGATAGCATGGCTGTCAAGGATGTCCAAATTGATCCTGCATCATCCTTGTGATTCTGCCGAAGTGAAAATTCGTCTATGTGAGCTGCTAATCTTTCCATACTTTTTAGACCATGCATGGCAGAGATCCGTTGTTTAAGTAGCCCCCATAAGCCTTCAATGGTGTTGGTATGCGTGCCATCCGAGGTGACGAATTCCTTGTTGTGCAATACCACTTTATGATTATATCCTAACTCGTGCAAATTATTATATGTCGCAAGTCTATCTTGATAAATCGTAACATTTTTAGAAATATGCTTCTCAATTTTCGGCATCAGAATTTCGCGGGAGTTAGTAGGTATGTACACATTTTCGATTGTTCCGTTGCACAATACCAAAAACCAGTGCTGTTTGTTTGCTTGTACCTCTTCCATTCTTTGCTTTTTTGCCAAAAAAATGATTCGTCTATCTCAACTTCATGATTATTTTGTGCAAGAAACACGTGTTCATCAAAAACTAAAGGTTTCTTGATCATCATCTGTGACAGCATATTGCGAAACTTTTCATACCATTCTAAGATGGTTGAATAGCCTATGTCCGATCCAATCATACGTTTTGCCAAGTAAGCAGGAATATCATTAGAAAAAAATATAGCAACCAGTCCATTTCCCAAGCCAGTGGCGCGCACAAAAAGTGAAGAGTGTCTTATTGTGGTCTGCATTTTACAGCCATTACAATTCCAAACATAACCGTCTGTTGTTTGACTTTTGACTACTTGTTTCATCTGGTGATGGCATTTCTCACAAAGCATCTGTCTCTTCAACAGATTATGATGCTGTAAAAATTCAATTGTTGAATCATTTTTTTTGCTATTTCACAAATTTTTGACACATTCATCCTGAAGTAGACTTAATAATAAAAATTTCATGTTGATCACAGAAAAAAGATAAGTTTCAAACAATAAAATTAATGGCATGATGAAAAACTCACTAATATGACGAAACTTTATTCAATGGAAACGTGTATATATGTAAAAGGTAGGAACCATCAAAAGCAAACTAAAAAATCAACTCAAAACTCAAAAACTCAGAAACCAAAACTCAAAACTCGCAGCTCAAAAAATATGAAGGAACATCGAAACAACTTTTCCAATATGACTTGGTCAACTTATTATGAAGCAGTACTGGTACCAGCAACTGCTGTTTCATCATTTTCTTGTTCTTGATCTCGATTTTCATCAATTTCTTTCATGATTGCCTTGTAATAAGAAGGCCAATCCATATCTGTAATTCCACTATACGGTGGGTTTTGACTGATATCTTTTCCATACTGCGTTTCATATGTACAACAGGGAACTTTGATTTCCATGAACAGTGCTGATGAAATTTTTTCTGACGGAGCTTTTATGAAACAATGGGTAGCATTTCGGTGGAAACAAATTTTTTTATAGTAACCCATGAATCCATTTTCGTTTTCTTTAAATTTGCCAAGTGAATGCAAGGAAGTTGCACATTGGACAGATCGTAATTTCCGATTTTTTTGAAGGAGCATGCGAGCCGTCACAAATCGCCCAGCAGACTGAACAAGTGCCTCACGTAAATCTGGCTCATTTGCTTCGTAAATGGCAGTTGAGAAAGCTGCTGCATTGATTGTTGATGGCACATCTGTATTAAGAAACAGGGAAGCTCGGTAGGAATTCGTTTGTTTTCTAATTATTGTAACCAATTCGCAAGCATGTAGAAATGTTGTCTTTCCAATTTCAATGGGTATGTTTCCATCATGGATCCTGATGAAATGAAAAAGCATGTAAAAAAACAATTCACAATTATAGTTAGGAGCTAAAAAACATCCCACCCATTTTTCTCCAGAATTCATTTAAGCTCATTAATCTTGATGAAACTTTTTCAAGTTAGTACTGCAAAAGAACGGAAATTGTTGATAAAAAACTCCAATTTAAAATTATGCAATGAGGAAGCACAGTGAAATTATGATCGACATGTGCACCCAAGAAATATAGTATTTTTTGACCAATTTGTATTCAATATGCAGGGACTGTAAACGTAACTCAGCTTTTCTAGAGTCTGTTACATGTTTTTAAACTGCCTTATTCTTAGTTCTGTGTGAAAACTGCCTTTTTATCCTCTGATCCATTATTCAAAAGTCCCTAGCCAACAGAATGAATTACTAATTCTCTCATATCTCATTATTTGCAATAGTATTACATTCTTACCCCAATGTGTGCAAAATTGAGTATTTTCAAATATGGTTGAGAACAGCCAGTCTCAAACTGTTGTCAATGTCTTTGCTTGCTGTCAAGTCCTGTGGAATATTGACGTTTTTTGCCACTATTGTGCAGTAAAACGCCTTCAGCTTCACGAAAAATAGATTCTTCTTGTTCTTTTTCAATTAAACGCAATGCTTGAAGTTCTTCCAAAGCATCAGCATCCCAATGTGTATGACTTCTGTACGGCGCCATGATGCTGATCAAAAACATAAGATAAGCACTTTAATGGCCATTCATTGCCACATGCCGAAACTACGTCAGTGAACTGTTCTTTTTTAGAATCCAAATAAGGGTGCGACAGAAATCTGCAGGAATCTGTCAGCCAAACCATCACTGACAGAACAAATCTTCTGGAATAAATTGCAAAACGGTTCGGGCTGGGTTGACCCGGCGATGGAAAAAAAATATATCGGAAACATCCATGGTATCTTTGGAACCAAAGGCTTTTGATATACCAGCACCCGAATAAAAACTGTTTCAAAATAAACCTTTCCATTCTTTATCGTTTCCACCACCAACAGCTTGAGCTAGTATGGCTCCAAATTCATCTGAAGCCCATAATAAAGAGCCATTGGTTTCAGTTAGGGCTCTCATCAATCCAGCTTTCGTAAAATTTTGATACATTATTTTGCCGATTTTCTTTTGTTTCTGCAAAGTTGATAATGGATCCAATAAATATTCGAAAATGCTTGGGATTTACCCCCTCCACTTTGGCAAATCGAAATTAAAAATAACGTCGGCTTCATTGAGTATTCTGAATCAGCGATCTTGAAAATACAGTAAAGATCAGAAAGTGCATATACATTACTATGGTCTTTTTTCAAAGTGATCCTTGGAAAGAATGAAACGAGAAGAGAAAAAAAGAAAGAAAGATGATAAAACAATCGACTTAAGTGACAAAAACAGGAAAGGACAAGAGTAAACAGGATAAAGAACAGATGGAAAGAAATAAACAAAAGAAAGAAAAATACAGAATGGGGAAAAAAAAGAAAGATAATGATAGAGAAAAAAGATTAAAATTATTAGAAGAAGAAAGAAAAATGGGATGGATAGAAAGAGTAGCAAAAAGTGAAGAACAACAAGAACATAAGAGAGAAGTGCACTAGAGAAAAAGATAAAGAGAAGATTTTTACGAGTTTTTTCTGTCTGTTTTCTGTTTATAACAATATAAATTTTGCATCAAAATTCAAAAATTAAAAGTTAGGCAGCGTTGAAATTTGCAGTTCTCAGCCAGGCAAAATGCAAGCCTTGCACATACTCGTAATATCATACTACCTACTTTAATATTTAGTTTCGTGTCTGGTGCCGTCATGTAGATATAGCTGGTAAGAGGTTCGAGAAAATCAATTGCGGCTTCGTATTGTGACGAATAGAATCACGTATCAATAAATCGTTAATCTGGAAAAGGCCATTGATAGAAATACTGTATAATGTTCCTGTCCTTCTCATTGGTATTGCAATATTTTTTTCTGAATTTCCTTCCTTTTCTTTCTTTTCTTCCTTTGTTTGGTTGATTGTTTGTTTGTTTGTTTGTTTGTATCTTTCTTTCTTTCTCTCTTTCTTTCTTTCTTTCTTTCTTTCTTTCTTTCTTTCTTTCTTTCTTTCTTTCTTCTTCTTTCTTTCTTTCTTTCTTTCTTTCTTTCTTTCTTTCTTTCTTTCTTTCTTTCTTTCTTTCTTTCTTTCTTTCTTCTTTCTTTCTTTCTTTCTTTCTTTCTTTCTTTCTTTCTTTTCTTTCTTTCTTTCTTTCTTTCTTTCTTTCTTTCTTTCTTTCTTTCTTTCTTTCTCTTTCTTTCTTTCTTTTCTTTCTTTCTTTCTTTCTTTCTTTCTTTCTTTCTTTCTTTCTTTCTTTCTTTCTTTCTTTCTTTCTTCTTTCTTTCTTCCTCTTTCTTTCTTTCTTTCTTTCTTTCTTTCTTTCTTCTTTCTTTCTTCTTTCTTTCTTCTTTCTTTCTTTCTTTCTTTCTTTCTCTCTTTCTTTCTTTCTTCTTTCTTTTCTTTCTTTCTCTTCTTTCTTTCTTTCTTTCTTTCTTTCTTTCTTTCTTTTCTTTCTTTCTTTTCTTTCTTTCTTTCTTTCTTTCTTTCTTTCTTTCTTTCTTTCTTTCTTTCCTTTCTTTCTTTCTTTCTTTCTTACCTCAGAACATTCAAATAACTCTTCAAAATCGATTTTTTCAATTAAGCCCGAATAAAAGCAGCAGTGCATTCTTGTTCAAGAATTTGCTTG